>JARVJO010000140.1:13763275-13798176 GCA_031762555.1 Cynodonichthys magdalenae | reverse complement strand
GCTATTCTTGATTTGTTTAGCTGTGTAATTTCAGGCGGAAATTACCTCTAAAACCCCTTAGGGCTTAACAGGTTAAATGGGTACCAGGACATACTGGCATTTATGGTAATGAGAGAGCTGACTACCTTGCAGAAGCTGGCAGTCAGGTTTACTTCAAAGAACCAGAGCCTGTTGTACGTATCTCAACAACAGTCCTACAGGCCTGGATTAGACGTCAACACTCAACGCTGGAGGGAGCTGACAGACTGTAGACAAGCATTGAAACTGATAAATGGCCCAAATCATAGGTTTGGAAAAGTTCTCATTGCCCTGACAAGGAAAACTCTAAGCACACTGGTTGGAGTCCTAACTGGGCAGAACCTGCTTAACCACCACAAAATGGTGATGGGACTCCATGATAATGGTCTGTGTGATGCCTGTGGCATTGAATTAGAGACTTCTTTGCACTACTTAGACCCATGCCTGGCTCTGAGCAGTCGCAGGAAAATAATTCTTGGGGACTCCTTTATGGATCCCAAGAAGCTCAGAACACTGAGTGTTTCTAACTTTGTGTCCTTCATCTGAGGGACATGAAGGTTTGAATAAAGACCAGTGTCTTTTTGGGGAGAGCAATGGGCCCACTTGAGGCTCGTATGGGTTCTTTATCCATCCCCACTAACTATAAACAATAATTTATGAGTTACTATGCACAAAAAAACAATAATGGTTTTGGAAGTAATCAACCCTAATTAACTAACCATTTATTAATGATTAAGTAAGGATAAATAAGGTGTAGTTATTATGAAATTCTACCTATTTAATGTCCTCCCTAACTTAGCCTCAGCTGAGATGAAAATAGGCACCTTAGGGGTAAAATATATAAATAAAATGACAAAATGTTTGAAAATCATGGACCTGAGTCATGCAGATGCTAAAAGCACCAAACCTTTTGCTGATTTACAGTCCATGTAAATCAGGACACAACCTTGTCAAAAAGCATATTTTACATATTTTATTACTTTATGTTCTACCCACTTATAATGTAATGCCGTTTATAATAATCACTTTTCTTTCCCACTCTGCCTCGATGTGTTTGTATAAAGCCTGCTTTTTCCACTAATAGTCTTCACTTCTGTAAATGTCATTAACTTTTTTCATTGACATGTTGTTTACATTTTGCATGTACCTGATAATCTGGCCTTTAGAGAGCTTGTTAATGGTCTGTTATGACAGCTGTGAACCTGCTCCTCTGCATGTTTCACTCAACTCAGGTATTGACAGATTGAGCTCGGCTCCGATGGAAGGTAATCACAGTGGCTCGGCTGGGCAGGCTGTTTACGAGGTCGTGGTGCAGAGCAACTCCACCAATCGCAGCTCCCAGTTTGCAGATGTGGCCCTGCTGCAGACCTTCAAGCCTCTCATCATCCCTTGTTACGTGCTGGTGGTGGCAGTGGGTGTCGTCGGGAACTACCTCCTCCTCTACGTCATCTGCCGAACGCGCAAAATGCACAATGTCACCAACTTTTTCATCGGGAACCTGGCCTTCTCAGACATGCTCATGTGTGTGACGTGCGTCCCCTTCACGCTCGCCTATGCCTTCAACCCACACGGGTGGGTTTTTGGCCGCTCCATGTGCTACCTGGTGTTCCTGATCCAACCTGTCACTGTGTACGTTTCAGTCTTCACCCTCACGGCCATTGCTGTTGACAGGTGGGTGAAGTCAATGTTTGTTTGTCTGTCTGTTAGCAAAATATCTTGTCAACCACTGGAAAGAGGAAAACCCTGAAATGATCATTGCAACTGTTTAGTTTTATTTGACATTATATTTGGGCAGGAATCAAACAGGTCACCTGTAAAAAGGCCTCCCACTTGAAATAAGAGCCAATAAATTGATTTATTTCACCACAATTAATTCCTCACCTTCAACAGACACCCTTCAAACAATTTTGCAGCCAGGAATTCAATAACTCACAAATACAATCATGACTCATTCTGTTCATTCATTTGAAAATTAGGCAAATGAAGAGAGAGATTGATTGATGCATACAAATATTTCAAGTTGTAAAAAAACAAACTCTCTTCAATCAATGACAAGGCTTTGTTAGCCAAGCAACCCATAACAGTTCTGACTTCACACAAACAGTGCAGCTTTATCAAAATCTGTGTAAAACGTTAAAACGAATAAGCAGGTGTGTCCTTCAAAGACTTGTGTCCCATTAGAACTGAGCAAACATTTCAATCATCGACAGTAAAGCCTCCCTCTGTCTCTCCTTTCAGAGTGGATTCCATCAGTTAAGCACCAGTTGAAAGACGCACCTACTCCAGTTTTTTTTCCTCACTTGTTTTTGACACACCTGTTCAGTCCTTGAAGTTTAAAATAAATATCAATAATTTGCCTGATTTTTTCCCCCATAATTAGACTGTACAGGTCCCAGAGTCGTCTCTGTGCAGATTTGATTGGTCTATTGAAAAGCATGTCATACTTCAATGAATGCATGCTTTGGAGCTAATTAACCTGTTTAACATTTTCATGCTAACTAAGCACCTGTGCAGGAGATTTGAACGTTCAGTAATTGGGTTGTGATGCAGGAGGTTCCAGGTGGCATCAATTTATGAATTATAGGTCCTGAATAGAATAGAATAGTTTTTTTTCCTTAGGGAGAAATGCATCATGTAGCAACAGTAGCACAAATATTTCAGAGGAGGAACTGAGTGCTAAAATTGGGTTGGTAAAGCTAGAAAAAGCAAAATGTTTGCTAATGACTTTAAAATAACAAAACACCAACTAAGAGCCAAAGGAAGCAAAACCCCTGGTTAATATAGTTAGCTAAAAGTTAAGAGGCAATATGCTATTTGAAAGTAAAAAGTAGCAAAACACTAGCTAAATGTTATTATAGAAAAATGCTTGTAAAGTTGAGAGACCAAAAAGCTAGCTAAAAGCAAAAAGATGCAAAATGCCAGCTATAAGCTAATGTAGCAAGAATGCTAGCTAAAATTAAAAAGATGCAAAATGCTGGCTAAAAGCAAAAAGCAAAACACTAGCTGAAGGCCAAAAATAACTAAACACCAGCTAGAAGCTAATGTACCAAAATGCTGGCTGAAAGTTAAAGGGCAAAATGTTAGCTAAAATTTAAATGTAACAAAACACCAGCTATTATAGTAAAATGGTTAGTCAAAGTTAAGAGGCCAAATGCTAGCTAAAAGCAAAGCAAAACACCAGCTACAAGCTAATGTAGCAAAATGCTAGCTAAAAGTTTAAAGTAGCAAAAGGCTAAAACTAAAAGTATCTAAAGGCTAACTAAAACCTAAAAGTATCTGGCTAAATAGAAAGCTGCTAAAGACTGTTACATCATAAATATGCAGGACTTATTTAAATCATTACCATCAACCCTAAAACCCTAACTAAACATTTTACACATGATACCTACACACACACACACACACACACAAACACACACACCACCACCACCAACCACATATATCGTGAAGTCCTAAAAAAGGACATGAATCCACATAACTGTGTATATTTTGTGTCTTATTGAAGCTCTGACTCTGTCACAGATATTATGCGACTGTTCACCCTCTGAAGAAGCGGACCTCAGTGGCGACCTGTGCCTACGTCCTCGCTGGAATCTGGCTGCTGTCTTGCGGCCTGGTGGCTCCGGCTGTGACGCACACCTATCATGTGGAGTTCAAGGAGGAAGGCTTCACTATCTGTGAAGAGTTCTGGTTGGGTCAGGAGAAAGAAAGACGGGCTTACGCATACAGCACCCTGTTGATCACATACGTTCTTCCACTGTCGGCTGTTTTTGTTTCGTATCTCTGCATCACAGTCAAACTGAAGAAATGTATTGCGCCTGGCAACAGGACACAGGACCAGGTGGGCATCCATCAGGCCCGGAAAAGGAAGATCTTCCGCCTGGTTGCACTTCTGGTCTCCGCCTTCGCCATCTGCTGGCTTCCTATTCACGTGTTCAACGTGCTCAGAGACATCGACATTCACCTGATAAACAAGCGCTACTTTTTACTCATCCAGCTGCTGTGCCACCTGTGTGCCATGAGCTCGTCTTGTTGCAACCCTTTCCTCTATGCATGGCTACATGACCGCTTCCGCTCTGAGCTAAGAAAGATGCTCCGCTGCCATCATCGCATCGGGATCCCAGCCAGTCACTGTGCTGCAGGCGTGGTTTTATAATCATCCCTCTTGTTTAATTACAGCAACTTCCTTGTTCATTTTCTGCAGATAAAAGCGTTGGCCACAACATTCATTTCTGTAAACTATAAGTGTAATCCAGCCATCAGTCATGCTGTGTAAACACACACAGAAAAAAAACTGTGTTCTGGTGATGAGGGCCCAGTTCTGCCTTGATGCCCCTGTAGGAACTGACCTACATTTGGACAAGTTCTTAATCAAAATATGTGGTTTTTGCTGGAGGAAGCTGGTCTAGACATTTATTTTAAAAGCTTCCCACTGGTTCAAATCATGTTTTTCGTCAAAACAACAATTCTCTGCTGAAATTTCTCCTTTTGCTCCTCACGTTCAGGGGTCTAAATAGACTCAGAAATCCTGATGAATCAAACAGACAGATGTCTTTATTTTTCTATTTTAGGCAGGAAAAACCTGGAGCTATTTCAACGTTAAACATACTTACCTGTTTGTTTAGTGTCCAAATCCCTTAAAATGATCATTCAGATTTTATGAAGTAGAGTTTTGTGTAAAGCTTATGAACAAATAACATCTTACCTGTTGTAGATAACTCTTTAAATGGCTTCAGTTTGGAGGAAAAGAGTCTGACCAAATAGAGAAGCTAATGACTAAAATAATTGTTAAATGCAAAACTGGTGAAGGTAAAGATTCATAAAACAGTGATTATGGTAGCCACTATGGAGTTTCTTTTTAATCAGAGCTGTTTCACTTTAGTCGTGTTATTGCTCAGACCCGTCAACAATCACAACACATTTTTTTCTCCAAACTAAAGTTGTTCAAAAAGCTATCTGCAGCAGGTAACATACTTATAGTCGTTACTGTTCTACAGAACCCTACTTCAAACTATCTGAACAAGCTATTTCAGCAGTGAAATAGGAAAAAAAATAATAAAGCAAATTCTGGTCCTTAAGTAATCGACAAATCAGGATTGATTTGTTGAGACAATCAGTCACATTTATCTTCTGTGGCTCATAACTTTATGCAAACCTGTAGAAAGTGCATTTTCTAAACTGTCAATGTTCATTAGGTGAAAAGTCTTTTTTTTTCAGATTAAATTTCAAGACCCTGTTGATTCTGAAATATGCTTTGTTCGAGGTAAAATGGTGATGTAAAATATGAGACAATCAACTCAACAAGCAACAAATATTGGCTTTAGTGTTGAGCAGTTTAGAAAAGATGAGCTCTGCTGAATGTTGTTTCTGAATCTAAAAACACCAGTAAGAAACCAGACCTGGTTGTGCTTGGTGGAAAAAAAGCGTTGATGTACGGGAGATGAGGAGCAAATTACACCATCAGCTGAAATTGTATTTTGGAAATTGTCACAGAAAATGTGATTGTTTCCAGCATCATGTTAGAGGTGATTGTCACGTCCTTCATCAAGAAGTGAAAGTCATGAAGCTGTCGCCTCAGGGCTTTTATGTTCTTTACGCCATCAGCTGATGAACATATAAATCAACAAATAATTTCTGATAACATGCTGGCCAATCAAATTATTCAACCGTGTTGACTCTGTGTTTTGTGTTGTGTGTTTTGTTGTTTTGTGAGTTTAGGTAGAGTTTGTGCTGCTTCATCTAGCATTAATAATCATGAAGGCAAATAAAAAATAATTATGGTATAATTATGTTTCCAGTATGTGAGCACTGACAGCAGATAAGCTGCCAGGTGATATGAACTGTCCTGTTTCATCTTTGTTTTTCTTTATTATTCCTTGTTTTTATTCCGTCATCCTCTTCCGTACCGAGCTTCCTACAGCAGCCGGTGTAATTTTTAATTGTAAATCCTGGGATGATGGCTGTGTCTTATGGTGCCCTTACAACCCATGGTTATTAAATTATTAAGCTTTTAATAAACTCAAAATTGCCATTGCATATAATGGTGATAGCAACAGCTTTGTTATGGTCCAATACTGCCCCCATTTATAGCAGGTACACATAATTTATTAATATTTATTAAATACTTAGATTTATTAAATAATTGGATCTAAGTGATTCGTTGATAAAATTATTGATACATATGTTAGTTGATATATTAGTACAATATTATTGTATATATGTTTATTTATTGTGAAATATTTAATAACAAAGATTAATAGCTGAAAGTTGTAAGTATAAGCATTTAATTTTAACATAAAACTCAAAGTATTTTTTTGCATTTCTTAAACTTAAAACAAGTTAGAAAAGCTGGTGCTGTTCATTTTTGTATTTACTATATTTCTATTTATTTTGTTTTTATTGTATTTGTATATTTTTAACATTTGTTAATTGAAACATTTTATTAATTTGATGTTTTCTTTTTTAATTTAGATATTTTTTAACTTATAGTAATTATACATTTGTTAAAGTATTTTAAATTTTTCATGAATATTTACTTATTTTGGACTTAGTCAAAACATGCTTGCATGTAAAGATTTTAAAATAATAATGCTTTTATGTGACTTATTTTGTTGTTGCTTAAACACATACTGGCTGCTTTTTATATGAATCACACTGGCGGTCACTGAAAGGGCGTTGCCATCATTTGTGTGAGGGGGGCTAGTCTACAAATTCACCAGGACCCTGTGTAACGATGCAGAGAATGATGGGTACAGAGGCATTGTACTCACACAGAAAAACACAACTATGAATCAGAGGACCTCAGTTCAAATTCCCCCCTACTCAGCTCTAACACTGAACAATTTGGAGAACACATTTACTTTAGATTAATATATACTGTATTTTGAACAGTATGTTTTTTATTTGCTCTAGTTCCAACACATGCTCAGTTTTCAGGCACAAGCGTTTGGTAATGTAGATGTCATCCTGAAACACATTTGGACTTAGTGGTTTTTAATAAAGCATGATATGTGGGTGTTTTGTGTTATTTGTTTTTTTTATTTTATGTCAAATTATTTGTTTTTATTTTTTTATGTATTAATGTGTTTTGTGTTATATCTTACCGTTTACTATTTTGTGTGTAGCACTGGCAATGGCAAACATTTTCAATGCACACTTGATTTCTTTTTTCAAAAAACAAACCTTTCTCTAGTTGTGTTTAATTTATATATCTCATGTCCATTCATGTTCTTATCTTCTGTTAATGTATTTGATTCATTGCTGCAGCAGTAATAAAACAATAAAAAAATCAAGTCAGTAAAGATCTTCTTAAAATAAAAATTTCTCAGCTGTAGATGGAAATCATTTTAAGACTCCGAGGATCAGTTTTGGATCTGCCCCATTGTTTTATCATTGTTACATTTGCTATTTAATGTAACTGTTGATGTTAAAAAATGCAGAATTGGATGTGTTGCATGTTATAAACGGTGTAAATAAAGCCACAGATCTGATATGACCTGTTTCACATAAGTGTTATGGCCAGAGCACAGCTGCATTTACTGATTAAAAGCTGAGGAAATGAGAAGTGTTTGCATATCAATTAGACTTGTTCTGAACGCTGAAATGTGGTAATTTATTGATCTCGTAAATCAAGTCAGCGATGTCTGGTGCTTGCTAACAACCGTCCTGCTGATGAATGGGGTTCATTCTGCAGTATTAACACTCAGGCACTGATTATTTGCTGTTTTGTTGATTACATTCAAATTTCTTCTCAAACTGAGAGTGAAATGCAGGGGGTGCCTCTGAAAAGTTTTCAAAAAGGTGGCTAAGCTAATTTTTTGCAAATTTATAGGAAGTTCCTTGCCCTTGTCAAGTCCCACTTTGGTGGCACCCCTGGTAAAAGCAACAGAAACATAATAGAATTTAAATGGAAACTATCCAATGCAGAAAGACACTTTTTGTTAACATTATTACATGATGCTGTTTAATTAATCAGTTTTTCATTTTCTGCAAACACAAAAGATCAAGAAGACTAAACACGTTTTATTTATGAGATATTGACCTAAAATTTGAAGTGATAATAGTTCAGACTGATCCCGACATATTTTGATCACTAACAGACTGATGGTAAAATTTGCCATCAACTGTTTACTTAACTGTTAGCAAAATATTTCATGAACAATATGTATTTTAATACTTTTGTGAAATAATAGTTGGACGTAACTCTACATCTGACTAACTTCTAGAGCCAATCAAATAAAGATGGCCACAGCTCACTCACTGTAGAAAGCACTAAACTGTATTAATGTTTAACACTTTCTGTGCCAGTGGCATCACATTTTTGCAATATAAATGCATTTTTGGAGAGATAACATAAAAGGATTTTGCACAATAAGTTTTACACTGAAATGTTGACATAACTGCAAGTGAAGTAACAGGAAGTGATGTCAAAGGGAAATGTCTCTATGTGAACAACATGGCTGTAGAGAAAAATCTGATGTTGCTTTAGATCATTTTGAAAGACGAAGAGTCAGAGTTCAAATATCTCAAATAACAAATACCAAGTTGTTTATTTTCTTAGAGGTCCCTTTTGATGCCACTTCCTGTTTCACTTTGGCTGAGCCAAGTTCAAAAGAAAATATGCCATTTATATGACAAAATGGGTAAAATTGTGTGTATTATGTCAAATTCCCTAAATGTAAATGTGTTTTATTTGACTTTGTATTTGAAGGATATGCATGTCACAGCCACTTTAAATCTACAGCGCGTGGATAAACCAAACGCTTCGAGCGTGAAGCTATTTTAAACCATGTGGTAGCCAATTAAACTGTTAATTACCTGAAAGATAACTGAAAAAATCAAATGTTAAATTTGTAAAAAGTGGACATTTTAGTTTTGCTGAAGGCGACTACCTGAGCAGAGAGCAGAGATTAAACAGAAACAAAAGACTGATGGTGCAAAACTGAAATTACAGCAAACAGGACAAAATGAAAAACTCGTCTACCTATTGGACATAATTTCATGTAAAAAGGTTTTGTGAGTCAGCTATAAGTTAGAAATTGTGTGTTTTAATTAGGGGAAAAATGCAAAATGATTAAACAAACACATAAAAAAAAGAAACTTTTTATAACATACATACACTCACATATAAAAAAAAATTGCAGAAAGTGTCCTGAAGCTTTATTAAATATTTAAGCACTGTCTAAATCTTCCCACTGCTGGACGATGACAGCATCTTCTGAGTCTTAGCGAATTCACGTACTTCTCGAGGGGAGCGAATATACGAATCAATCTCACTGTCAGAGATTTCCTCATCGCCAGTTACTTCTTGCATTGGCTGCTCTACTCTCCTCTTCTTAGCATGAATCACACACGGTGGGGCAAACAGTAACTTTTTACCCCAGTTTGGTTCATGCTCTGGACCGTCTCCCTCCTCTGCTTGTTTTTCCCTTTCCTTCCTCAAACAGAGCTGCTCCACAGAGGCAGGAGCAGTGTGATCCACACACTCAGAGACCTGAACTATTTCTCCTGTTGGGGGGTCCACAGAGCTGCTCTGATGCTCAGTCTGCATTTTGTCCTCATGGGTTCTCAGAGCCCTGCTGAGCAGGACGTACCTGTGCTCCAGAATATCCCCCACTAGCTGAACAACATTATCTGGGGTCACAGTTTTCCCAACCCAGGGAATTTCCTTTCCTAGCTTACACAATGCCTCCTTTAACTCTGCTATCCTAGTCAAAGCAGGTTTGTGCTTTTGAACTTTGGCTAACTGACAGAATTTTCCCAGTGAGAATTTTAAACGAAGCTTATTGGGGTTCAAAGACTGCCAGGCCAAATATATCGTCGCCATCATGATCGGTAGGGGCCTCCGACCGGTAACGATCCAAGAATGTGCTGCCAGCTCCACCAGCGCCACGGCTCGTTTCATCAAATCCTTCGAGTCCTCAGCAAATTCTTCTGGAACGTGAGAGGAGCTTATTTTGTATCTGTCAGAGAAAAAAAAAGATTTATAGTAACCCTTTGATTAAAAAAAATAAAAGAATCTGAGACTTTTGCCAAATAAGAAAAAAATAAAGAGCTTTTATAAATCATTTAGATCTCTGATAAATTTATATTTTACCAAGAAGCTCAAAGAGAAGACATAGTCAACCACAATCAACAAAGTTCAAAGCAGATTTGAGCAGCTCCTCAGGCTAAACAGAATAAAATATGTGAGTAAAGTAAAAATAAAACTTCTGTATTTCCCAACAACTATTTCAACCAATGACTAAATATACTGTATAAGTGTATGCTGGATTGAGGTATACAGCCACTTAAAATGACTAATAAAACTCATTTAGTACAATGAAGTTTGAATGAAGAATGGGCATTTAATGCACAAAAATTGTTAAATTTGTCCATCCAAGTCCAGTCTGGTTCTGTAAGGCCGTATCCTAACGTTTGGATTTGGATTTTTGTCTGTTTCGGATTTAAAGTTCAGTCACACCAGGTTCTGCATCTGAAAAACCCTCTAATGATCCAAAGGCTGCAGGTACAAAGACGTGTGCGGATGCTAATCCTGCTACCCGTCTTTATAAATTATAAAGAGTTAGACCGGTGAAACTGAAGGGTTATAAAATTCTAATCCTTCCTTTTCACCGGTATAACTTGGAAAAAGGATGTATGCACAAAAGCTAAACTCACCTGTAACCAAAGTTTCCACTTTATAATCCTTTCAAAATAAACTACGATAGCATAAAAAGCTGGGTAGAAGAGTTATGAAACAACATGGCGTCTCACATTCGGGTAGAACAGCAGCAGATTATAAAACCGCCATGATAATGGTGTTAATTCTTCATATTAGTCTATTTCAACTAGACACTGATTATAAAAAATAAGACTGCCCATCCTTAATTGGGATGGACCAAAATAGGATTTAATAAGTTTATAAATGTATGAAATGTCTTTTGTCATATTCTGAAGACACACTCCAATCACTTACTCCTGACAGTGAGCTTCTAAGACATCAGTGATGTTGATGGTGGACGGCTCAACATTGAGGATCTTGAGCATCTCCTGATAAACCCCTCCAACCAAAGCTGGGTCAGCATTCAGCAGGCAGCTGACGGTTCCAACGGTAATCGGCCAGTTCAGCTGTCTGCAGCTTACGAGCACGCAGCAACCAGCCAGAACCTCTTTCTTCTGGAGGCTTACTCTGATGAAACTCTCGTGCTCAAAGGCTTGCTTGAAATAAGTCTGCGCCAGGTCCTCGATTTCCCCGCGCAGCCTCAGAATCCGAGATATTTCTTTCACACGCTCCAGACCTTCAGTTGCATTAAAAAAAAGGCACAGTTTTGACCAAATCTTTTTATTCAGCCCTCATGCTTTTATACATTTTACAACCAAGAGACATTTTTTATATTATGCAACAGTGGTTTTAGCTGATAAGCTTTTTCAAATCAAGTTCTTGTATCCAAACTATATTAATAGGATTGATTATTTTGTTTGAAAATCTTCTCAATTGTTCAAGCAAGCTTTAGCAAAGAGTTAGCCTGGAGAACTACCTAAAAATAACTGAATAATGAGGTTGGCTCAAGATTTTTGCACAATACCGTGCAAAACAGGCTACTAATTAATAACAAATAAAACCTTGTCTGGGGGTTAGACCTCACCTTTTATATGGTTTAAACAGGGTCGCTTTGTGACAGCGGTGGTTCTGCTGTAGCTGACATCTGTGAAAAAACAACACCACAAATTTAACCAAATGTTCAAGATAACATTTATTTTTTGGTATTTTATTGTATGGAACATCTGTATTTTCAGTTTTAATCAGGTACAGCCAAAGTTTTAAAAATGTTTATAGTAGATAGTTGTTAGCAAACTTTTCATTCGTGCTAGTTTTTGGTCCTTCAAAATAAAGGCTCAAATTTTTGTTTATTTTTCCTTCGAGCACAAGAAATTAAACACTTGTGAATATTTTTATCTCGACCAGACAGGTGAACGTCGGGTCGTATTCCTACCTGAACCTCCGACCGGGTCGTCGGTCAGGACCCCCTCGGACACCACGCAGCCGCAGTCCGCGCACACCAGCTGGACCTGAGCGTACAGGTCATCATCCACGATGTTGGAGGAACCGCAGCCCGGACAGGAACCCACCCGAGACATAATGGATCAAAATATTTTAAGCTCCCGCAACATCACAGACCGAGCGTAAAACAAACGATGCTCTGTGTGAGCAGGTAAAATGTGTCCGGGTAGGTGCAACAGAAACACAGAAGTTCCGCTTGTCACCGGAAGCATTTAACAACCAGAGTTAATTATAAAAACAAAACCACATTTTTGTTGTGGATCATGTTTGTCTTGTCTTTTTTATGTCAACGTGGACCATGAGTTTGTTGAATCAATCAGTCGCTAACAGAGTAATAAAATAAACACAAATAAAACAAAATATTAACACAACTAAAATCTAAATAGGGTGGGGTCCACTGAGCTGTTCAACTCAACCTTTGGCTTTATTTGTCTCAACAAAAAAAGACTCAGAAACAGACTTGCTAAAGGCAGTCTCCCCTGTTAACTAATGCAAGTTGTAGCTACTTCAGTTACATAACATCTGCTTTCACATGTAGCCTAACTTTCTCCGTCTGGACACCAAAACAAGGCAACAAGAAACTAAAGCAAGAAAATTAAAGAGATACACAGTTAAGTGTATATTTGATTACACTGAAATTTAGAGAGAACTTGCAATTAAAAAAAAAAAAAAAAAGGTTTAAAGATCTCAATTAATGAAATCTATTTAAAATATTTTGATTTGCTGTAACAGTTTGCAAGTTTTTGCTACATTTTAGACCAATATTTCCCCCCTTTATTTCCCACATTTCAACAACATAAAACTTAATACATATTTTATTTTCTACAGCTGGTCGTTTTGGAACTTTGATTTTTTTATCCCTGTAAAAGCATGTGTTACTGAAAGGGGAAAACAGAAAAATGTCTTAAAAAAATCACAAAAAAGGATTTAATATTTTTCCACTTTATTTAGCAAATATAATTTAAAATCAGTAACTTCAGTACAGTACAACCATTCAGTGTTTATTTGGTGAAAGTGCTTTAAGTTGGAGCAAGAATCATAGAATACTGTGACTTTCAAGATTACAAGACATTTTACAATGCATCGTTTGAGTAAGGCTTTCATTCGTTTAGAAAAAATGTCTCTTATGCTGTGAAGAAATGAATGTGCCACATGAAAGCCTCAAATATACAAGTCCTTTAAGAGCCTCATATGAAGAAAACTTTAATTTACTCTATTTGTATAATTAAATCCCAAGCAACTCAATCTTCACTTATTTTCATCTTTACTTTTTGATTTCAGTTGAAAAGCATGTTCACCTCAAACTAAACCACTCCACAGACTCGTCTAATGAGCTCAGAGTCTTTGAAAGCCGAGGTTTTCATGTGGAACTCTGAGGAATAAAATCAGACTCCAAGGATCCGACTCTTCCACGGCCTATTTTATAGAACTCATAGACATGAGGATACTTGGCTGCACTTCGATGACGCGCACAAGCAGGTTGTCGATATACAGCTCCAGCTCGGATATTTTTTTGTCTTTGTCGGCGAGCTGCTTCTCCTGTTTCAACACCAAGGAAATCAGTTCCTCCCGAGTCAGCTGAGAGTACGGCCCTGTAATCACCTGCGGGAGGAGAGAACATGTATAAACACAAAGCTTTAAACATGTTCATCACTGATAATAGACACATAAAGATTTAATTATCCACACTTGGTTTAAATAAAAGATACCTTAGTGTTGTGTTGAACTTTGCTGCAATCCAGACCTGAGGATTTGTTGTTTTCCTCTTGAACAGAGGCAGGCTGCTGTTCCAGGGGATTAAGAGGTTTTACTGTTTGAAGTCTGCAGTGACAAAAGATAAAAGGAAAACTTTAAAATATTTAAGGTTTATTGAGAGGAAATTAGTTGTCGCTGTGTCTGTATATGGGCGTTCATTCGTCTGTTGCGCTCACAACCGGACAGATTTTAAAACTCAGTAACAGTGTACAAGAGTTCCCAGTTCAAGGTAATTATGTTTAAACACAGGTAAAGGTTATAAATCAGGTAGTTTTGCAAATATAACTGATGTGGTAGTGTCTCAGTCATCCTCAACTCTTTCGGTGAGCACCAACTAGGGTTGGGCAATGTTGGCAAAAAAATTAATCATGATTAATTGTGGTATTTAGCCGATAACGATTATTTTGACGATTAATCCCCTGGAGTCTCTGAACACCCTCATATCCTAGTCACATGACCAATTTCAATCATTTGTGGGAAAGATATGCTTTTAGTAAAAATCAGTTCCAAGTTGTGCCAAAAGTATAGACTTCAGACTATACATCAATTTTTAAATTGTGTTGATAGACCAAGTAAAACCGGAGTTATGATAAATAAATTACAGAACTTTTTAAAAAATGTTTGTTGTATTTGAAGCGAAGAGGAGCATCGAGCAGAATGACCGGGGAAATCTTCAGTCAGTCTGCCTGGCTGCATTAATCATATTAATTATCAAGTGCCAAAAACTAATCGATTAATGTTTTTCTGAGGATTAATTGCAAACGATACGATTATGCCCAACCCTAGCACCAACATATCTTGCAATTTTGTTTAAGCTCTTGCATCGTGTCATTTATAAGGTTTGACCAAATATGGCGACAGTTCCTTATACATCAAACGATTCTAGTCTAAACTAGTATTCTTTAAAAGCCTGCATGTTACCCATCGTCTTTCATGCCATGAGTCTTTATCTGATTTTTATGAAAACATACAAGATATGACTCAAACAGAATATAAAGATCTCTACGCAGCACAGGGAGATACTAAATGCAACATTTCTGCACTCCTAGAGACTCCAAGTACACAACAAAATCCATTTAAACATCTAAAAATGTAGATTTTGCATGATGTCCTCTTTAAAAATTACACTCCATCCTCATAACATTAAAATGACATTGAAGTGAAAAAAAATTATTCTACATTCCAAATGACAATCAAAATGGTGATAATTTACATAAACAGTAACATTAGCAACCATTTTATGTAATTTAATGAAACCAATATTTTTTTTCTTCCATTAAGAATTAAACGGTCTTACCTGCGTGAATTTACAGGAGGTCCCTCCTCCTTCACACCTGCCTCCATCATTTTCTGCCCCTTTGCAGGCTGAGTGTCTTTATTTGGACTCTCCTGAACCAGGATGGTCCTTTTAACCTCAGGTTCTGGATCACATGCTTGGTTTGGCGTGGTTAGGCCTGGACCACCTGTAAGGGGGACTCCATTGTTCGGAAGGATCAAAGGGCTCGAGGAGTCGTCGTTGGGAGGAGGTGGTGCAGGAGCGCGAGCCACTTTTAAAGATTTGACTTTTGCTTGAGAGGCGTCATCTTTGTCAGCAGTTTCTGGTTCTGCAGGCGGCCAGTGAAACGGGCTGGTACCACCAGATTTGGTCACATTTTCCTGAGCTGCAAGCTCATTTTCATCATCAAATGGGTTTAAGCTATGTACAGTGTTGACTGGTTTGGTTAAGGTTTTGTTAGCAGACGGCTCTTCTTCAACAGAAAGCGGTCTGGATGGTGCAGGACGCTTGGTGGTGGAACTATTCAGCGGAGCGATCATTTGCACCGAGCGCTGAGGAGGAACGCTGACGGTTCTGACATCTTTTTCTTTGCTTTGCTTGTTAATTTGTTGTAGTGCAGACAGATCACGTCTCGGTTTCTCAGGCTGACTCCTTCCTGGAGGTTTAGGAGCCGGTCTTTTCTCCCGCTGAGAATTAATCAGGTCCTTTTCATCAGCGGAAACGCTTGTCGCTGATGGGACAGCTGAGTGACATCTGGAAATTCAACACAGAATACATAAAATGTTTGGGTTAAAGTCAGTTTTATAATGGAAATTTAGAAAAGGCAAAACAAATTAAGCTACAAAAAGAGATTTATAGGGATTAAATTATTAAAGTGCTGTAGAGTTACAGCAATATTAAGTCAATTAGAATGAGAAGTTCTGTAAACCCTGAGATCAAGAGTGTGAAGATATTTTCACTTGATCATGTGATACTCGATCCAGTGAGGCGAGACTACAGAGAGTCCAAACCTCTCTGCACACAAACACAGAGCTTTGCAACTTTAATGCCAAGTGTCAAGTTTTCTGCAGCCTTTAAAAAAAAAGTGCTGAGAACTCTGAGTTGTACTGAAATAAATATAAGGAGCATCTAGAAAAACAGTGTGTGTATGGAAATAAATCCCAATGTTTTTATCAAACATACAAATTTATCTTCATTTCCTTTTGGGTCATTTTTACCCTGCAAACACCATCTTTTATTTTATAATTTAGTAATCCACAAAGTGAAGTTATGATTTGGCATCAAAATGCAAATGTCTTCAGAGGTTAAACCCCAGTAAATTAAAAGGATTATCAAATGTTTTATCTTGGATACATCAAGTCAAATATGTTATGAGTTTAGTCACTTTGCTGCAGATATTAAAACAAGCTTGTTGATCTCGTGAAATGTAATCAAAATTTAAAGAATCTGGAGGGTTTTTTTAAGTTCTTTTTAGCATTATATTCTTTAAAAAGTTGTTTTAAACGCTTTGATAAATGCAATTTTGCTGAAACCAAAAGTTGCAGACAGGATTCTAAATCTTGTTGCTGCCAGATTCAAAAAGACAAACAGAAATATTAGTCGACAACTGGAGTCTTTCAAACACCTTTAGACACCTTCTTCCTCTGCAGAATCAGCTGTGATCAACAGTTACACTGCAAAAATTAACCATCAAAAAGATGTGAAACATTAGATTATGGTCTGAGTCTTAAATTAAGTGAAATAATCTGCCAGTGCAGGAAGACAATTGCACTTGGTGAGACTTAAAAAAAAATATATATAGGCTAACATTCTGCTTTTGCTTCAGTTGCAAAACAATATCAAAAATATTTATCAGCTGGATAGAAGATTGAATGACTTGGTTTGTTGGATAATTTTTGCAGAGTAGTTGTACTTTTTGGGATTCAGTTGTGCAGATAAAGTGTAAAATTAAAATTGAAGTCATATTAAAATGGCTCTTCACTAACAGCAAGCACCAGTTTCTCTGATGATTGTTTTTGTTTTGGCAGAGCTGTAGTTTCCCCACATTAAAACAGTATTTGAACCATTTTGTTTCTTTGCTTTGGGTTTTCTGTGGACTATGAGTTTTCTGCTGATAACCATCTTTCCAGGTCAGCGACCACAGCAACAGCAGAGATGTTTACATGCGAGCGCAGCCGACTGAACTTTCTAAAGTTCAAACCAGTCCTAGTTCCAAAAAAATAAAAAATAGATGATTAATGTTAGAGGAAATGTGGTGGATGCAGAGCTAGAACAACGTGGAAAGAAACAAAAGAGGAAGAACTTTACACAATTTCCTCTCTGTCATGGGGAACTAGGGGTCCTCAGAAACAAATGCAGTGAGCTTAGTGACGAGGAAAAAAACTGTTCAAGAACTTTCTATTATTCAGCTTCCTCTAAACTGTGTCTCCTTACTTTATGATGCCAACATGTGGAAAAGTTAATGTTTAGGTTTTGTTTGATTAATAAGTTTTACAGAATGACTTCTTCGTACAGAGTGTGGACGTTTGGCCTGAACTGACCTTTGAACAGTTTCAGATTTTGTTGAGCAGATGGGAGGTTCATGAGCAGAGTTGGACGTTGACTCAGACGGAGAAAAGTCTTCATCAAAAGGATTAGTGGAAAGGATTTCTGTAGGAATTATTTTGAGTTTTTTCTTGGCAACTTTCTGTTCGTTTATCGTTTCTTCAGCTTCTTTTCTTTTTATCTCCTCCCTCCTAACCCTCTCCTCTTCCTTCCTTCTCTTCTCCTCTTGGTTCCTAATTCGATCAAGTTCTTCCTTTTCCTTCCTAGCCCTCTTCTCTTCTCTCTCCCTTTTCTCCTCCTCCTCCTCCTCCTCTTTTCTAATCCTTTCCATTTCTTCCATTCTCTTTTCTTGTTCATCTAGTCTCCTCCTCTCCTCTTCTAGTCTCTCATTTTCTTCCCTCTCTTTTCTAATCCTCTCCTCTTCCTGTCTTCTTTCCTCCTCTTTCCTAACTCTCTCCTCTTCCTGTCTCCTTGCCTCCTCTTTCCTAACTCCCTCGTCTTCCTGTCTCCTTGCCTCCTCTTTTCTAACTCTCTCCTCCTCCTGTCTCCTTGCCTCCTCTTTCCTAACTATCTCCTCCTCCTGTCTCCTTGCCTCCTCTTTCCTAACTCTCTCCTCTTCCTGTCTCCTTGCCTCCTCTTTTCTAACTCTCTCCTCCTCCTGTCTCCTTGCCTCCTCTTTCCTAACTATCTCCTCCTCCTGTCTCCTTGCCTCCTCTTTCCTAACACTCTCCTCCTCCTGTCTCCTTGCCTCCTCCTCTTCAGCCTCTCTTCTATTTTCTTCTTCCTGTCTCAGTTTTTCCTGAGCCAACTTTTCAAGTTCTTCTCGTCTCCTCAGCATATCCTCTTCTTTCCTCCTCTCTTCTTCCTGCTGCTCTCTCTGCTTTTGTTCTTCCTCCATCCTGACTCTTTCCTCTTCATCCTTTCTAGTTTTCTCTTCTGCCTCAACCCTCCTCTTTTCTTCTATGAATTTCTCATGTTCTTCCCTTTCTTTCCTAGCCCTTTCCTCTTCCTCCATTTGTCTTTGTTCTTGTTTTCTCACCAGCTCCTCTTTTTGCCTCCTCTCCTCTTCTGCCCTCTCCTTTTCTTCTTCCTCTAATCTTTTTTTCTTTGCCAATCTGTGCTTCTCCTCCTCCTGTCTCTTTCTCTCTTGGGCCTTCTCTCTGTTAATTCTGTCTTCTTCCTCTCTTTGCCTTTTTTCTTCAAGTTTTTTCATTTCCTCTGCCAATCTTTTCCGTTCTTCGGCTTTTCTTCTCTCTTCTTCCTCTTGCCTTGCCTTTTCCTTAGCTAGCCTCTCCTCCTCCTCCCTTTGAACTTTTATTCTCTCTTCTTCAACCTTTCTCCGCTCTTCTTCCTCTCGTTTCAACTTTTCCTCCTTTGCCAACCTCTCAAGTTCAACTTGTTGCCTGAGCATCTCCTCCTCTTCCTCTCTTCTTTTTCTTTCCTCTTCCTCCATTTTAGCTCTCTCCTCTTCAGCTTTTCTTCTCTCTTCTCTTAACTTATCCTCAGCCAACCTCTGCAGCTCCTCTTGTTGCCTCCTCATCTCTTCCTTTTCTTCCTCCCTTTGAGCCTTTAATCTCACTTCTTCCTCTCGTCTCAGCTTCTCCTTTTCAAATTTCTCCAACTCCTCCTGCTGTTTCCTCAGAGTCTCTTCTTTTTTCTGTCTCTCCTCTTCCATCCTAATCCCTTCTTCCTCCTTTCTTGACTCATCTGCATCTTCCTGATCATTTTCAGCTTCCTCCTCCTCTTCCATCCAGGGGGAGTACTCTCTCAATGCTTTCAGCGAGTCCACAGATGGAGGAGAGTTTTCAGGGACGTCCTCCATGGATTCGTGGCCTGAACTGATCAGGCTGAAGTTGGAGCCGGCGCGAGACGTTCGAGGCTGCTGCTCCTCGCAGTAAACATGGCTTCCATTGATGCACATGTTGCTCTGCTCCACCTGTTTCTGATGGCCGAAGGAGGAATTTTTGCTGTCTGAGCTGCCGGAGCGCTTATGTAACGAGAACTTGAACTTCTTTTTCCCTGCAAGCACACAAATCAATTAATGAAAATGACACAAAAATAAATGATAAATTAAGAAAAAGTTCTGACCCTCGGAGGAGTCGACGTTCAGACCAGATGATTGGCTGCCACTCAGAGAGGAGTTCTTCCCCGGCAGAACAGACATGGACTGAGACATGTTCTTCTGCAGGTTAGACTTGGGAGAAAACAAAGACTTCATCTTGTGCTTCTTCGATTTGCCATCTTTGCCTTCCGTTCCCTCGGCATCTCCCTCCTCTTCGCTGTCTGTCAGAACCTGAGTTAGGGACGGCACGACGTTTGAGGCGGAGTCCGATTCCTTTTTCTTGCCACGAACTTTGTCCTTAATCTTGCCCAGGCGAGAGCGGGATTTTCCAGCCGCTGAGAGGTCAAACATGCTGGCGGTCATGTTGTTTCTCATGAACTGGACGTCCAGAAGCACCTCTCCTCGCTCCTTGTCAGGCTTGCCCGTCTTGTCCAGCAACTTAAACCACCTGTTAAAGACACATTATTAGACCTCAGTTAACAAGGAAACAAGTAGAGGCCGGTTTTTGTTTTATTCTTAAGTAGAAATAGTCAGATAAGTATTTTCTGCCTCTTAGTTTATAAATCGTTTTAAAACTTAGATATATTTGTCACAAGTTGTGCCGATTGATTTAAAAAATTTAACCGATGTTCATTAATTGTTTTCTCCACATATTTAAGCCCAACATCCTCCTTCGTACTACATGTTTATCCTGCATGTCCCACACAGTTAAAGCAACAGAGAACCTAAAAGTTTGTTTGTAATCCAGTGAGATTAGCCTTCGCTTTTCACCAAACCTAAACTACTCAGGGTCACAAATCTCCTATTAACCCCATCTTTACCTTTTAAACAGACAGGTATCAGACAGCATTAACCCAAGCAAACTGTCAACAAGGATCTGTGAACATTTCAGCCAATATAAAATATAAATTTAACTAAGATTCCTTTATAGGAATGTGTTTTGTTTGCTGTTCTACAAACCAAAGATTTGAACACCAGGTGACCACACCAGATTTTAGCTCAATAATATCAGCAAAATTGACAGAGTTATAGCTGTTCTTGTGTTGGTTAGCTGTGGTGGTACATGTAAGGATTACTTTGGGACCTTTGGTTCAGTCCATGCAGTAGTTCAAGAGATATTTTGCTAACAGATGGACCAAAACACCCCCCCACACACACACATTTACATGATTACCCTGCCCTGCAAAAGGCAGGCAATAAATATGTAAAGTCCTAAAAGTGTCCAATGCATCAACTTTGTCAAGGTTTTGTACGAAGGTCTCAGGATCAGAAGCTTTTACAAAGAAAGACAAAAGTAAAAGTAAAGAGGTGAAGTCAGCATAAAAAGTGCTTACAGGACAAAAACTGAGGACAGCTCATCACAAAAAAAGACAATTGACTGAAATCTGGATTCCAGAGGAAATGAGTAAGGGGCACAGTGTGTGTGTGTGTGTGTGTGTGTGTGTGTGTGGGTGTGTGTAGGGCGGGAGGTGCTGCAGACTTTTTGTGCTCGTCCTTCTGTTTGGTTCTCTGAATGTTTCCTGTCTAAAGACTTCAGCAGACACACCAACATCTTTCTTACAGTTTCCAATCTTCCTGAAAAGCCTTTGTCATTAACAGAGCAGTTTGTTACAACCCCCCACCCCTGTAAAAGTTATTTAGTTGAGATTCACCCTCCTCCTTCCTCAGGAATGCCTCAGATGTGTGGCACAAACAAACTGAAGGAGGGAACCCGCCTCTTCCTGGAATCTGCAGACCGTCAGCTCCCCTGCCTCCAACTCGCTGATGAACGAGGTGCGATTAAAAACGTTCAGGCCTCGACTAAAGTGGTAATTCAAGATTTACCCAATGGAAGTTCTTTAAACACTAAAATGGATCATTCAAATGTAGAAATTCTTGTTTTAAATCAGTGTCACATGAATCATATGAAACAACCAAACAAGTTGTAACAAACAGTATTGTGATCCGTTTAGCATTTTTTTAAATAGTTTAATGTAAAAGAATGCTTTGTTTCTTTCTTCTAATTCCAGACAGGGTGTGTTCAATAAATCTAATATTTTGATGCATTTGCACTGGGCAGCACAATGGATCAGTGGTTAGCAGTGATGCCTCACAACAAGAAGGTCTTGGGTTTGGATCCAGAGTCTGCGTGGAGCTTACATGTTCTCCTCATGCTTGTTTCCAGTTTCCTCCCACAGACCAAAATCCTGAACAATAGTTTGCCTTCAGGCTCAGGTCTCCTTTGCAAGAGAGATCTGTGATTTAGTTAAATAAACGTTAAAATAAATTTGTAATTGCAGACAGATAAAATCTGAAAGGAATTTTTTTTCATTTTAAGCCAATTTAGAGCAAAAGAACGTTTAAATCTCATGTATAAAAATGATGCATGTTACAAGATGTAAACCTTCAAATCACATCAAAATGTTGGAAATTAATAGGTTTAATCCTCGGACTTACTCACCACTTGTTAGTGTGGTTTGGTTTAACAAACAGTCATGAAGCCTGAAGTTAATGAACAGCTGTGGGAGCTGCTTAGCGCTGCAGAAATTAAACTAATTAATGCTCCCAGAGTAGAGGAAGGTGATCAGCAGACCTTCAAAGAGATTCAACAGAATCACTGGACACATTTCTCCACCTCAGGTCTGACCTCGCCTCAGAATTTTTATCCCAGAAGTTTTAAAATTAAAGAACTGAAGAAGACTTTTAAATCAATTGTAGGTGCAGCTCTAGAATAGATTCAGCAGAAGAATTTTGATCGGTCATCAAATTTTCTTCCTAATGCATCTTCTTTGGAGTACTGAATATATGATGTGAGAGTTACCTTTTGTATTCTGTGCCATTATAATTTTGAGTGTTTCATAGTATGTAGAATGTGTACTTTACTGATACTAATAAATAATGTGAATCTTTGTCCTGTCTCATAAATTAGTAAAAATAACTGAAGGTCGAGCTACTTTCCAACATGTTCTAAACAAACATTCATGATTTCATCACATTTCATTAAACAAAAGGATTTTTCCATTGATAACTTTAAAACATTTGCCTTGTTTTTCTTTGAATAGGTTTTCTTTTAGTTTCGCAACACAAGAGCACTTCCTACCAAGCACAAGGTTGGATCTAATACTGAGGCTCTGCTGCAGACATCAACACAGGAAAGAATGATAGGTTTAAATATTTGATTTTGAAAACAAATATTTTACAATTTAAAAGAATTCAAAATGCTGTACAGAATCTTAATCTTTAACAATGTACAAACTCAAATGGAGCAGATCTCACAGGCCTTTAACAAATAAATATATAGTTCAACAGATATTTCAGCAGACAGTAAGAGAATTAATCTAAAACTATATTTATTTTTGGCTCTATCCATTTTCAAGGTCATTGGTGCCTAATGGGAGTCCAGTCCTGAACGGGTTTAAAAATATGACCCAAACAGAATATAAAGATATCCATGCTGCACCAGGAGACACTCAAATCCTCTTTTTGCACTTCTAGAGATTCCAAGTTCACAACAAAATGTATTTAGTGGCTGAAAAAGTGGATTTTTCATATGTCGCCAAATGAGACAACCCTTCATGCTCTCTAGTGACAAACTAGAGTTACAAATTAACCTAAAAGATATGGTTTTGGCAAGAATAAGCAAAAGGAAGCACTAAAAACACAAATGTTCCAGCTGGTCTGAGAACCAGAAAATTGCTGTGAGGTGACAGCTTAAACCACTGCACCAACCATGAAAAACAACAACAAAAAATCATCTCATTTTATTTTAAACATACCAAAGCAGAAGGTAAAAGTTCAGAATAGTTTGGTTACAGCAGACTGCATATTGGATTCCCTGCACAGATGTGCTCAACATCAACAAACAAAAATGAGAAGAACCATGTTCCTTCAGTTGAATTAAAGGGGAAGTTGCATTAGCGTTTGTGGCGTCAGACGGGTGGAGCATCAAACACTGTGCATGAAGGAGGAATTGAACCAACTTTCACTGAACACGGTGATAAGGATGATGCTCTGCAGCTAATCTGAGTGGTAGAAAATGTACCGTTGTGCTCAACAAACAGAATCAGGAGCAGGATAATGGATGACTGGACCTGTTGAAGGACTTTCTCCACGCACATCCCTTCTGAGCGTATAACACAATATCCAGGATGACTCATGCCTTTCTTATCACACAGCGCAGCTGCGAGTGGGAGAACAGCTGAATAAGTAAAACAGCTCGATGGAGATAATGTCCCTGAAAACTGAAACTGTTGAAGTCTGGTTGTGTTTGTGAACCAGAGAGCAGCGGTGCTAAATAACCAGAGAAACTAACAGATGTGGCAAACCAACAACTAAATCCTGAGTTAATGGAATAAAAGACATTTAACTAAAGGAGGTTCATGTTTTAAATTTGTCCTTTGAGAAATGTTTTAGTTCCTGTTTTGTTTAAACTTACATGACTGTTTATATTTGCTGTCCACTGTTATGAAAGGTAATGTAGTTAAAACTGGATATATTTTATTGAAACTCTCAGTTATCATATCTATACTTGATATCTTTTGACCTTCTTTCAAGGTGGCTGCAGGCAATCAGTCCTAGCAAAAACAAAAATCACGACAAGTCGGTCAGTTTTACAGATATTAAGCGACTCCTGCTCTAAGTGCTGGCAGATATGATCTTCACTCAATACTTTGGTATGAAAGGTTGCAGGAGATCCACATTTCTTTAAGGACTTTTACATTTTTAGTACCGATGTCAGAGAAGTTGTGTTTTTAGAAAACAACCATAAAAGTTGGAAATGATTAAATGACTGAAGTTTTCAGCTTGTGACTCAAAGCTAAATCTGTAAAGGTGAACAGAGACCGAGGTTCGTGGATGACCTGAACAAATCATCAAGCAACTGCTTCACCACTAATAACTTTCTGCCATCTTTTACAAATACAACAAAAGAAATTTAAATTTTCTTTCAGAAAAACAGCGTGTTCTTTCTGTACTTCTGTTATTGAAGACTGTGTGCAGTCACTGTGGTTTCACCCTGAGAAAAACAAAAAGCTGAACTTGGGTAACTTTCACCGTTTGTTTTTTCATTGATAAAAACTGTCAGGAATGCCAAGGCCAACGCTGGACTGAGACTTCAGGCTGAACTCGTCAAGCTCACAGAAAAATCATTAACACAGATGAGCTGCTGAGTTCACCAAGAAAATCAAACTCAAAGCCTGAAAAATAAAATAATGTTAAAATAAAAAAAAATAAAAAAAAGTGCAACAACTAAACTTTTAATGCTCCTTTACTTTGTATTCTTCCTACTTCAAGTCAAAATAACGATGATTTTTGTACCTAAAATGTTACAATTTCTTCAATTAAACATTTGATACATTTCATTGTGAATAAAATATGGGTTTATAAGATTTGCCAATTACTGTATTCTGTTTAGATTATTTTTTAAATTGGAATAGTAAAATATGGTGAGGTAGTAGTAGTTGAGAGTAATTTACAACATACTCCAAGAGCTACACATGGCACAAGAACGTTGCTTAAAAATTTGGCATTACATCATCGTCTGTTAGCAAAATATCTCATGAGCCACTGGACAGATTTTAGTGACATTCTCAAATGTTAAGCAACAAATTTACATTTTGAGTTTGGTGGGCTAAAATATCTTTCAAGATCTCAGAGTGTTGCATGACGTCCCACATAACGCTTTAAGGTTTGACCAAAAACAGCTCCAACTTTGTCTTTTCTCATCTAGTTTGAAACTCAGGCATGAAAGAGAGCGATATACATTCCTTCAAGGAATACTTTACTTTGTTCACAGTCGTGGTAAACATTTTGTAAAATGGAGCCTCACGTTTCATGAAATGATCCAAGACGTTAAACAGACGGGAAAAAGAAAAATAAAGTTAATGTGTCCGTCTTTAAGCACACAGCCTGCTGCTTTTGAAGACTAACCACACATCGAGGGATTTAAACACTCAGGAAGATTTTAGCACAAAAAAAACATTTCAATGATGGGCAGATTAGTCTTGCATTTTAAACATAACATGAAATATTTAGGGTTTGAGGGGTCATTAGTTAGAATACATCTGAAAAGACAAAGAAAGAGAGACCGGCTCTAAAAAAGATGCAATTTCCTGTTTAAAATAAGCCATTTCACTGTCTGTGTGCAGAATTTTGTCAAAGCCCAACCAATTTATCACGAAGGCTTCAGGAAACTAAAACTTTGGAAAAATGTCTTTCAGTGGAAAACAAGACCCAACTCACCAATAAAACCAGATTTCTTTTTTCATAAACACCAAAAAGTGTATTAAAGCATTGCACAATGAATCAGTACTTTCCAATCACGTCAAACAACAGCTCATGTTTAGGAGCAAAATCTAATTCAGGCAGAGGTTTGGATCATTTTTGGGAAACTTCTCTCTTGTTGACAACGGAGGACTTGAGCTGAGTCGATGAAAATAAATCTGAGCGTGCTGCATTCATTAGCCTGAGTAAGTAATGCTGCTTGGCATCCTTCAGGGCGGCTGCTGCCACGGAAACAAATCTCTCAAGCGGCACCGGGGCAAGTGGGCAACAATTATAAAACAAAGCCATTAAAAGCGGCCTGTGCAGCGATGCATGCCTGTGTGTGCAACATTCCTCACTTCTAAAAGAGACTCTTCAGACGGTGTTGAAGGGCCAGCATTCCTTCAAGGAATTCATATCACTTTAAACTTAATGGAGTTGTAGACATTTTTTTGTTTTTACTAAGGTTGTTTAACTGTGGAGGTCATGGCGACTTCAAAAAGATAAAAAAATAAAAAAGGTGCACCCAAGTTCCATTAAAGTCAGCCTTGTGGTTTATAAGATATTTTGTTACAAACCAACAGAGTCACAAGAAGGCAAAACCACTTCTGTATGAAAAACCTGCCAATTCATGAATTTGATCACAAGCTTACTGAGAGTTTAAGATGGATTAAAGAGATTTGTTTCAGGGGGTCCACATAGGTGCACCGCGACTGCCGCAGCCAAACACTAAAAGCTACTTTGTGATGCAGATCAGTTTGTTTATTCCGACTCACATGATTTCCCTGTTTAGTTGTTAGGAAAAAACAAACCAACCTTATTCTGCTTTACTAATCTCACTTCAGGGAAATCAGAGCACCAAAAACAGATGGATAAGACAGATCTGACTGCTCACAAAAGCAGTTTTAATTCATGTTTGTGAACAAAAACTAATGAGGAGAACTTGGCAAACTTATTGTTTGAAAGTTTAGAAATTAAAAAAAAAAAAAAAACTTTATTCTGAAGCTCGCTTTTAAACTTTTTAGTTAAAAGGTTAGATATTTAAAATGATTAATTCCTCTTAGGTGCATAGGAACAAGTTTTACACTTTAGCTGTAAAGTAAGAAAATCATGAATGATAAAAAAAAAAATGTACATAATAAAAAAATTGTGTTTTTTCATTTGTTTACTTTTTCATTCCTGCTTTATTATTGATGCATTCATTTTTGTCATCCACAAAGGGGGTGCTGTAGCACCCACTGCACCCCAAGTTTCAAGGTACTCAATGCAAAGTCATTAAGATTGGACTAAATTAAATAAGTCATTAAGTAAGAAAAAAAAAAAAAAAACCCTGCACGTTATTTTTCTCATGTTAAGGCTTAACATGTCATGAAAGTAGACAAGTAAATTGTGACCAGATAACAACTACCAACTTTGTTCACAGAAACATCTGAAGTAAATAAACTTGTCGGCCATGTTTGTATTTCTACACAGACTAACATAGATCAATCATGTGACTCTAGGTTTACTGTGGTTTGAGGGACTATAAGTGGTGTGTTTACATTGAGTGTGGACCCGCATTTTAGCAAATCTAAATCATATCTGGAAATCTACTGGAATAAACTTTGAGGCAAAAAGCATTTGTAGAAACAGGCTTTTAGCTAGTTGTTTTAGTTGTACTTTTTATGTGATGTTAAAGTTTATCGTGCTTTTATTGGAAAGCACTTTGTAATTTTATATCTATGAAAGGTGGTATTTGAAAAAGAAACTTTTGATATAGTTCAGGATGAACCTTATTTAAAGTTATTCCATATTTTGCAATGCGCACCTAACATTAAAAGATCTATACATTTTCTCAGAGTTTCCCACATTTTTCACTCACTCAGTCTTCTCCCGGTCTTTATCCTCACTCAGCTGCAACAGGTTGATGACAGCCTGACCCAGCAGCTTGTCTGGACCCACAAGGGCACGGTGCAGGACGTGGACGTGCAGGGTGCTCCGGTCGTGTCCCTTTCCCCCTCCTCCCTGCAGCAGCTGCGGCAGGTCGAACGTGGCCTCCTCCTTCCACACCGGAGTCACGCTCTTCTCCACCACGGACGTCTGGAACTTCTCCTTGCCCACCTGCATAACCGCGTAGGCGTCATTGGTGCCGTTTTTCCCTTTGATCCGGAGGCCTCTGGCTTGGAGCACCGTTACCTGGACGCTCGTGGGACACCACTGCTGGTCCATTAGGGACATGATGGCACCCACCTGCGGAGTTTAACAATTAAAGAAGCAACCCTAAACAGAAGAGCCCAACAGCATGGGGCTCACCGTGAAACTGGAGAACAGCCCGGAAAAGTTTGCTCAAGAGGGACTTCAGACAGGAACCAGCTGATTGGGCGTGGTCACATTCTGAAGTGCGGGGGGGGAAGCCACGCCCCCTCGCCATACTAACAGGTGGTTGGATGACTCCTGAAACCAACTTGGAACGTGTTGCGTTCATTTACACCAGTACTCAATTAATTATCAGATGAGACGTAACACCCGAGCCTCGTTAACACCAAGGCAGTGTTTTCCCTCATCAACTGTCTGTTAGCAAAATATCTCATAAACCACTGAGCAGATTTTAACGAAACTTTCAGGGAGAAATGTACCTCTATAACTATTTTACTTTTAGAGCCAATTCAAATCAAGATGGCCGCGACAGCTCACCTTAAAATACGCAAAAGTGATTATAACTCAGTTTGTGCTGAAACTTGATGTGGTATCTGACAGTCATTCACAAAACTCAAAGAGCTACTCCATGTTCACTGAGAATAACTTTAGGAATGTCAGGCCTTTATCCAGATATGTTTAGTAACAAAAATAAAAAATAACAGGTAATACAATTAAAGTTCAGTGTTATTTTTTATATTTATTTTTTATAAGATGAGACTTACAGACTACACACAGACTTATGTCTTCCAGGTATAAAACATGATATAATTTCTCTGTATATTTTACCACTTTGGGGATGTTGGTATTTTCTGCTGAGCCACACCTTGGATCCTTGGGTGAAGGAGTAAGTTTTACAAGCAGTTCCAGTTTGGACAAACATAAGGATTGTGTGTCTGCTTCAAACCTGACTTCCTGCTTCTTTTCTCACACATAACAGATCTCAGAAACCTTCTAGGATTGGATAAAGCTGAAAAAAATGGATTCAGTTTATTGTTGTTCAGATTTGGTGAAATGCTGACAGAACTTCTTCCATGTTTGAACAGTGACTCCTGCTGTTTGAAAAAGGAAACAAAACTACTATTTTCAGATCAATTGCTTTATAACAAAAATAAAATATAAAGTTAAATGAGGGGGGGGGGATCATCATCTGACAGTGACCTGACTGTCACCAGGACACCATGCCTGACCCGGGTTAAAGCTCAAGGTAATTATAGATCCTTGAGCCAATTAGTAAACTGACATGGAAGCACTGGCAGCTCCTTGGTGTCTGTGATGTAACAGCTGTAGTACTTACTGTTGTACTTTCACTCAAAGGAGTCAGCTGAAGAGGATTTTATTCCTGACATATTATTAGAAAAGCTTCTACACTGCTGAGTAGTTTTCCAGTCTTAAGTCCCCTCTCTCTCTCTCTCTCTCTCTCTCTCTCTCTAAATGAAGCATTAATAATACTCGTGCTTTTATCACCGCTCTACTTATCAGACAGAGTTAACATAAAAACAGTTTCTTCGAAAACAGGAGTGTTTTTGTAACCTTGGTTTTCTGATTAAACGCACACAGACCCCGACTAATGAAAACACTGATTGTTACTCAAATTAATAACATGTTATAAAATAAAATAAAATATCATTTTATTTTCATTTGCAAGTTCCCAGGCCCTGATAAAACTTTAACTAATGTCACTGTATGATAGCATTGATTGATTGTCATTTGTAAATGATTAACATATAAAATAACTCTTATTTACACAACATAAGCAAGCTTGAATATGTATATTTTTACACATATTGAGGCAACAATGCTAATCTCTGTTATTTCATTATTAGTTAGAGTTTGTCATATGAAATGTGAGACATTCTCACTGTCACGGTTGTTACAGCATCTTCATTGTCCTCTAGCTAATTCTCTGGTGTCCTTTGTCCTCATCTGGGTTTCCATCATTTTATTGGTTCATATCGACACCCACAAGCTCTAAAGTTTCTGCTTTTTCTAAAACCTTTGTTCCCTTTGGTTCAGTTCAGTCTCATGAGAGAAGACAGATGAATGAGAATAAAAGAATAAAATGGTGTCAGTGATATTTCTCACACACCCAGAGGGCAGCAAGCGAGACTGCTCCCATAACTCAGCTCCAAGGATTAATAATGTTCTGACAAAAGATAAAATCTCATAGTCTTTTTTTGTGAAATGGCATCCATGCTTTAATGTCCTCCTTATTATGATACCATATCTGATAAATACTCTTTATAACATTTAAATAAAACATCCACCTCAGGCAGTTTTGACTCTGTTGGAAAACTGGACTGAAACTTCTTCTTCCTTAAAGATAAAAAACATTCTGATTTTAAAACTTAAAGGTAACTTAATATTAGAAAGTTTTTTACCTTTTTGATCTTTTAAATGACCAGGCTTTCAATAGTTTCAGCAGGTATTTAGACATTATTAAAAAAAACTTGTTCAAATATTTATAATTATTTTTTGCTGTAGGTTTATTAAAAGAAATGTTAATGATTTGTATTGTAATCTCTTGTTGTGTTTCACAGAACTTAAATAAGACAATAAATATATGTAACTTTACATTTTGACCACAAGGTGTCTGTCTTTGACTTCTTCTCTTATGCTCTGCAAATGCTTTTGGTTTCCAATTCAGTTTTCTTTTATTTAACTGATGAAGATGAAACGTGCTATTTATTTAAGTATTTTGTGTTTCAGTTAGCCCAGTTTATTTTAAAGGCCTGGCACCTTAGAAAGAGAACAGTTTTTGTTTAAAGAAATATTTATGTCTGTCAGTTTGTATGTATATATTTTATTGTGTTTTGTAAGCCCTCATGGGCTTGACACACATGAAAATAAAAAAATCTAATTTCTTTCTTCAAACTATGAGGAGATGATTTAACTGTCTGGCCTCCATGCAGCAGATTATAGAAAATTTATTTGGTAGTTATTAAGAAGTCTTACTTTCTTTCTAACAACATGAACACAAAACGCGTTTACTAGAATGAGATCATTGGCCAAGATTATCCCATCAGTTATTGTGTGATTGGCCATGCAGACACTATTATTTTTTAGTTTGTCCTTTCTGCAGATAAGGAAAACATAAACATAATTTTTAAATTAGACATTATTCTGTTTTTTTCAATTTCCATGCTTAGTTTTGTCCTGTTTGGGTTAGAAATATGATGAGAAAGAACAGGTACTTGTTTGTTTTAGTTTCAGAAACAGAGAATTTTTGAGGTCAAATACCACATTATTATAATTAGATTTTTCTGAACAGTTAAACTGTCTTAAGTCCATTTTGACACATTTGAGACTTTGTGTTTTCACCGCTTGAGACAGAAAATGCAGTAATGCCAAGTTCTGATGTTATGCTTCCTAGTCCTCAAATGGAGCCTCAGTTGTGCAGGTTCTGTAAAATGACACAGTTCTTTTACATCTCAGGAAGCTGACACCGGCTGACACTGTTACAAATACCTGTTGTGATAGGCGATGAGTGTTGTGAGAGAGCTAACAGATCTGGAAACACATCAAATGTACTTCATCACTCGGGGGGGGGGGGGGGGGGGGTCTTAACCTGCTAACATGAAAGAGGTGTGTCACAACAATCAGTTCAGTTAAACTGATGAGGTTCACCTTGTCAGTGTTGAAGTGTTTCATGCACGTTTAAAGATTAAATAAGAGCAGGATCTTAGTTTGTCTTGGTAGAAATCATACAGAGGAGCTCAAAACAAGAACAGACAGATGTCTGTGAACAAAAGTGTTACTCTGCAGAAAACAAAAGGAATACTTAATCAAACACTGAAATGTGACTGGATCCATTCTCTCACTACCTGAGATGCATACAACCACAGCAGAAAAAGTCCTCACAATTTCAGACTCGTGACTTTCCAGCTCCTGGGCAGTTTATCATCTACAATACTTTCCATGCATTTCCAGCAGAAGAAGGCCTTGTCAAAGTTTGGTTCTGAGCTCACTTGTGACCGGTTCAGGTGAACCCTGCCTCTCACACAGTGACTTCTGATGACAGGCATCAGCTACCCCACAACACAGAATGGAGAAGCAGGTAAAAAAAATGGATGGATGAAGTTATTGGAAGATAGATAGATAGATAGATAGATAGATAGATAGATAGATAGATAGATAGATAGATAGATAGATAGATAGATAGATATTCAGAGAGTTGACACACAATGAGGATTTGTGTCTTATGTATTTATGGAGAAAAACAGTTTAATAGAAAACTGTTTGGGTGCAGTTTTTAACACTGACTGAGAATAGTACTGAAATAACTTTACCATAAGAATAACAACTAATTCTTCCTAGCCCTTAACTCTATTTGTAAGGTTGTCCACTAAATAAGACTGATTTAATGTCTCTTAAAGATTTGTGAGATGTTTTTTTTTTACTTGCATTTAAAAACTTGTTAGAGGTAATGCTCTGTGAGGCCCCAAAACAGAGTCAACATTGAAGAATTAAAGGGAAAACTTGCAACACAGCCTCTGACATGATCAAAGTAGTGAAATTAGGCAACAAGTTCCACAGAGAACAGCAGCTCTGCTGCAGAGAGAGGGTCAGGAAAGCATGTGTTCTGCAGCTGAGATAAACTATTGTTGTGCAGTTTTAGCTTTAATTTCTCACTATTTGACTAACTCAGCCAGAAATGTCACAAATCAGAGGAATCAACAGATCCAGACTCTCTAATGGGATCACAAATAAAGGACTACATTTTTAATAATGAGCTGGATTTCTTTAATACTTTTATTTTGAAACTTTTTCAAGCCAGAACTACACAAACACACAGCCTAAACAATATTATAAAATTTGAAATGTATTTATTTTTTATTGTTGGGCTACAAATTGCAGTAGTTTTCCAGCATGCATAGTTTCAGTTAAGACACATAAAGTCACAAAGTAAGATCTCCCTCATCTGAATTTAGGAGCATGCATAATCCTTAGTGTTCATTCTTGAACAGTCTAACAAGCCATCCCAATGACACTTTTTTTTGTAAACTTTCTTTGGCTTTTAAATAAGCTGCTTAAATTGCTTCTTTAAACATTTTAATAATGATGACGAGGGAACTGGGATCAGTACTAATAATGGATTATGTTGATTGTTTAATTAACTTTGAGGTATTAAATCTGAACTGTTAAAAATAAAGTTTCACTTTTTACAAGATTATATCAGTAAACATACTCTTAAACTTAAATGGAGCCTTGTCAGAATTCCCTTTTACTGATCATTATAACACTCTTTAGATCAATTAAGTCATGCAGAGTAAAAAATTTGAAATTAGTAAAACATACATACATACATAATAAAAAGGTATATCACAGTATTAAAGTTCAGCAAAAACCTCTTTCTATGTTTACGGTTGAAGAAGCCTGGAAATAACTGTCACAAAAAGGGTCACAGATAATGGTATTAAAGTCAGAGGAAACAAATCAGCGCTACATTACATCACACATAATTACCTCCTTTAACCAGGACATTTTACATCAACAGCATAAGATGGAGAGAAACACCAGCCACAAAACACACCCACGCATAAACGATTTGACCAGATGACAAAATATTTCAGTATTGCCATTTTTTTGTGCTTATCCTAACCTCTGCATGAAAGCAGAATTAGTAGTGTTCGAAACAGATCATCCTAATTGCTACATTTACAATAAAAGGAGCTGAGCAAAACCAGCTCAAACCTAACATCACCTGTTAATCACTGCGCTAACAAACACATAGAAATGTTGTCATTAATCAAAAGTACAGTTTTTAAAATGTTCTTAGCAAAAGTCACGAGTGCAGCCGTTGGTTTTGTTTCTGCTCAGAGCAGCAGCAGCAGCTTGTTGGTAACAGTGATGCTCTTGGCTGTTATTGTCAGCCGTTGTGCTTCAGCGAGGCAGTTTCAGCCCAAGGTTGATATGTTTTATTTTTAGTCTTATTTATTCACAGTTCAAGAAGATCCATCAGGTTTTTTTTCTCTGCTGGGTTTTTGTTTTTCCAAGAAGGAACGTCTGACCTCTCATCGAGACATCATCCGCACAAATTCTGTGAATTAAAGAAAGACATAGTTTACATATTTTAGCCATTGATAAATTAAATGCCTATCTCACACAGTTTTTCATGCAAGATTAAAATAATCTAATGTTGAAAAATGACAGAGTTTAGATATATGTGTTGTAGAGATGTGATTTTTGTAAACGATTCGAATCTTTTGAATGGCTCCTTACAACAAACAACAGTAAAGAACCTTTTGTTATTTTTTTTTCCTCATAACATCTTAATTTCATCCTCCTTATCCACAGAGACAATTGCGCCCAATTTGTTTTTTTCACAGTAAACAGGCAAACAGAAAAGAGTCCAGCAACTCAGGGAGAAAGGGGGAGGGGGTCTCTGCTTGACAAAACACATGGTACCACCCATGTGACGTGATGACATTATCGCGTGTGGCTTACGTGATGACGTGTTTTCCTGTGATGACCCAACTTGTTAAAAATTGAGCATCGAACATTGAGCATTGAGATTTGAAATAAAACAAACAAAAAGTAGTTCCCTGAATAAAGCTGGGTTCACACCGGACGCGTTTTGAGCAGCGGAAGCAGCCAGTTTACCTGCAAAGTCAATGGTGGACACGCGTCTAGGTCTCTCGCGGCGCGTTTAGAGCGTTTCGAGCAGCGCGCAATGAAGCCGTAGGGGCGGTTTGAGCGTTCTCCGTGGGCGCGGCGCGTCCAAAGCAGCCGACGCTCGAGTTCAGCTAGTTGAACTTTGGCTGCTCGACGCGCCACATCAACCAATC
>JARVJO010000140.1:13743729-13762068 GCA_031762555.1 Cynodonichthys magdalenae | reverse complement strand
GTTTTGTTCTGGTCTGAACGTAGCGCGTCCAACTTGAGGCGTTGGGCGCGTTTTAGATGCTCAGAACGCGTTTGGTGTGAACGCAGCTTAAGAACAACTGGTCTAAAACCAATGTCCTCAACATCAGGATGCAGTGTCTCAAATACGTAATATTAATTTATAAACACAAATTTAGGAGAGTAGACATTCAATAAGTTGAGTAGGGACATTTCTCAAAAAGTAATACCAACTGTAAATAATACATGATTATTTATAGTAGATCTATGTGCATCAGAAGGTGATTTTCTAACTCCTGTACTGATTTATTTCTCGAATAAGTTATATAATGACAACAACATAACAAATCTCTTGAAAGTATGTTGTAGCTTTTGTTGCCCTCCACACCCTATTAAAAATGTCTAGAAGCACCACTGCTCATTCACGTGTGAACATCCCTAAGCTAGCATGATTACACAACAGGACCTCATAATTTGTAACAAAATGCTGCCTAAACATCTTCACTGGTGAAATGAACTTGGAGCAAAGCAGAACAATAAATGTTTTTGAACGTAAATTGAAACAAGTGAAAATAAAAAAACAGGATAGAATATTTTTTTTACCTCTTGCAGACTGTGTGGAGGTATGTGACAAAAATCTAAAAATCAAATTGGTTGATAAATAAAGAAGTTAGGCAATTTTATTGGAATAAAAGGGAGGCAAATTTTGGCATTGACTCAGATTTTACTGCTTGTGGGTTTTAAAAATATACACTTTACATTTAATGTTTTATGAAAATTGCTCAGAATGTAGAGAACAGTTTACACTGAAATATATTTTTCCTTTAATTGAATACAGCCACAGTTTGACTTTTGATCACTGGAATCTTAAAAAAAAAAATGCATCAACTCATTTGTTCCAGTGATCAAAGATTGTCACTGAAGGTCCTGTCACAATAGACAACTTATGCCAACATATGAAACATTTTTTATGTCTAAATTGCTAATAAAAGTAATATATTTGGTCAATTTATTCAAATTACATTATGTACATGCTGTAAAGAAGCTTCCTGTTGATTTTTTAAATTCCATCTTCAATGTGGATGTCTTTAAAATGTTCATAAGTTGGCATAAGTTGTCTAGTGTGACAGGACCTACTGTGTGCATCTTTTTCTCAGTGGGTAACAAACTGAGGTGAGAAAATCCCTCAGCAGAAAGATAATCTGAGATATGTTCCTTCAACTCCTCATATCAGCATTAACAGATACAAGACAAATCCATTGAGATTTAAATAAATGTAAACGTGTGTACCAAGTGTTAAAATAACAGAAATAGTGCCAAAGGATCACATGTGTTGTGTTGTGATGTGGACACACTGCAGTACCTTCAAAGTCTACGTGCCCGTCTCCGTTGAGGTCGATGTCTCGAAGAATTTCCTCCAGATCTCTATGTCCGACCTAAAAACACATCAACATGAGGGAAAGTGTGAACCTCTGCGGCACAAACTCAGACTGCATTTGGAAGAGACAAACTGAAATCAGACAGACACTGATTGATGGAGCTCTGCACCTGCTGTCCTAGTAGTTTTTTCATGGCTTCTCTGAGTTCAGCTGTGCTGATCTGACCGTCACCGTTAGTGTCAAACTGAAAAATTAGACAAACAAAGTGAACATTAAATCAAGCAGAGGTTCAAATGTTACTAGAGTCCTGTGTTCACACAATACATTTCAAGCTACATCAGTTAAATAATAAATAGATAAATATTGTGACAACTCCTGCTCGGAGGCTGTAAATTCCTCACCTCCTTGAACGCATCTCTGAGTTCCTTCACCCCGATCATGTCCGCTGTTTCCGCCAGAAGTTTAGGCCCCATAAGTTCAACAAAATCTTCAAAGTCAACATGTCCTCCCACTGTTAGACAGACATAAAAAACAATTTGATCTCAAACAAACACTAAATGACTATATATATATATATATATATATACACACAACACACACACACACATATAGTATATACATATGTTTGGGTGTCTATATGTATGCATACTTTTCAGCAAGGTCATAATTGCTATTGTTTTATGCATTTATATGTTGTTGTTGTGTTCTTTATTTTGTCCCCCTTTTGCAGATGTGGAGGCAGATAGCGGCTGTGTTGTCTTGTGTTTTTACAATATATATTACACATATGTTCTTGTTTATCTTTCAATCTTTTCTTTCACTTTTCTCCTCTTTCTTCTTTTTGAGGAAAAAAAACACTGATGATGAAGAAGCTAACATAAATAATATTGTTTTCTAATGAAGTGGAGAAAAAAAAAGGAAAAAAAATCTCAAACAAACAAAATGGCCATATGTTTTCGTTCTTCATTTGTCTTTTTGCATGACATGTCCCCTTTAAAACTGTTATTACAGTTCATTTAAAGTGGGCTTTTATGGAAACGTTATAAAATATTGTGACATTGGAGTATAGTAATATGGCAACAAACCACTTTGATTCTGTGCTGAATAACTGTTAGTTTGTCAATCCAGTCCGATTTCTTCAAACTGAGGTGGGTCAATGATCTATCTACAACAGGTAAGATATTCATTTTCACAAAACCCCACTTTACAAGATTCAAAATATCCTTGAAAAATATATATATTTTTTTGTGCACTAATTGGCATCTGGTCAAAGAAAAATAAAGGACAAAATATATAGACTAAAACAAACATGCAGATTTAGTTACAGTTCATGTTGATCTGTTGGCTCAGTTCTATCAGCTCCATCTCTGTCGGCATGTAGCCCATCGTCCTCATGCAGTTCCCCAAGTCTTTACAGCCAATAAATCCATCTTTATCTTTGTCAAACTCCTTGAAGGCCTCACGCAGCTCTGTGAGAAAAAGAAAATGTGATAAAGAAATTTCTTGAAAAAGACTTATGGTCACACATTTGGACTTGTTGTTTTTGCTAAATAGCCTCACATACCATCCATTTCTTCTGGCCTCAGCTCTCGGTCCTGTGGGGGAGCACAATACAAGGTTAGGATCCAAACTCTGCTGGCGTGTCAGAACTCATGCCAGTACCCCATTAATCCTCACTCAGCGTGTCACTGGGAGTAATAAAAAAGGCAAATTCAGACATGAGCCAACACTGGTCTGGTTTAGTTCCAACGTCACAAGAAGAGCTCATCCAAGACACTGCAAAATAATGAAAACATGCCGAGTTCTGGCAATCCATCAAAATCTGGTGTATGGAACAATATGAACGAGAAAACAGCAAAACAACAAAATATTGTAACATTAAAAGCATATTTTTTTCTTGGATGTATCTCTTTGACATGTGAAAAATTAATCTTTGACGTTTTTTGGGGGAGTTTCTTCAACTGATCATGTTTTTGAGCATCACATTCAGCCTCAGGTGTAAATATTCTCCACACAGACACCAGCAGACAGTCTTCTGTTTGGCATTTAGGCAACCAAGAACCAACTTCTTTAGTTAATCAGGATTTCAAGTTCTCACCGTCCTCTCAGCCTCACCAAGTTCTGACTTTACAGCATACAAAGTGACTGGTTTCAGTCATTAATCGTAAGCTATGCTGATCTGTCTTGCATGCACATCATATGTTCTGGACTTACGTACAGCCTGCCGGCTCTCAGCGAAGCCCTTGCGTAGAAAGATGCACGCAGGCCCCAGCACGTTGTGCATGTTGGCGCCGTTCTGGGCCAGGGCTACTAGTGGCTCAAGATAGGCCCCCCCAGATCCCCCCTCCTCACAGGACTGCACTGCTTTGTAGTTCTTCTTCTTGTCCTGGAGCAGCATCCAGAGGGTGAGGGGGGCCAGATGTGGAAGCAGAGGCAAAGACAAAAGGAGGGGGGAGAGACTGTGTGACTCTAGTTCATCGAGTATAACAAGGAGCCACGTGTAGGAAGTGTGTGTGAGTGGGGGGTGGATGGGGGAGTGAGGGGGATCACTGAGGGCAGATCTGTGTCTGACTCTTAGAAAGGTATGAAGTCATAATGGATGAAGACAAAACAGTGAGTGTTACTATATGACACAACAACTGATGCCATTTGATGCCTAACAACCACCATCACCTTCATTCCAGGCATGATTTCAAAAACCCCTCTTTTCAATCATGGTTTCACTTTTCTTACCCTGAAAATAAAATTATTCTTCACTATCAGTTTCTTTGATACTGTCACTCCTTTCTTCATCTCATGTCACCGTTACTAATTGCTAGCATTGCTAACAAAATGAACCAAAAATCACAAACCCCTGTGGCAGCTCTAGGGTTTTTCTGAGTAAGGGGCCATCAAGGGGCAACAATATTCATAGAGAAACTAAGTATTTGTTCAACATCCCAGCACATAAATCCTTGTTTTTTTCATTTCTTGTCTGGTGTATAAATTTAACCGGTCACATATGTTCCAACACTTGCAACATAATGTAATGTTATTAAGAAAGACTGCACAGTAAATTCTCCTTATCAATTTTACATGCATTTTTACTGGGGTACTTCAGGGGGTCTATCAGATTTCAGCCGGGGCCAATGAGCCTGTGGTCCTGACCCCCTAGATTCACCCCTGCCCTGTGTGGAAATTGGATCTATGTTAACTGTGCTGCAACAAACTTTTTTTCTAAACTGAGGAATTCCCACAGTAATATTGAGAGAAAATAGCTTTGCTGTTCAGGTGTTAGATTGTTTCTGCTGTGTAGTTTCCAGTTTTCAGTTGTTTGCTCTAAATAAAGTGAAAACCACATTTTCTCACTAGACAAAAACAAGACTTTTGTAAACTGATTTTATTTTTCCTAATACTGATTACTGTAGGTGCTTCGCAAAAAAAAAAAAATTGAGGTCACCTGATGATTTGGTGCAAATCTGTTAAAACTGGCTGCCTGTCTGATGGTGGAAAACTCAAGATCCAAGATGGCCGCCACAGCATTAAAGCAACCTGAGCAAACATAGAAATGACTGTAACTCAGCCAGTTCTACAGACGTTGAGCTAAAATTTGATGTGGTAGTAATCAAAGGTCAATCCCAACACATACTTCAAGTACTAACTGAGTATGCGAGATCTGTTTTAAAAATTTGCCATAAACTATTAGATTCAAATGTAGCTGTCTGTTAGTAAAATATCTCATACGCAACCGATTTCAATGAAACTCAGAGCACACAATTATCGAGTGTACGTCTACAAGTCATTAACTCTTGGATGCAGCTAATTTAGCAAACACGAAAATAACTATAACAGACAGTTTTACAGATACTGACCTGCAGTTTGGGTGTGGTAGTAGCTGAGCATCATCTTCAACAGGTATTTGGAGCTCATTGCACAATAGTTTAATCTTAGGCGTTAACTGCTGGCATCAAACCTGTGGTTTTATAGCTAAAATTGTCAATGTAGCTGAGAGTCATTCTCAACACAGTCTCTGTGCACCATCATGAGATTGAGCATAACTTCCTTTACTTCTCAGCATGAGATATTTTCAGTTTAAATCTCTGGGATTAACAATATGCATTTCTTCAAGGGATGGCTTTAATTTCTACAAGTTTTTTAATGTTGTTTTTATTCTGGCCATATTCTAAAACAACAGTGTTGTTCCATCAGTGAAGGAAAGGCTCAGCCAGCCATAAAATTATAATCACCAATTAGGCCAGTCAACAAGAGGGCAAATGTTAGGGCAGCCTTCTTGATTACTGAAAGATCAACAGGATAATTGAAACCATTCAGAGCTGACTGGAGCAGGAGCCTCTAAATAAAGTTAAAGCCAATCAAACCATCATCTCACAGGCAAATATCAGCAAAGAAAAGGTTTGTCAGACAGATGAACTGATGTTAAAGATGTACTTCAGCTTCTCTTGTTTTTTTCTTCAAACAAAACAGTTTTTTCTTAGAGAGGGAGTTCATCCAGCTTCTGTAAACTAAATTAGAGCCGACTCAGCATCTCACCAAATCTCCAAGAACCCATTTAACTGCTGCTCTAAATCTTTCTGACATGAGCTCATACATCTTCAAAAGCTTTACACAGGATCTTAACACAACTGCAAACAGACAAAACTAAATATTTTGATGCACACTCATGCTTTATGCAGTCACACCCTGCATTAAATGTGACCTTCACACTCCATCTGCTTGTCCTAAAGCCAGTTTGTGCCTTCCTACGGCTCTCACCGCAGGACAGGACGCCCGCTGGGTAAATCTGAGCAAGCGATGCGTGGAGCAGCGCTGTCTGCAGCCACATCATGCCAGAAAAAAAGTACTACGAAGCCTCGTGCTGGTTATATAACGAAACGGCAGAAAGGAGAAATCTACGAGCGAGGACGACTGAAGTCGAGCAAGAGGTTCTGCAGCACCTCAGACCCGTTTAGAACAGATGGCATCAACAGTTGCTTGTCATATTGTTCTTCGTCAAAGATGTGCAGCTGCTTAGACCGCTGAGAGTCTGCTCAAGCTGACAGACAGCAAGAGCTTTTAATTTAAAGATGGGTTTGGAAAGTTCATTTTAGAGTCACTAATCGACTCAATGGTGGAGGTACATACTAAAATAACAGCTCAGTTGTTTGCAACATTAAAGTGAAAGATCAAAACCAGCCGGTAAAAGCAGCATCTTCCATCAAATGAAAGGCCAGGATCAATCAAAGGGATTTAAAGGTTCGATGAAATTATGTTTTTTCTAAATAAACGTTCATCTAGTTCGCCAAAACCCATGCATATTTAACATGCAAGGTGAGTTTTTTTGTTTTTACAGTGAAGTTTGTCAATATGAACCAAACTAACACTTGAGCTTTTCAAAACGCTTTAAAAAGCCTTTAATGACATGAAGCAGTTCAACACAGTCTGGCAGTAAAATGTCAAACAGAACATTGGGGCCAGTCAGGACAGATCCAGTCAAAAATGTCAGCCAGTGGTCCAGTTGAGGGGGGGGGGGTCACACCATGACACAAACATGCACTGAGGGTCAGGGAAAGTCAGGGAGACCAAAACAGGGGGAAAAACCTCCAAACGTGGCTTACCTTCTTGCTGAAAGATTTAAGCGACTTTACTGAGTTCCCCATGGCAACAAAACAACAAACGCCTCAAAAAATATCCTCTTGTTTTATGTTTTCTCTCTGACTGAGCGGCTGCACCTGTATGTAAGTGCACGTACATGCGTGTATGTTTGCATGACATGCATTGGAACAGGAAGCAGGGCTTCTGTGGGTCATTGACTGATATGAAAGGACATTTGGGAAGAGGGACGATAGGCGGCAGAGGGGAGAATCAGGATGGGAAAAAGACGAAGGATTTGTGCAGGACAGGGAGGACTTAGAGACGAGGATGCCGGACAGTTGGAGGACAGGGACACTGAGACAAAGAAGGAATTATGTAAAGAATAATAAGGAGAAACATAAAGACCAGGAAGGGAGAGGAAACATGCAGCTATCCATAAGAGATGCAAGTGCCTGAAGTAGAAAAAGCAGGATTGCTTATTCATCCCATCCTCTCTCCTACAGAGCCTTCCCTTCAACCCTCCCTCGCCTCTACCCTCTCTGTCTCTCTTTGTGTGTCTGTCAGGACGTCTCTTGCTCTTTTTCCCACACCCTCCATACCCCCAACTCCTGCTAAGTCCACAGTTTTAAACCATCCATGCCAATGTGACAGAAGAAGCTCATTCAGACAGCATATTACCTTCCCCTGAGCAAGATGCTGGAGACACTAATCCAAACACACACACACAAAAATACACTTGATTAAACACACTCGGATGTGGGGCTGTGGAGCTAAAAATATTCCACGCTTTCTCTCTTCCTCCCCACTCCACCCCCCCTCCAGCCTCCACCACACAGAAGGCAACACAAAGTCATGATAAGCTCGAAGGGCTCGGATTCAGATCAAAGCCAAAAAAATGTTTTCGAGAAACGACACACGGGTGGAGAATTATTTGTGCCAGAGGATGAAAAACCAGCACGTGGAAATGAAAACACACGCAGACAGGCAAAGAAATGCTCACTCAAAGTTCGGCTTTATACCTTTGCACACACACACACACACATTTGTCATGGAGGACAATAGCTAAAAATGGAGGATTTAAAAAAATTAAATAATAAAAAGTGGTAATAGGAAGAAACATGAGTGCTTACTGTGCCTTTTTAGCATTAACCATTGCTGATACCACTAAAGTGAAAATAATCTTATATATTTGACACAAAACTATGAATTTATTAATCTGTCCAGTATGTAGAAGCAGAGTCTCCAGCACTTATCTGTTTGAGATTTACACTGAAAAAAATTGTCCCTCTAACCAAGTCTTTCAAATTTGTTTCTAGTCAAAAAGTATTTTTGATCTTGTTTTTAGATATATTAAGCACAAGCAGATTATGTTTGAATATTCATCTTGTTAATCTGTATGAAATTTTCCCTTATTTCAAGAAGTCTCACCAAGTGCAATTATTTTCAGATTATTTCACCTAATCTGAGATTCAGACTATAATCTAGTATGGTTTTTACTTATTTTTAGATAAGGTAATTTTTGCAGTGTAATTTGGCAGATTTTTTTTTATTAAAAGTCTAAAGGTTTAATATTTGCAGAATCACACTTACATCAGTTCTGCTACCGGTTTGTTTGTTCCTTTTTCATATTCTATTTATTCTGTGCAGGGCTTTAATGAGACTGCACAGTCAACATAAACACACAGTTACAAACAACTAAAAATCTAGATATGCTCATTTACCCAGCCGTTACCGGCATGATTTTGGACTGTTGGAAGAATTAAACCCAATCAGACATGAGCAGAACACACAAACACCCTAAAAATAAACATACATTTAACTAGAGAATTTGCATTTCCTGCAAAAATGCAGCATGAATGCTTAATGCTAAAATAAAGATGTACAAGATGTGATAAAAAAAATAGAGATGTACAAACATTTTGCATTTTGTTGTAAAAATGCCCCAAAAAGCAGAAAATAGCATAAAATAAAAGTGGCTGAAATAGCTGAATCTAGCACAAAAAAGCAAAAAGAGCATGTTTGCTGAATTAAGCATTAAGGAGCTGAAATAATCAGAAAAAGGTGAATTTAGCTGAAGAAGTTCAAATTAGTTTAAATTACAGAAAACAGATGAAAAAGCTAAAGAAGCTTAAATTAGCAGAAAGAATCTGATAGAAGCATGTTAACTGAATAAGCAGAATAGCTGAAAAGAGCAGAACAACAGCTGAAAAAGCAGAAAAAAAGCTAAAAAAACAGTTGAAGGAAGCTAAAATTATCTCAAAGAAGTTAAAAAAAAGCAGAACCAGAACAAAAGGTCAAAATTACAGGAAAAGTTTAACTATTTTGACGGATTTTAGGGATGTTGAAGACAGCTTCATCCATTTTTAATTAGAACAAAAATGACTGAAAAGGTTAAATATCTAAAAACATATAATTGGTTTAAATACCAAAACTCAAAGCCAGAACGTCCTGAAGGAGATGAAAGTTTTGATCTATGAATTGTTGAAATCACCTAACTCTAATCAACTGTTGATTAAACTAAAAGGGGAAAATGAGTTTAAAAATAAATAAATAAATAATTGTTTTGTTGTAAAATGTCTTCTTTCTTTCATGCCTTAATTATGGGAAGTCAATATTTTTTGTGAACTGTAGCCTTATTGTGTATAAATTACGATAAATGCATTTTGATTGAAAGACAAATATTTTTATGAAAATGTAAATAAACATCCACCATTTTCAGGACTGTGAACCTCTCAAGTCAGACTTTGTGTTCTCTTCTTTAGGAAATACTTTTATAATTCTGCAAGTACAAACAGTATACTCTGTTCTCTGCAGGCTAAAACATTATTTTGCATTCTGCTGTAGTTCTTTAATAAATAAAAAATAGAATAATCATAATTTGTTTTCCTATTTCATCCTTTTTAGGTTCTATTAAACAACCTTTTAGTGAGCTATCATGCATTCTGAAGGTCAAACATCATCCACCTGTCTAAAACCCACCTGGCCCACCCCCCACCTGGCCCTATTAGAGTTTCTACTAGCATCATCCACTCCTGAGGTAACACCAGCATCAGTCACTCTAACGGACGTCCTCATTCTCTCCTCTCCTCCCTTCTGCTCGTCTAATAAAGACATTCACACCGAACTTGTTTCAGACGGAGCTCCCATTCAGCACCGCTGTGGCTTCTCTTTGTCGCTCTGCGGATGAATCATCCAGCCCCTCACCAGAGGCTCATTGTGAACTTCAGAACACATCAGACGTCAGATTCAGGAGCCGTCAGCTCTCATAATGTCACAGCACTGTGCACGGGCATCATTTCCATCTCTTTCCCTCGTGTTTCCTTTTCTTTTCCTCCCCACATGTTTTACTCAGAGACACAGGAGGACTTATTTTGCATGACTGCTTTGGACAACAACATCCTATGAAGTCAACATAGTGAGGTATCTTTTTTTTAAATACACTGTAAAACATGATTCAGGACGTCATTTAAACAAAATGACAAAAAAATAAGTCTCAGATCTGTTTCTTATACAGCGAGTCAAATAAATAAATAGAAACTGTGTCCATGACATCCTCTTTTCTGTGAGCATTTTCATCAGAGGATGAAGGAAGGAGAAAAAAATACATATTTGCGTCATCTTCTTGTGCTAAACCTGAAACGTCACATTTTTATCCAACAGCTCAATAATCCATTAAAATCTTATTATTACCAATGACCAAATTTCACATGTGTTGACAATGGAGAGCCTGTTTTCTAGTTTTTGTTTGTTTTTTTTCCAATTTTACAAGGTCTCTCTGATTTTCTTTTTCTTAGCTCCGGGTCTCCTCAGACATTCAGCCCCATCAAACACATGGGCTCTAAGCCTCGTTTCAAAATGAACGGGATTTAACCAAAACGTGAAATTATAGCTCCATCTTTGGCAGCACAGAGATAAAAATATCTATCTGTGTCTAAAAATAGCCCGCCGGAAAAAAACTGAAAGCATATGCGGGGGTGAAGATGATGATGTTCCTAATCTGTCCTTGCTCAAATCTGGATTTCCTCGTTTTGTTCAGTAATAAGAACCTTTCCTTTTTTTCTCTTTTTTAAATACTTCTTAGACGACACCAAGGTCACTGTGACCCAGAAACAAGAAAAAGGAGGAAGAGAGATTTTAAGAGGAAAAAGATGCGAATTGAGGAGTTAATTCATTATTTTCCTGTTAAACTCTTTCTGATTTATAACATTCTTCTGCTTTTTTACATTTTATCCTGTTATTCTTCCCAGAGTCCACCATGCAGGACACAGTGGACTCTGTGAGATACTGAAGGTTCTAACTTGTTACTACAGTACTTGCACCCTCTGCTGGATAAGTCACATCCTTTCTTTTCTTTTCTTTTCTTTTCTTTTCATAAAACACCATCTTCAATAATCACCTTTTCTCTTCTTCATCTGTGAGTTTACCTGCTTGAATATTTATTGCTGAGCGCTGAAAGCTGAAGGAGGACGATCATGTATTTCTAAGTGTGTTCATGTGTCAGTTTTTTAAGGAACAAATTGCATGAATTTTGTGGAAACTTGCAAAAAGTAATGATTAGCTATGACTGATTAATTTGGGAGTCAAACCAGTTAAAAATGGCTACAACAGTCATCTGACATGAAACACAACTGGCTTTAACTTGGCTAATTTTTACAGATTTTGAGCTAAAATTTGCTTTAGTGGCAACACAAATTGATCCCCAACAGATTGTTTGAACAGTAACAAGTTGCAAAATATAACTCTTTGCATAACTAAACTTATTATGAAAAGTAAGGAAATTTGTGTTATTGTGGTATTTGTTGTAACAAAACTTCATGGTAATAAATATTATACTGTTGTAAAGTCTGTTCATTTCACTTTTAAATGGTGCCACATTTGTTAGGAACATGCATGCAGGAGATGAGCAGCAGAGCTGAGTATGTGGGTTGTGCACATATAGAATTCACCAAATCTCTGTCAAACAGTTTATTTTGCTGTTTCTATTTGACACTTGTTTTGATCTTCTAGTCCCCCCAGGTGCTGCCAAGAAGCATTGTTACAAGAAATAACACTAATATTTTTACTTTTTAGGCTAAGTAAGCTGATTCTGTCTGTCAGTTAGCAACATTTTTGATGAACCACTGAACAGATTTTAACTAAACTTTTAGGAAAAACTCTATAGGTGCACATTTTTAACTGGTAAACCTTTAGAGACAGCTGAGCTCTGAAAATACAAAAAATACCTCTAGTTCAGGCAGTTTTATGGATGTTAAAAAAAAAACCTGACATGAGAGTAGCTGAGAGCAATTCACAACATCTCACATATGATTTGAGTTAATAAATAATTTTATTTTTCATATTTGACTAAAATGGCATCAACTTTGCCATTTCTTATGATTTCAGTCTAAATCTCTGGTATATAAAACAATGGGTGATAATCATTCTTTCATGGAATGCTAAGCTTTTTATTTAATGTCTGTGTCTGCTTTGGTGACAATAAAAATATTGAAATTATTTTTCTCTATTCTATTGAACCAAAATACACTTTGGCTGGCTATCAAACCTCTTTATTCTGAACCCTTTTTGTCATCATGCAAATCAAATAACTGTATATCAGTGGACTATGAAACAGTTAATAACTTTAGTCAGTTAGCAGGTTTTCTGAAGTCTTTGCCAAATGATGAAAAAAGAAAGTGTTTAAAAAATGACACTGCTGTGCTCCAGTCTCTCATAATCAGGTCTTGATGGGCTATTTTTAGCTTCTTCTGCTCGGGGCAAGTGAGTCCTGATGGGATTCTATAGAGATCCTGATGTTACGTAAGAGAAAAGAAAGAGTTTGGCGTCTCAGCCTGTGTTTGTTTGTCATAAGGAAGTTTGTGTTTCAGAATAATTTTGCATGTCTGCTGTTTTCTCTTTCATGTCCACACACAGCATCCCTCCCTGTTGCTCTCTTGTCTTCACTCAAACACTGATGTCCACTCGTGAGTCGGCTCTGATGTGGCTTCGCTCACTGTGACATCAAACAAACAGCCTGCTCTTTCAAAATGGGATGATTCAAACCCAAAATCAGGATTTGTCATATTTTAATGAGTTTTCTGTTCTTATTCAAACTATTCCGACTCTTTGTTGCCTGAATCAAAGAACCATGCATTATTTAGCACATTATTAATAACATAAAAAATGCCACTTTTCCACTGTTTATCAGCAGTTTTGGAGGCTTTACTGTTTGGAGTTTGCCTCACAGGAACCACTGAAGACTGATTGAAGCTTTGGCCTGGATTGAGACAAGTTATTTCTGGAACACATTAGTGCACGAGGAGGTAATTGTCTCCTCGTGAGCTTTTTATCATGCACAGGAAGAGAGACTTTTCTGTGAAAGCAAAAAACAAAAACAAAAAAAAGGACTGAGGAGGGGAGGCAAAAAAAACAAAACACTGTAGGAGCAGCATCAGGAGGTTTTTCACATTATGATATGTTTTATTAAAATAAATGACAAGCTCTCTGTGGGAAAGTCGATCCCTTCAGTTGATGGTCATAATGAAAGCCACTGTATTCATATCTGGGTGTAACTGACGCCAGACTGCACGGGAGCCCGATTTGAACTGAAAACACACATCCATTTTTAATCTGCTTCGCTGGGGTGAGCCCAGGTCCGATTATTGGTTCTGGCTTCGCAGGCGTCTCACCTGAGAACCTCCATCTGCTGTGGAACAATCAGCACTTTCTCTAAATGTCTGTGGTTACACAATGTTAAAGCAACAGATTCTATTACAAATAGCTACAATAATAAAAGTTTGCTTTCAGTATTTTTTATTATACTGTATGTATTCAATTTGACATTTTTGTATATCTTAAAAATCATCTGTATCCCACTTTGGGAAGGTTTAAACTTTTATTTAAATGTTTATGAGGCATTTTCTAAACATTTATAAACGTGCTGTGTTATAACAAGAACAAACTTGACTGTAACTGGATTTTAATCTGTATTTAGGATTTTTTTTTATTGTTCATTTATTTTATTTTTTTATAGTACAGTTGCATCTAGTTATTTAAAAGACATTCAATTGGTTGTGGTTATTATCACTTTGCAATCAAACAATCATTCTGTTTGATTTAAGCCAAATATTCCAATTTTGTGCGCATTCCAAATGTCAATTATTGTTTCTGCTGATAAAACTTTAAATGCACTTTACATTGTGTTTTACTCCCAAAATAAACCGTTTTTATATCTTAATGTCCTTGTTAGGGCTTTAAAATGTGTCAGAGGTGTCTGATTCTGTCCATTAAAAACTCCTTATTAATAAAGTTAAAACCGGTCAGTGGGGTCAGAAACAACTTTTCAAACTGTTTCAGGGTTTAAACTCCTCTCAAGCTCTTCTTACCTGCCCAAAGACTGATTTGACTATGGGATGCAGGCTGGACTCATACTCGGATGTGGTGCTCAGCCTTTTGGCTCTGCGGGACGCGGGTCTGACCGGTGGGTCTGAGCTGAGGCTGGACGAGGACCCGGTGGTGACAGCTCTCTGACTGGGCTCAAAGAAGAAATCCGCCTCGTCCTGGTGTTTGGGGTAAGATGGGGTCGGTGAGTTCCTCCTGTCCTGCCCCTGCTGCCCTGAGGAAGGATGCTCTTGATGATGATGCTGCTCCTGATGCTGCTGCTGCTGCTGCTGATGTTTGGATTTAGAGGACTTGCTGCGCTCTGCGTGATGCCGGCTCGCCCTGTGCCTCACCACCTCCTCCTCCTCCTGGTCCAGGTGGCTCGGCTGCCGGTGGGAGCGGCTCCTCTGATCAGCTACATGCCGGGGCTCGGCGTGTCTTGGCTGGCACAGGGGTCTCCGCGCGCTGGTCTCATAATCCTCTGTCCACGCTGCGTCCTCGGAAGGATGAAGATGAGGAGGAGGATGGTGAGCGCGGGCCCCCCGATCCATGTGCGCGGACCTGCGGCTGAGCCCCGAAGATCTGAGCAGGGAGGTGGTGGAGTCGCTTTTGGGGAAAGAGGAGCTCATGTTTCCGCTTCTCCCTCCTGACAGAGCTGCTGCTGAAGGATGAGGAGGACAGAGACGAAGAGGAAATCCTGATGTCCTTTCTTTAATCCATCACCCGGACGGCGCGCGGACAGGTGAAGATGGAGCAGCAGCTGTGGCAGAAGTGTTGCCTGATGTGGCAGCAGGCGGTCAGCTTCTCACCGGGGGGGTGGGAGGGCTGGGAGTGGGGGGGCTACGCCAACTTTGGACCACAGCTCTGCTGAGCTGCAGGATGTCGCACAAAAGTTCATTAAGATGCGCGTCAGCAGCCTGCAGATAATTTCTCCCATAATTAGATGCTGATATAACCTCCTTTTCATTTCTGCCTGATTAGAAAGAAGGAGGTGGTGGAAATGGACAGTTTTCAGTTTTTATTCCTGATGAGGACATGTCACAATGAGACACTGACACCCACAGTGACAGTAATGCCTCTGAACAGTGGTCACTTCCAGTGTGTGTTTTCTTCTTTTTTTTTTCTGTTTCCTGGATGTTAGAACAATGTGAGTTTGCTTGCAGTGAATTGCTTTTTTTTTTTTTTGAGTGTTTGTTTTGATTTATTTATTACAAGTGAAAAGTTCATTTTAAGTAAAAGGTGATTTCTGAAAACCTTTTCCCTATTCCTTTTCTATAAATGTAAAGACAGACAAACAAAGAAAATGCTGTGACTAAAATATTTAAGAGTAAATTTCAAATAAAGCCTTTTTCCTCCTTTTAATTATCTAAGCTAAAATAAAAGATAAAAGTACAGACAGAAAAGTAAGCCTGAAATATTGTGCACAATGTCATCACTTTTGAATTTTTGCATTGTTTGCAATACAAGAACTGTTTCTTTCCCTTTATGCACTCATTTCCATATTTTTATCACAATAAAAATGTCATTAGACTAAATTACAACTTATCTTTCCAGATCTCATAAAAAGCAGAGAGGAAAATTTGTTTAAACTGCATTAATCAAATGAAAACCAGCTGAAAATATTTTCCTTTCTTCTGCTCATTTTGGGTGATTTTTCTCACAGAGTGGAAATGTTAGGTGATATTGTGATGTTGCAGCATGCAGCCAATTAGACAGCTGGGCTTTTCAGAGTTGCATTTCACAGGGAAAAGTCGAGGAACGGGAGCAGCTTTTCCCCTCCTTTCTCATGGGAATTTTTGTTCTCTGACATCTGTGTCTCTCCTGCTGCAGGGAGAGCTAACATCACTTCAATGCACTAATGTTGGCTTCAGCCTGCTTTACATTGTTTATGCATTTCACCAATTATTAACCAACATCTCTCGTCGAATTTTCATTATTTCTTACCTTCTTCTCAACACAAATAACATAACAGCACTTTTTGAAGTCTAATTATTTATCAAACATGTTAAAATCAAAGTCTGCAACATAATTTTTTTTAGCATGTACCCTTCCTTGTCATTTTGGCACTCCCTCTCTGTACACATTAGGTTGTGGCAGGGGACATTCAAGCCTCGGGGTGCAATATGGCCCAATTCATGTCCACAGAGAAGGGGAAACAGCGGGAGGGTGGGTGGAAATAAACAACAGGAGGATGTGATTTAATCATAAACAAACACATCTTGAAAGAAGAAAATGCAGATTTGAAAAAGAAAAAAGCATCTAATGTGTCAGAAGATAGAAGTGAAAATGAATTTCCACAACTTCGACCTCGTAGGTCAAACTGTCAAACAGAGCGGTGAACACAGCTGTGTTCACAAACACGTTTATTAAAAATAGTCTGGAATATTCTGGCGAGACATTTTATTCTAAGTCCAACAGCGTTGTTTTTCTTTCAGCTGCTCCCTTCTGCAGGGTTCAACACAGTCAACATGCATGAATGATTTGTTTTACTTCTGATGCTCTTCCTGACATGACCTGGACTCCAACCTGCAGCCTCAGAGACCATCAAGCCTCCATAAAAACCCTTTTACTATCCAGTCCTGAAGCCCAAATAAACTTGTATTATAAAAAAAAGGGTTCAACATTTTAATAAAATCTTTGTTAATGAATGATTCAAATCTAATTAAGAGATTAATTACCAACTCGGCCAGCAGGTTTTGACTTATCAGAAAAGTGTCTTTAGTAGTGTGTTCTCCATCGTCGTCATATCTGACATCTGCTGTTCATTAACTCTGTCCTTCAGCACAATTTAACATTACTGAAACATTAATCAGCAAATAAATAATTCATCATATGCTGACTCGGGCCTTTACACAACGAACAAAGAGTTTCCTCGTATAAATCATTTAAGCACTTTGCTCAGGCGTATAATGAACAGAGTTTATAATATCCCTAAATAATACAACCAAAACATTATTAATAACAAATATTTTTATAGCTTTTTTCACTAAGGATTTTTTTTAAATATAATAGTTTATAGTCTTGCTGATCACTCAAAATGAAGAATTCACATTATTACATTATCCAGCATGACTTGGTTTTGTATCGTTTTAATTAACAATATATTTTTTTTAAACTTACACATTATACAGAAATTGAAAAAGGTCAAACTGTTCATGACATTATTATTAACCTTTATTTAACCAGGTAAAACACATTAAGATCACAGACCTGTTTTACATGTGTTTGTTCTGTGGGGGAAACCGGAGAACCTGGAGAAAACCCACGAGGAGAACATGCAAACTCAGCACAGAAAGACCCCGAGTCTGAAGCATCAGTGCTAACCACGAGCTGCTCATTATCATTATCTCAATAAAATTACCTCTTTATTTCATTAACTTGTGCAACAGTCTTTAGATAACTTTGTTTTTTTTAATGACTAAATAATTGTTTCACAATGACAACAAAAGAAAAATATTTCTTTATTATCATTTATTATTCCATTAGGGTTGAGTTGTTGCCTTTTGTTTTGCAGTTTGAGTCACAACTCCTCTCTTCTGTCTGCACCCTGGCTCCAAACTTAACATACAACTTAACAATCCTTTAAACATCACATGTTGTTTTCCTAAAATAGAATAATTTTTGAAAAAACAAACAAATACTAATACCCGATAACCTGAAATCATAATTTAATTGTCTCAAGATAACAGGTTTTAAGAGAATTACACCAATAATATTAATTTCTAATCAGGTTGTTTTTGGCTTCCATATGCAGAATAATTAATAAGCAAAGTTTTGCCTGTATATATTGAGATGTGAAATAAGAAAGTACATTTTTAATCTGTCAACCTTTTGATTGACAGGTGACAGCACATCTGTCTGAGCTACAGCTGTCCCAGTCTTTGGCTTAAAGATATGTTGAAGTGAAACCAACAGTTATAAACAATATTGTATTGTAGAAAAATTGCGATATTCAAAAATAGTATGTCTGAATAATTGCAGGAATCCACTGGATTTCTCTCAAAAGCTTTATTCTTGTTTCTGACTCCAATCAGTTT
>JARVJO010000140.1:13730408-13742297 GCA_031762555.1 Cynodonichthys magdalenae | reverse complement strand
TTCAAACTTAGAGCTGCAATGATCAGGAAGTGCAAAATGTTAAACTGCATCAAACATTCAGTTAATCAATTACAAAATGTCTTCAATATCTTATCTGTTGTAGACATGAACAACCACAGGTTGAATGAAATATAATTTTTTGTTGTTTTCCTGTTTGTTTGTTTTCTGTTTTTTGCAAGGTAAGTATTTGTGCTGTATTTTGCTATTCTAGTTGTGTTTAGGCAGAATTCATTTTTTTGCAAAAGTCAGTAGCTTCAGCAGCAGCTAGCTGTAGCAACCTTGAGCACATCCTGCAGGAATAATTCAATACTTCTGCAAGAATAACCATATAATTCAAAACTGACTGTGGTGTAAATGTTTATGAAATATCCCTTACATAAATTGCTTTGAAATTTTTTAGATCAGTGAAGAAGACAACAGCAATTCACTTTGGTCTTGACCCCACCCCACTATCTGTTAGCTTGTGAGTCCTGTCAAAATAAAACCATTTCTTTAAATGGAGGCCATCATAAGAGCTAACAGATAAAACTGTTTAGAAAATGTTAACAAATGTCCGAATATCTGAATTAACACTTTAAATTCACTGTTAAGTCACGACTCCAACAACCAGCGTTGAAAAGCATTTTATCCCCTGAGCCAGTCCCACACCATCTCATCCACCATCTCCATTCAACTGTCAGCCCAGCATCACCAGCGAGAAGTGGCCTATCAGAGTCTCTCAGCCACTCCATCAGTTTTTCAGCTCTGACGTTTCTCTTTATCTTTTCCTTTGTCAGCCGTGGGCTTTTAGGTTCAGTCCCAGTTTTCAGCCAATCACGGCTTGGCTTTACACGCCTGACTGGCTGTCACTTCCTGTAGTAAAAGTTAAAAGTTACACAATGAGACATCCAAAGGAACAACAAAATGATCTGGTCACTCAAAGATTGGAGTAAGTGGCTCTTTAACCTGAGGTGTATAGCTACAAAGTACATTTACTTTGTTACAGCCCAAAACCAATTTTTTTTAAGATCTGTCATTTTACCAAATTGGAACCTTTATTTTGTACATTCTAAACATAAAAATGCACTTTACAAATTAAAAAATGACTGAAATGTATTATGAAAGGAGTTGTTTGTGTACTCTAAAAAATAAAGTGTTCAATTTACTTAAAGTTATGCCAACTGGTTCCAGTAAACCAAGCTAAGTAAATGTAAATTATTTTACCCAACTCAGTGTGTGTGTAAAAGTACTTTTACTTTCACAGTTATTGTGCAGTTTATTCAGTACTTTTCTTATCAATTAAATCAACCAAAGTCGTTTTCTATTAAGGTATTTTAATTTTTTTTATTCAGGTTCATTACCTCTCTGCTTAACTTTAATTACTTCACTTGTTTTTTACATATGTCAAAGCTTTTATTAAGTCTAAACCAGTCTTACAGCTTTTCTCTCTCTCTCTTTTCTCTCTCTTATTTAAAATTCTGTGTCAAAATCTGTAAAATTGATGTGTTTTCTAACATCAGTTCAATCACAACTGGACTGAATCCAAAACCCAATAAGTTGTAAACATTTCATCCAATTATTACTTTTTGCATGTTTTATTCAAACTTAAGCTTTGGTCTCTGAGATATTTTACTGACAGGCATCCACACTTACAGTTAAACGCTTTACTGTTCCTCTCTTGCCATTCTGTGGCAGACGACAGTTAAAGAATTTAATCGTACATTGTGTTTTTCCAAGGCAGACTGTAGTAATTAGTCAGCATCTTGTACATTAACTTCAACCATGTTGCTAATTTCTGTTTGTTTCAGCAGAAAGGGAACACACACAAAAAAAAAAAACAGAACAAAAATGCTGTGGGTGTAATTTGCAGGGTGGTTAGTGGGGGTTATGACCCCCACAATAATTTGATCTAGTAAATCTAACCCCCACAAAAATACACAATTTTCTCTAACACTATAGAAATGTTAAGTAAACAGCTGCAACTCTCATTGTCTTAAGGTAACTTTGACCTGATTTCAGAAATTACGATGTTATTTATGTACATTTAAAATTTTTATGAAATGTAATGTCATGCAGGGTTTTAGTCTGCTTTTGTCACATTATAGCTGTATTTGTTTAATCAAAAACTTGTGAGCTATTGAAAGAAAAAAATATCATATACACCCTGTATATAGTAGTTAATCAAGCTGTCATGTTAAGCAGAAAATTTAAGAGTTTCAATCCATTCTTAAACTTTGTTAATGTAACATCCGACTGTTGTTTGAGTTTACAGACAAACAGTGGTTTGTGTTTAATGTTCTACAAGTGCTACAGCTGCATACATAAGGAGCAATCGTTTTGCTCAGTTTATCACCAGTTTATAATTCAGACTGACCGTGCTTTGACTTCCTACACCTGAACTCTTCCTTTGACAAGATGACCTGAAATATCTCCAATGCTTTGCTAAACAGTGAAAGTCTTTTTTTTTAGTCTTTTGTTGTTGCAGCAGGCAGCGATGAGGTCAGGTTTCAGCTGGTTCTGGCAGCAAAGACAGCAAAGTAAGCATCTTGACAGAAAGTATTTAGAACAAGACATAACACGACAGAGTTTAGAAAAGCTGTCAATGCTGATGTTGCTGTTAATAATGGAGAAGAGCTTTAATGAGTTTTAGTCTCATTCACTGGGTCAGACCAGATGGTGTTCTTTGATTTTATGGATGGGTAAGAGGGAATAAAGCAGAATGTTCATTTGTTGTAAAGTTCCAGAAACAACATTTAACACAAACGTCATTCTGTCATCGGACCAGATTTTAAAATTCTGCTTGTAATTATGGAGAAAGCTGTGCTGTAAACACAACCTGCAGGAGGCAGTAAATCTTTAAAACAGCACGCCACACTTGTGTGAATGCGGCAGCAAGTTCTTACGTCGTGAATTTAAACGTGTTAAAGAAGTTTTTTTAAGTAAATTTTCACAATGTTATGGAGGTTACAAAAAGTTTAAAATACGTTTTGTCCTTGGCACTGTTTTCAAAGAAGTTGCAGATAATATTAGCTTTCTGCTGCTGTATATGCTCTACAATAAAAAATACACATGTTGTCTATGTGGCTGCTGTAAGGCAGTGAGACAAGTTGACAATGAAAAATTGCAAAGCTAACATTTTTGTTTTTACTCTGTGGTTGTTCACACTCATAACCTCTAAAAGCTGTTCCAGTTTGTTTTCACAACCTGGAGCAGGATGGAGCCGATGAACTATCACCTTGGAGCTGGAAATTAAAACTTCACTGCTGAAAAAAACGTGATGGAACGACTCTAGAAGTGAACCGCCTTAATGTAAACTCATTTATCATGTTTTTGATGTATCCTGTTAAGCTCTGCTGGCTGCCAGAAACAATAATTTTCTGCCATGTTGTAATTGTTTAAAGCTCAGAGCTTGAAATGTTGAACCACCCGGTCGCTGACAGGTTCATGCCTGAGTGTTAAAACACTGAAATAAAGACTTAACTTTGGCTATTTTGCTTTATGTTAGCTCATCTGTCTGACTATAAATTATAATGGCTTATGTGAGGCTTTATACTTGTTGAATAATACATATGAGGTACATTATTTGTAAAGAGTGATAATTTATAGATACAAATTAAACTGTAAGATGGAGGTAAAACAGAATACGAGCCTTACAGATATTTTCAATATTTCCCTGAAGATAAATGGTACAAAACCACACACAAAACTGATCACAGAAAATGAGTCACTAAAATCCATCTCATACTATTTTTACTTTAAATGTAGTGATAATAAAAAAAATGTCACTATTAGATAAACATTATTTTCTGTGAAAATGCAGTGTGAGTGCTGAATGACTTTACTGACATTTGCTGATTAGGATAAAACTAAGTTGTTAAAACTAAACAAAGCAGAATGCTGGCTTAAAAGCTAAAAAGCAAAACGCTACCTAAGCCAAAAAGTAGCAAGGCACTGACAAAATTATGCAAAAAATGGCGTAACTTTTTAAAAAGTGGTTGCAGAATTAAATAATTCTAAATTTATTACATATTAAAATGGCAAAATTAGTAAAAGGCTAGGTAAAAGCAGCAAAAGGTTAGCTAAATGCCTAAATCAACAATAGGCTAACTTAAAGCTAAAAGTAGTAAAATGCCAGCTAATCAATAAATGTTTGAAAAGGCTATACTAAAAGTAGCAAAAGGCAATCGTGTAAAAGATGATAACTTTTTCAAAAAAATACATTACAAGTAACAAAGGCTAACTTAAAGCTAATAGTAGCAAATTGTGGCTAGAAGCTAAAATTAACAACCAGCAAGGTAAAAGCAGCAAAAGGTTAAGCTAAAAGTAGGAATAGACTGCAAGTTAAATTAGCAAAAGGATTAAAAGTGAAAATAAAAACCAAAAGAAGAAAAAGACTGGTTAAATGCCTAAATCAAAAGGCTACTTAAAGCTAAAAGTAGCAAAATGCTAGCTCATCATTAATGTTTGACAAGGTTACTAAAAGCAGCAAAAGGCTATCATCTAAAACAAGGTAACATTTTGCTTAAATGTTTACAGTATAAAAAGGTGTTAATACTTCTTTTAAAAAAAGTTAATTCTCAATTGTCTGAGATCAGCCACTTTGATTAGCATTGCTAATCGTATTATATCAGACAGTTAACTAACAGCCCTGTGTGTTGTGCTAATCTTGATTAATATCACAGATTATATAGAGAATATTTTTATTCAGATGATGCAGTTTATTTAAAAATCCTCAGTAAACAATCAAAAGGTTAAAGTCCCAAAAGGAAAACATTGGAGACTGATTTTTTTTTTTTAAATCAAAGCTATTTAGACAAAAACACTGTTAAAATTGGTTTGATTTCTGGAGCAACACGGGGAAAAGAAAATCACAGATTGTGCTGGACAAGGTAACTGTCAAAAAGCTTTTCTTTTTCTTCTTATTACATGGATTGGTGGATGTAGGTGCATGTGTCCCTCTGCTTATTTCTAATCAGCCACAGCTCTGTGAGGGAGTTGTTAAACCCTTTTGAGCTTAAACTGCTTAATTTCCCACCCACTCCAGTAATGATTTCATTACAGTAAATGGTGAGCTGGTGCAGTTCAATCAGTTTTGAGTTACCTGACACAGCAGGTGTGTTCTTACTCTGCATGGGGAAGAGAAAAGAAGCTACTTTATTTTAATTTATCTCTCTTTATGCACAGTATTTGGGATTATTGTGTTGTGAGACAGGAGCAGCTGAAAGAAAAACAAGTGTTCAAGCAATTCAGTTCAAATTGAAACACAGTTCTGATATCAAACCTCTTCAAGAAAGGTCAATCTTTCAAGTTTCTGTGCCTACTTTGAATCACCTGTCAAAGAGTAATTCTTGTAATTCCTTTTATTGCAGCCTTGCAGATGGAGTTTTATAATTCACTCTACAAAGAAATGTGTCTCAGGAAAAATAAAGGAGTCTTTTTGTGTTTACGGATGAATCAGTGAGACAAAAAACAGTGCAGGAACTATGTGTGTATGAATGAAACAATAAGAACATTTTAATTCCTCATCTGTCAGCCTCCAAATTGTTTGGAAACAATTGCATAAATCAGAATACACTAAGATAGCTCTGCTGAAGGTAAAATACTGGAAGAAAATGTATAAAACAAAGGAAAAAAGGACAGATCTGGACTTGGGGCTGTGAAGGTGCAGTGCTCTCAAAGGATAGTGGATTTGAGTGAACAGTGGCTGGCAGTGGTGGTGAGTAGGGGGGCCGGTATGACGCAGGGAGGGCAGAATACAATTATACACTATTTATAGCCACGCAGCGACCTACAGTATGATATTCTTGCAGAATATTCTCCTACACCCTCTCTCTTATACCCTCTCATTCAAGTTGTGTCATTCCTACACACAACTTGAATGTTTTTTTTTTCTGAGACTAATTGATGTACTTTCATGGCCACTGATAAACTCATCCTCCCGCTGCTGAAACAATCTCCCACTGCAGTGATTTACGAGCAAAGAAACAGGTTTTAGTTATGATTCGCTGTAGGTGTTTTCTGGCCAAGCTTTTGAATCCCGTCTGTAAAGCATGATTTTACTTGTCCTATACAACACTTTTATTTGAGTACATGACTGTGGAATCTCGTGAATTATGAGATTATTTTTATGTTTTTGCTTATTTAAATGATCCATTCATACCACTTCCTGAATGAAAAAGGAACCACAATACAAAACAACAATATAAAAAATATTTTTTAAATTATACTTGTAGAAAGACGCTCTGCAAACAAAAACATGCACAACATCTCCCCCCTGTGTTCAGGTTCTAACAGGTCTTAAAACTGGACTAAATGCTGATCGACTGAAGAGTGATATGAGAGGCTGGTGACAAATAACTGTACTTTTTTATTATTCTGCACTTCAATGAAACTCCGGTCAAAGCAGCTTTGAGCTTTAAACTAAATAATATCTCACTCTTGGTTCTGAAGGTCAAGCAGCAACACAGCTTTGCAAACTCAGCAGTGGGTGGTGCTAACGCTCGGGTGGTGAACAACAAGAGCGCTGAATGGACCTGTAACCCTGCAGGTTTGCATCTTTTCATCCGCAGCATCTTTTTAAGGTCCACTTAAAAAACAAAATCGAGCTATCCTGACTGTACTCTACATCTCTTAAAACATTGCACCTTATACTGTTTACTTATTCTTGACTCATTTTAATCCTTTATTTTAGTATTTTAAATATATTTGTGGCTCTACTTTTCTCTTAGCCACAGAGCAGCTATAGTGGTTTTCAAACATTTTAGCTTCTAGCCCACAAAATAACAGTTGCAGAAACTTGTGACCCCAGATTTTACTGGTTTACGTGTGCAAACCTTACTAATAACTTTGTTAAACATGGGCATAATAACAAAATAAGCAAATCTATTTGTAGGACCCTAAATACGATGTGATACGATACAATAGGATTTTATTGATCTCTTTGGGAGGTTTCTTTGGGAAAATTACATTTCCAGCAGCAACAAAGTACAGAGGGGGAATCTGAAGCTGGAATAAGTCAGGTTGCCGTCTGATGCAGAGGAACTAATTCCCTGTATATCATGGTTTAATGTCCTTCTGATGTCCAAAGCATTTAAAACTTCTGCTTTAAATTTAATAAAAACTGCACAGTAAAACCCCTCCTCCTCTCTGGAACGCCTGTATTTTGAGATAATTTTAGGTTTGTACACGTAAACGATTTTAACCCAAACCCTTGACTTTTACATCTATCTTGACAGTTTGTAACACAAACAGCAAACCAAGTGCAGAAAAAAATCTTGGCAAGATAGTTGAAGAAAACAGTCTTATTCTCAAACACCTGTTGAGAAATATTACGTTTTTTGTTCTTGTTTATAATTGTAAAACTATATTTGAAATTACGTGTTTAACTGGCTTTGGTTAGTAAAACATAAAACTTTGGACACAAAATAAGATGTTTACAAAACTCACATTCACTTCATAATTTAGCTTTCATGTCGATCTTCACACTGTGAATTCATTCAACCGAGTTTTCTTTACTCTTAACTCCATTGCTAATTATAAACTAATAAAGACAACAATAAAAATAGATGAAAATAACTTTTTGAGACATACACTGACAAAAAAAACTGAATTTGAGCAAACACAATGAAGAATGACAATAAAAAGTCATGGTTTCTCTTTGAAATAGTAAAAATGCAAATGTAGAACTGATATCTTCTTTCTAAAGTTAGGAGAACTGTATGTTTTTGTGATATTTTGCAGTTTAAAGGTAAATGCAGAAGAAAAAAATTACACTGAAGGTTGAAATTAGGAGGAAATGTGTAGAGGTGAGAAATGTGAACAAGTCATGAAAAAAATGATTTAATGATACAGAGTTTAAAAAAAAGTACCAGGGCTGAGTAGATTTTTTTTAGCATCAAACCAGAAAACAGATAAAAACATATCTTTAAAAGTATTTGAACTTGCAAAATCTAAAAACTAAACGAAGCGAACATGATGTAGTTTGTCAGCTGCACAACAAAGAGCAGCAGCATGGCAGGTCAGGAGTTCATCACATCCCACTCTTCATCTTCTTCTCCTTGAGTTTCATCTCTGTTTCAAACACGTTGTGCTCTTTTTGACTCAGCTGCAGAGCTTTTCAGTGAGATGCAGCATGAATCATTTTGAGCTGTGTTTCAATAAATTCAGCGTGAAAGAAGACAGCTTTCTAAAACACACACAAAGGCACAACAGTCAGTGTGAGTCACGCTAAAAGAGCAATTTGTTTTCATCTTATTAGAATTCAAATATCAAACTGAAATCACACGTTCAATGTTTTATTTTTGTTTGTTTTTTTGTCTGTTTACCAGTTATGTTTGTAGCAACATATCATAAGAAATACGGAGCCCATGCAGACATAATTTTAAGAGTTAGCTTCACTTCCTGTTTTATATCTTCCATTACCTGCCCTCATCACACATCTGTTCCTTATGTTTGATCATCTGTTTCAATATTTATATTTCCAGTACAGTAAATGCAAAGCATCAAGGTACTATCTTAGATAACTAACTGTGGGTTTCCCTTAATTTGTAATGTGTGATCACATAAGCAGAATATACTGTAAAATAACAGGGTAACAGGACGTTGGGTTTAAAACTTTTTCAGCTCTGAAAATAAAACAAAAATTGCACTGAACCAGATGAACACTGTCTTCTGTGTCCTTTTGAATTATTTTAAGGTAATGTAGATCATCCATCCCTTTTTTTACCTGTTTCTCTTTTAATTGTTCAAACTTTTGAGCCATTTTAATATTTAAGAAACATAAATGACAACTTAATAGGATTTGATGAAAAACAAGGTGGGTAAATTAGGCAGATAGGCTTCTTTTCATTTACTAACTTTGATCAGTGATTATAAGACTTGCTGTACTGGAAAATATGTTTTTATCAGTTTTTTATTTTAGCTCATCTTTCAAGGCGTCAGTTTGACAAATTATTGGCAATAAGATAAATTAAATCATGGTAAAATTTGGACCAGTCAGCCTATAGAAAAGTAACATATTGTGCAATGACAAGCTAACCAGGAATTTGTCTTCATCTTGTGACAGACATCAAAGCCACCTGCTCCTAACCTCTGCTAACCACTGCTAACCACTGCTAACCTCTGCTAACCACTGCTAACCACTGCTAAAGATGGCAAAATGTGTTAATTGAAAACAATGTGCAGTCCAGTTCTGACAAAGGCCACAACTGTCAACTGATGTCTTGTAAGGAATCGTTAGCAGCATTAGCAGTACTAGCAGATGATTTTGTCTCAGAAAGATGACATCATCAGCAAAGGCTGCATTCCATTACGAAATACTTAAATGTAAACTAACATTTAGCCACAACATTTAAGATTTATTTTTTTGCATTATACTTTTATTATTTAGCACTTAAATTTAACACATGGTAAAAATGATCAAAATGTAAAAATAGTGAGCTAAATGACAAAAAAAAAATGTTATGGAGGATTTTTAACTCGGACTCAGAAAGAAAGCTAAATAATGAAAATGTGTTAGTGACCGTTTTTAACATTTTGTAATTGGTCATTTAGACATAAACTGATTATAAGTTTATTGTTATGTTTTCCACACACTTTTTACATTCAGACTAAAAGCTGCAGATTAATTTTCTTTGAATTAAGTGTGTTTACATCAAGGAAAATGTTGATGTTCCCAATTATTTAAAACCGGAAGAGAGTGTTGTTAACATGTTTTTATGAATAAGTTCAACTCGGTCCTTTTTTTTTTTTTTTTTTTGAAAATTGCAACATCTGGGAGATTTCACGTTCAAGGTCACTGGCTTTCAGTTCACATATAACATCTCTGCAGCAGAAATAAAAAGGATGGGGGGCCTCAGAGAGGTTGGAAGAAAGTCTCCCCACCCCCACCCCCCTACCCCCCACACACACAGCCAGTAGGCTACTATCCTGCTTTCACTTTGGAATGAGAAGAGGTGACTGCACCAACAGTTTGGATAATCCAGACTTCACTCAGCGTCTTTGCGCACCGCTCGCGGCTGGACTCTTCCTCCTCCTTCAGCTAGAAGTTTTCTCTTTACAACAGAACAAAATATAATTTGAAAAAAGAGTCTAATGGCATTTAAATGTAAACCCTGGCTGAGGTGCAGTTGCGTCCTCCTGGTTGTGGTTTGCGCTGTTGCCCTGGTGTGCCTCTGCTTCGCCACGTTTGTCCGGGTGAGCTGCTCCAGTGGCCGCTTCAGGCGCGCGGCGGTGACTGCCGACTCCAAACTCTGCTCCGAGATTGGCAAGTAAGTCCATCTTTCTTAACCTGTTAATTTAGTACTCTCCTTACTTGCCTTGATTGTGTTTGTATGTTTATTTATTCATAGTGCTGCCAGGCTCTTAAAGTGAGCTGTCAGATAAGCAGTTTAAAAGATTTGGAGGACTGTCTAGAATAGAGATTATACCATCTGAGTTACTAGAACAGGTTCTTGATTTTTTTTATGATGTACTAGAAACAGTGATTGAAAAGTGAAAAAGATTACGTGTCTGCTCAGCTGTGTCACATAAATTAAATTAATCTCTCCTTACAGTGAGGAGAAAGGTGTTTGTATTGGAGAGAGTGTTGCTCTTCCTGCTTTTGTGTTGTGCTATAAAAGCTTTCTTTGTCTTACTTTCTTTTTTTTAAACTCAAGCCAGTCTTTGTGAAAGATTCATTTCCCGGTGTAGACAATAGACAACTTTGATGTCTTGGCTTTTGATGATTTAAAGTGCTGATGCTGGTCTTTGTTGTGCCAGGATAAACTTAATAGTTTGAATTAAACAGAAAAAAATGGAATTCAGTTTATTCTGGTTAAACTTTGAAATTAAGATGATGTGTAATTTCCTATGATCTGGTAGTGCTTAAAGTATGTGTCAGCTACACTCCAAGATTTTACCCAGCATCTGTGAAATTCCCTGAGTTGCTGGCACTTTCAAAGTTGGCTGAGATTGAAAAACTGTGGCCATCATTTTGAACCTGAATCTTTAAACGTAAATCCAATGATTACTTTCTGAGAGTTTCATTAAAATCTGCTTCGTGGTTCATTAAACCACCAACTGTTTGCTGCTGATTCCAACAGTTCATGGCAAAGTTTTAAACACAGATGCCATGTGATCAAATTTTAGCTCAATGTTAGTAAAGTTGATTAAAAATGTTACAATTTTTATGTTTGTTAAGATTGATTTGCTGTTGCGGCCAAAAGTTCAAGTTGTAGATGTTTAACCAATGATTATTTTATGGGAATTGTATTATTATCCAATGGTTCATGCACTCTTAACCCGGATTAGTTGACTTTACTAGAAAATCATGAGGAAACCCGTTGCCATAAACCATTCTAGTTTTTACACAATGATGAAACTAATAAGGTTTAGTCATGTTAACTTTAAAACTTAAGTTCAATGTAGTAAGCATATTTAGCAGTCTTTACTAGTTTTACAAATTCAAAAACAAAACAAGTCAAGCTCTGTTTACATAAAGTGTTATGTCCAAGATAAGCCATTACTAAAGAACTCAAGTTTTAGCAACAAATGTTTATGAGTAATTGACTCAACATTATTCATGTTTATCAGTAACTGTTACTTACATTTATCAACATGAATTTCTCATGTTAATAGAAATTATTGAATGTAATGTATAGTCATAATCAATGTTTGTTATTTGCAAGTGTAACATTTAAAACATGTCATGTTGAGCAAACATTTCACACAGTGAAAGACTTTATTCAATAAAACAACTCAGTGAACAGGGAGGTGCCAGAGTCGTCAGCTATTCAACAACAACTGCACCCTCACTGACGGTTTTCAGGTTTGCCTTTAGTGAATAAAATTACTGAATTACAACAGATCACCTTGAATAATGACAGAACAAGAATAAGTCAGTTTATGCTGTCATGTGTGCTGCGTTTACAA
>JARVJO010000140.1:13683562-13715564 GCA_031762555.1 Cynodonichthys magdalenae | reverse complement strand
ACTTATTGGAAACTCAAGACAGCCATGACATTATGTTTTTTACAAGTGTATGTAAACTTTTGACCACAACTGTATCTACAATCCTATCATTTAGCATTAGCACTTAGCTTGAAAAAAAAGGAGTTTATTAGAAAAGATCAGAAATTTAAGAAGCTCTAACATTAACTTCACACTGTCAAAATGTTTCTTACAATTGAAAAACTTTTTTAAATGCACTGCATTTACGAGTATTTTTTAGTCTTTTCGATCACTACGAGTACTTTTTTTTTACTACTCACAATCCCTCATTTACACACACATTTATTCTGCACCTCTTTGCTTAATGCATTCACCACATTCTCTTATCTTTCTCCGGTGAACAAATCACACCTTAGGCTTTAAATTTATGCAAATCTACAAAAATGACTTTTTTAAAAGGTTTCATAGAGCAATGCTGCTGCCCTACCAGCAATAATCTACCTTATGTTTTACAATTTGACTTATTTGAGAGCAGTATTAAGATTAAAAAAAGAGCAATGAGATACATTTTCTGTTGAGAAACTTATGAATTAGTAATGATTTCTTAAGTGGATTCTGCTCCGTTCCCCTTTGAGCCACTCAATGTGAGTTATAAGGGATGCAGATTTCTGTCTGTGTGAAGTGGAACTGTCTTTGTTGAATGATAAATGAGTTAATCTTGATAAGATTTTGCAGCTTAGCAGAGTCGTTCTGCAGAGAACAGCCATTAAAATTAAACATCATTTTTTTTAACTCTGCCGAAATATCACTATAACAAATGGCTTTTATTTAAACTTGAGGCAGTTAAATGATCTGCTGATTCAGTCCCAAAGTCCTTTAATGAAGCAAATTATTTCAGCAACAGTCATTTGACGCTCGTGTGTGTCGCTATTTTAATCTGTCGGAAAGCAATCCACAGCAATGACTCAAGGTAAAAGGACACGTGAAGACTGCAGACTTTTTTCGTGCCTGCAGGTTTAATAAATTGGCCTATTGGGGTTGCATAACTCTGTTCATCAGAATTGCAGTATGTGAATGTTGAACTGTGCTTAATTGGGCCTTTGAGGAAGATTCCAGTGTGACTGTGATAAGGTCTGTTTTATTTATTTATTTATTTTTAATTCTGCAGTAAAGCACAAAACATACCATGAAAATAACTCAAAAGTAGACCAGTATACACAACTAAAACATTTTCCATTTTTATTCTGGGCATTTGGTTAAAGTGTAAGAATGAATAAATATAAAAATGTGTATATTAGTTTAGTTTTCACTCCTTGAAGGTCTACATGTCAATGAATGATAAAAAAGGATAAAAAGCAAACATGGAGGAATAGTTAAACAAAATGTCAACTTTGAGCATTCTTTAATGTTAAGGTTAAGGTCCAAGTTTAGTTAGGTACACATAGGCAACCAATATTGGATTTATTTCATGACAGTCTGAAAGCAACAAATCCATTTTGTTTTTAAATATGACCCAGGCCTTTATGTGGCGCTAAATAAGATACATATCGGATGTTTTTGATGATCAGACAGGTGGGGGTGAGCGGATCAATTCAAATAATAATAATGATACTAGCAAAAGTCCAGGTGCTTTGTTTTATTTATTTTCCTTTTGCATGTCCTGGATGACAACAGAAACATATGACAGTAACGTATGGTCTCGGACCGTAACAATAAAGCTTCTCGATCGATACTTTACTTTCAGCATTTCGCTTCATTCCAAAAATAAAATGCTGCACTGAAACATCCAATCAGAGGCCGGTTCAAATGTAAACACTGAACTATGCTAAGTATTTATTTAATCTGCTCTGATTTCACAACTACTTCAGAAATGACACACTAACATGTAGCAACCATATTTATTTCTGTAAACAGCGAGGTGAATGTGACATCACGTCATGTTCTGTGCATGCAGGTTGCATCAGGGTTGTGGAGAGTTAACACTAGAGTCTGATGGAAGTCGCATTTAAAATATAATTTGAATGACTATGCAAGACTTCAGTGTGAATGTAGACTTATGTGATCTGGTTAATTTATTTGTTAAAAAAAAAAACTCTGATTCATAACTCAGCAGCAAAATGATGCTGGATCCACAAACAAATAACTGGACTTTAGATCTGTCCAAATACAGTGAAGCTGACAACCAACTACAGCAATTCTAATGTATACATCTCAACTCAGTCCAAAGTTGGAAATAATTTATAATAATAAAAATATTTACTGATGTGGCCGTGTGTGGTTGTTCCAGATGCTACAGAGGCACCTGCTGCCAGTATGTCTTGGTTCTTCAAACTTTAGTCATCCAGTCCTATAAAGAACACCAAACAAGGCTCAAAAGCAAAATAAGCAGTTTGGCAATGGTAAAAAAATATTTATATTATATATATATATATATATATAAGTTTTTTTATGGGTAAAACCCACATCCTCAACTCTGTGGCTCAGACTGCTTCGGATCTCAACCCTCCCAGTTCCGTCTTACGGCCCTTTCAGAGGATCATCGAGGCATTCCCAGGCCAGCCGTGAGATACTGTAATAATCTCTTCAACGATTCCTGGTTCTGCCCCAAGTCTCCCTCCCAGTGGGAAATGTCTGAATCTAGTCTGAGAAACAAGATATAAATTAGTCCCAAAGACTGACATTGATTTGCAGCACAGATTTAAAACAAAAACAAAAACTTAACTTCACTTTTTATGTAAGCTGACCAAGTTTTAAGGATATAGTTCAAGTCTATTTCAGTAAGGTTTTTTTTACTATCTTACATGTTGTAGATAGATTTTAAATGACCTCAGTTAAGAGAAATAGAGTTTAGTTCTAATCTGAGCACGGCCAAGACCAAAGTGATTGGATGTTAGTTTTACATCACTTAGTTAATCCAACTGAATTATTAAGGATTTACTGTCAGAAGTTCTCTGTTCTCTTCTTGAAGTGCTCTTTGCACAAATAAAATAACTGCAGATTGGTTTGTAAGTATATTAGTAAGTTGAGGTCATGTAAAGAGCTTTTTGTGATAAGTAACATAATTGTTCATAGCTTTTTCACAGAACTCCACTTGAAAATGTAAGGCCTACCACCAGCTAAATTTTGATTTCTCATCAATATTTGAACATTTCTGCATCAGAATCACTAAGATGAGTCTAGTGACTGTTTGACTGCCACAGATCAGCTCCAACAAAGAAACTCTGTTGTATCAAAATGTCTATTTTATATCTGTTAACCTGCATAGATTAATCATGTTTTTCTTTCAGAAGGATCCAAGATGCCTGAGGTTCACTAAATATTTTCTTTATTTTTAATCAAATGAATCCCACACAAAGTCCTTCTTAAATGTTTCCTGTGTTATGTTTTCAGGTGGGCGCCTCTTACACCAAGATGTTTTTTCATTTCAGGATTTAGCAGTTGTGTTTTCATTTATTTAAGCAGTGCTATCTTTTTCCATCTCTTTAGCCCATGTAATCTCAATAATCAAACATGTAACAGTTTCCTTTAGGATATTTGTTATCTTTTATGCAGTTAAATAACAGGACAGCTAAACTTTGTCTTGTCTTAAAGAACTTTTATTCCCACAAAAGTTACTTTTAATTTTTTTTCATTTATTTTTATTCTTAGAGGCAAAAAGTCATGCAACAAGAAACTCCCCCCTCCTAATGATATGCAAGGCATTTAAGCTGTGAAAAGTTAGCAAACTCTCTTCTCTGCTCTGCTCTTCTCTGCTCTTCTCTTCTCTTCCCTTCCATGCTACACTTTATCTACCCTCTGCCCTCATGGATCCTGATTCCTGACACCACATAGGCTTAGACCTGCTTCAGCCTTCCTCATGGCCCTTCCTCTCCTTGTCGCCATTTTGATGTACTTTCATTAGAAAAGTAAACTAAGTAACACACCAACCCGAACCGGGTTTGACTTTTATAGAAAGTTGGAGTAAGCTAATTTTACCTCTATATGCGCCGTTACAATCTCTTCCCTCAGCAACTCCCATCCTGTGGCCTTCTGAACGAAGGCACGACCTCTCCTCTGCACCAACCGACCCAGTTCTCTGACTGATGGACCACCAGCTAGTCACAAACACGCACCCCGAGTGTCTGGCAGCCAGCCCAGCTGAAGGAGTCCCCTGGGACAACACCTAGTGTTCTCCTCTGCGGCTGACCTCCGCTCTGTTACTGAAATACAGCAGTATACAGCAAATGTACGGCAAAATGTACCTACGCCAGTTAGATTCCCTTCCTTAGAATAACCTGCTAAAAATATCCTTCTTGCCTCAAAATAAACTATTTTAGCTGTGTTTGTGTGTTTTATTTGTTTATTTGTTTTATGCTCAACTCATTCTGCATTTTAGGTTAATCTGGATCAGTGTCATATTTTATTTATCAATATTATTTTGGGTCATTTCTCGTAATACTTCATCCTGTTGGGTTTGAAATTACTTCATTATTCCATCTCTGCCATAGTTTGTCATCATAATAATCTGGGAAAAAAATGGTATATGGAGAACACTCAAAATTTAAAACATATTTTCTGTCCTGATAAACATTTTGGTGATTTGTCTGAGACAAGAACTTACAATTATTTTGGATACTGATTTCGAGACTCATATTAACAGATCTCTCTTTTCCTTAGCAAATAAAAGTTAACAAAATGAAAGTGAGTGGTACCTCCAAGGTTTATTAAAGTTAATACTTTAATAATTGATAATTTATCATATTTCATATGCACCCAGCCCCTACAAAAGGTTTAAGAACTATGTCTTCAATTGACAAGAGGTCTAATGAAGCAGTTTCTTTAGAAGATGACAAAATGTGCAATAATAATGGTCAACATAAACAAAAAAAAACAAAAAAACATCATGAATAAATGATTCTTGGTAAATGGTTCTTGTAAAATCCATTTATTAACATCATCCAAAACATTAAGAGCATTTTCATTCAGGGGAGAAATCTGGATCCCAGTGGTGATGGACGGTGGGGGGTTCACCAGATATAATAAGATGAGGTCACTACTGCTGCACTCAGGGTTGTAGGAAATTATTTAGAGTCATTATCGTTTTTGCTGGAACAATTTGTCCCTGAGGTGTTACAGACTGAGCTCTTTGTTACCCATCATCCACCTATACCGTATGTTTAACAGCCAAAGGCTGGAGTCTGCTAATAATTTCAAAAAGTACTTAATAAATAGGTAAGAATGTGAACTTTTGTGATGTGTGACCCCAGACATTATGCTTTATCTTAAAACGCATAGGATCAGCACTTTTGTGTTGCATCGATTTTGTTTTTTTAAATAAATGTCTAAAAAGCTATATAGCTTCCTTTAAAAACATGCTTTACAATTTTATTACATACAAAAGAATAATGTGACACTTAAATTCAGCAGAGATTAGAAATAACTTAAACACTGTGTGTGATGGAACATTATTGTAACTTTGTGCAAAACACCTGGTCTCTCAGATTTTTGATGGATGTTGTTGACTTTGAGGTTTTAATCTGTTAGGTTGTAACGGATGGTGTAAAAGTCCAAACAATTACTCTGCATAATCAGAGGTGTGCTGATGACCTTAGTACCCAGCTGCATACGCATATTTACGAGGATCCGACTGAGCGAGCAGTCCGTCTTCATATCGGACCACAGCCTGCACATTAGCTCCTGTTGAAGTCAGATATTTTGTCTCATGGTTCTTTTTAATCAAACCATCCAGGATATTCTGGAAGACAGGAAAATATGATTTTTTTTTTTGCTGATACCCTGTGATGTTAAAGTTAAAATGCGCAACACTCTAACTAAAAGTAGCAAAGGGCAAGCTAAAATGAGCAAACTGTTAGCTAAGAGCTAAAAGTAACAAAGATTACCTAGAAGAGCTAATTAGAAGAATGGTAGCAAAAATCAAAATGCTAAGAGTTAAAAAAGGCAAAATGCTAACAGTATCAAAAGATTAGCTAGAAGCTATGAGTGGAAGAATGTTAACTACGAGCTAAAAATTGCAACTAAACATTCTGCTACTGCAACAATCTAAAAACACAAAGTAGCAAAATCAGTTAGTTCAGAAGAACTAATTAAAAAGAAAATGTAGGATAAGGAAGCTAAAAGCTAAAATCAGAAAAAAAGGTAGTTAAAAATAGAAAAAGATTGGCTAGAAGATAAATGTAGAAAAATACTAGATAAAAGCTAAATATAGCAAAAGGCTAATTAAAAGCAACAGTATCCAATGTCTCTCAAAAGATTACCTAGTTATGTATGAATGGTAAAGTATACAGAAGTAGTTAGATTTCCATAAAACATATGGAAATACAAAAACATTAAGGAAAAATTCTCCCAACTGGAGCTGAAAACTTTTTTGTTACAGAACTCTGATCCCTCAGGCTGAATGTAATAAACAGTGCCTCAGGTGGCCGAGGTAAAAGTATTCGGTGTTTATCGGTTTGGGGATGAACGATTGTCTCCCTGCGCGGCACGCCACCATAATATTAGTTACATATTTCAGTGTTGTTTGCACTTTATGACACTCACTTTGTCAAAGGCAGGTTCTGCTTCAGTTTTGTTGGGACTCAGCTGGTTGTGGAACCTCGGCTCTGTTACGGCTTTATTCACATCATAGTTGAAGAACAGAGCATTCAGAATAACCTGCAAAAAAGCAATAAACAGTTATAATTTCAACATTAAAGCATTAATAATTGTGCTCTTAATAACATAACACATAAAACCACTTTAAATCAACACCGTGACTGTATCAAGCTGGGTATGTTTTACCTGAGCAATAGAAGTGGTGATTTTTGTTCCTCCTGAACCTCCGACCACCATCTTTACTTTGTTGTTTTTGTCAAAAAGGATGGTTGGACACATAGAAGACATTGGTCTTTTCCCTGTTAACAAAATAGGATGATTCATTACGCTGTTGTTTCACTCTCTGTTCTTTTGCAACTTGAGTCATTGTAAATCATTTAAATAACACATAATTTATGTATAAGTAATGCATATAATAACACCAAACTCAGGACCTGTATATGCAAACACATTAAGAATAAATATATGAGTCAAGAAGGCACCTTTTATTGGTATAATTAGATTGTCACAAAACCTTATAATTTCTTGACTTTGCTGAACTCCAGTGGTTTTGTTACCATTGTATCTTACAGATTGTTAAGACCTCAGAAACCTGACAGCACGGTAAAAACCAGAGTATAAAGGGTCACAAGACACTCAGTTTCCTTGAAAATAAATATGTTACACATAATTTGTGGTTCAAGGTTTTCATTCAAAATTCTTCTGTTAAAAGGGAGTCATTTCTTCCCACTGTCGCCTAAGGCCATAGAGAGTTACTTAAAGCAATCAAAGGACCACATATTGATATTTATTATTTATTAGAAATAAATATTTATTTTCAGGCAGATCAATCACAATTTTCTTTTCTTCCTAGTGTCTGTTTGGACAAGTTGTAACATAGTTAGCATGCTTGGTGGTTAAAGATTTCCCAGATTATTGTTTGGAGTATCTGATATACTTTATATGAACTGACATTTGTATTCAGTTTAAAATGTCCAAACTATAGATGGACTTTTAATTTTTCGAGGCATTTCTGTTCAGTCTGGTTCTAGAATGACAAACAGCCTAACCAGACCAATCAAAATGTTCTGACTAATTTTGGTCCTAATTTTTTAGATGCATAGAAGTAGAGAAAGATCAAAATGTCAAAATGTTTGTCATGTAAACACATAAAATCTGACCTGGCTTGATAAAGTTGTTCGGGGACGGAGGAACATCAAAACCGTTTGTGATGAGAGGGGAGCTGAAGTCGTCCATCTCGTTGTTGAGAAGAATTCCTGTTGATTTTGACAAGACTTTGGAGCCCAAACTGCAACAAGACAAGAAACCTTTAGCTCTTCAGACTGAACGTGGCCTCTGGTCAAACAGGAAGTCTTACTAATGGTTGATGGTGCTGGTGGCCGACACTGCGCTTCCATCTTCTGAGACCACAGATAGGTGTGACGTCCCATGATTGTCTGGCAGGTAAAATTCTGGTTCATAGTAACTTATTGGGTGGGTTGTTTCATCTGTGATCTTTTCACGGATTCTATCGGCATAAGAAGTGGAAGTCATGTTGTGGATTATCTTAAAGAGAGAAAAAAAATAATGAATCTATTTTATACATATTCCAAACATTTAAAAACAACGTTAACAGAGAAATAAACAGACTGATATGGATATAAGTTTGTATCACATTAGCAAATATCAGCATTTGGTCTTTTTCTAGTGGTTCCCAAACTATTTCTGCTGGGCCCCCTTTGGTCTGTAAGAAAATTTCCATGCCTCCCAACCCTCACTCCCACATCTCCAACCAGACACAAATATTTTGTTTTCAAACTTTATTGCAATTTATTTTACACCTCAAAACAACTGAAATAATAAGCGTAAACTGAAGTACTCTACAATGTATTTTAAATAACAAAACAAGAAGGCACATTTATAGTGTAATTATTGTAAGTGTAACTGTTTTTCATCGTTAATATAAAATATAATAATACTATCCAACATCTATCAATAAATAAATAAATGTTTCTGTGCAAAAAGGGTTTACAACTCAAGGAAAAATATTAAAGGTTTGTTTGTTTTTGAGCAAAATCTCTAATATTAGGGTTCAGATTGTATCTTCTTCCTACTGTTCTACTCAGGATTCAGAAATAGAGCTGATTTAATTCATTTTGTCCTCTGTCCCAAACTGATTTGCTCAGGATATTCTAGAACATGAAGTCCTCTTTCCCTCCATTAGATGTTTTAACAACATGACTTTTAAAGATATCTCCACATTTTATCTACTGATATTTTATTGATTGTCTATCTTCTGGAGTTGTTCTTTCAGTTTTTAAAACTGCATATATGTTCTGCCTTTATTGAAGAAATCAAACCTTGATATAGATAACTATAGACCTATTTCCAAAATAAGTTTTTTGGGAAAAACTTTTTATACTCAGCTATCAGCATTTTAAAACAAAATTCAATCTTTGAAAAGTTTCAATCTGGTTTCTGTAGGCATCACAGCAGTGAAAAGAGTTGTGAATAATATTAAGATGAACTTGGATGCTAGCTGCTATTCAGTCTTTGTTTTGTTGGACCTCTCAGCAGCATTTGATACAGTTGATCACAGCCTTCTAATTAATTGCCTGCGACATTCTGTGGGTGTGGATGGAACTGCTCTGAACTGGTTCAAATTCTATTTAAGTGATAAATGTGTTTCGATTGGTTCCGATTCCTCTGGTTTTGTAAAGCCTACCTGTGGCATTCCTCAAGGCTCCATTCTTGACCCACAACTGTTTTCTATTATATGTTACCACTTTGTCAAGCTATTTGCAAATAATATCTCTTTTCATTTCTGTTCAGATGATGCTCAAATTTATTTAGCCATTGATCCATCTGATCTGTCGGCTGCAAACTCACTAGGTTCATGTCTCTTTGATATTAAGGTCTGGATGTCTGAAAATGTTTTGTTGTTAAACACTGGCAAAATTGAGGTGCTGGTGTTTGGTCCCAAGGCTCATAGAAGCCCTGTTATTCTGATTCTCAACTCTTCAGGTTTCCATTGTACCATGAACCGAGGAACCTTGGGGTGGTTGTTGATTCATTTTTGAGATTCTTAAAACATTTAATAATAGTATTAAAATTTCCTTTTATCAGATTAGGAATATTGCCAAAATAAGATAAATGATCTATTTTACTGATGCTCAAACCCTCATTCATGCATTTGTCTCTTGTCATCTTGATTACTTTAATTCTGTATTTGATGATCTGCCTCAAAAAGCCCTTAAACATCTCCAATTAGTACAAAAAAACAACAGCTAGAGTACTCAGAACCCATCACCATAATACTCCAATTCTTGTTTCTCTGCACTGGCTATCTGTGGTACTTAAGAGTTGATTTCAGGATTGTATTGTTGGATTTTAAATCATTGAATGGACTTGCACCATCTTGTATTACTGAGTTACACCCCCCTGTGACCTTTTGAGATCATCTGATCAGTCACTACTGACTGTGCCCAGAGCAAGACTGAAGTCTGTTATCAAGCTTTTTGTTTAGGGCTCGTCTTTTATGGAATGCCACTCAACATTAGACTAGCCTTTTCAATGTCCTCTTTTTAAACTCTTTTAAAAACATTTTAGTATAGGTTGGCTATTAACTGCTGATTTTTTGTATGTTTTAGATTACATTTTTATTTGTCCTATATATTTTATGTATTTTGATTTTATAATGTGATACAAAGCTCTTTGCAACTGTGAGGTGCACTTGAAAGGTGCTATACAAATACATTATTATTATTATTATTATTATTTGCATTTATCTGGGAAAACCTGTCCATAATGCTAGCAGTGTCCAAGCATTCTTTGTTATGTTGCCCACCACACTGTCTTTTTCTAACATTTTAAGTTGTGCTGGTTTAGAGGCCAGGAATCTTTTCATGAATTTAATTATTGTCTAAAAGGAATCGCCTAATTCACAAACAGCTGGTAGAGCTTCTTTCAATGGTTAAATCCCTGCATGATCTTGTAAAAAACTCAACTCTTCTTGTGCTTTTCTTCAGCCTTTGAACTTACTTCTGTGATGTTGAGGAAGTTCAGATCTCCGAGCATTGATCTCTTGGCGTATGCAAAACGAAATGCCTCCACAATGCGATGGTAAGTCAGGATCTTTTTCTCTGTGCTTGCCACACTGTCTGCCTTGAACTCATAACCTGAAAAAACAAGCAAACAAACAAAATAAGCTTCATCAACACTCGTTTAAAACCAGGACCTCCCCTCATCTGCCATCAACCCTTACAGGTGAGAATAAAAATTTGATAATGTCTGAATAGCCGCCATGACCAGACGGTGGGTTTTAACCTGAGCTGAGAGCCACAGGAGGAGTTTAGGAGCTGAACAGAAGCAGAAGTCACTGTAAGTGACTGAAATGTGACTCAAGCATCAACAAGTCAACCATGTCCAATTAGAAGTAAATCTGTGATATTAGAGTTTGGATGGGGGGGTGAATGAGTGGGTGGCCAGATAGAGGAAAACAACTTTTCTTTTTGACAATTAATTATTCTCGAGGAATTTTTTTCATCTAAGTCTCAGCGGCTGATACTGTCAGTGTTCTGACATGAATCCAAGGCAGCGTGACGTGTCTTTACAGACCAGCAATTTGGATTTTATGGTCTGTGTGACCTGCCTACGTAGGACAAAGCTATCAAACAGATGACATGTATAAAAGCATACAGGGTTACATGATAAGAACAGCAAAGAAGAGACTGGTGATGATTTAAATAACATTTTCATAAGCTTAAGAAAACAGAAGGCATTTGATTTTAATTATTTTAGTAAACAATGTTGTTTTTTTATGCTGCAGTGTGAGACTTAGTAAGGGTTAATATAAATGAGGAAATCTAAAAATAAAACAAGGTTCTCTAAGAGGAAATAATGAGGCAATGCAGACACAAAGGAAGAAAAAAATATTTAAAAGTGGGGTTCTTTGTAAAAGTGACAATCAATATCTTACCTGTGGTAGACAGATTTTTGTCAGTCCAGTCAGAGTTATATTCAAACTGAGGTTGTTCAAAAAGCTATCACAACAGGTAAGATATTAACTGAATTCCTCTTCAAAAGATCTGAACTATCACTTTAAATAACTGAGAATAACAAAAATGGTATGTTGAGATGAGTTGTTTTCAAACAACAATAAAGATAGAAGATGCAGACAACATCAGAAAAATAAGAAGAAACACAACTTTGATACAAGAACCATAAACTAAAATCAACATAAAGATATAAACTTAACTAGATAATTTGCATTTCCTGCAAAAAAGGAAATGTGAATGCTTAATTCAGAAAGATTTTTGCTGAAAAGCTAAAAAAAGTAGCTGAAATTGCTAGCAGCACAAAGAAACAGAAAGAGCACATGTTTGCTGAATTAATCAGTAATAAACTGAAATTATCATAAAAAAGTGAAATTAGTTGAAAAGTAGCTAAAAATACAAAAAGCTGCTGAAAATGGCAGAAAGCAGCTGAAAGATGCACAAAAAAATTTAAATTAGGAGAATAGTCAAAAAGATCAGAATGACACAAACCAAACAACAGCCAAATAGAAGCCAAATAGAAGCTAAAATTAGTACGAAGGAGTTTAAAAAAAGCAGAACCTGAACCAAAGGTAAAAAAAGAAGAGTAAAGCTTTATGAACATTTTGAAGGGTTTTAAGGGTCTTGAAGACAACTTCATTCATTTTCAATGAGGGGAAAAAAACAGATGAAAAAGCTAAATGGCTTATATGAAAAGTAATAATTGCTAAAGTACAAAACTTCATAAAGCTGGAATGACCTGAAGGAGTTGAATGTTTGGATATATTAGCTGTTGAAATAGCACAAAAATTGTAAGAAAAATCTATGGAAAAAAATGGATCTCAATGGTGTGAATGCTTCGTAAACATTCACACAAATAAATCTAAAACCCATAAACCACAATGACCACAGTTTGCCCATAGATGACTCTGGAATGTGATTTTACCTTCATTACAGTGATGGATAAGCCTCCTTTAAATACTTTTTTCCATTTTTCATTTACAAACTACCTCATAATTTTTAAAACTGCTTTGAAAAATTCGATTACAGGAAAAAAGTATTTTTCAGATTTTCATTTGCATAACTCTGAATATTTTAGGTGACATTTTCTCAAAAGAGCCTTTTAAGAGTGAATTTCCTGCACAGTAACCAAAATATGTCGCTTACAGCTGCCTGCCTGCTTTCTGTGAGAGTGACTCGAAGGCAGCTCAGACCGAAGAACATTTCCTCCCACTCAGGATGTTTTTTTTTTTTTTTGGACGGAGCATCAAGGCTTACCGTTCAAGATGTTTAATATCAGTGATAGCACAGGCCCGCTAGCGGGGGCATTGGGAACAACCATGGTGTACTCCCCCACATTCACCCTTAAAGGATTTTCATCCACGACAGGCACATAATTCTTCAGATCCTCCATTGTGATGATACCGTCTAAACATGGATTGACAAACACAGTGAATGCACATGAACAGAAATAGCAACACAGATTCTCTTTTATTTTCAAAAAAGGCTCTTAAAGCCGGTATAAAAATATATTTTATATATGAGGCATTTTTTGAACAACGCAGGTCGGGTTTGCAAAATGAGACATTTTAAACTGTTGTGGCAGCTAACGATGTTGCACAATTTTACTTTTGTTTTTTAGGAGTGTTAGAAAAAATCTTCAAAGCAAAGGAATAAAATATCTACTGTGCTCCCACTTGCAGTGATTTTTTTAATATCCCTCATAATCATAGTGAGCAACCCAAAACACAAAAGATGGATATTACAGCACTAAAAATGAGACCAATCAGAGACCAATAACATACTTAGCAAAGTGGGGAAATTTATGTTTGGAAGATTTTTTTGTTGCTATAACAAATGCTTCTTGGTAATAAATCTTATAAGGCACCTGATTGGCAGCACCAGGAGGTACCAGAAGCTCAAATTAAGGGTCATATAGCAACAGCAAAATAAGCTGCTTGGCAGAGAAATTTGGCAGATTTTTCAGGTGTGCAATCTATATACTCAGCTCTCTGCTCATCCCTCAAATGCATGTTCCTTACAAATGTAGCACCATTTGAAAGATAAATTAACAGGCTTTCCAATGATATACGATTTATTGCCAAGAAGCATTTTTGCAACAAAGAAATGATGTACCAAATACAAATATCCTTACTTTTTGTACTGTTAGTTTCTTGCAAGTTAAGGGACAATTTGCTGAAGTTATTTACTTGTAAATTTGGTTTCAAAAGTCAAAATGTTAATTAATTTCTTCCTACTGAAAAAAAGACTTCATAGCATTTTTAAACGTGTCTCTTAATTCAGAAAAATGTGGGAAAACCAACTTTAAAAGGTGAAATCAAACTGTCTGGAAAGTTTAAACAAAAACCTCAAACTAGAGTATGTTTTTGGAATCCGGTTCAGCAATTAAGACAAGTTTTAGCTCAATATCTGTAAAACTAATGAATTTAAAGCCATTTTTGTGTTTGCCAACTTTATTTAGCTGTGACTCCAAACATTAAATTGTACCCAACCAAGGATTGTTTTCTGTGAGTTTCAATAAAATGTATTTTGTAGTTCATAAGGTATTTAAAAGCTTTGTTGAATAATATGTGAATGAAATGTATATTTCTTAAATAATCGCACCTGCTGCCTGAATATCTCTGACAAGATTCTGAGCCGTTTGTCCCTCATAAAACTCTTTAACTCCCTTCTCAGCTATTTTTCTGTAAGTTTCTGCCAGTTTGGTAAATTTAATGGTTTCATTTTCTTTTAGAACGTCACCATTTTGTCCACAAAACACCTCACTGAAAAAAAGAGAGAAAAAGTTTGTGTGAGATGACGAGGGAAATCCAAAGAGTTGCGATCAGAGAGTGAAGATGGGGAAGTATTTCTCACCACAGAGCTTCATCATTTAGGATGGTGTTTTTGTTTCTGGACAAAGCTGTAGCGAGTGCTCTGCCCAGAGGAAATCCTTTTTCTGCGAGTTCAATGCTTGGCTGGAACAACTCTTTCCACAGCAGTTTGCCATGACGGTCATGGGCCGTCTTGTACCCTAGAAGCTCTCCTGGTACAGCGATGGATAAGCCTCCTGTGGGCCAAAAACAGTTGAACAAATCTTAACAGGAACAGGAACTAGTGTTCTGATTTATGCAGACTCAGAAGGTTCTAATCCATATGTGTTCCTGTTTTGAAAACATTCTAATCTTTTCTTTCTGTATGACAACTTTGATATTAATGACAACAGCTTCCATATACAGATGTGTGATAGCACTGGTTAAACATTACCCTTCCGTGATAAATCTGTACTGTTCCCAAACATGTCCCTTGTTGCATTGTGTGGTGCTGTCTCTCTGGCATCAATGACCTCAGTTTTCCCTGGTTAGACATCACACATAAAGAAACATCAGGGATAAGTTTGTTGTGTTCAGTAAAGAATATAGAGTTTTGTGGCTGGGATGCATGTCAGAGTAAAGCTGTACCAGTTTTTGCATCAAAGATGGTAAGGAAAAGGCCTCCACCTATCCCCATACTGTGAGCATTCATTAGTCCAACACATAATAATGCAGCTATAGAGGCATCAACTGCAGACCCTCCTTTTAAAAGTATGTCTCTGTAGAAAAAATGATGAAAACACAGAACAACAGTGTGAGGTCAATACTTTGCACAGGCTGAGAAAAATATAAATAAAACGGGTTCTGATGCCGAGCCTATGTAAAGAAACTCCCACCTGCCGACCTCTGAACACGGACCAGCATCTGCTGCCACAGCTGCCTTCAGGTAACCCGTCTCTCTCCTCTTCACACCAAAGAAGACCCCCACAAAGGTGGCAGCAGACGCCAACAGCAGCAATGCAAGTGCCACTGAGACAGTTTTTGTGACCATTTCTTTGATTTATGTACCTAATGATTCCCGATTTGTCTGACAAAAAGAAAAAAGAAACAATTTCTAAAATGTATCTATACAGATTTTTGAAACATGCTTTTGGTAAAACAAGAAAAAGAAGCAAAATCTGGTTAAACTCAAAACTTCATATGAATAAAAACGGAAACATGAGCGACGTATTTATTGATTATCTTCTTAAAACACGATTTTAAAGCAATCTCATTGAAAAACAACTGGAGACTGCAAGACTCAATTCTCAGGTCCGTAAACTTCCTTTTAATGTTCATGATTTTCTTTTGCATTGAAGTGAAACTTCCAACTTTTGTTTAGCCTTACTCTGTAATTTTTATAGTTCAGCTTGTTTTTTTTATTCCTACTTTAATATATGTCAAATAAAAACAAATATTTTAGCATAAAAATCTACATATTTATCCTTAAACACTTTCTGCAGTGTTTTTAGTGTTGTATAGACACTTAGTGCGTGGATAACTGACACGTTTATATGATAACTAAGACAACAGGAACATTTCTCTGCATGCAACAAGTTTACAAATGTATTTTTGTGGTTAGAGTTAAAAGTAAAAAAAAAATGATTTTGGTAAAAATGTATTTAACTGATAAGAAAAGTACACAAGTAAATGTCACAAACCTGCTAACAAAAATTGGGAAAGTAAAAGTAAAAGTACTTTTACACACTCTCTAAGAAATAAAGTTTTATATTTATCAAACCAGTTTCAACTGGTTGAGTAAACTTAGCAATTTACACATTTTATTTTCAAGAGTATGTGTAAATTGTTTTACATTTACACAACTCGGTTTAGAAGAAGCAGTTGACATAACTTTAAGTAAATTCAACACTTAATTTTTAGAGTGCATTAGAGTGCATAAACAACTCTTTTCACAAAGAGTTTTGGTCATATTTAAATTTGTGATGTTGTGTAACTAGGTGTATACATTTTAAGTAAAGGAGTATCATTTTTAGGTTTTGAATGTAGCAAAATAAAAGTAAAAGTTACTATTAAAAAAAAACTTTGTAAAGTTATAAATCCCACAAAAATTTACTAAAGTACTGTAGTAAATGTACTTAGTTATTCATGTGACATATTTCATGCATCGTTCTGGAAAGTTTGAAAAACCTCTAAATTAACGCTGTAAATTTTCTAAATAAATACAGTTTCACTTGTATTTTAGCCTTTTCTCAGAGCTTTAATAATGTGTTGGTGAAAAGAGGTCATTCAGGTAATTTTTAACAAGAAGAAAAACACTATTTTGACATCTTGTGCAGCTGGAGGCAAAAAAACACTTTAGCACCTGTGACACAATATTCTCAAGAATTGTGCTGAATTTGAGAAATAACCATTGCTGCAATGGGCTGGAATCTATTTTTAATACTTACTGTATTTGCCTTCTACATGAAGAGAGAAATTGTTGCCTGTTGGCAACATGCTGAAAAAAGGACCACATCATGTCTGCTGGCAACACAAAATCTGTGCTGAAGCTAAAAATATATCAAGTCTGTGTGCATTAAATCAAAAACTTTTACTTCCTGACTAGTCATTGTTTTGCAAAAATGCTGATTAGAGAAAAATAAAGCAGGAAACTGATTTATCACAGGAAAAGACACTAATTACAAGCCTAACACTCTTTGGAGGAATGCATATTGCTCACCACCTTTCATTCGGAAGTTTTAACCTAAGATCATCCTCTATGGAGGAATTAATAAGTTATAACCATTTATGCATGATCTCATATGATCTGGTAGTGCTGGGAGTATGTGTTGTGAATGACAGCTACTACCAAACCAAAGTTTTGTTTTAGTTTAGTTCAGTTAACTGCGGCGACCATCTTCAATTGAGTTTACTTTAAAAGATAAGCTGTTGTCGATACGTTCAGTGACCACTTTCTGAAAAATTCATTTAAATCCGTTCAGTGGTTTGTGAGATATTTTGCTAACAGTACAGACAAATGGACAATCACAAACTTTTCACTTTTGTCAGTAGGCAACACTAATCTTTATTAATACAATAAACATATCATGGCACGTTATCTACCTAATTAACCTTTGGTATTTAATAAACTGTAGTGTTTAAAATCATTTGCAGAGTCATTCATGAAGGAAGCTGGAAATTAGGTCTGACTTTTTGGTTTTTCCTAAACCATTTAGGGAAACGACAGTTAAAAAATGTAATATTTATATATATATAAATTTAGAATGTTTCAAGTTAACACAGACTGCTTTGATCACAAGATTGATCAAAGCAGTAATGTAATGTGAGCTGATACAGCTGAGCAGCTGTTACAGGATACAGCTCTCCTTGCATCAAAATGACCCATGAATGAGGTCCCGTCGATCATTTTTGACCCAAGAGCAGCAGAAGGGTTACATTTTTCAAATCCTTTCAATAATAAAATAGAAAACTTAAGGTTTTCAAGAATTCTTGGAAAGGAGAAGCAAGTAAAGAAAATGGATGAAATGATTTGGAAGCTCATCTTTAATTCCTTTTGATTTGATTTTAAATTAACTTCATATTTTAAAAGGAGATTTTCTGTCTTACCTTGTTTTCCCTCAGGCCCTGAGCAGCAGTAGACCGTTTGCTGGAGTGTGCTGCAGTTTGTAGGTGATGGAATTTTATCAGGCAGTCCATAAACATTAACCCAGCCCACAGTAAAGCTTGTGTCATCAGTGCAGAACAAAATGCAAATAGAACAATAAGAAACAACAGATGATCATTCAGTTTCTAAAAACAAGTAATCCGTACATGCAAACTATCAGCTGCATGACCCTGAAACTGAGACTCTTATCATTTAAAACTTTATCACCAGTGATGCTTCAACTGATCTCCACCACAGAGGATTCATTTTACTTTAAAGGGAGGGGAAAAAAAGAGCAAAACTACAAAGGTATGGTCTGAAGGAGTGCTGATAAATAAGCAGCTTGGTTCATAGAAACATGGATACACACCAACTTTACAGCAGTAAAGATTTTTCATCAGATAAAGCCTTAAGCCTGGTCTCTTTAGTTTAAACTTTGTACTTACACCTCACGTGACTTTCCACTTGTTAAATGATTTCAGAAAAAAATGAAATATAGCCAAAATATATATCCCGGTTCAAAGCCAGGAGCCTGAAAAAGCTTGGGGAGGCGTGATGTGTATAAAATGCACAATCAGCAAAAATACTTCTGCAAAATGAATGTTTCACAAATTAGGAATGCAGACTTGACACCTGGAACTCAATAAACTAAACTAAAAGCTGACGGGGCAGACAAAAAGTACAAGTTGTGAGGACAAACGCACACGGTAGATGCAACCAAATCAGGCGTGAGACACATATTGCTCCACTGACTTTCACACAAAGACTGAGCAGGTACAGTATGTGAGAAAAGACAAACAAGGACACTAGGAACAGGTGCGCTTATTGAGACAAGGCTCAAGTGTGAGGTTGCTCAGGTTGTGGCAGGAGGGAGGATGAGGAAAACTGAACTGGTAACAGAAAGTGGATGAAAACAGGAGAGAGAACATAAAACTTATCAGGATCTAAACTTAGGGAAACTAAACTGATGTTCCAGAAATAAACTGATCAGATACAAACAACTATCCTGGCCTTTGGCTTCCTATGCTGTTCTGCTTAATTCTAGTTTCCCATCACTGCTCCATCTGGGATTTCTCCCATAGACAAGGATTTCTCCGGTAGAATTTCAACTGGGCCAATCAGCAAACAGGAGGCGGAGTTGCGAACAACGACAACAATTTTCCCCACCATTTTACTCTGCCTGTAGTTTAGCAATGGCAGCGGAGGAACTGAATGAAGCCATTCAGTCTGTGTTGACAAGGCTTCCAAGACTGCAGCACTCATTCATCTCCTTCGGCTCGGTACTTCTCTCTTCCCAGTAAGGGATGGTTGTTTGCAGCGAATGCAATTTCTGGTTAGCTTCTTGGCTTAGCCTTCTTCACAGTCAAGCTGGCACATTACATATGTCACAGGTCAAACGTTAGCGATTGGGTAAATCAGATCATTTTAAACTTCAGAGTCCACGCCTCCAGCAAGAAATCATTTCTCAATAGCCAAGGTTTCAGACCCTCTGTACGAAGCAAAGCGTAGGACAAGGGGCTGGTTTTTACCAGGTTGACAAACAACAGTACTACACAAGGATCCCAAAACACAGAAAATAAAACATAACTAACCACAAGAAAAATAAATCCAATAATAAGTTTAAAACACCACCACCAAGTAGGAAGTGCTGACAGTACCCCTCACTTTAAGCGATGACCCCCTGATGTCCTAAAAACAGAAAACCTGAGGAGGGGAACTAGAAGGAGGGAATCAAACTAAATCACTAATTTAAATAACAAGTAACATCAAGGAAACAGACCTGGACAAAAGAAGTCCAATAAATAAAAATAAAAACCTCCAAAACCATCTCCAAGTAATCAAAGGACAGAGATCTTGGCAAAATATACAGGTTGTTCAGTTTTTAAAAGAGAACCTAAGACATTTTACCAACTTTAAGTTTAAAACTGGATATTGAGTTTGTGTTAGCATGGAACTTTAGCTTTTTGTAATTAAAAGTTCAAGCCCATCGTTTTACTGATATATTCTCTTTAGTGCATTGTTCACTTCTATTGTGCTAAATCTAAACATTAAAGCAAAACAAGTGGAAGAATCACTAACATCTATCAAACACAGTTAGAAATCAGGCTCAGAGGAATTATTTAAGACACACTGATTTAATTTACAATAAAAGCTCAACTTGAGTTTATATAATTCCTAACAGGACATTTTCTGAGTATTTGAGCCACGTCTAGATGTGATCATTCTGGTAGTTCAGTGATCTCCATCTGCTAAAGGAGTCACTGCACATGTTGTTAGCAGCAAAAAAAAAAAAAAAAAAAACTGCTCGTGCAGCTGGCAAAGACACATTTTCATATATGTCCTGGTGTCTTATCCTTACTTCCTTCCTCATCTTCTCTCATTAAGGCTTCCTGTATACAAAGAAATCACAACAGCTTGACACATCCATCTGTGCTGTGGAGGTGCAAAAGCAATCAGGAGGCTGTGGTGGAAATCAGCTCCTGAGCTGGAGACAGGTGTGTGGAGACACAGCAGGGGACATGTGGGACTCTGTCTTCAAGTTTGACAGTATTTCATAGATAAGCTGAAGGGGAAAATATGTTTTATCGATTCATGTCATTTCTTTAAAATTTTATTGACTGTAAATGCCTCATAAAGTATGGAGTGACAGGGTGAATCAGACAGGCTCCTTGAGGAAAACAAGACCTCCCGGCAAAACAGCAACAAAGTTCTTTTTATCTGTTTGGAGACAAAATGGTACATGGAGAATTATTTAATGCTCTCCACTACTGCTCCACTTTTTTCTGTTCCTTGATCTGCAGGAGTTTTTCAAATGAAATATGATCTTAAATCCTATGCAGGTTTACAAGAATCCATCCTTTACCACTTTTTACTGTTTCAATTAATTTCTTTTCAGAAACTCCAGGAATACAGCTCCCACCTGTTACTGGCAGAAACTTTAAGAACATTCCTTGAAGAAATACCAGAGTTTTTTATTAAGATATTAAAAATAATATTCTGTTCACTATCAAAACATGTCCTGCAAAGAAAATGTGTAGTGAATGCCTCTCAACTACCATATCAAATTTTAGCTCAACATCTGTAAAACTGGCTTATAGCTATAGCTATTTTTTGTGTTGGCTAATAGTGCTAGCTGTGATGGCCAACTTAAATTTCACCAACTCCAAAGGTAATCAGTTGTAGATGCATATTCAACAATTTTTCTCAAAATGTTTTTTAACATCTGCTTAGTCATAAGATATTTTGCTAACAAACAAACAGGATTGATTCCTAAAGCCAAAGTTTTAAACAAAAATTGTGCACAATGTAGCGTGTCAAGTGTTCAAGTTCAAGTGTGAGCTACAATCACCCAGACTTTCTGCTAAATATCTGTGAAATTTTCTAAGTTCTGACCATTTTTGTGTTTTCTAAGATCACTTGAAAGCCTGGTCTCAAGAGTGCCTCACAAACAGAAACTAGAAGTTGGTTCTACAAGAGAAGAGCATGATGACTGAAAGCTCTACCTACCGTTCTGCTTTTAGAAACTTTAGGAACCACAAGTAAACCTGTCTAAAAAAAGATATAGCAATAAGATTTTTAACATAAGAAGGATCCCAGTTGCTGAGAGTTTTGTATGTTAGAAGTTAGATCCAGCACAGAGTTCACTTTGGACCAGGAGGTGTGACTTCTAACACAAGCTGCCTTTGTGTGGTGATGTAAGAAAGCTGCAAGCTTCCAACTCTCTGTTAATATGTACAAGACTCACCGTGCTGTGGGGTTGTGGAGGTTCAAGTCATCTTTCCTTTTTATTACAGTTCTCCACACTTTATCAGATGACTGTGCTGTTTTTAAATATGGCTGTTAGATCATTGACCTGGGTGGTTTGTAATAAACAAGTCATGCTACATTTTGGATTTCCTGTCATGTCCTGATGTAATGAGACAAACCATTACTCAGTAAATGTAAGAATCTCAGAGAAGTTAGGGGTCTGCATTTATAACTTATTTTTTACATCTAAAAATATTTATCAATATAGGTTACAAAAGATACAAATCTTCTATCAAAAATAATAGGTTAAAAGGGACAACACTTCAAAACAAACAAATCTGACAGAGAATATTTACCAATCACAATCTTTGAGACCTCAGGCAGCACATGGTAGATAATTTACAACATCATACGTGAAAAAAAAAAAAATATATATATATATATATATATATATATATAAATAAACAGTAGTAATAGACTGAATACAGAAAATTGTTGTTGAGGCTGTTTATTCTCTCCTTACCTTGTTTAGAAGCAGATTTAACTCTCTTTTTCTTCATGGCATAGATAGAAGTTTTTTGGAAACATTTCCCAGAGATTTTGGTCTAATATGTCATGATAGCATCACACAGTTGCTGCAGATTTATCAGTTGCACATCCATGAAGTGAATCTCTGCTCCACCACATAAACAAGCTTGATTGGATTGAAGATCTGGTGACTGTAGTGGCCACTAGAGTTCAGTGAGTCTAGACTCAGACCACACGATGGTTTATCATCTACTACTTTTTCCTTTCTATCATCTAAAACTACTCTGCCCATTCTCTTCTAATAACAAGTTAAATAACTTTTTATTAACAGGTGCTCTCTGTAAACATGCATAAACACTAACTAACTACTTTTGCATTCCTAACTACCTGTGTAGACTGTATGTTTTTATTAAAATAGCTAGTCTAGCTAAATAAAAATTATATATATATATACACACTTTAAATGGTCTGATAATGGGATAAATAAACACATTTTGGCTAATCATTTCTATTTTTGGAGTATAAAATAAAAATAGGACAAATATAATTTTTTATGTTTTTCAATATCTGTTTTTACAATGAAAAACATGACCAAAAATACACCTGCTTCTGTACGACATTAGTAAGTGTTCATTGTTATAGTGCTCCCTTTATTTCAGGAGTGCAATGGTGTCATTTCCAAATATGGTATGGGTCTGACACTGACCTGACCACGCCCCTTACTTAAATATAAACTTTAACCACAACATTTAACTTTAACATTTAGATTTAGGATTTTGTTGTTTTTTTTTTTTTTTACATATTATTCAACATTTTATTAACGTGGTAAAAATTGGCAAAATGTAAGAAGAGTGAGTAAAAAATAAAATGTTAGTGAAATATTTTTTTAACTGGGATTTTATACTCAGTAAGCCTACTCCATATGATGGTTTCTATTCAGCTTTCTTATTTCAAAACTGGAGTATGGTATATGCATTACTTTTTAATACCATCTATCCATCTAACCTCTAAGTCTGTCTGGTGGTCTTGGTGTGTTTATAGGATCAGGAGGGAAAATTAATCTGACAACAGTCAACAGTCTGCTGCATGACAGTCGCCCCCCAAAGCCGAGCAGCAAATCCGGCTCTGATTGGCTGAGAGGAGCTCCGGCTCCGAGTGGAGCCAAAGGATGCCAGAGTGCTCAGACAGGCAGTGTGCATGGACGGACGCGGGCGGGGGGACGTCACCCAGACAGCCTGCAGGCACATTGTCACGCTGTTGCATCTTTGAAAACTTCCACAACAAAACAAACACTCATTTTTCTCTGCGTGTCGCCACATCTGAGTGCAGTTTTGGTGTGATGTTTGGGCTGCGTGGTGTCAAATCTCCCCTCACTTCTTCTGCTTCTTCTACTCCTCGTACCGACAGGTCCTCTCAGGAGGAGGGAGCATCATCCTCATCACCACCACAGCCACCATGGGCTCGAAGTTAACAAGACAGAGAAGTCTGGATCTTGAGAGCAAATTGACAAAAAGAAGGCGCCAGAGGCAGGAGCTGACCGCGGAGGGCGAGAAAAGTGGCGGCAGGAGCGGCGGAGACTTCTTGTTTACCTCCCTGATGCTCAGATCCGACAAGCTGCCGGGGATGCTGCGGAAAACCAACCCGAGCCCGTACGTCAGGAGGGTGGCGTGGGTCCGGGAGATCCAGAGGCTTCTGCGGGAGCAGAGGATGGAGCAAGCTGGGGAAGTGCTCAAACTGCTCAGGAAGGTAGGAAAAATCGTGTTATATTATTTGTTTATTATTAGGTTTAGGACGTGAAGTTAGTTTAACAGTTAAATGCGTCTTTTTTAAACAAGAAGTGGTCTAGTTTGAAGCAATTATAAAATAAGAGATAAATGAGCACATTAGTGACACATCTTTATCAAAAATACAACACAAATAACATTTTGTTGAGTTAATAACAAGGCTCTATACTTGTCAAGAGTGTTTTCTAAAAAGTTAGTCTTTTAACCTTTTACTCCTAAATTTTAAACTTCGCACAAGACTTTGTGTAATCAAAAGCGAGTTGGAGGACTTTTCATCTGAAAGACTTTAAATCGAGCTGAAAAACAGCCTAAACAGATAATAGAAAAAGCACTCAGTCAAATAAAACTGATCAATACCTTCTGTATGAAAGTGATGTAGGAGATAAAATGATAAAAAATAATATTCAGGTTTATTTTTTATGTTTCTGACATTGAAACACATTTAGGAAAATTATCAAATCATAGGAAAAGGCAGCACTTAATCCAAACTGATGCTTTAATGTGGTATTAAAAAGATCTAATCTGTCCCAATTGCACATTATGTAAACCCTTTTTTCATAAAGCTAAAAAAACGGAGTTTTTCTGACTTGTTTCATCTTGTCCTGAATATGTTTACTTGTGACATTCTTACTTTATGAGGATTGACCTAAAATAGCAACATAAACAAAATACAAAAATGTTTTTTAGTGCAAGAGTGTTCCAATTTATCAAGTTAAGATATATTCCATGTCATTAAAAGTAAAGACATGTTGATAACACAGATTTGTGTGGACGGGAACACAAAAATCAGATGCAATAGGAAAGTAAAAAAAATTAATTAAACCGAGAACAGATCTTTAAAATAGATCAAAGATTATTTTTATCCCCATTTTAGATATATTTATATTAAACAGACTCCATGTTTATTAAAGCAGTCTCTCATATCTCACAGATCTGCTTCATAACTATAGATTTCTCTATAATTCAGTGTTTAAATTGCTCACGAAGCACCGCTGCTCTCTCCATCGCTCAGTGGGGTGAAGCCAGAGGACTGCTACGTTGTTTGGGCTGAAGCCAAGTGTCTGACTAATAATACTTCAAGATGGGAAGGAGAAGCGGGAGAGAAAAAAAAGAGCTGGCTGTAGATCTCCTGTTGCAGCTCTCCAGCAGTAAGGCTGCTTTTCTCTCAGGGATGGATGAATGTGGAGATAATCACCTTGAGATGACAGATGCAGGAACTTTTTTTTTTTCTACATAGAGGAAGCCATTACAAACAGGAACCAATAACACCAGCCCCTGTGCAGCTTCTCCATCACAGATCAGGCTTCTGGGCCATTAAGTTAATTAGTTTGGGATATTCTGGATATTAATTAGTAAACAAAGACTCCGTGAGCACTCGTACCAGTAAAGCTCTGGACATATTGTTATATTGTTGCACAGCAAACAGCATCACTTGACAAGAAGGTGGTTTGAAATGTATTTCAACTTATGGCTGTGTTTTTTTAATAAATGGTTTGTTAATTAGGTAACAAAGTCAGCTAAAAACAACCCTGTTTTTTCTCCATTATGCACAAAATTCTGTCACTTCACAAAACAATAAGCGTTGATACGCATTATTTGTTATTCAAATTGATGCAAGAAAACAAACAAAATCAATTGCACCAACACTCGTTTTAAAATATTTTTTATTTGTTGGGTGTTTTTTTGTGGTCTTGTTTTTGGATATAAAAAAATGGCATCAATGTAGAACTGGCAACTCTCATTCAGCTTCCATCCATCCATCCATCCATCCGGAGCTGGAGCCTGCCTCCAGCAGTCATTAGCTATGTTTACATGTGCAAAATCCTTGATCAGATTTAAATGTATTTGCATGAAATAATCCATATGTACTGTTAAGGACACAAAACTAATAAATCCGATAATGATGAAAGTTTACATGCATCAGACTTTTATTAAGAACAGAAGTACTGACATGCACAGAGTTGTAAACTGTAAAAAAGAAGAGGTTCTTCTACATCAATGAACACAAAAAAATGCTAAAATATATGCTGAAATAACTCTGTGTTCCTACACTTTCGACCATCAAGGCATTCGATAATTTTGAGCTCTTTCAAAGTTTCTAATAGAAATGTTGCATCGCTAACCGACCAGTTTTGTTTCCCTAACATATTAGCATCTAGCCAGGTGAAAATACGTCAGGTGGAGACAGGGGGCACAGTCAGGTCAGTTCTCTACGACCAGAATAACCTGATCAGAAAGAGTCTTTACATGCACCTCGTTCAGATTATCAATCAGGCGTAAACCACCCCTCTCATTCAGATTACAAATTCATTCCCATCGAGCTGAATCAGATCAGAATACTCCGATGACATGACGCAATTCTATTCCAATTACTTATGTTTGTGTAGCTTTTGTGTGAGAGTACACCCTGGACAGGTCACTAGTCCATCACAGAACAAACCTAGTCACAGACACTTTGTCCTAACAAGGATAGTTCTGTTCTGTGGGAGAAAACCAGAATACCCGGAGAAAACCCACACATGCATGGGGAGAACATGCAAGCTTCACAGGTATCTTTTCACAGTGGTGCTCAAAAGGGTTTAAATGATATAATGAAAGAGTTGAAGGAGACTTAAGGGTAGTATGATGTCATTCGGTTGTAGATTTTGTGTGATAGACAAGTACAGCCCTGGAACTTAAGAGTTGTTATTTTCGTCTGATTCTGAAAAAGATTCATGTTTGGGAGCTGATTAGAGTACCGGAAAAATAATACTAAATAGATTTTGGAGCAGGTGGATCGTTGGTGTCAGTTTTCAGCATCCTGAACAAAAAAAAGCTGTGTTTCTGCTTCATGGTGCTGCCCTGTGGCTGCACAGATGTGTAGCGCATAGCAATGTCGTCTCACAGCCAGAAGGTCTCTGCTTCAAATCTCAGGTTTGTCTTTCGGTGAGAAGTTTGCATTCTGTCCTCGTGCATGATTGGGGTTTCTGCAGGTAGGCTACTCCAACACAGAAATACACGTTAGTATAATTGGTGGTTCTGATGTGACAGTATTTTGCATGATCCTGTGTCTCTGCATGTACTGAGCTGGTGACCTGTACCCCACCTGCCCCTTACTGACTGCAGCCCCTCTGCCGTTCTGAACAATCGACGTATGACATGTGGCATAATAGATATTTTTTATTAAATTGTATTTTAAGGTTGTTTGTATGAGAAATTGTAGCATCAATCAATAGCAGAAATCTTTTATATTTAGGTGTCCACATAATGCTGGTTTTAGGAGCCATCAAATGGTATTTTTTAAAGTTTAGAGTGAAAAATACTTGAAATTTTTGTGTAGATGTTGAAAACAGAATGATGTCAAAACTCCATCTCTAAAACGATAGGAATAGAGTTGTGGACAGTACAGAGCTATTGTTGGTTTTAGTTGTTTTACTCCTCATAATATCTTTATTTTTTCCTGCTTTACCACGGAGACAATCGCTTCTCTTTTGCTTTTTCAACGAAAACAGGCAGAGGGATGAAGTACAGTAGCTCAGGGGGAAATGGGGAGTGGGGTTCTGCTTGACAAACCACATGATACTGCCCACGTGATGGAATATATCCCTATTTGATGACATAATTTGTTAAAAATTCAGTGGTTCTTTTGAACAAACAGCTAGTCAAAATCCAAATCCCTTCAACGAAAAATTCGTCTCATCTCTAATCTCTAACCGAACAGACGACCTAGCATGCGAGCTTTATGTGCATGCTCCATGCCTCGTTTCCTGTTTTTGGTGGCATTATGGCTCCCCATGGTGTAGCTGCTAAAGTGTTTTGATGCTGATTGTTCGAGAATAATTTTAGGAAGAATTTTTTTTTAAATAATGTGTTTGTGTGGACGAGATCTTAATCAGGATGCAAAGCTGATTTTGAACTTCAGTGTCTCGTTTCCAACTGTTTTAAAGCTCCACCTCTCCCTCTGAGAAGCTTCTTGTCTGCTCATTAGTAAATTCTCCAAGATGATGTTGGCCCCATGTGTTGTCATATCACCACAGGATGCCAAACAACACCTTCTGACTTTTCAGAAACAACAGAGAAAACAAGAAAAACAAGCTTTTTACATTCATGCAGTTAACATGTTTTGGAAAAACGTGTGTGCAGGACTTTCTCTCAGCTGTACAACATAAACCGATCAGGTTCATCCCAGTCTTTTAAATGCAGATTGACGAAAGCATCACAACTTTATCATACGTGTCACATATCTTTCTAAAGAGTTTAATATTTCTGTCTTAAATGTTTTTCCACATGGCAACAATGCAATCATTATCTTAAACCCCTTAAGAAAAGGTTGTTTGTTTTAATAATTTCTCATTTAAACAAGAAATGAAAGTAAAAACTGGAGTTAGATGGTTCTCAATCTGACAGCTGTGGTGTGTTTCTGTGGGATGGGATTTTAATGAAGAACGCGTGTGGGATGTTGCTATGCTGTTCTGAGATCATCTCCTCATTCAGACCGTTTGTGATGGAGCAGATGAAAGATGAGATATGCTGCTTTACCGAGGACATTTTTAGTGGGGATCTGAAGGCGCACTCGAGTACACGGGGATCCTGTTAAAGAGCGGAAAATTTCATGCTTTCACGGTGAAGAATCAGTCAAGTTAATCCATCAGATCAGATCTTTTCGTGGGTTTGTAACAAACGCTACCTTTCATCTCCCACAAACTAACGCTGCATCTGCATAGATGTGACACATTGTAAGGAAAATACATTCTTTAAAGGAAATTTTTCTTTTGTGTCAGGCATGTGGTCCTCTCAGTTTGAGGTGTTGTGGAGGATAGCCCAGCATTAGGGAATCCCACAGATCTCTGCTGTAATAAATCAACTCAGAAGCTGGAGGAGGAGAAAATGCTGATGAGAGGTTTTTTTTTTTTTGTCTCTGTGTGCCCCAAAGCGTTATGGCTGTCAGCACATATAGAGAATGTTTTACATGGCTTTAGCCTCCAGCCAGCTGTTTGAAAAGCTTTTCAGTTCACACAGAGCTGACAATATTTATTCAGCAGCTCCTCAGCCTTTGTACAGTTAAACACAAAAACAAGCCGAGGATGAATCAGTGGAAACAAGTTTTTCCTTGTTTTCATCCAGAAGAAGGTCCGCAATGAAACAGAAGTTTTTATGAATTAGACATATTTTATGAATTTATGAATTAGGAAAGTAAATTTTTGCATTTTCTGTAAAAACACAGTTTGAGCACTTACTGGCTGCTGAAGTTTGTTAGGGAAGCTGAAACAGAATTGTTAAAGTTAAAATGAACAGAAAGGAAGTTAAATCGAGAAGAACAAAAGCTGAAATAATCAAAACATGTGCTAAAACTAGCAATTATCTTTACCCACTTCTTTCTTTCAGGGTCACCGGTTCCCATATCCAGCAGTCACTGTGTGAGGGGAGGGGGACACCCTGGACAGGCTTCAAGTTCATGCAGGGACACATAGAGACAAACAACCAGTCACTCACAATTTAGAGTTACAAATTAGCCTGACAGTCATGTATTTTTGTCTGTAGGAAAAACTGGAGTACCTGGAAAAAACCCACACGTACAGAGAAAATATGTAAACTCTACCCAGAACGGACCCCAACTGGGATTTGACCAACTGGGCCACCGTGCCACCCTAAAACCAGCAAAATAGTGAAAAGCTTCAATGAACAGAATGGTTACTAAAAGCTAAAACTAGTAAAAATGCAGAAATCCAAAAGCTAAAATCTAAAATAGAAAATAAATAGTTAAAAGATTAAATCAGCAAAACAGTAATTCAAAAATAAAGTGCGCAAAATCATAACTTATATCTTAAATGAGCAAAACGGCAGCTAAAAAAATTGGCTAAATGCTAAAATTAGCACAATAAAGCTAAAAGCTAAATGCAGCCTAATTATAGTGTAAAGAACAATATTCTGAATTATTTGAAGAAATCTCAAAGTAATTTTATGGGGATTCTTTTTGTAAACAAAGTTAAATATTTTAAATATCTAAAAGTTACAAAAACAAAAGTCACACTATTCCACATTAAGATGAGCATTTTGTGGTTAAAATAGTGCAAAATATATCAAAGTACTTTGATTGTGAAAATTATACAGTTGATACTATAAAACAAATTACAAAATAATTTATTTCCTTTTATTTTTCCTTCTTTTCTTCTAAACCTTTCAGCTTCTGATTATATTTTCATCCATTTTCCTTCAACATCTTCTCAGGCCTGGAAGCATTACCATAAGACATATTCTCAGTATGAGGTATTTACAAGAGTGATGCAAATAGAAACAGTCTGAGCCTGATGCAAATATAAGCCTCTTAAGATACGTCCCGCTTCCTGTTTTATTTTATTTTATTTAAAAAAAAACACTCTGGTCTTTACAGGATCTTTAAATTAGAGCGTCACAGTCAGCTGGAAATGTTAAACGTATGGGGGAGGTGAAAAAGCTGAAAACAGTAAATCAGATTCATTTTCCTTCACCCGGGACTAAAGCTAGAATATTTGAGTAAATTCAAAAGAAAAATACTAATCTCAGCTCACTTAAGAACTTTTCCCAGTGGTTCGCATGTTTTTAAAGGATGTTAGAATGGATGTTTAACGGTGGCAGAGACCAACTCTCATTTGTAATCAACTGCTGAGGGGTTTTAACTCACAAGTCTGATGTCTTATCAGCTCACAGGACGATACCAGGGCAAGATAAAGAGAGGTAATAAAGAAAGCTTAGAAATCCATTCTCCATCTATCTTTATTAAACAACCCGTCTGAAGCTTGTTGTGTTCAGACGTGACTGTTTCAAACAGATAAAGTGGTGAGTTAAAGTGAGACTCTCTTTAAATCTCTCTCCCTGTTCTCTCTCAGGATCTGGGACTCCAGGGGTCGTCGCTGAACGACATTTTGTACAAGAACGCCGCTTTTCTCAACCTGGTGGACCCCATCTCCCACGAGCTTCTGCTCAGCCTCGCCCGCGACCTGCAGTGTCCGAAAAGGGTACGAACCTGCCGTCATGTTGGCCAGTCTCAAGCTGTAATGGCAGAATTGTTTAGATTGTCTAGTTTGTCACTCTGTTTGCAAAATAACTCATGAACCACTGGACAGGTTTTATTGAAACTTTCAAAAACATAACATCTACAACAGATAAACCTTTAAAAATCAGCCCAATTCAAGATGGCCGCCAGATCTTATAAAAATTAATATATTATAAAAATTATAAAAATCTGTTTCAGTTGATTTTAAAGTAAATCGTGACCAAGTGGTCAGAGTTACTGTGCTTAAGAAAAAGGTTCTGGTTGGCCCGATCAGTAAATATCAAGGCTTTTGGATCTGAGCAGTTTTGGCACAAACTGAGAGGGCACTTCGAGGACTTCGACAATTGGCTGTTGGCCAGAGGAAATCTATTTTTGTCTGAACTGTTGATGAAGGATTGTGGGAAAGATGTGAGGGATGGAAAGAAAAACATCAGAGTTACATAGGCCGTTGGTCAAAATAAAGATCACATGCTTAACATTCCTTCAGAGAAGGCACATCGTCCTTCGTCTTTCTTCTTAAACTCAGATCGTCTTGTGTTGAGAAACGACAAAGTTGTAGTAATTTTGGTCAAAGCTTGATAAAAATCACTGCATGTGCCCCAACTCGTGTAAAAACAGAATCTGTTAAGGTTTAGTGCAGTGGACTGCAACCCATGTCAACTTGTATGGATTGTCAGTAAATAACAGCTCTTTCCATATTTTGCATGTTTACAGACATACAGGGCAATCTTATGGATTTGTATCAAATAAGTTTGCAGCCCTGCTCCTCTGCGCTGTTACTTCCGCCCCACGTTCCTTCTTTCTCCTGCAGCCAACAGTCCACTTGTTCGCTCCAACACTACAACCCCTGGCAAAAAGTATGGAATCACCAGTCTTGGATGAGCACTCATTCAGACATTTCATGCTGTAAAACA
>JARVJO010000140.1:13535361-13677417 GCA_031762555.1 Cynodonichthys magdalenae | reverse complement strand
TCAGGTCCCCATAGGTAACATTAGGTCCCCACAAGTAGGTGTGTATGCCAAAAACACTGTCCCACATTGTAGGGAATACCAGCCCACACACACACACACACACACACACACACACACTCACAGGAGCGTGTAGGGTGCCAAACAACATGCCTTCAGCAGATATTTGGTTAAAATCTCACAATATGCATCTCATTACCAGCAAACTTGGTGTGATTGGGTTTTTTATTTGAAGTGATCAAAACTTTTAACACTCCCTGAGATTTCCTCTCTGCTGATACACATTCCTGTTACTGTGTGAAACCAAATTAATCCACAATTAGATTTTTTTCAGTATTTTTGAACTACATTTCACTAACACTGTGTTTGGTTTTTGCTTTTCTATAATTTCTGATCTATAAAATAGGAAACAGGTGCTATTTCCTCTTTTTTTGGAGTGACATTGATATAGTTTTTGTCGAGATGTCGGTCTAAATATTCTTTTAAGAGACAGAAAGTGACAGTTTACAGCCCTAATTCCAAAAAAAGGTGCAACTTTGTGTAAATTGTAAATAAAAACAAAATATTGATTTACAAATCTCAAACTTGTTAAAAGAAGCAAAATTACATTTCCCCCCCAAAAAATAATACAATTTCTTTATTTAAACATTTCATCTACACAGAGCCCTTCCAGTGACACAGAATTTTTAAAAATTAATGCGTGGTCACAAGATAATAACTCATGGCCATGAGATAGTTTTCAGGCATGTCTCTTTGTGGGAGATACTGACATTGTTGGAGTCAGATTATATATAAATTAGTGCTGGGCATAAATTGGAATTTTTAATCGCGATTAATCTCAAGATATTTTTGCGAGTAACTGCGAATAATCTCAATTATTTTTTTAAGAAACGATCACTCTACTATGGCTGAATGTGTATGTTTGTATGTTGCAATACATGTGTGACACACTACTTTTTTTTGTTTGTTTTTCATTTTAACTTCTTATTACTTATTGTATTTTTTTCCTGGCAACAGGAGCCTCATCTATCTTTCATTCCTTATAATACTCATTTGGAATGACAAAAAAGTCCCTCTGTTTGTTTACCCTGGTTTTAAACTGAAGTGATATTCCAGGCTCGAACTGCACTGGTGGTGAGAGAGTTTAGCGCTGCAGCACTTACAGATAACTTTACTTCATTCAAGCCGGCCGTCGGGAAAAGTTTTAAAATAAAAAATGCCCTGAAGAATCCAGTGGCTTCAGGCTTCCTCACCGGCTGCAGCGCTCAACAACAAAGGCTCTCATAAAGCCAATAGTGATCAAGATCCCGCCTCCCCACAGCGATTACGGGGTTTGTGTGTTTCTGTGAGTCTTCAGAGAACAAAGATCAGACGGAAAAACATAAAGACACTGCGTTAAAGTGCGTTAAAAAAATGATCGCCGTTAAGCGTCAGCTGCGTCAACGCGTTAATAACGCATTAACGTGCCCAGCACTAATACATTGTTTTTGTTTTTAACTGTTCAAGGTTACTCCACATTATTATTATTATTATTGTGTATGTTTGATCTAAAGAGTATACCTCCATGGTTCAATCTAAACCGTTAAATTTGAACTTTCTAAGTGTGTGACGGTAAATGTTTTTTTACAGCTTAACTGAATGTAACATAACTCTTTCTGCAGCAAAAGCACGAGGTGAGAGAGGAGCCTATTTTGAGTGCTGAGCTAAAAAATTAGTTTTTTGGACAAATACAACTCCAGTCATCACCTCTGTCTTCTAGCTGCAACATATAACTACTTACTACTTACTAATTACTCCATGCCTAACCAAAATAAAATGAAATTAAATCAAACTTGTCCATGTAAACAATCAATAGTCTGCATGGAAACGACAACAATAATAAACTTGTGGCCACATGCTATTAACTCGTGGCCACAGGTTATTATCTCCTGGCCACAGGTTATTATCTTGTGGCCACATGATATTTTCTAGTGGCCACATTATTATCTCGCGGTCACACATTATTATCTAGTGGCCACATGTTATCTCATGGCAATGCTAATAGCTCATGGCCACAGATTATTATCTTGTGGCCACGTGGTATCTCATGGCCACAGGTTATCTTGTGGCTACACAATATTTTCTAGTGGCCACATGTTATTATCTTGTGGCCACATATTATTTTGCGGCCACACGTTATCTAGTGGCCACATGTTATTATCTCGTGGCCATATCTTATTATTTTGCGGCCACACATTATTATCTAGTGGCCACAGGTTATTATCTCCTGGCCACACGTTATTATCTAGTGGCCACAGGTTTTTATCTTGTGGCCACATTTTATTATTTTGCTGCCACACGTTATTATCTAGTGGCCACAGGTTATTATCTTGTGGCCACGTTATTATTTTGCGGCCACACGTTATTATCTAGTGGCCACAGGCTATTATCTCGTGGCCACATTTTATTATTTTGTGGCCACACGTTATTATCTAGTGGCCACAGGTTATTATCTCGTGGCCACATGTTATTATTTTGTGGCCACACGTTATCTAGTGGCCACAGGTTATTATCTCGTGGCCACATCTTATTATTTTGCAGCCACACGTTATTATCTAGTGGCCAAAGGTTATTATCTCATGGCCACATCTTATTATTTTGCAGCCACACATTATCTAGTGGCCAAAGGTTATTATCTCGTGGCCACATCCTATTTTGCAGCCACACATTATTATCTAGTGGCCACAGGTTATTATCTCATGGCCACATGTTATTATTTTGCGGCCACACGTTATTATCTAGTGGCCACAGGTTATTATCTCGTGGCCACATCTTATTATTTAGCGGCCACACGTTATTATCTAGTGGCCACACGTGATTATCCCGTAGCCACTCATTAGTTTTTTTTAATGACTGTCACTTCACTGGCTCAGTACATACTGTATGTTCACTATGTTCCACTGTAAAAAAAAATTAGGTTTATGAGGTTTTCATTTTATTGCATTCTGTTTATTTTTACATTTTACACATGTCCCAACTTTTTTGGAATTATGGTTGTACTTTAACTTGTTATGCAAACAAATAAAAACTTTCTTTATGTCATAAGTTCTATTTAAATTAGATGTCACTAATATTTGTTTTACCTGTTTAAACAAACTGCAGTTGCTGTTCAGTGAATTTCTTAAGTAGCTTCTTTTGTTTACTGATAAAATATATATATTTTTCCATTTACTTGGGAGAAACATGATTTAATATTCCAGTAACTATGAATAATAATAAAACAGTTTTTTTCAGAATGTATTCTTGCTAGTCTTAGTCAGATGAGTCTCTCACATTTTTGTTATTTTTCTTTTTCTCTTTTTCATGGTCTGCTTCAGCTGCAGAAACAGTCACCGTTGGTCTGTTAGAAACACTTTAAACTCTGTGAGTCACTTTGTTCCAGCTGCTGTTCGTCACAAAGATGTCGTTCACAGGCAGCTACACTTTTATCCGACATCATGAGCACCCATAATCAGATGTTTATATACTGAATGTTGAACCTTTTTATTTTGGTTAACAGGAGAAAATGATTTATGAGAGTCAATAAAATGCAGTATTACAAAGCAGGAACTCTTCATTTTGGAGTTTGTTTATGTTCTTTGAAAGCTGGGATTCTGGGAATTCACTTAATTTTTTTTCTGTTTGAATTGTTTTTGTAAATTAAAAATGAACAAACACACAGAGCTTTGAGTTTTAAATTAATTTATTATCGCAAAGGTTGACTTTTTCCCAGAGGCTTTATTTGTACATTTTGTACAGATAGAGCTGAAAGTTTAAACTAAAACTTTTTGTGAAGACAATGCTTTATTAAAAAATAAGATTTATTTTAAATTCTTCTGTTGAACTGTAAAACATGGACTGATAATCAGAAGTTACACAAACAAAATATATATTTTTTTAAGAAGGGGAAATATGGAAAACTTTTCAAGTAGCTCCAGAGATAAGTTATTAGTTTTTAAAACATGCTCCAGTAATAAATTTACTATTTTCAAATGATTTGGGCTAAAATGATTTAGATGTTTTAAAAAAAAATGTCAATAAGAATTCAACTTTATTAGCAAATTCTTTTAAATTAACTTCACAAACATCCCATATATCAGATAATATTGTCCCTTTTTTCTTCATTTTTGAAAAAAACAAAAGCACCAGATTGTTTCCTCAATTTTAGATTAAGTTTTTAAACCTTCAAGACCTTTATTTAGGCTGTCATGAGTTTAGAAGATAGTTTAGAGTCATTTTGGGATGTTTATATAACAAAAAGTTCAAACCCAGCAGCTGAAAATCCACTGAAATCTAAAATGATTACAGTTTTACAACAAACATGAAGAAACTGCCTCATTTATTATATATTATAAACTTAAGTGAGGATTCGTACAATATAATAGCTTATTTTTTGGCTTTGCTGATCATTCTTTTGCACAAGTCAGCACTGCACTTTACATGACATGGAGCTCCATTAAGGGCAAAAAGAAGTAAAACAGATACTTTTAATGGTAAACCGTTAATAAATCTACTGACAGATGTAAACATTTCGTGGCTGCATGCAGAGCTTTTACCGCTGGCAGGGAAGTTACAGTGAAACTCAGTCAAACACAAGCAGTTAGTAAAATTACTCTGTAAATATAGCGTTAACATTTTAGTGGTGAAAAAATATGCTTTGTACACTGTACACTGGAGTGTATGTGGAAGTACATTCGTGTATTTGTATTTGCCATATGAGTGCAAAGAACTTTTTGAAGTCTTTTAACTACAAACACAGTATTTCTCATCTGAACATGTTAGAATAATATGGAAAAAGTAAATATACAGTACCTTAGTCAAAAAGGTTCAGGCACGTATATTTAAATATAAAAACGGCCACATAAAGTCACAAAATGCAACATAATTCAACTTTTGCAAATAATATCAATCTTGGATTTATGATACTGTACATCATTTTATACTTGCCCATAAATGTATGAAATACTTTCTGATACAAAAATAGTAATCTAAAATGCAATAAAGTTTGCATTTGAACAGAAAATATTATATAAACACAGATAGAGAGCTGGGATATAATACATAAACTGTCTGCTTTAATAAATAACATATAAAACAGGTGCAACAGCAAAACGTTTTGGGTAAAATTGCCAGTTCTTGACAAGATTTCCATTTTTTTACATTCTAGATATGCAGACTTTTTGTTTTTTTCAGGGATATTTATTGTCTTTGTGTCTGCTGCCACCATGTGGACAGTAGTTTCTGTTCCTCTGCCCTAACTGATTCTCTGCAGCAGTTTGTCCTCGATCAGTTCGAACTGAACGCTGACGGACATTTCTGCCACGAACCGGTCGCAGCCCTCCTTGGTTACCTGTTTGCAGTACCGCAGGTCGATGTGGCAGATGCTCCCGCAGCGTTTGAAGTAGGTCAGGGACTGGTCGGTGACCCTGTTACAGACTGCAGGAGGAGGAGGAAATGAGTTGGAGTGCAGTAAGGTTCACAACTCCTGACACTAAGGGTATAAAGGCATGGATAGTCAGCCTAACAGGACAAAATGTATCCTAAAGCTCCATAACTGCAAGTGTTGTGAATTAGGGCTTTCTCTTTGTTGCTTGATTAAGAGTTTCAGCTGCTTAAAGGCTCAGAGCTGGTTTTTATTGTTAATGAATGAATGAATGCCTTTTATTGTCATTACACACAGGTACAATGAGATTGTTTTTGTTTCACATTATGTTAAATGTTTCAGAGGGTGAGAGATCTAGATCAGTGGTTCCCAAAGCTGGGGTCAGGACCTCTTTGTGGGTCCTGACACATCAAGGTGGGGCTCTTAAAAAGATTTTAAGAAGAAAATACATTTTAAAATGACTACTAGCATTTCTCTGCTTTAGTTGTTACAGTAGTTACTTTCAAATGGATTAAATTAGCCTAATAAATGTTGTCATTATGCATTTGTTTATTTGGGGGCACAGGTCTCTGCTACCATGATTTTATGGGTCAAAAACTGAAAAGCTTTGGAACCATTGCTTTAGACCAGGGTTTCCCAAACTTTTCTATAGCAGGGTCCCCAAACAGCATTAGCTTCTGACTGGAAACCCAAAAAATGCTACAACATATGTAACAACACATCAACTTTGAGAATGTTTTTTCTCACTTTTTTTCACCCAGAATTTAATTAACTAACATACATCCCAATAAATTATATTCCCACTGTAAAATCAACTTTTTAATAAACTGTTGGCAATGAGAACAAAAGAAGTCAAACCTCTCTTAAGTGCTCTTAAATAACATTTTAGTGTGTTAATATAAACTATATTTTAAAATGATTGAAAAACAGCTTCAAATACATGATAATGATTTAAAACATTAGATAAAATGTTTTATTTTTGTGTATTCTTTTCCCTAGCGCCCCCTGGTGGCCCCCACTTTGACAAACACTGCTCTAGACCAGTGGTTCCCAATTTGGGGGGCACAAGAGAGCTCAATGGGGGGCATGACTTTGTCTTCTCAGAGGTTGTGAAAATATCAATTTCATGTTTGAATCTACAGTAACAAGCCCATTTGAATAATTAAAACTCTGCAAAACTCCGTTATTCTTTGTTTCCCTTTTCCAAATAAAAGTTTGTAGCAATACACTTGATTATTTTATTCTTTTGATAGAGATAAAGGATGAACGCGTCAATGAGGGAAGTGGGAAGTAATACGGGATTGGGGGGGCTTGGCTTGGAAGTAAGAAAGGAGAGATTCGAGGAAAACAGTTTGAGAACCACTGTTCTAGACACTGGTCCTCGAGGGCCGCAGCCCTGAAGGTTTTACTAGTTTCTCTGCTCCACCACACCTGATTTGAATGAATGGGTGATTATCAGGCTTCTGCAGAACTTGCATGAGGTAATTCAATGACTGAATCAGGTGTGTTGAAGCAGGAATAAAGGTAAACCATGCAGGGCTGCAGCCCTTGAGGACCAGGATTGCCCACCTCTACAGATGGACCAGTTGAATAAACTTCCCTAAAAAATGTCTGGCTGACAATTTCTCCTGCTCTATTTTTAGCATCAACGTTTCTGGAAGTTGCAAAATATCTACTTTGGGGTGTTCAGCTAAATTCCTGAAACAAAACAAAATTTAGGAGAGATGGCTTATAGTTTTGTTTCCGTTATTGTTATGGGCATTAATAACGATAAATTATAATAAATGTAGTAACTATATCCTCATTTAATTAACCTAACTGCAATATTTGACAACTTTAACCAAACGTAGCTGGTTCACAAGTTTTTGCTGTAGTTATTTTGTGGGTTAGTAGCTGAAAAGTTTGGGTACCTTTACCATCTGGGAGGAGTTTTGTCACAACCTGAAGTCTCAGATTAAAAGATGCAAAGACACCCGTATCGTTCCACAACTAAAGGTAAAGATTTAAATTCAGGTAAGAGTCTAATGAAGTCCGATTTAGAGCCAGTGAAGACAGACTCGTACCTGACAGATTGATATCAGTGAGTGAGTCTCTGGTGGTCGTCCCTGCGGCGGTCAGGATGTTGACGGACTGATCGGTGACGTGGTTACAGTAACTCAGGTCCAGCTTAGATAGCAGAGGCATGTAGCGAATGATGAGGCGCAGAGACGTGTCTGTGATGTCCAACCCGGCCAGACGCAGGTCCTCTACGTTACGCAGCTTGCTCCTGTTGTCTAACTGACCTACAACAACAACAACAACAAAAGAAAGGAAAGAAGGAAGGAAAAAAGTGAAGATTTATTGTAGCTGGAAAGTAGATTGTATAACATTAAAATACTGTATAAACACTTAGTTTACTCATTTTAAAATAAAGGTGCAGAATCTGAGTTTTTCTGTATTCATTCCTCTACGGTGGCATTTATTACTTCAGCTAATGTTAGTTAGCATGATGTGCTAATACCTGGCCTGTTATCTGTGGGTGGGGACAGCAAGTCTCTCATTTGGGCGTCTTTTAGTCCTTCGACCCACTGAACGTCCAGCGTTCGCAGGAGAGGACAGCTGGACGTGCAAAGAGCCGAGACGGCCACCCAGGAGCACCCTGACAGGAGCAACACACGCAGACCTGCAGAGAGTGGAACCACAAAGAACCGGTCATTCGGTAAAGATTTTTCTTCTTCTCTGTTCCCTCTGGAAACAAGCAGCATCTAAGTACACAATGTTGATTTCTTATTATGACAGAAAGAATGTTGATCATACAAAAACAAATACGTTGACTGAATTTATTTACCAGGAAGTCTGTTGATGAGCCAGCTGAGCTGTTTCTTAGAAATGTTTGTCCAGCTGAGGTCCAGAGCTACAGGTTGTCTGCGGATGATGCCGCTCAGCATGAGCGGTGTGATCGACTTGCAGCGGTTCAGGCTGATGTGCTTCCAGAGTCTTTTGTCGCAGCACCTGAGGAGAGGCGCAGCAGATACGGTCATGAGAATGACGCCCAATCGAGTTCAGGGGTTCTCAGCAGCTGGGTTGGTCTGGTACTCACCACCTGTTCCACGTCCGGCACACCCGCATGCAGATGCAGAGATCTTTGTGAGTCAGGTGACTGAAGACTTTCATCCACGTCTCTCGCAGCATCACGTGGGCTTCGCGGTTGTTTCGCGATCGTCGGGCGGGGGGGGGGGTGATGGGTGGGGGTCGGATCACGTGGCGCTCCATTTGAATGCATTTTGGTGGCGATCGTCGGGGGAGGGGGCGGGGACAGATCGGCGTGATCGGTGGGCTTCTGCTCCAGCTGAGAGGGGAGTAGGCCCGCGGCGTCCCGTACACCTCCTGCCCCCTGTGTCTCAGCCAGTCCCCCAGATCACTGCCGCCGTTATTTAGAGGCCACCTCGGTTTGTGGTCCTCTGGTTCACTCTGAGGTTCAGACTTTACCGGACTGTGGTTCTGGTTGGTCAGACAGTCCTCTGTTTTCAGAGGCTGTCTGTGGTGATTGGCCACACCGTCCTCTGCTTTAAGGGCTCGGCGACTCTGATTGGTGGCTGAGTCTTCTGTTTTTAGTGGTTTACAGTTCTGATTGGTCACAGAATCTTCAGTCTTCGGCTGCCTGCGATGATGGGAGTTGTTCTCTGTCTTCTCTGCGGCGTGCTTTTTGAAGTCTTCTGACTTGACGATCTCCTGGCTGAACTCTTTGCTCGGCCCTTTGTTGGGAAGACGTCTGCGCTGGTGGCGAGCTTTGAGCTGAGCAGAGCTCCTCTCGTGGACGTCTCCCGACTCGCTGCTGGGTCCAGCTCTGGGGGAGTTGGAGGTCGAATGATCACTTTCTCTGGCTGAAGAAGTTTTCAGCAGGGGACCTATCAGCACTTTAGCTTTGTCCTCTGCACTACTGTCTCTCCCTTTCGTGACATTCTCCTCTTCCTCTTTATCCTCTTCTTGCATTTCATCGTCACTTTTCTCCTTGAAAAGCGTCCTGTCCAAAATTAACCCATCTTCCTCGTGATCCTCCTGGTCCTCATCTTCATCGCCGTGATCATTCTCTGCCTTGATGTGTTGCAAGAGCTTCAAACTGAACAGATCGTCTGGTTTTGAAGGCTTTTTCTAGAAAAGAGTGAAAGGACAATAACTATATTTTAAAATGAATCGCGTTGCATGTATGATAAAAGTATTTAATTCATATTTTGATAACCGACAAACAGCAACACCTCCAGAAATGTTTTAACGTGGTGGCCACTGAAAATCCACACGTGCATCTTAATGCTGAGTTGTAGATAAACCTGAACTCAAAGAAGCCACATGTGAGACCAGATCAAAATCCAGGGTTCTCAAACTAAGATAAGAGTACCAGTGGTGGTACTCAGGGTACCTAGTGGTAACTTTGGTGTCAATTGAGTGAAAAACAAGTTAATTAACTATAATGAGCCAATCTGTGAGGTAAAAAGAACCAGAGCATAATGTGATCTTTGCTTCAAATGAAAACCACTTGAAACTTAAAGGTGCATCTGTGAAGTCTCTTTAAGAACTGATAGCAACAAAAGGTGCAGTTGTTGTGGAGCAAAAGAAATGAATGCATGAAACCATCACATTTTACACCTTAAACCAGGATTAGGAGTTTGAGAAAAAACTGAACTAATATATTAACATTATATGAGACATTTATGGCTTAAACCAGGGCTATTAAACTAAATTGCTCAATGGGCTCAAATCTAACAACTCAGGGAAATTGGGGGGGGGGGGGTTGCCCAATAATGGGGATAAAAGGGGAAACACAGCATTATGTAAAAGAAAAAGTATTATCCTTTACCTTTCAAAATTGTTTATTTGGTTGTATTGAATCATATATTTAAAATTGATTTCAAATTTATGTTTATGTTAAAATAAGTCAAATAAAAAAATAAATAAATAAAAAATTCTCATCGGTGGGCTGTGGACCAGAAGTGACCCGTGGGCCACCAGTTGAATATCCCTGGCTTAAACTGTTTTCCCTCCTTTTAAAAAACAAAGAATCATACATATAAATGCAACTTCTTTTTTTGTAGTAAAACATGAAAACACAAAAAACACGAGTCTCACCTTCTTTTTCACAATCACAGGTTCATCGTTGGTGTCAAACAGTTTCCTTTTCTTCCGTAGCGGATTGTCGTCGACTCTTGCTCGTGGCACGCTGTCCAGAGACAGCAGGGGGGGCCGTTTCTTCGGGGGCTCTTCGTCGCTCCTCTTCGAGATGACTTCCCGCTCCGCCTTCCTTTTCACGGCAGGTGCGGTCGTCGGCGCGGCAGCGGGTGTCGGAGCCACCGCGGGCGGGTCAGGCTCCTCTTTCGGGTCCCGGTTCAGGCGAGGCTCTTTGAGGAGGGAGCCAGGAAGGTTCGAGGCGTACTTAAATCCTGGCCCCCTTTTTTGCTTTGTGGCCAAAAGTTTAGAAAAACAGGGAGGACAACTTTATTTCTCTGGCTCTGGGACACATCATTGAAGTCATCTGTTTGAGGAATTCATCAATTTGACAAAAATTGATGCTTACTTTCCCAGTTTTTCCTGCGTGGTTGCACTTTGGGCACTCCCAACAGTTTGGCAGCTCATCGTTAACTAGACCGTTTGAATCTTTGACCTGAAGAATGATCACACACAGACTTTTAGCCAGGGGGTTGGCAGATAACAACAGCTATGAGAACGCTGCATGATAAAACTGAGCAGGTTACCTTCAGACAGTTTGGGTGAACAATCTCGTTACAGATGGAGCACTCCATGAGCATCAGGTTAAACTTCTCCTCTTCGTCCTCCACCGTGTCCTCTTTTCCCGCCTCGCCACAGATGAGACACACGGCTGTGTGGGGCAAAACAGGCTGTGGAGGAAACAAAAAGAACAAATCACTACAGAGGAAAATAAACAGTTACTCTACACCTCTGCCTAATTCCTCTCAAGAGGATACAATAAAAGGAGTTACTTGTGTGAACTGTTTTGAGTATATTTGCAGCAAGTCAACATCGTTGCACGATCTAGCAAAGATTTATGATCAACTCAATACCTGTGAGTGTCGTATCAATATCCTAAAGGACTGTATGCTCATGTTCTGCATCTTAATAATATATCTGGTGAATCCAACTGTTTTGATGCCCACGACTGGTTTTAATCAGTTCTAACAGGAGAGAAAGTGAGGAAAACGTGGGTCACAATTGTGGAAAATTTCTGCAAGTTTTCCTGATACATTGTGAACAATTATGACTCAGAGTTCAGCTCAACATTTGCCTGACTCAGAAACGTTGAGCAGTAAAAAGAAAGTATTTTTTTCTGCATCAGCCTGGTTTTGTATGGCCAAACCTTTGCCGTAAAAAAATCCAAACATTTCCATTAGTTATTCATCACTGATAAAATATGTATCCCAGTACCTTGTCAACAATCCAATTTATGAAAGACACTGCAAAAACTGATACAACTCAAAACATTTCAACCTCTAATACATAAACATCAAGTGTCACTAAGGAGAAAATAATACCTGCAAACAGGAACTGCAACCAGATGTACTCTTAAACATAACTGCAACTTTTTAACTTTTCTGCTAGTTTGTTTTCATCTAAAATTAATTGGATCAGATTTTATTGTTGCAACGCATCCAAATTAAAAATTGCATCAATACATAACTGCTCTTCTATCCAATCACATTGTTACTGTTTGTTCTTGTTTCCACTGCTCTCCTCTGAATTTCATGTGATAAATACTTTTGACCAAGTCATTATAAAACACATCTGGTTCTAAATGGACCGGCCTGGTAAAATAAAGGTTAATAAATGATTGTGCACGTCTGTGAATTAGTAAAACCAGTTTCACATCTTGAACCTCCACGCCTTTATGTTGCCCTAACCGTGTCTAACTGCGGAAATATGAGATATGACTGTTTCAGTGGTCTGTGAGTTTATAAGGAGCTCGGTGTCAAACTCCCAGCAGACGACCTCGAGCCTTTTACTGGAGAGCTGCTACACTAATGGTTGTGTTTTCGTGAAGAACCCTGTTTTTTTATTCACGCTGATGATTGACCTGTTAGCAACTTGTCTGACCAAGGCCCTCTGCTCCTGATTACTCAGTCAGATCAATAAAAGTCTATTATTGGTTTCAAATTTCCTCCGTTTAGATTGATGGGGGCCACTAATGCATCAGACCTTTGCTCTGTGTGTTGTATCAAAGAGTCTAAATATTAATAGTCATTTAATTTTTTTTTTGTTTTAGCAAAAATATTTAGGATTTTATTTTTGTCATCTAGAAGATTAGAGTCAATTTTCTCATGTCAGCCATGAAAAAGCATTTGAAACATCATGAACAGACGACAGTTTGTACTTACAGCGATGCACTGCCTCATGATGCAGGACTGCTTCATTCGTCCCGGCCCGCCGAACTTCTTCATGTCTTTGCAGAAGTGGCACTCGCCGCACTCTGTCCGCAGGCAGGCCTCGCACTTCCGACAGCGGGTCCTCCTCCTCCTGGCACCAGATGTTCCCCGGCTGGCCGACAGCTTGACTGCTGATGCAGGGGATGCTGCCATCTTGGGTTTCGGCCGGTTAGGAGGCCGAGGCTGGAGGGGGACGACAAGGATACAGTGTCAAGTTTCTTTTTAAAAAAACAAAAAACAATAAGCTGACAAATATTTTACTTGTTGATAGTCTGCATCTTTTGCATATTTTGAACATAAGTATTCAAAATTTATTTTATTGGGTGTAAAAATAATAAGCTAAAACTTTTTTTTTTTAAATGTAAGTTCAACTAATTAAATGTCTAACATTCTTTGAAGAAATGAACAGAAGAATTTGAAATGTTAATGAGTTGTAAATGCAAATCCAGTGATTACTGTTTTAATATTTCATTAAAATCTATCCAGTGATTCATGAGATATTTTGCTAACAGACAAATAAGGGCAAAAACAATCACCTTTGCCTTTGTCGGCAAGTGATAATTATCATAAAAAGTACATTAGAAAGACGCTTAATTTAAATATTGTAATAAATATAGCTGGCATGTGTCTGTTATTTTCTCTTCTGATCAGCATATCTTCCTTCTGATTATAGTTCCTTAACACAGACAAAGGCACCAAACAAATATATGCATACAAATGCAATTTCTAGCCACAGAAAGCAAACCTGATCAAACCCTCCTGGTCGTAAACACATTATTCATACCTACAGGACAGAGGACAAGAGCAAACAAACACATCAAAAATGTCCCTGAAGGCGCCTTCCAAATTTAGCACCTCGCTGGCTTGCGTTTCTCTTCTTCAAAGAGAAGCTACACTTCTGACTACATTTCACACATGCCTACTGAAGACCCATTGTTCTGTGTTACAGGAGCACGCAGACTGACACCCGGCAGTGCAGATTATCAAAATGTGCTCTACTTAAAACAAGTGGGAGATTATACGTCTTTGATCAGCATCATTATTGTTTCTGTGAAACGTATTCTGCTCCCTCACAGGCTGAGAGCCAAAGCCACAGCAATGTGTGTTGTTTGTTAAAAAAGAAAAAATAATAACAACTTGCAAAACACTGCCAACCATCACACACGAGACGATGAGCAGCAGAGAAGAGGAAGATGAAATAAACCAGAGCAGGAGGTGAAATTCACTGCAGCTCCTGGAAATGAGGACTGGATTTCTTTAGTTACATCGGCAGTGCAGATTTTTCCTGGTGTCAGCATAGCAACAGCCACATCCCATTCCCTAACAGAACAGTGTATGACACACACATACTTGTAACCAATGAGCACTGTAACGGGAGCCTCTGACAGAGACTGAAGTGAGTGAGTGAAATTTTGGGCATGTTACAGAAAGCTTCTTTTAACAATGAACTGATAAAACGCTCAGATGTTGTGGTTAGACAGGATTAGAAGGGGGGGTTGTTCAATCTGCACTGGACTGCTCTGGTGGGGGTTCATGGGGATTAACAAGAGGAACACTGACATGACAGCAAATAAGCCAACATATCCCGATTTTTTTTTTTTTTTACCATTTCTGGAGGAGTGTCAAACAACAAGTTTAGTGACTAATTGCAGCAAATAACAGAGATAGTGGATTATATTTGTTCGCTTTCACTAAAACTACAGAGGCAAATTATAAAACAAAACAAAACTAACTGATCCCTCTAACCTCCTGCCCACCCTCCCCACTGACAGATAAGTGGGTGATCTCTAAAGCAGATATCCCTCTGGCACAGAAATAAATAACAAAACATCCTGACAAGTCTCAGTTTTAATCAGCAAGATTTAGAAGACACAGACATTACAAACCATCTAATATCCCTCTATAGAATAGACATTTGTCACGTTTGGACTAACTAGCAAACAATTTCTTTCAAACTTTAAAACGTTTAATACATGAAACAAGCAAGATCTAATGAGAATATACTTAAAATCATATAAACACACATGGAAGATGGACCAGGCTGCAGAAAATAAATATTAACTGTTCCACCAGAAAGAATTATGACTTCTCTTTTTCTAGAAACTACTGACTGGAGGAAATAAAAGATCAAAAGAACACAAGTGTAAGCTTCAACAAAACCTCCCATGACTGGTCTGAAAACCAAAAATTAAATGACAGGTTGATCCTCAACTGCTGCCGAGTTTGGTTTTAACATCCTAACAGTTCTTTACCTCAGTGTGCCTTTTAGCATCACGTTGAGCACATTTCAGTGATGTCCACACATTCACTCCAAGAACAGGTGTGGCAGCAAGACTGGATTAAAACTTAAAAACTAGTCAGCTTTTTCCCCCCAAACGCAGTCAAATATTTAATATAAGGGGGTGTGGCTCAAATGTAGGCAATGTGGAGATATTATTGGAATTAAAACACATTCATCGGAGCTGCAATTTAAAAAATGTGTGATAATGTCTGTTTATAAAGATATATGATTCATGGTCTGTTTCTTCTCATGAGTTCCATACTTTAAAATAAAATAAATCAAAGCCAGAAAATAAATCAGCATCATGACTCGATCTGATAATAAAACAATCAGGCTCTCTGTCACCAAAACCTGTTAAACCGACTCAAATCTGAGCACTGAGAACAGACTTGAATCAAAGCTTTTGTCTCAAGGTAGCTCCATTTCCTCGCTGCCCTGGGATGCTGCACGCTGCAGTAACACCAAACATTCCTGTGGATGCTTCACCACGCCTGCCCTGCTGGGTGTCAGTGTGCTAACCTGCTCAGAGTCTGAGTCGTAGTCCTCATCATCTGCGCTCAGCGACATGGCCATGGCTTGTTGTCAGACGCCGTCCAGCTCACAGCAATCTGACATGGCTGCAGTCTCCTCCTCCTCCTCCTCCTTCTACTCCTGCTACTCCTGTCAGGCCTACAGCCCTCCCTTTTGCTCCAAAGCTTCACAATACCACAAGCAGATGTAGAAAGCCCATACAAGCCTGTCTCATTAATATGAACCGACTCCCGGGGTGTGAGGGGGCGTGGCTGCTGAGCACGGAGCCAATGGGAAGCGGATGTGTATTAGAATATGTACTTGGGGGGGCGGGGGGTGCTGCCTCCATCCAATGAGGACGGAGCGGCAGTGAAGGTGTTATCATATTCATTCTGAGCATCACAGGGAGAGGAGAGCGGTCTCTGCACAGCCAACAGAGCCAGATGGCATCTCATTACAAAAGACAAGCACAAAGAGGCCCCGAGACCAGCAGCTGGTCTATCAAGAGACGGGTGTGTGTGTGGGGGGGGGGGGGCTCCATCGTCCTGATGAGAGTGACCAGCTTCATTTTTATACATTCAGATGACACAGATCTCATTTTTAAACCTCCTGTTGAAGCTCTCTGGCCACCTATAGGGGGAATTTGTTTTTTCAGAGAAAAACAAACCAACTTAACCTTTTTCAAAAACTATAAATTGAGTCTCACAGTCTGTCATACAGATTCACACTGCAAGTCATTTAATTAAACTCTACAACAAAAGGCAATAATACTGAAATTTGTATTAATGAAAACGTGGGAGCTTGCTAATTTTTTTTTTTACATTTTGCAGATTAACTCAATCTTTGATTCTCACACTTATGACTCACTTATCAGCTCAAGGGTACAGAAACACCAAAGCCACTTGAAACCTGCCTGTGTTTACAGCTGATGAAATCATTTAACACATTCTTTATCTAAGAGGGCACTTAATGAAGCAAAAAAAGCACATTTACTCACAGTGGCTCTCAGATAATGAACATTTTCACTGAATGAAAAATAGCTTTCTGGAAAGCAAAAATGTAAATCAGAAATATAAATATGTTTATGAAAATAATTTTATTTTAAAGTATTTTTGTTTTAAACAACAAGTGAGTCTGTTATAATAAAAAATATTGAATTTTAACCTTCTTTAAATTTTGTTCCAATAAGCTGTTTTATTGTAAGTCCATCCTAATGATGTTATTCAACACATATCTGTGGTTTTAATAGTTGGTTCATTAATGTACTAATAAACCTTCTTTCAGCCGGTTACTCTTTAGAAGTCGTCTCTGCGTCCTCTGTCCTCACTCCAACTATCTCCATGTCCTCTAAATGCATTCATATTTCTCTTCTTTGTTTTTTCTGCACATGTCTAAATCATTTCAGTCTGGTCCAGAACTTTATCTTCCAGTCATCCAACCTGTGCCATACCTCTGATGACCTCATTTGTAAACTAAGCTTTTATTCCTCTTCTTTTAAATGCATACCGCCGCTGCTCCAAATTGTCTTCTCTACCTGCCTGACCTCATCTGTTAATCTGTCCATCACCAAAACACAGAAATGATCAAAGCAAAGGGTTTATAAGATCATCTAAAATCTATAACTCAACCCAAAATAAAATTCAGTTTTTGTTATCAGCTGCTAATCAACACAGCCTGGATGCCTCAGAATTTATCCCAAAAAAAGGATAAAAAAAACCCAGAAAAAAAATGACTACCTTTGTAGTTTTCTTCGGCCAGACGACAGGAACACCTGTGACTGCTAACTTCGGGTCATCGTCAGCGTGTTCCTTTAACACAGCCTAAACAGCAACAGGAAACAACAGGATGTCAAAGAAACACAAACAAATGCACAAAAAAAAACTGTTTTTATAGCTTTTCCTTTTCTTTTTACCTTCATGTCCTCCAGGAGAGCTTGAGGGTTCTCGATTCCTCCTGGAGCACATTTCTTATTTTCAGGCAGCGACTCCAGCTTCTCGATCAGCGTCCTGAGTCCGATCAGCTCAAACTGGGTCAAATAAGTCCATCGGCTCTGAGACTCTGAGGCTGGAGAGTCCGAGGGGGTTTTAGGGAAGTCTAACAAGGTGGAGCCGGGGTTACAGCTGTCCTCGGAGACAACAGATAACACAGATTTGAGGAGCGGGGCCTTCATGTCGTCAGGTGAGCAGGGGCTATCATCTGCGGCTCGGTCCCATTTGTCTTCCTGGTCCTCCCTGACTTGAGGTCCACATGAATCCTCATTTGTGTCCTGACTTATGGAGTCAGAGGAAAGGCTCTCTGTCTTTGTCTTTGCTTCATCATCTGAAATGATAAAACGGGACAAAAGTGAGTCATGTTTCACACCGTTTGAAAACGACCTATACTCTCTGAAGGATGGGATCATGATGAAGAAGCTCTTGATTTATTTGTCCATTTGTGTTCCGACTCTCACCTGGTGCCATGAAACATAAATTGTAATCAAAAGAACAAGATTTTGAACACGAGCATTTGAAATGAATTAACTACGTAGGGCTCAGCCTTCGAGTTAAAGGTCAGCTAAGGTGGTTCAGGCATCTAATTAGGATGCTGTGTGAGCGTCTCCCTCTGGAGCCGTAGTGATTTAGATGTTTTCCTGCTTCAGCACACCTGATTTGAATGAATGGATTATAAACGGGCTTCAGCAGGACTTGAAAACAGGCAAACTTTATTCTTATGTTTGGTTTGTTTTGGAAGTGGGTTCTTTACTCACCGACTGGCTCTTTACGAATCTCCTGAAGAAGGTAGGACCTCTTGGTCAAACAGTACAGGTAGCGCTCCAGGACGTACCAGCACATCTCGTAGTAAAAAGGAAAACGGAATTTGGAATGAACCTGAAGACAAGAACAAAACATTTGTAGCTACATGAACAAAAATTTGCTAAAGAAACATAAAAATATATTATTGAACCAAAAAATCTTTCTGTAAAAATAACAATGAAAACATACATTTTTTATTTATAGAATAAATATATAGAAACGAGTTACAGAATATATTAGAAATACACAATCCTGTGTATTTGATGTGTTTTGTCCAAACAAACTGAATTTTTTGTCCATCCTCAGGTAAAAACTTTAGTTTCTTACACTCCTTATTAATAATTCTAAATAATGTGAAGTTTACAGAAAAGGCTGATTTCAGCCACACATTATTAAAATTGTAAAATCTTACCTTAGTCCGGTTTTCTATCTCGTGGATAGTAAACTGCATAGGAATGTTAAAGCTGTGCAGAACGTTGCCTCCAAACACCAGCGTATCCGTTGGAGTGTAGACGGCATGAATCCAACCTTAAAAATGCAAAAAGAAGATTAGAATGGTAAAAAAAAAACAAAAAAAATTTTATTTTCTCTTTATTTAAGGGGTAGCTAGTCTGGTTTGCTTTAAAATAACTGTGCCGACGTACCAGACGGTATGAAGAAGGTGTATCCCTGTTTAAGCTCGACTCTCTGGCATCCATCGGCTCGGTCTCCCAGGAAGACGTCGCTTTGCTTGCCTGAAAGGACCCAGTCCTCATACAGAGCGAGGTTGTGTGGAGTTGGAGGCACGAGCCAGAACACCTAACCAAAAAAATAAAACGTCTTTCACACAGGGACCCCTTGAGATAGGCACCAGCTCCTCGCGACTCGGGAAGGAGAATGGTAAAAATAAAAATGTGAGGATGGAAGGATTTTGCTTCTCAACTGTGGTCGCACAGAGAAATCAACTTTTAACACAAATCTTTATTTTCTAACATTTGACTTACGGTTGCTAAATGAGGATTTAAAGCACAAATTATCAGCTGTAGTAGAGAAACAGAGTGAACTTACTTTCTGTCCCTTGAATACATGATACCAAACAGAGGTTCCCCCAAAATCGATATGGAAGTCTGTGTAGCAACCTTTCACACTCATCAAACAATACCTGAAAAAGAGACCAAATCTTTTGGACTGAGTTTTTACTGAAAAAAAAAAAAACAAGTGCAGATTAGCACATCAAGCGAGAAATTATTTATTAATTTAGCAGCTTCAACTTTAAGTGATTTGTGTGCAAATACTTGTAAATGTATGGAAAAAACAAAACTCTACCATATATTTATAAAACACATTAGGTTGCGTCTTCACAATAGCTGTTTATATGGGGCGCCAAGTGTAAAATGAAATGTTAAAAAATGTCACTAACATACATTATTTAGCTCACTGTTCTTACATTTAGCTATTTTTTTTACTAAATTTTAAATTTCAATGTTGAAAAATATATATTTAAATGTTAAATCATAAATCTAAATATATATTTATTTAACTATTATTTTGGGATATCAGCTAAGAGCATGTTATAAAATTTGTTATTTATTTATTTTTTTAAACTTAATTAATTTTATTCTGTAAACCTGACCAGAAGTAACCTCAATGGAGCTGATAAGAACTCTTTGTGTTACCGTAAATCAGAGGCGATTGAGGTTAGAAGGAAATCCATTATTGGCTTTGATTCACTTTGCTTTTACTTCCCCTGATTGTTTAAGAAGTGTCTGCGCAGAGCAGTCAGACCACAACAATTAAAATCTATTTTTCCTCTGTAAAAAATAAAAAATACAAAATTTAAAAATCTGCTCAACAGTCAATCAGGACCACAAAGAGGGGGTGGAAGCACACTCTGCTTCACAGCAATGGAACAATAATGGAAAAATCAGTTTGCACATTTTGAGGAATAAGCTGTTCTTCCTCCTAGACTGAAATCTAACACAAAAATAGAAAACTCATACCTTTGGACTTTGGGATACTTCATCTCAGAAATAATGTTGGTGGCTTCTGTTTGGCTTTGTTTCAGATCAGGAGGCCACATGTTGTCCACCCAGTCCACTTGATCCACCTGTGACAACGATCCAAACTCCATGTTTAGACCTCAGCTGTTCCATTTTGTGATCTGTTCACAATCTTTCAGAATATCAGTGAGTGTAAAGTCATTATTACCACTTTTGGTCGCTTGATGAGGTTCTCCAGCTTCGTGTGGCTGAACTCCAGGCTGATGACGTTAAAGAGTTTGTCTCGCTCTTCCTCTGGCGTCTCGTAATAGCGAACAAACTGAGCCATGCTCATCTCTGAGCCTTTTTGAGTGCTCACGTCCATCACATCCACAGAACGGCGACTGCCTGCAAGAATCAACCAGGTGAAATGAACAAATGAGGGTATGTATTAAAAAGTGAAACTTATTAATAGCATTTGATAGATTTTTAATGCAATCTAAAAGAGCTGGAAAGACCAAATCATATTTGGAATTTGTCCCCATTTTGCTGAAAAATGCATTTATTTCTTCCTCATGTTTATGCTTCAACACCTCCTACAGAGTTACACAATGTTTAGCTGGTAAATTCTATAATTTGCAAACAAAAACACCAATCACATCAACATCAGCTAAAAAATAAGTATATGAGTGCATAAAATATGTGTCTGAGTTCTCATTGGTGTCATTTACACTTTTCACCACTAGGTGGAGCAGTTATTTAAATAAGTTTTTCAAATTACAGTAAGCCAATAAAGGTCAAATACTGTTAACTGGATAAATAGAGCCAAAAAAAGTCAAAAAATGTTTGATATGTTGACCTATTTTAAGCAAAAATTAATAATTGAATCAGTCCAAGGTAAATTTCATAGTTTTTGAATGCAGTGTTCGGTGTCCATTTTCACTTTAAAAAATCATTATTTCTGCACCTGCTATGTAATAACAAATAAAAACAAACACACTTCTACTACATCCTTGGATATTTACGTCTTCTGAGTTTCTAATCCAAATAAAAACTGTCTCTTCTACTTGTTAATACAGCCTTATCATCCAGGAGTCAAAATTGGGACAGTTTGAAGGCATTTTTATTGCATTTTCCATCCACAGTTTCTGCTCTAAAGATAATAAATCGGGTTTTTAGGACACATAAACAAACTTATAAACAGGTAAAAGGATTTTTTATCAAGCATTTTTAACTTATCTTAGCTGCTGCAATAATTTTAACATGTGTTTTAATTGCAGACTAGTTGCAAATGCCTATCTGTACGAACATGTAAATATGTTTGAATGTGTGTGTTTGCAGCCTTCCACTTACCAACTAATCCTTTTATTTCGCTGACTGTAAACTCTGGATCAGGCATTCTATAGAAATGGTAAAAAGGAGTGCATTTAATCATGCAGTCAACTAATATTTTACACATTGCAAAAAGTTTAAAGCAATTTTTTCAACTGTCATTAAGTTATATAGAGATGAAAATGCTGCACAATTAGAGTTAGGTAATGAAAAGGTAAATAATCAGAATTACCTAAAAAATTTAGTAAGTACAATAAAAAAATAATGTGCAGTGATATTACAGTCATATTTAAAAAGAAATAGTTGATTTCATTTTGATTGGAGTAAAGGTGAATAAAATTTATAATAAAATATAATTGTATTAATAAAGAATTACATTTCATTGCATTTTGTTTTTTTAGGAAAAGCAACACAAACTTACACAAAAGAGAAAGCATCCTACATCCTGTGTAACACACACAGTACACCTATAATCTGCTTTTGTGGGAAAAGTCAAAGTTGAATAATTGCAAATACAAAAGTGGTTTCTTTTTTTTTATTTAAAGCATATTCACTCATTTATTTATTTATTTAGGTACTACTGATAAAAAATAAACATTATTATGCAAAGATTCTTACCTGATCCCTAATTCATCTTTCTCTTTAAAAATGAGTGGGGTCCTGAGGGCCTCCCTTTGCACATATTCATAGGTAAAGTCTGCAGGTCAGCAGATGTGGGTGTTAGTTCAAAACAAAAACAAACAACATAAATAAAGATTAGTGCAGATAATTTAAAAGAAACGTATGTGTTCCTATACCTTTGCCCTCCATTATGTGGACAAAGTCTGCGCTGTAGCTGTCACTGACGAGCTTCTCCTCCACACTGAAACCTCTGATGTTTACGATTTCCTCCACATCGGACAGGTCCTCGTTTTCGTCGTACATCCTCCGGCAGATGGAGCGCTGGCATTGAAAACGGACACGATTTACATGACCAAAAAAACAAAAGAAAAGAACAAATTCCCTGTCCTAAAAGGCCCACTCTTCTCCAAATAAAAGACGCTGGTGTGGCTGATCAAGAAAGACTAAAAAAAACTCTACTTTAAAACTGGGCCAGGACTTGTACAGGGAGGTTTTTGATAGTGCCGCATCCGTTACCATGGCAGCATCCTAAATATGACGTCTTGTGCATCAATCGTTAAACGACGCTTATCGAAAGAAAAGGGTAGCTAATTACTTGCAATATAATATGTAATTTGTAATATTTTGTGTGATTTCAAATGTCATGGTCTTGATTGTTATTACAAATGTTTTGTTTTCAATGTTATTATATGTAGAATGCATCTAACGTTGTTGCTTTTGTTTCTCCAAACTTGAAAATGTGTCATGACAAATATCCCAACGGCGCTTCAGCTGAAAATGTGTTAGCTTAGCTAACTAATTAGCCCGCTGCCAGTTGGGCTTCCTGAGCTAACGTAAACACGGCAGACGGTACACACCAGCCTCCGTCCGGATTCTGCACAAGGTTCCGTGGACTGAGTCATCGTCTCTTTAAATATTTTTTCCAGCCTCTTGGTGTGGAGAAAGCATCCTCACGCGGAGTGGAGTTACAGAAGCACTTAGCACGCTTTACAGGTTCAAAACAACGGAACCATGTTTTTGTGTGTTACGTCACCACCAGGAACCAAAACATTGTTGGACAACGTCATGGCTTGTCAGCGTGCCGCTTAAAAAGAAAACAAGAAGAACCACGTTTTGAGCACCTTTTAGGCTGGTGTTAAAAAGATAAAAACTTTATTCAAACTTTTAGTTTTATTTTAAATGTTGTAAACTAAGAGGGTTATGCGTGCCTGGTAAATTTATCAATTTTCTAAAAGTTGTCTGAGAATCAGTGATGATTTTATTATGACTTAAATAATGTCTATTTTTTTTAGAATTCGACAAAAAAATAATAAAACATGTTTAAAGTGTGTGTAAATTTTGTAGGTTTTAGCTTTTTTCTCTATATATGCCAAACATATTTTTACGTACTCATGCTTTTTAGCATGAGTACGTAATGAGTATTTCAAATAGCCGTGAGCAAACTTCTTGAAAATCACTGTAAACATTTTTATGTCGATTATTGCCCGATTATTGCCTATTTTGTTGAGGAGACACACAATATTAGTAGTAGTAGTAGTATTTTTTATTATTATTCCGTTAAAAATACTTTATTAATCCCGTAATTAATTTAAATTTATAAATAAAAATATACTAAAAATTTTTTTTTAGTAGTATTCATTTTCTTTAAACACTTTTCTCTGATGGCTGCCTAGTGCCAGGATTCAGAAAATCCCTTAATGGAATGTTTTGTGTCATTGTGAAGCTTGGATGTTATTCTTTCATACATATAGGGATTGAATTCCCAATGACACTACTTCAGACAAATAAAAATCATGTCTTCAAATCAGCAACCAAACAAGCTAGCCAGGTGATAAATCGCTGGATTTTAACAAACTTTAAAAAAATTAGAATTTAAAAATAATAATAATCTTGAAATTAAAAACATTTTCAAAATTGTGATTCATTTTGCCAGATTCATTTTGTAATCACACACTTTAAAAATGAAATGTTGGATTTACTTAACCATGTTATGTCAATTGGTTCCACTTAACTGAGTTGAGTAAATTCAAAGCAACACACTCATGTTCTTTGGTTAAAAAACTGGCATATTGCTTTGAATTTACTCAACTCAATTAAGTGCAACCAGTTGACCTAACATGATTAAGTAAATCCAACATTTCATTTTTAGAGTGCTGTGATTAAAAAGATTAAAAAGAAAACAAGATGAAAAAACAAGGTATATGTGATTACACACACACACAATATATATATATATATACACACATATACATACATATATACATACATTAGTACAAATGTTTGCGTGCAAACTGGATGTAAGAGAGGAGCTGTTTGGGAACAAAAAGAGCCGGCTCGTTTTGGTTGAGCGGAGCCAAAACAGTCGAATCTCAAAAAGAGTCGAAAATCCCATCGAACAGATTCGCGCGCGGGTTTATGGGTAATTTAAGGTGCAGACAGCAGCAGCTAAACATGCTAATGGAAAACGGTGGGTGGTAAAAACAGCTTCCGCACTTATTGTCAGCACACAAAGTTAAATGTTTTTTTAATAGGAGGACATAGTCGGACGCTGTTCTCTGTCTTGTAGGCCAGGAGGAGTTACAAAGAGCTGCGCTGCTCGACCGGTGTTTTTAATATCCTCTTTAATTGGCGCAACATGAGTTTAAACGAACACTCACTACAAGCACTGTCCTGGAGAAAGCTGTACCTGAGTCGAGCCAAACTGAAGGCTTCCAGCCGGACATCGGCTCTGCTCTCCGGGTTTGCTATGGTAACCTTTACTTTCAGCCATCCTTTATGATTTCCTCTGTGGTTTAATCAGGCACAAGACAATGCAGGTGTGTTTGTAACTACCTCTTTGCTTTTCTTTTTTAGGTTGCCATGGTAGAGGTGCAGCTGGACAACAGTTACCCCTACCCACCTGCTCTCCTCATTGCCTTCAGTGCCTGCACCACCGTGCTTGTTGCTGTGCACCTGTTCGCTCTCATGGTCAGCACCTGCATTCTTCCAAACATAGAGGCTGTCAGCAATGTGCACAACCTCAACTCTGTGAAGGAGTCACCACACGAGAGGATGCACCGGCACATCGAACTGGCCTGGGCTTTTTCCACCGTCATCGGCACTTTGCTTTTCCTTGCAGAGGTGGTCCTTCTGTGCTGGGTCAAGTTTTTGCCAATCAAGCCCATCAAGTCCAACAATAGTACGGTTTCATCCGGTGTGGCTGCTGCTATTACCTCAACATCCATCATGGTTCCCTTTGGCTTAATCTTCATCGTTTTTGCTGTGCACTTTTATCGCTCCTTGGTTAGCCACAAGACTGACAGACAGTTTCAAGAGCTGGAGGAGTTGTCTAACCTCACCAGACTTCAAAATGAGCTTGATAACCGGGGGGAGTCGTCCATGTTGCAGTCGCCGAGCTCGCACTTCCCGTAGACGAGCACATCTGTGTGGTATTTTTGGACTCCTTGGGATTTCTCCCAAGACGGAAGCTACAATTTTACGGATTCTAATTTTTAACAGGAGTGAAGATATTGGAGTCTCATATTTTGTGGTGAAATTTGCTTTTGTGAAGAGTTGTATTTTTTAGAAGGCACTTTTCAACTGTGAACTCAAAACGCTGCCATAATGCTCGTCGCTTTGAACTGCTGTCTTAAAAAAATGTTGATTTTAATGTCATTATGGCAGCCATCTCATCGTTAACTTGGAATACTGTCATTGCCTGCTGTGTTCATTTATCAAATCCCATTTATGTTTGTGTTTTGCACAGATGCTGCAGTTTGTGAATCACAATTTTGTTTGTTCTGCTTATATAGGATATACTGTAAGGCTCATCTATTTGCAATGTTTGATATTTGTGTTAACAGACTAAACAGCTGCCAAATGTAAGGTATTATTAGATTGCTGGTAAGACTTAGTAGAAGCTGGTGGGAAATAAACACTTTTCAAACCAAGTGGCATTCATAGTTTAAGATGGAAAAAATTCATTACATCTGACAGTTTTACAAACAAAAAATATGTTGCTTTACTTACTGGTTTCACTTATAAAACCTATTCTTTACATCTGGTTTATTTCATGATTAAATCTTGATTAGCATCTAACTTTTATCCTGCATTTTTTTGGAGACCTACAAGAAGCCAGTCAGCCATGCTGTTAAAAATAAGAATCTTAGATTAACTTTAAACATCAAAATTAGAGGTATTACGGTAAAGAAATTCATTCATATTAGGCCAACTCTAGCTAGATGTGTTTTAAAAAGGTTTGTGCAATATAAAAAGCAGCTTTAATATTATTCAAACATTATTTTCAATAGACTTTTAGTATAGAGGTGGCTAAGTTTGGCAAATAACTCGGCTGTTATGAGTTTTTCTTTTCTGTATGAAAGTTATTTTTCACAGCAAGTGGAATAAATAACATTTTCTTACTGTACAGCTTAGCAGATGCATAAAATCTGAAAAAATGTGATTATATGATGGAATATGCTGAATCTGATCACATTTTTATTTGCAGTACTTAGGATGGATAGTGGGAACACGCTCTTCATCCTTTGGATCTTCGTCAACAGCGCCGATCCTGGTAGGCTGATTTGGCTTCCCTTAAAACCAGCTCCACATCCTTCAGTTTTATCTTGAAAAGAAAACAAAAAGCATGTATATAGTATATTATCTATATAGATTGGAAACAATACGTTTTGTTCATGTGAAGTCATTTAATTCAATGCAGGTCTAACAAAGTGTTTTACCTTTGGAAACGGATACTTGGGTGGTGCTGGGGCTTCGTCTCTCCCTAAATCAGACATGGTCCCACATTTGGCAACTCCATCAACCCAAAAGCCCTCATAAATCAGACCTTTGTTGGCATAGCAGAACCTTCCATCACCGCTCCGCTTGCCGTCTTGCCAGTTGCCCTCATACCAGTTTCTGTTGGCTTTAAACACAAAATGTAAAAGTCAAAACCTGAAAGAATTTGAACTACTGCTTTGCTTTTATCCAGAGCAATGTAAGATGGATTTCTTACAAAATCTCATGACTCCTTGCCCGTGGTTCTTATCCTCCAACCACTCTCCCTCGTAGATATCTCCGTTCTCATAATACATCCTTCCCCAGCCGCTACGTTTGTTCTCACGCCACTCCCCTTCATATACTGATGAGTCGTAGAAGTATGTTCCATACCCCTGGTCACATAGACAAATATGTCACAAATATGTCCGTCACATGCATGTTAAAGACTATTGGGGAAAAACGTACATGCTTCTTCCCGCTTTTCCATTCGCCGCTGTACTTCCTCGTGTAGCCCTTTGATTTTTGGAAAAGCACGCTGTAGGTTCCATATCCATCAGGTTTTCCAGATTCCCACTTTCCATCATAAAAGGCACCTGTTTTCTTCCAGACCTGAGTTCCACTACCTTGATACAATGAAAACTCTGTTATCAACACTCTAAGGACCTACAGTACATGATGATTTATGCTCAAGTCGGTTGAGGTTCTACTAAACTAACCATGCTTCTTGTTGTCAAGCCACTCTCCAGTGTATTCATTCCCACTGGAGGAGAAAATTGTATGTCGAAGTCCACATTTCTGTGATTTAATATCCTTCAGTAATGTGATTGGTAGACTGTTTTTAGATGGTTGAAAATATGGCATGACAAAGTGGCGTGGTAAAAGCCTGTAAAAATAGACAAAACATGTTGAATAGAACATCTGTACAGACTGATGATGGTGGATTTTCTCAAGTATACTGACAACTAAAGATCATTTCTATCTGATTAATATCAGAACTTGCCCATCATTTTAACCAACATGAAGCACAGCACGATCCTATCTACACTATGCTTGAGTACAGTTATTTGAGTATAATGGTGTTTTCTTGATTCAATCAAGATATTTAAAAAACAATAAGTTTAGTTTTAGCCTTATGAACAAGTTTCCAGTTGAAAATTTTGAAGGTAACAATGATAGTTTGGACATTTTTACAGGAAATATTTAATGTTTTGCATCAAACTAGGAAACACAGAAAATAAATAGAAAAATAAGTACCTCGGCGATGTGTCCAAGTTGATGACTTATCTCAACCCCCATGTAAAATCCAGGTCTTGGATAACTGCTTTTCTTTTAGAACAAAAAGGGTTGTGTTTGTGGTATCCTAGCAACAGCAATCCACATTGTAATTGGTGAATTGTAAAATGAATCAAAAGCGAGTTAAAACAAAGGAAAACACCCCCAAGAAGTCTTAGCTGACATACTTTAACTTTGCACTTTGCATGTTTACGTTTAGGAGGGTTCAGATGGGGTTCAAACTGTGGTTTAAGCTGGCTGTTGGAACTGCGCATGCGCCATGCACCACAATTACAAAAACGTCTGAGTGGACTGGGGGTCGGAGCAATAGCAGCAGAGAGCAGACCGCTTCGGGGGAAGGAAGGATCAAGAGGGAAGTCGCTACACCGTCTGTTGCACCATAATGTCCAAACCCCACTTTCAGACAGAATGGGAGGATATTGACAAAGAATATCAACAATTGCAGGTGACAGGAATGTTTCAGACGAGCGCTGTTAAGCGGTGGGTTGCAGTGACTGCAAGCAGCAGCGTGTGGGTGACACTGACAGATACCCGAGCAGCTTTAGCTCGTCTCTCTCTGTTGTTGATCATTCATTCTCGACTAAGCCTCAGAAGCGCTGCGTTAAGCCAACAACTGTTTTAGTAACAATATCTCATCTATAAATGTTTCTTGGTGCTTTTATCCTTTTTGATTTGCCTCTTCTTGTGTTGTGGCTAATGATGGTATTAGCATTTGGCTTCTCGATAATTTCATGCTTGCCCCTAAAACACTATCTGAAGCTAACAAGTCAGTGACATGGAGGTAATGATTACACAAGTGCTATCAAAGTTGCGTGGGCTGGTTATGTTTTAGTTTATTTGTTTAAAAGCACTTTTTAGTAGCCACTGAATTTACATTTTAACTAGCTTATCGTAGCTAGCTAGTCGGCTAACTTTGTTGAGACAACTTTGCGGTGAAGCATCATCTGTTTGTGGACAACTGAGGCTCGATCTTTAATGCCATAAAATGTAGAAATACCCTTTAAGGATAAGACGGAAGAAATGTATTACTTTTTGCAGCTGTGCAGTCACTTATCTGGAGCACAGTCATTTTTTTTCAGATTCAAAGTAGGGCTGCACGATATTAAGAAAACCTGCGACAGTCGGTGCTTAGTATTGCGATGACGATATGACTTGCGATAAATGGAAAAAAAAAAATACATAAATATGTAGTGTTGATGTCTTTCTGCTCTGGGTTCAAAGCAAAAAAAAACTTAATAATTTCATTCCAGCATGATTTAAAAATATATATATTTTTATAACATTTAATTGGTGAAATTATTCAAGCTTTCGTCTGAGTGAAAAAACTCATAAATGCAAACTTTTGGGCCAACCATTTATTGCACTTTATGCAGTGGTTGTGATGTGCATATTGTGCACGGCGCAGGCTGTTATCGAGATGAAGATAAATTTTCTATATATTGTGCAGCCCTAATTCAATGATGTCACAAATGGAAATGTGTGTCACCAAATCAAGTCCTCTGTTAAAAGTATCCCCGTTTAAGTGACCTCCCCAATCCTTTCAAACTTCGATACTAAAAGTGTTAAATAAGTGGGGAATAGGCCTGTTACCATGAACTTAACTTCTGTCCTAACAGAGAAGTAGTGAGGTTCAGTAAATCTTGTGCACTTGTTTTTGTTTTGTTGGACCTCATGGCAATCCTTGGTGTTGTGTACACTTCTGCAATCTTTAAGTAGGTTGACAATATATCAAATGTGTCTGTTTACTTCATTACTTATTTAGAACCAGATAGAAAGTAGATCAATTTTTGAATGGTTAAAATGTGAGGGAAAAAAATCATACAACCACACCACACAGCACTGGACTGAAATGCAGGTTTAATGCATCTCTCCGTGCATTCAGCAAAGAACCCAGGAAGTATTGTTTTTTATAACACTTTCTTTAAGACCTGACTCCGCCTATTTTCATTACATCATTTGTGGGCCAGCCTATCCGGTCTGGAGCAGGTCTTCAGACAGCTGTCCTGTTCTAATGTAAGTTCAACATATTATGTGTTGAATTGTCTCCAAGCATGTAGCTTATCTTAAATGCACCTACTGCCCTGTGCGGCCATTTTTTATAGCCACCCAGACCAGTCTGTACCTAAAATCATTTTAATCTTGAAAATAATCACACAATAGTTTATAAAAAATATATCATTATTCACCTAAGAAAAACTACAGAATGTGTAGTGCTTTTAAAAATAAGCAAACCCCAATAAATTTCTTCAATTAGGTCTTGTGCATGTCAGCTGTGTTGATATGGGAAAACTGTCACAATTAAATACATAGACCTCAAGATCTCCTAATATTCTTAAACCCCATAGACAAGGTGGTTTTGAATTCCTTAAAGGCATATAGTATCTAGTGCAGGATCTGTTTTTTTCTATACTTCCTCACATCTAATATTTTGTATACTTTTTTAGACTACTTAACATGGGTGGAGTAGCAGGTAAAAACTTTAGCACAGGTCAGGTATATTGTTCTTTAGCAAATTGCCATTTTGAATTTAATTTGTCATTTGAATGTTGACTTTTCCTGATTGTGTTGAACCTTCAAATCTTATTCAGATGTTTAAAGATTCCGCATACAGTATGTGCTACTTAATTTGAAGGTATTTGAAATTTGTCTCATGGGTTTATACTGTATATTCAAAGGTCCTCTTTACCAGATGCCCAAACCACCTCAACTGGCTCCTCTTGATGTTAGGGATCAGCGACCCAGATAACTGATCTTCTCACCTTAACTCTAAGGGAGAATCCAGCTACCCTGCAGAAAAACTAACTTGGATCACTTGTATGCTTGTATCCATGATCTTGTTTTTTTGGTCCCTACTCAAAGTTTGTGACCGTAGGTGAGGATAGGAACATAGACCGACCGATAAACGGAGAGCTTTGCCTAAAAGCTCAGCTCCCTCATCACCACAACGGACCGGCACAGAGTCTGTGGAGTGGAAACTGCACCAATACATGACAAACTGTTGTTTTTTTTTAATTTTGTGTTCAGTAGATCTCTAACCAAACATGTATTTATGTATTTTCTTCACAGGAAACTCATAAAATATACAGACAAAAACTGGAGGAGCTCACCAGTCTTCAAACAACGTGCAGCAGCGCCATCAGTAAACAGAGAAAATGTCTTAAAGACTTGAGGCGTGGCTTGACCAAGTAAGTACTGTCAAAACTAGTTAAAATAAACTTATGTTGGATGGATTTCAATCATGTATCTAGTAAGGATCCGTCACTAGTCAGTCAGGCACAGAAAGGACATTTGCAGATATTAGATAAAAGGTTGCATAAATGTTTCCTGCACTTTATTTTTACAGGCGTGCTCAGTCATGTGACGAAGAAGAGCTGAAACTAATAACGGACATCAAAACACAGATCAACGAGAGAGAACATGTTTTCTTTGATATGGAAGCATATTTGCCAAAGAAGAATGGGTAACTATGTTTTGTTTTTTTTAGGTTCTGACTGACAGTAATGTGAAAAGAAACTTTGAACCATTGAACCGTATTGGTTAATCCATTGGTCTTGATGGCAACTTCAAGTTTTTTTTTACATTTTTTACTGTTTTCTTTCAGACTATATTTGAGTTTGGTTCTGGGAAACGTGAATGTGACACTTCTCAGTAACCAGGCAAAGTATGTGACATATTTAGCTATAAGATACCTTATAAGTCCAAGTTTAAGACTTGTCATTTCTTAATATTGTCTTTTTTTATTTACACAGATTTGCTTACAAAGATGAGTATGAGAAGTTCAAGCTTTATATGACAATAATCCTGATGTTTGGCGCTATAACCTGCCTCTTCTTTCTCAACCATCGGTGAGAATCGTTTGTTTTAAAGTATCATTGTTATTAATGACTTCATTTATTGGTCTATTTTTTTCACCTTTTAGAGTTACTGATGAAATATTCAACTTTTTGTTGGTGTGGTATTACTGCACGTTGACCATAAGGGAAAGCATCCTTATCACCAATGGTTCTAGGTGTGTTTTATTCATTATATTTATTATATATATAAATTATATTTATTTGAAAGATTCTGTGTGTTTGAAGGTAAAAGTATTTCTGTACTTCTTTTAACTCAGGATCAAAGGCTGGTGGGTGTCCCATCATTATGTCTCCACTTTTCTGTCAGGTGTTATGCTGACCTGGTAAGACATTCTTGGTTTAGGTGATTAAAAGGAATAAAAACCTACAGATATAATAGTGTTTACCACCATATCTGTTCCACAGGCCAGAGGGACAGATGTATCAGATGTTTCGAAGCCAGTTCCTCGCGTTCTCCATTTATCAGAGTAAGTCTTGTTTGTCACTCAAATGGTGGCTTCGTTCTCTGTGAAAGGGCAATAAGACGTTTTGTCATCTTTAATTTCCCCCAGGTTTTTACATATCAGTAAATTAACTGAAATTTATTGGGGGGGTGTTCAGAAAATGTGGGTCCAGGAAAAGCTAAACATGCTTTGTTAGCATTAGTTTAAGGTGGAGCTTAAGCACTGATTTGGTTCAGCTCTTGAAGCTTTTATTTAAGGAGGGACAAAAAACATAAAAGCCTTTTTAACAAGTTCTGTACAAAACTATGGATGAAAAAAAAAAAAGTATCTTGTGAACGCAATTGATAATGGCTGGTTTCAATGAAATATATCCACAAAGGTAGGAGGGAAGCAACCCGAGAATGGCCTTGTAAATAAAAAGAAGAAGATGGTTAAATTGCGGTTAGATGGTAATTTATAAGCAGTACAATCAGGAGAAAAAAAGTTACATTTATTTTTGTTTACCTGGCTTTGTTTGGTTTTTTAGTTTACAAAAGATACCCAGTATTCAGTTCCAAGTGTGTGTCCAAAACGAAGATGGTAAAAGTTGCTACATTTTATTAAGACTGAACTAAACAAAGCTGACATGTGGGTTTTGTTTGATATATCTCAGCGTATTTAAAGAAAATTAGACTCCCACGTTATCTGGTTGACCTTTGGTTTACAGTGAGCAAACCCAGTCCAAGCATTGTCACCTTATCTTGTTTTGTTCTGTTCTGTTCTGGGTACAAAATGTTCAGCATCTGATTTAAAGCCTTTCGTTCTTTTGTTTCACTTTTTCTTTTCCCCTAACTTTAGCCAAACTTGGCATCACATTTGAGTCTTTAAGATGCTCTGCTGGTTGTAATACTAAAACCAATATTTCTGCCCAGACTTCAGCATAAAAACTGTTCAACCTTTGGTATTTTGTAAACTGGTTTCTAATACAGCCAAAATTAGCCTGTCATCACCACTCTAGTTGCTATTTTAACATGATTTTATTTATTTAGATCTTAAATACTTGAAACTTAAAAAAAAACTTGTTATACAAAAAACATCACAGCACTGAGATGCCAGGATTCTTCCATACATGGTTAGGATTAATCTGACCTGCTTCAGTAAAGATCAGTTTTACTGCTTACTCTAAACTCTGAAGTTCAAAAGTAAATGAAGGCATTAAAACATGTTTTCACTGTAACGTCCAGTGTTCATGTCAGCTCTGATCAAACGAAAACATTAGTACCAGAATCCAAATCGATTCACTACTAGAACCAGCTGTAGTGAGAGCTATTGTTACAGAATACTTAATGTCTTTTTGAATTATTGTTATCTTGATCTAAATTGCTCATAAGTTACTTTTTGTTTTTTTGTTTCCTCTGTCAGGCTTCCTTCAGTTCCTCCAGTATTACTACCAGAGCGGCTGCTTGTACCGGCTGCGTGCTTTGGGGGAGAGGAATCAGCTGGACCTAACAGTGGGTGAGTTGGACACTATTTTTGGTGCCAGTCATTCCGATCGTTTGAACTCTCGAGCCATCTGCAGCAGCACGTCTAGAAAAATTGGGTTAAAGGTGAAGAATTGAGGCAGCTGTTAACGTCAGCTCGTTGAGATGCCGATGTAACTCTATTAAAGTGGCCTTTTTAAAGCCTTAATGTCACATTGTTGCAACATTGTAGGAAACATTTTAAGGTCGCAGTTGTTGTCTCTTTGCAGAGGGGTTTCAGTCCTGGATGTGGAGAGGACTCACCTTTCTTTTGCCTTTTCTGTTCTTTGGCCATGTAAGTCATTTTCAACAATCGTTTCCACTTTTTCACCTGAAACTACAGCTTTAACACAATGTACTACTTTTAAAACATAAGACTGTCCCACAAAAATATCAAAAACACACACGTTTGGGCTGCCTTCAGCCTGGCCTCCCTTAAAAAAGAATCTGTTGGATTTGCCTGATTAAATAAAGAGGTATTTTCATTTACAGTGCCTGTAAAAAGTATTCCCCACTTTGGTTTATGCTTTTTATTGTGGTCATACATCAGTCACAGTTGATATGAATTGACGTTTGCAAGTGAATACAAATTTCTACACAATACCAGTTAAATAAAAATGTGTAATATTCATCCCTCAAACTGTCATTTTTTTGTTGTTTTTGTTTCTATCTTTACACTTTCACACAGTAGCTTGTGGTTATGCACAGTATTGGTTTCTGTCAAACATGGAGACTTGTCTGATGGTCAAAATGCTCCAGTTTGGTCATCCAACAGAACTTTCTTTCACTTGATCATGCCGTTTTCCACATGCTGTTTAGCAAGCTGTAGTTGGGAGTTAAGGAGTTTTCTATTTGCCATTCTCCCACGAAGCTTAGACTGATGAACCTGAGCAACAGTTTCTGTAGCTCAGTCTCTCATCTCACCTGCTGAAGCTTGTGACTCCATCAGACACGTGTCTTATAGGACAGCCTGCTCTTGGTCTTCCATTTCTTGATGATGGATTTACCAGGACTCCTGGGGATGTTTCAGGCCTTGGAAATCTTTTATTTTTAATCCAACCTCTGATTTGTGCATCTCGATTATCTCTTCTCTGACTTGCTTGGATTGTTCTTTTGTCTTTGTGGTGTAATGGAAACCATGTATACTGATTAACCTGTGAACAGACCTTCTAAACAGGTGTTCTTACACTGCAATCACTCGGCACACAGCTGCTACCCACAGGTGATTCCCATTTCACTAATTGTGAGACGACAAGCACCAAGTGGCTGGACCTCTGTTTTACAGGGGTGTTCCTTTTGTGCTATCACTTATTTACCTTTTTTCAATTAGTGTTACATCTTAGAAATCAGTTTTCTCTTTGTCATTTAAGAGTTTTTTATTTTATTTTATTTTTTATCAGCTTAGTGTTCAGATGCTCTGAAAGCTGATTTTTTTTCTCTTGTGTTTGCAGTTATGGCAGCTGTACAACTCTGTGACCCTGTTTCGCCTGGCAGGACATGAAGACTGTAAGGAGTGGCAGGTAGGAATCACAATAATAAAACACAACATCCTGGTTTAAAAAGAAATGCTCCATGGTCTAAACATTTGGGTATTTTTGGGTGTATTGTAAGCTATGACTCAGTAATAGGTCAGGACTAAGAATTTTTTTTCATTAGGAGAATGAAGACATAGTATTACTAATACAAGAATGAAGTCGTAGCAATATGAGAACTCCTACATGAAAAAGCAGTCTTAACACTGCCTTAAAATGAGGAGTATTGAACATCTTGTAAAGTTGTATTTTGTTATAACTTATACTTTGGTAATCTTGATGCCGTCAAGATTTTGGATCCAGAGGGAGTGCAGTACAATAGCTGCAGGGGGTGCAATTCACTGTGGCTTATGGATTTATATTATAGACTGAAGCCATATTGCAATTAATGTATTTAGTCATCACATAATGTGGATGGAAGCATATTACACTAACAGTGACCCAAAAGTAATTTAGGCCTACTTCATAACCAGTGACATGCATTGTAGGCTGTCCACAGTAGGTCTGTGCTGACCCAGGAAATGGACATGTCGTGTAATAATATGACTTTATTCTCATAATAATTAAAAAAATCTTTAGTCTGGCCCTAATACTCCATCGTAGTAAAGCTTTGAGATAAAAGTTGTGAGGTGCACAGATGATAATGAAATTCACACTTTGGTGCTCAAAGTTAAAATAGTGCATCTTTCTTTGCTTTCAGGTCTTCATGCTGGCGCTGACTTTCCTCGTTCTCTTCCTGGGAAATTTTCTCACGACGTTAAAAGTTGTCCACCAAAAGGTTCAAAAGCCCGACGACGTGCAAAAGAGTGACTGAACATACCTCAGCTCGACATCGGCGAGGCTTTGGGAGGCCAGTGATCGTAAACCAAAACACGCACAATCGCTTGACACACTAACCACAGAAGGACGGGGGCCGAGAGAGGGCAGAGCTGAAACCGCCGCTTCTCTTCGACGACGACCGCGGCAGCAGCAGCGTCCAGCCAAAGTTTCTTTCAAACCTGCTCTTACTTTCTGTTGACTTTGTGTTGCTGTGTGAATCTTGACCAGAGATGAGCAGTATGTTGCTTTAACCCGTGTGGAGAATGGTGTCAGTCTTTGTCAAATTATATGCAATTAAAGGAGGACAGGTAGCAGAACAGAACATTGTTTGCCTTTCAATACCTCATGTCTGCAGTGCGCATACTTCTGTGAAGTAGCATCGGTCAAACTGGCTCTGGTTCTTTTCATTATATTTTGTTTTTTTGAACTTCCGTATGTTGTTAATTACAAGCTGGCGTTGCTGGAGCTATGGTCCACAACTGTAAAAAAGCACTGTCTCTAGTTGAAGGGGAAATAACAAATTTAAACAAATATATTTGTTTTCTGTCTACAGTCAGAGTTTAGTTCTTAAAAAAAAAAAAAAAATTGGACAAAAGGAAATCCGATGGTGTTTTCTCCTATCAGGTAGATATTTTAAAAAGCCATAATTGTTTTGCACATCTGTCAAAAATTACAAGATTATGCATAAAAAAATGTAGCACATTTTCTTGTAAACTCCTGTTACTAAAGGTAATATCTCACAGGTGCTTTGGAAGCTGTTCACACAAATATCTTTTTTTAAAAACTGGTTTTAATTTGGGACTGCAACTGAAACTTTGTGTATTTTGTTGAAATTATGAGTCAAACCCAGTGAGATGCCACCTTAAACTGGTTTAGGTCACATTGATGGGTTTAATCTTCCTACTGAAGGAGAAGCTGTGAGATGATTTACCACTAATTTGAAATTTAAACATTTCACAGTTTTTAGTTTTGTCATTACTGTGCAGAGTTACCGTTTTGTTACATGATGTTGCTAAAATGCTGCTTGTGGAAAAATTACTGTAAGACAAAAACTTAAAGTCCTGTTATTTTTCTAATTACAATCAACATGCCAGTATACTTTATTATTAAACCTTTGTATATTTAAATGTTTACTGTAGTTTTTTACGCAGACTGGTTTTATGCCTTTTATCATAGTTGTGGGGGTGGGTAGAGATCAAAAAATAAAGGCACTTTATTTATTGAGGGAGATTTTATGCATGTTTTCAAAAAATTCTGTATAAAAGCTGCCAGAATGCACAAAACAGTGAGTCCTTAATTTCATAATTCGGTTCATTTTTAGATTTCCGAAGGTGTCTGGAGGGGTAGTAACATGAGGCCAGTTTTTTTTTTTTTTTACCTGTGTACAAATATTTTAAAAAAGGAAAAACAAGCCTCGATAAAAAGAGATGTGCAAGTGTTGCACGTGCATTTTTTTTTTTTTTGGATTTAAATTTAATTGTGTATTTTGACTTAATGAGCAGTGTGCTAATGTTCCACCTCTAGTGGGCGCTGTTGGTAAAGCTAAGAGTCCTCTAAGCCTCACAAAGAATGTTTTTGTTACACAGAACACTGCACCGTTTACCAGCGGTTCTGCTTTTGATCTGTTTAAACTAGGTTCTTCATACTACAAATTCACAAACTACAATTTTCTCCAATAAATAAGTTTCAGAAAGACAACCTGCTGTCAGGTGCATACAGTGCAAAATACTTTTAAAAAAACTAGATAAAAGTGACATTCAGGAGCTGACAGGAAGTTTCAAGCTGCATGCAACTTGCACAAGTGTCTTTCCTGTTGCTTCATTTTGTTGCACCGTTCAAGGAAGACTGGCTGACGTCTCAGAGGGGACCCAAAGGTTCCTGATCCAGTTCTTATCTGTGTGGGTTATGCAGAGCACATCTGTCCAACCGCTCCAGATGGGAGGGGTGGTCCTGAGCAGCAGTGGAGTACCAGGAGGGTCTTTACAGAACGACGCATTTCTTCTTCCGCTTGTGGTTCTTCTGTTTGCGTCTGAAGGCCAGAGCTCTTTTTGTCGCCTCCCGGAAAACGTCCTCCACGTTCTCCTGATATTTAGCCGAACACTCGAGGTAGAGCTCCGCGTTCATCTCCTGCTGGGTCTGCTCACCCTAACACCCAAAACACACCCAAGAATCTTATGAGAGGGAGGTTTTAACTTGAAAAACATTCTTTAAATATATATTTTGTTTTGATGCTTCCTCGTTCTTGTCACTGCTTCAGAGAGAAAGTAAACGTGTGCACTAACTGTTTTCTTACCTGGATGTAGGTTACTGGAGCCATATTCAAGGCCTTCAGCCTCCTTGTACCCTCCTTGTCCTTCCTGAGATCAGTCTTGCAGCCAATCAGGATCACCGGTGTCACCCCACAGAAGTGCCTCACCTCTGGGTGCCACTGGGTAAACAACAAGTTTTAAAAAACAGGTTTCCCCTTTTTTTAACGTTGGGCTTGATTGAATTATCTGATTACAGTTCTCTGTTTGTTTTTGCACCACTGAAGGGTCACAATCATTCACAACACCTCACTCAACGCATGAGTTAATGGCAGCCGGCCCACCAGACTCTGTCAATCATTCACACATTGAACTTGAAAAGGCAAACCTGAAATTCCACTTGACTGCAAAGAAAATTGCCTCGCTCCTTTATGACACGTTTGACTCAACACAATGCACGGGACAGGCGTGTACCTTTATAGAAACATTCTCAAAGCTGGTGGGGTTGGTGACGTCGAAGCAGACTAAAACCAGGTCTGCTTCCTGGTAAGAAAGAGGCCTCAGTCTGTCGTAGTCATCCTGTCCTGAAGAGACAAAGTGTTCACAAAAAAAAAAAATTGATTAACACTCTAATAAATAATAAAACTGTTGTATAAATGAGCAGCAAAAATCACTTTTTTTTTTAAAGAGAATGCGATGAGGCTGCGGGTTGAACACAGAAAAACCACATCCTGACTTCAGCTTCCCTCTCTGCTCATGTAGAGCTGCATTTGTGCAAAAGATAAATGGACTGTCATGGCTTTTCCTACAATAATGTGAAAAAACTGTTCACTTAGCATGGCTGTCATGTTTAACATCCCCAAAGAAATACTGTGTTCAGGCAGTTTTCTCATTTTAATTTCATTTAAACTCCAAGTTTATGAAGCTACAGGTCATATTTTATTATTTGCCACAAATAAACGCATATCTGTAGCTAAATAAACCTTGTCTGTTTAGGAGCTTTTGCACTGAAGTTTGATACCTAATCTTGTAAAAGCGATGTTGGATTCTAATTTTAACATATGTTTGAGTGAAAAAAGCACATTTTTATTATGTCGGTTTCATCGTGTTTGGTTCGTAAATTATCAGTTACTGAAAGATGATGGTGATGATAATCTGAAATAAACCTTTTCAACTTCCCCTGCGTCCGTTGGGCTCTGAATGATAAGACGACTAAATTCACACGCTGGAACTGTGCAGAACTTGTGATAAAAAAAAAGACTAAACTTTCATTTTCCAGTCAGTGTGTTTCTGAGCCGACTCTTTTTTCACCTCAGGCCTGAAATGTTCAGCATGGATGTGTTTTGGTTCTTGTTTGTTTTTTTCCTTGTTCTTACCAGCTGTGTCGTACAGGTTGAGTTTAACGTCTTTTCCTCCCAGAGAAATGGTTTTGGTGTACTTTTCAAACACTGATGGAGCATATTTCTGTTTGGACACACAAGAGGAAGAAGAGGTGTCCGTCATCACAGAAGCACATTTCTGCTTGTTTAAAGAGATGGTTGTGATGAATTCCAACATTAATTGCAAAATTATTGCTCTTATTCATAATAAGTCACATGGGAGCTGCTCTTACCTCTGGAAAATCCCCTTTGGCATAAACCATCAGAAGAGATGTTTTCCCACAGCCTCCGTCTCCCACTATCACAATTTTAAGCTCCTCTCCCTGTTTTGTGTTGCCATGGCCGGGCCCGGCACCGTTTTGTGTCATGTTTTTTCTCTCTTTTTTCTTGCCTCCAAAGTCAAACAGGTGTCAGGCAAGACAAGACAGAAGATGCTCCCCCTTCAGATTCAAGTGTTATGAGCCAAAAGTCTGAAAAATCTACATCTGGATTGTCTGAGATCTTTAAAACGCAACAAGAAAAGACAGGAACAAACAAGTCTCATGGTTTACCAGGTAACTTGGCGCTCACCACTTCCTGTTCCTGTCAATCTGACGTCGTTTCCAGCTGACCCCCCCCCCTACACACACCCACACTTCTCTTGTCCCATCATCAGGCTGCTCACTGAGGTGCACATGTGAAGCTACTGAGTCTGACTGCTCCTACTTCCTCTTCTGCATGTGCTCATTTCATTGTCTGGGTGTGGGCTCATGAAAGAGACTGCCTCCTTAAAAGGGGGGGAGAGTGGGAGAAAACTAACTTTTGAGTAGATTAAGCAGGTTTTTTAACACTAACAAGTCAACTCTTCATGTCTGTAAAGTCATGTATGTAAAACCTGGAGATGCTCCGAGGACGATCAGACCTTTTTACCAGCATTTATAGGAGATGTGTTCAGATTAGACCTTGATAATTAGTGTGAATGTTATTAAGCTTTCATACTGTTGTTTTTGTGTTTCTCTTTAATTGTATTGTTTCTGTACTCCTTTCATAGGTATTTTGGCACGCACTTTTATAACTTTTGTGCCATTTCAACAATTCATATACCAAAATGTTCAGCTCTTTTTTCCAAATTCCAGCTATGACTCGTGGTATTTCAGCAACTTTAATCTATTTACCTTTTTAGGACAGTTTTTCATATTGAAACTGAAGGGAGCTCCTTTTTTTTTGCTAATTGTAGCTTTTTTCGCTATCATTCTGCTCCTTTCAGCTACTCTTGTGCTAGATTCTACTTTTTCAGCTTCTTGCAGCAACTCTCTGATAATTTCATTATTTTTCTGTTAAGCTACTTTTTGCTATTTTGTATTTTTTGTTCCTTTTTTCTACATTTGTCGTATTCAATTAGACACATTTTTGCCATTTCTTAACTGACTTTTTACTTTTGTTTTCCAACCTTCAGCCAAAGTCAGCTGTTTAAATTGAACTCACATTATCACTTGTAACATTTTCAGCTTGACTTCAGCAGCTTTCAGCAAAAAATCTTTCAGCATTAAGCATTCACATTGCATTTTGGCAGAAAATGCAAATTCTCTGGTTTGGATTCAGTTATCCTCGCTCACGTCACTTCGGTCACATGAAGTGTCATGCACCAGAACAAGTTTTTCTCTCCTCCCATCCCTTGGTGGAAAAAAAAGGCTGGAGCTCATCTGGCACCAAGATAAAAAAAATGGATAAAACATTCAGTTCAGTGTCAAAACCAGCACGTACAGGCTGAACAGATAAGTTATCGCTGATTCTGATCTTTCAGAAACAGCTAAAACACAACATAAATGGAATACATTTGCCTTGTAAATTCAGTATGCTTTTTTTGTTTTGTTTTGACTTTTAATGACCTGTTTTTAGTTCAGTGTTTTTATACCAAAGATATAACATAAAAAGGTCTGTTTTAACCGGACTGTAGAATATAATCAGCTCCAACTGTAAGGACTGAGAAGATTATAAATTACATTAAAATACAGATTGCTGCTTTTGGAGCTTTTTATTACCATAAAGGTTCAATCTGAGGTGGCAACAAAGTAATTTTTAAACATGATTACAGGATATAATTGATGTTCATTAGAAAAATTATGACATATTCTAGTGTTTCTTTGGCCAGTTTAGGTATAAATGTCCTCTTTTTTGTTCACATTATAAACTGTTCCCTGCATATTTGGCTTCATCTGGACAATTATAACATTTCAAGCTCCATTTAAAAAAGGAAAAACAACAAATATAGTACATAATCTATTTATTCTGGCATCTCACAAATATAATTTACACATAATGACAACTTAAAGTCTAAATCACAAACCACACTTACTGTGTGGAGCATTTCACTGCAAAAAAAAGAAAAGAGTTTTAAATAAAAAAGGAAAGCAATACCATCAATCTGGAAAAGATAATCCTTTAAAGAAAAAGTGGGTGTACACCCAAAATTGATTCAATGAACAATCCATAAGGTTTTCTATAAAAACAATGAGCTGTGGTGTAAAAAGAAAATTAGGTTCCTGTCTAAAGAAGATTAAAAACGTGCTTGCTTGACTTACAGAGTGAAAATGCGAAGGTTAACACAAAAGGTAAGCCTGTAAAATAAAATCAGATTTGTCCTACAGATTGTCCACTCGCCTGTCAGTAAACAAAGAGCAAATTGTTGAAATATTTGACGCCGTGCAGAGAGAGAAAGAGAGAGGCAGCTGTCCTGCGGAGGAAGAGGCCAATCCCATGTGTTGGAATATTCCAGTCTGTCAGCGGCGCAATCCACCCTGGAGGTTTTTTTTTTTTTAACTTTCTCTCTCCTGTAAATAAAAACCTATAAATAAATAACTTCACTGGTGGATTTCAACTCAAAAATCATTTTACTAACGTGGCATGAGCAAAGCGACACACACACATAAAATCACCTTTACACTGAGTCTGGGAAGATAAATGACAGACACTAAATGGTATCAGCAGCATTCGTATCTCTCCTGTGTGAGGAATAAAGTACAAAAACAGGCCTGTGTCACGCAGCCATTTTGTTTGCTCTGCTTATCTTCGAAAAGAAAAGCGTGAAAGGCACGAATATACCCCTTTACGCGATTAGACCCTCCCACCTATATTTGAAGTCTTTCACTAAAAAAAACAAGAATCAAGCCATATTTGCTTGCACAATCCCTCTTCTTCAACAAGCCGATTTGTTTCGAGTTTATCTTTTCTTCAGCCCAGAAAGCGCGTGCGCTGAAGCCCGAAGCAACCTTCACCCAGATACAACGCATCAAGCGCCTGCCGCAGCAGATTCCTGTTGACCTTATATGGCAGTGTGGGGGGTTGCTGTAGCTCGCTCGCGCTCTCTGGCAACAGTCCAGAGTTCTCGGATTACTGCGGTTGCCAAGGCGAGTCAGCCCCAGTAGCAACCGACGAGAGGGTTGCTTTTATTAAAGTTTCACCCTTCCTTCACACGTATCGTTCGACTATTTTTTCCTCTTCCTCCTTCGTTTCTTTATAACAGACACGACGCTCGTTTCATTCACTTGTGAGTGCTGAAAACGCCGAATAACTTCCTCGGTAACACAATCAAAGGCGCTTTCCGGAGCCTCACCCAGTTATGGCGCAGCAACATTTTACAGCACAGTCTTCCCTTTGTCTGTAAAGAAGCCATTTTGAGACAGAACTGCAGAGAGAAGCCAATGAGCATCTACTGATGGTTACTTTGGAGAAAAAGGAGGCAGTGAAAATAAGATTTTCTCCCCATAAGTTTCATTTTGCTCGTTTAAGACTTGGATTACATGTTTTCAATACTAAACTGTAAGTTTACCATGTCCATATAAATATGGGTAGCAGTTATTTTTAACTAGGCAGTTTTTGTTAAAATATTTATTTTCCCTACAGTATATAATGTCTCGTGTTTTTGACAATACTACCCTATATACAACTGTCAAATTAAGTGAAATAGCTCAAAATTCGTTACCTTTCAAAACACTTCCATGCAGTTTTATATGATGTAGCTCATACAGAAATGTCGAAATGGACGACTGCAATCCTGCTTTCAAGAAGGAAGAGATGGTTTGCATATTTGCCCACACAGATGATGCTTGAAGATGCATATTCGCTGCTTCAGAGGGAAGGCTACCACTGATCAGAAAAAAAGACTTTAAAAAGAAAGATCAGTCGTGCTAATGGGATTCCTTCCTTTACAGGAGACGCTCTCCCACCCTTTAATAATGCCATTATTAGAGGATCCGAAGATGGAGCAGAAAACAATCCTTCTGTCCCTGCGTTTAGGCCCATTTCAACAAAGTGCTGAGGTAAATATTTTCACGATGAGTCTTCCCTCCATCTGTTTCCTCTTAAATTTGTGCTTTAAAGAGTTAAAACATTTTTTAAATGATGCTACCTGAAAAGGGGGCTCCTTTTATTTAAATATACCCTTGAGGCAAGGTCACGTTTTCCAGTTTGGACGAGTTTAATGGCGAGTGGACAGGACGAGCCTAATCGTGCTTGATGTTGCCTCCACAGTTGCAGGACAGGGTAGGAGACAAGCCATCTTGCTGTTGTGAGGAGGAAAGTGTTTAGAGTCATTAATCAAAGAGATAAACAATTTAAAAAGCACACTAAATTACTGTGAAAAGTCATGGCCTGCTTTGGAGCAAGAGGCATAAAATCTGTATATTTATATGTCAACATGCAGTGAGCAGTCAAAGTAAAGTTACTACATTCATAAAAACTCAGATAAATTGACAAAATATACTTTTTAATGACATTAACTGCATGCCTTACATTTCACATCATCTATCAAAAAACTTTTAAATTATGAAAAAGAATTGGAACTTACTCATTGCAACTACAAAGGCCACAAGTGCAATGCCAACATTATGTCACTTTAACTAGTTTCTTTTCAAATCATTTGCCATCTCCAAAACGTGTTTATTCACAACATTTTGTTTTCTTTTCACTTAAGAAATATAAATGCTGTTATATATGGGTGTGCCATGACCTAGTTAAGACAAAGATGGTTTCCAGGCAGAGGAGGAAAAAAAGGCTCAAAATGTCACAGAGGGCATCACATCCAGCACATTCTCTTCCATCTTCTCAATCCTTTAAAAGGAAGCAATCATAGATTTATCATAGTCCGTAAGAGATGAGGAAATCAAGTGTAAAGATCCCTTTTTGGAACAAAGGAAACCCATATAGGCCATTAAGTCCTGTTTAAGGAAAATGGCTGCTGAGAGCACTCAGCCCCCTCTCCCTGCTCTCTGTTGAAGGACTCCTGAGCCGTGCCTCTAATAGCAGACGGTCCAACGGCTGCCGCGCTCTGATTGGTCCGCTGAGCTGCTGCTGTTAACCAGCCAATTGCCCGAGCACTGCAAAAACAACAGGCAATGTCAAACAAAACCCACAATTTGCTCGACAACAAGCACCTCTGTCGAAAACAGTAAAACAAAAAATGACCCAGGTTTATAAAAAAAATAAAGCTAAAATAAAATAAATAAACTACACGAGAGTCGGCGCAGTTATGTTGATCTGATCGGGGAGCATCTGAGAGAGAGAGAGAAACCTCCGCATTCCAACAGTTCTAGACGTAAAATAGATCGCAACATTCAACGCCAAATTCCTTATTTAGATCAAATTATTGTGATTCAAATTGGAAGATGCATGCTATTTAGTATCTTAGCGTTATTTTAAAAAACACACACCAGCACGTCTGCATATATTAAAAAAACTCGACCGAATCAGCTTTATTAGCTTTCAGAGGCAGTTAAGAAGATATTGCTCCCTGTGTCTATCTTGTTTGCTATTTAGGTAAATGCAGTCGGTAGTTTCCACACATTAAGATAATCATAGTCAATAAACTGTCACCGGATCTAAAATGACAATATATTTTGATTCTTGTCGCTTTTAAAGTTCGTTAAAATATTTCCAGTGCATACGAGGCGGATTATTTTGTAAAATCAGGAGCAACTTTTGTGACGAAAGTGCGACGAGTACGCTGGTTGGGCAAGCCTAGCGGTGTATTGTAGGAGAGACAGCAGCTACAGACCAGAGGCACACACACATACACACAATATGTGCTGGCTCTCGCCGAAAAGGAGGCAGTATTCTTCAAGCTAAACCATGTAATGTAAGCGGCGAAAGGAAAGCGATTTCATCTTTTCATCAATTAAGAAAGCAGTCGATCGGACGAACCATGTCCAAGCCGGGGGAGAGGAACAGATTGAACGAAGACCATGGCAGAAAGCAGAGTTCAAGTAAGCTTGTTCTTTTTTTCCTCTTTTTCTCCAGCTCTCCTAATGCCTGTTTTTCCGTGAGTGGGATATACGCTAGATCCAATTTTCGCTTTCATGGGGTCCCCCACTTCCCTTCTTCACCGCCGAAGTCATGCATTTCCAGTTTGTTTGAAAGTGTCGGGGGGCTCGAGAATGGGACCGTGGTTAACGTTAGCTTCTGCCGCTCTCGGCTGTCGTTTCAGGTCTGGCGAACGGCATGGACAGTCATCCCGTCTGCGGCTCGGCGGAGAAGCGGAGTCACCACTGGAGAAGTTACAAGTTGATAATCGACCCGGCGCTGAAGAAGGGATCGCACAAACTGTATCGCTACGATGGACAGACTTTCAGCATGCCAGTAAGTGCCGCCTTTTGACACACGGCTACAATAGTAACCGAGTAGCCGACCTCCATGATGCGTGAAGTGTTGCCCTGGCCGTCCGCGGGCATCCAAACCCCCGACGTCGGAAGGGTTTCGTTTGATTAAACGACACCTCCGCTTTGAGCAGGACTACTTTGCAACAAGTTAGCAGTGTGTGAACTTGCGAATGGGATGGATAATAGGATTGGGTTTCTACCCCACCTCTCTTCTTCTCTTCCACAGAACCCCGGGATACCACCGGTAAATACCGTCCGAGATCCGAGAATCGGCCGTCTCTGGACCAAGTATAAAGAGATAGACCTGCCGGTGCCTAAATTTAAGGTATCTACTGAGGCAGACTTTGCATTATTCCAAGTGGGAAAGAGGTGCTGTCAGAAGTTGCAGACACACCCCCCTCCCTGTCATCTTTGGGATGTGGAGTTAAAAGTCTGAGGATCTGTCCGGATGCACAAGTGCTTCAGCATTGCAACTTCTCCACTACTATTCTTATCTCAACTGTTAGAGCTTAACCCCACATGGTGCATCATTAACCCGGCGGCACTTAATACTAACCCCTGTCATTCTTCTCCCAGATCGATGAGTGTTACGTGGGCCCTGTGCCCCCGAAGGAGGTGACTTTTGCCAGGCTGAACGACAACATCAGGGAAGGGTTTCTCACAGACATGTGCAAAAAATTTGGGGACATCGAGGAAGTGGAGATTCTGTACAACCCGAAAAACAAGAAGCACCTGGGAATAGCCAAGGTTGTTTTTGAGAACGTCAAATCCGCCAAGGTGGCCGTGCAGTCGCTGCACAACACGTCTGTGATGGGAAACATCATCCACGTGGAGCTGGACCCGAAAGGTAAACAGTGATTCATTCATTCATTCAGAGTGAAGACGCTCGGGCTCTATTCACAGCCAGCTTTGTTATTAAACACAGGGGTGTAGGTCCGTTTTTTAAAAATAGTTTAAAGTGTGTTTCTTTCTCATGTTTTGAAATGACAGCAGTCACGTGTTTAAAATTTACGTGTGCTGCCTGGTAACGTGGGATAATTGAATTTCATTGAAAATGAGCCTGTTCCCACAAGCTCAGAGCTGAGGGTGCTGTGTAGTCCCACTGTGCATAATTTTAGACCTGCAAACAAACAACCCTATCTGTCACAGCCCCCTTTACCTCACTTTGTTTCAGTTGAGACACTTAATTTTCCTAAAAAGTAAGAAATCGTGATTTATTGTTTGCTGTTAGTGACTTTGTTTGGATCTTATGAAATATCAGCTGTAAGTGTTTTAATGTAGTATTTTGCATCTGTGCTGATTTAATCATAGCAGAAACACTTAAAATGATTTTAAATACTACTTGGAGTGTTTACATTGATTACACAAATACTACTCATAAGTTAGTGTTACAGTCTTTTAATATTTTGTACAATATGCAGCCATGTTTTTGTTTCTATGTGCTTCACGTGTTGGAGCTGCCATATTAAAGTTACTCATTGCAAACTATAAAATCAAATATTAAAAAGGGTCAACCTGAACTGCATCAAATAGTGCAGTTTGAAAGATTCACTTCAAGTACTTTTCCAGATATTGATGCAGTTCTGAAATGCAGGTATGCACTCGGTGTAAACAACACACTCAGCTGAATCTGTGGAAAACCCTGTCAAAGCTTGAGTCTCATGATTGATTGATTTACATAAGGCTGGGTCAGAGAAGATGTTTTATTGGAAATATAAAAAGGAATCTGCTGCTAAATGTGAAAGAAAAGAGAAGGATTAAGACGAGTGTCAAAAATAAATAGCTTAGCATTCAGATATAAGAAGCTTTTGGTAAACTTTTTCTAGGCTGACAGGTTTACTGTTTCAACCTAACCTATCTTTTTATTTGCACAGTTTACTCAGTAAATCTGAGCATAATATGTACCAATACATTTTCCCAGACTTTTTGATTTCAAACAGCTCTTCCATGGATGTTTCTACAATTAACCTATTTTTAGTCTGTTTGGCTTCCTCTGTAGGTAAACAAACACACGTGTTTGTTGGCAGCTGTTCACAAAATTAGCTTTTTACTCCTCTTCAATTAAGGACACATTAACATTTATTATAAGAGAAATAAACATTCTTTGTTTGTTTGTTTGACCAGTTTTGTGAGTACCTTTTTATCAATAAAATATAACGCATAATGGCAGGCATTGATATAACAAGGTTTTCCAAGGTTCCTTCGTTTCAAATCCTCCACTTGTTACTTTTGATGCTCAACTGAACAGGTTTTGTTAGGTCAATAGTTTAATATAACATCTAATAGTCTTCTAGCATTAAGGCTGCTTTCTGAAGCACAGATCAGATCCATTCATATTTACTGCTCTGCAGGTGAGAATCGCCTCAGGTACTTCCAGCTCCTGATGAATGGCAGCTACACTCCACGGACGCTGCCTGTTGGAGGGGAGGAGACCCGAGAGGTTTCCCCTCTGAGCCTGGCAGAGGCATTACTGGTAAAGAAACAATAAACACTTACAGTTTGCAAGATGTTGTTTTAAATCCCTTTAAATTGTGTCAAGAATTATTTAATGTTTGTGCAAAGTTATTTTGGAAAGTGTCTTTTGCTGTTTTATAGAATTACTATGTTGAAATACAACATTTTCTTAATTTAGTTGTCTCTAATCTTTAAAATGTTTTTTGGTTTAGAGTTGTAATGGTAATTTAAACTCTTAAATCCTTTACAACATCCTTTTTACCTTTTCTTTTTTGAGTTTAGTACAGTGAATTCATTGAGTTTTTTTTAGGTTTGGTTGCTGTAATGTAAATGATTTTGTTGTCATATTGACTGAAATTGTTTGCCTCTTCTTAGGCCTGCGAACCCATCCGCAGGTTGTCTGAGGGCAACGCTTCCTCTGCAGCTGGAACGTTGCCACCCAGCAGCTCTACAACTCCCCTCAGCATGGAGACAGGCTACTCCAGCCAGAGGCAGGACACCCCCCAGTCCCAGGGAACCCCTCATACCCCACGTAAGCCGGGCACACCCTTCTCTCAGGACTCCAGTTTTTCCAGCCGGCAGTCCACGCCTGCGTATCAGTCCAGCCGTCCTGAGAGCTCCGGAAGCTACAAGTCTCGTAGACACGAGAGCAAGTTCCAAGACGCGTACAACCGCAGACCAGAGAGGCCGCAGTATCGCAGCAACATGTATCGAAGTACAACGTCTGAGCAGAACTCTTTGAGACAGCACCAGCTCACCCCACCTGAACCTCCACCTTCCACCCCGACCTTCAGCTACACTGCACCTCCTCCTGCTACGCCAAACTTCAATTCCGCCTTCTCACCATACCAGACTCCTTTGCCTCCTGCCTTCCCTCCAGCTGAGCCCCCTTTCCATCATCCAGCCCAAAGGGAGGGCGAGTACCTCCGACCACCGCAGCCACCACTAGTGGCTCCCACGGACTTTTTGCCAATCAAGGAGAGACCAGAAACTCCCCCTATCCCAGAGCAACCACCAGAACCCCTTCCTCATCCAACTACCCCTCCTCCTCAAACACCAGAGGGCTGCCCTTCACCAGGCTCTCCGGTGCTGGACTCGGAGCGGAACAGTTTGGATTCCCGCATCGAGATGCTCCTCAAGGAAAAACAGACAAAGTTGCTGCCCTTCTTGAACGATCGGGACTCGGACAATGAGGTGCGAATGGAGGGAAGTCCTATTTCCTCCTCGTCCTCTCAGCTATCCCCAATCCCACCTTACACAAGTGGCTCGCAAGGCGGACAACAGAATTCCCGTCCCCCCAGCACAGGCTTAGAGGATATCAGTCCAACCCCACTGCCAGACTCGGACGATGAAGACCCAGTTCCTGGAACTGCCTCATTGATCAGAAGAGCCGGTTCTCCTGTCCACGAGAAGAACAAAAGTGACCTCAAAGATGGCTCTTTTCGATGCCTCACTCCCCCAGATAAAACAGACACGGTAAGACTAAAACTGCATGATGCTTTTTGCAAGAATCAACACACTGTTGGCAATTTTTATATTTCTATTTTACCACAACCTGCTTTTAATAAAAGTCCCGAATAGTTGATAGTGGTATGGGTCTGACGTTTATGTGTGCAGGTGTGAATGACAGTTATACAGGGACACAGGAAGTCAGGTCTAGTTTCAGTGTGATGGTTGTAGTAAAGCCTTTAGTGTCATTGTTTTTGTTCTGCCTTGCAAAGGAAACTCTGGTTTCACAGCAGCACGTGTTTCATGCCTAAAAATGTTTGTTCTTTTAGCTCACTTCTGTCGAGTTGTGTATCTTTAAATCAAAATGTTTGAGACTCTTTAAGTGCAGGTAGCAACTGCCTACAAGTTTGTAATTCGAAGTTTTAGATGCTCCATTTGCCATCTTTACAGTATTTTCTTGTTGCGAGAACAGTATCAGGCAGGTTAGGTTGTATTTCTACGTTTTACTCCATGTTTTGAACAGAGAAATAGAAGCCATTCGACTGTTAAGGGAACAAAGTGCTTTGTTTCCTCTTTCTAACTCTCATTGCACTTGTTCACACAGAGGAAAACACAGTTTGGCTGTTGGCCCCATTCAGCACCACACTTCCTGGTTTTAGCAGAGAATGACTGTCAGGATCGCCTCGCCGATCTCATATTTCAAGTTATCACAAAGCAAACAGAGCAAACAGGTCATTTGGGTAACAAGGCCACTCCCCTGGCAAGTTTAGTGAGTTTACCTTCATCTCTGCAGCACTCGTCACAAACCCTTTAGTAATATTTAACTACAGTAGAAGTCAGATCATTGAGAAACAACATGATTGGTGTTTAAATGTTGCAGTTGTAGTGTCTGCTGTACCTTTGAAGGATATGAACACATTGTTCTGTTTGGAAACATGCTGACCAGAACCACAAGTCAATTGTGTTTATCTGTGCCAATGAGGAAATTAAACTTTAAAATTTAGATCAGATCTGGAGTCTTTGTTGCTTTTATTTTGAAGGAGTGTGTTTAGTAGTGGATTTTTGTAGTTTAATAGTGAATTAAATAATCAAAAGTGGTTAAAACTGATCTTTCAAAGCTGATTAAAAATAACATTTGACAACTTAATCTTTAGAAAGTGTTGTGGTGAAGACAGAAAGGCAGATAAAGACATTTTATGGTCCAGTGGCTTTGTGTTTATGATTTTCTGACCTGATCTCAGAAACCTTGTACATGAATTACATTTGCTCAGATGTATACAGATTATTTTATGCATTTGTGTTCGGTCTTGACAAGTCGTCTCTCTTCAAACAGGCTCATCAGTCGTCAGGAGAAGACATGGAAATCTCTGACGACGAGATGCCCGGAGCGCCAATCACCAGTGGAGATTGTGGCATTGTAAACACTGACATGTCCACCATGCAGACCATGTCCATGCATCCTGCTGGTTTCCACCACTTACTACCTATGTCTCAACACCACCTTACTGCTCACTCTACCATTTCGGGACATCCTGCTCACCACCACGGTGTCCCCCCACACATGCTGCCCATGAGCCCCTATGCCCCGGGCATCATTCAGATGATGGGTCTGATGAACTGTGTGCCATGGGAACGGTGGAGCACAGTTCCCATGTCCTTCCAGATGCAGCAGCAGATGCTGAGCCGTATGGCTCAGACCAGAGGGCCCTATCAGTATCCCCATTTCATGGACGGTTGCACATCTGGGCTGTTTGGGGGACACTATGTGCCTCTTTCTATGGAGGCTGCACCCGCTTGTAGCACAGGAGCACCTGGGCATGAGTGGAACCATCCCAGTGTACCAACATTCAACCCCACTGTTCCTCCTCCGGGGTATGATTCTAAAAAAGAGGATCCTCACAAGGCCACTGTGGAGGGAGTGCTGCAGGTCATCGTCAAAGAGCTGAAGGCCATCATGAAGAGGGACCTCAATCGCAAAATGGTAGAGGTGGTGGCTTTCAGGGCTTTCGATGAGTGGTGGGAAAAGAAGGAACATTCGGCAAAGGTAACAAGACATTTCAACAGACTCTAAATAAAGCAGATAAAGCTATTTATCTGACACTTGGTTCTTTAATATGTTATGTAAACCACATATTTCAGAGTGCCTTACAGCATAAAAAGTTTCTTTATAGGAGATATTTAAATGATAAAATAATTTTTATAAATAATATAAAAGGTTTCTGGAGGTGTTGACCTTATGTATTTTTTGCTGATTTGCCTCGCTGTGGTCCAGCTTGCATGCACAGCCAGGTGTTTTGAATTAATAGTATAACCTGTCATTGTGACGAGTGCCATCAAGGATTTATCTGATCTGACTCTCAGCTTGATGTTTATGTAAATTAAATATTGCTGAAAAAAATGGCAATTTGTTTCTGTAAAGTCAACAACCTTGCTGATAAATTACCTAAATAATGTCACAGTAAAATACCTGTTGATCATTTGTTCCAGGTTCTCAACTTTATATTTTATTGCCTACAAATGAAGAATATATACAATGCCTCTTGAATGATCGTTCAGGGTTTATTGTAATAACTACTCATTATTTTGTTCTTTACGTAGGCATTGTTGACTCCAGTGAAGGGTGCTGAAGGAAAAGAAGAAGACAAACCAAAACCAAAGGAGACGCTGACTTCCAGTCTGCTTGAGAACTGGAATAAGGGTGAGGGGCTCGGTTTTGAAGGAATGGGTCTGGGAATCGGCTTGCGAGGAGCTATCCGATTGCCTTCCTTTAAGGTAAGAAACATTGAAACCACGTTTTCTTGTAATTGCAGTGTCTGCACCATGTTTTGTTTACTGGTGCTAAAAGGTTGGATGTTGTGCTCAGGTTAAAAGAAAAGATCCACCCGAGTCTACAGCGTCAGGCGACAATAAACGAGCACGACCGTCCACACCGGTGGATGACGAGCTGGAGGATGAAGGTAACTTAGCTCTAAAATATACATATTCTTTAAAAATGTCAAGTCTTTCTGATGTTAAATTTCCATTAGACCGAGATCCAGATTCCTCTGAGCTCCGCTCGGGCGATCCTAAAGTGGATGGCGACAGCTTGTCAGCAAAGCGACGACGCTCACGACCACTTGAGCTGGACAGCGAGGGAGAAGAGGAGATGGACACTTCAGAGAAGGAGGAGGAAGAGTCTGACAGGGAAGAAGAGCATGGTGAAAAGAAAGACATAGACAGACTGTCATCAGTCAAGGTAAGACCTGTAAAAAAACACACATGGTTACGGTTAAAGAAGATACAAAAGTTTTTTTTTTTTTATTAATGGATTGGCTCATCTTGCAGGAGACTGACAACGAGGAAGGAGATGATAAAGATAAAGACTCCTCTAGTGACAGTGCCTCCTCCGATTCATCTGATGATGGTACCTTTCTGTCTGACAGCAGTATTGTTTTCGTTCCTCGTGTTTCCTGTCAATTTTCACTCCCATCTTCTCATTTCTTGCAGAAGCCGAGACCTCGGCTTCCTCCAAGGTCAGCGCTGACTCGTCAGCGGAGAGCTCCGACTCCTCGGTGGAAAGCTCAGATTCTGAGTACGAGTTAAGCTCCGAGGAGGAAGACGAGGAAGAAGAAGAGATGGTTGCCGATGATGAGATGTATGGCAAAGAGGCAGTGACCTCTTCATCTTCCTCATCCTCGTCATCCTCTTCTTCATCCTCTGATGAGGCAGACAAGGAGGTAGACAGTAAACCACCAAGTCCTCCCACTGTACCGGTCAGGGAGGAGCTCAAGGCTGAGGAAGAACTAAGTATCAAATTCAAACATGAACCTCACAGTCCTGAGGAGATAGACCGGAAGCCCCTGTCTCCAAGATCTGTTCCAGGTGAGATCCTGCACCCAGTTTTTTTTACAACAACTTAACTAAAAAATAAACTTAAACTAAACTTAAAAGAAAATGTATTTTTTTGTGTGTGTATTTTAGTTAAAGAGGAAAAGATCCGAGCTGATGGCACTATCACTGTAGTCAAACCTGAACCTCAGGGGTATGTAACAAACCTCCGGCCCCCGACTCCCACAGGAGCCCTGCCTGACAGCGACCAGGAAGCAAGAACCAAAGGTAAAGCAGAGTCTCAAGAAGTCCCCTGCACCCCTGTGGGATTAGTCCTATCTCATCCAAATGCACCTGCCCTCAAATCCGTCTCCTCGTCCTTAATGCACCTTCCCCTCCCTCCTCACCCTACAGTAGAAGGTCGTTCCCTCCTCCACCCTCCCCCTGGTCCCCTCCCTGACTTTCCTCAGCGGCCGAGGCTCCCCACGGATGAGGACATCCCTCGGACGCCAGGTAGGGACCTGATGGAGCGTGCCCGGAGCCTCGGCAAATCTCAGAGTACTGACACTGTGCCCAACACACCCGGCAGTGATGGTCCTTTGACAGGTAGCAGCCTGTTGCTCAGCTCCCCTCACATTCCCGGTAGCCCCTTCTCCTACCCTTCTCAGTCCCCCGTCCTTAGTGCAGGAGTCCCTCGTACCCCAGGAAGAGACTTAATATTCACCCCTGTCTTTCCTGACCCTGCAGCACTCAGGCTAAACAGGAAGAGCCTTGAGGAAGGAGCAGTTTTTAAGGAGCCACCGGTCACTGCGCTGCCTAACCAAGTCCTGTCAGCCGCCACCGAGGACTCGGCCACCATACCTGAAGATCTCCCCACTAAACTCGCAGCAGACATTCCTGGGCTATCAGACACCACTCCGTCAAAGAAAAAGCCCGGACGACCCAAAAAGATTCCAGCTGTCTCTTCAGCCGATGAGTCTTTTGAGCTGTCTTCTGAGTCTACAGATCTGCGTCAGGAATCCCTTCCAGGAGATTTTTCCCTCCAAATGACGACGGTCAAGTCCCCCAAACACTCTATCCTGGACATCCGGGAAGGAGAAGACGAGCCTCAGACTCTAATACCTCCTGCAGACAGTTTCACCTCCTATAAAAAGGAGGAGCCGGTAGTTTCGAAGCCTGTTCGGAGGACAAAGCGACGAGGCTGGGAGGAGCTGCTCCTGGACAGCCTGTCCCCTGTCACCACGCCACCTCGGGCGTACTTCAGCCCACGCTCCGATTTTGAGGAGATGACTATCCTGTACGACATCTGGAACGAAGGCATAGATGAGGAGGACATACGACTGCTGCAGATCACGTACGACAAGATGCTGCAGCAGGACATCTGCAGCGACTTTATCAACGACACGCTCTGGGTCAATCATCCTCATATCCTTACTGTTTAATATGCACATGTTTACACCACGTTGTAGGAAAAACCGTGTAAACATTGCTTTTTAAAACAAAGTTAGACAGCACGAGGCAGAAAAAAGGATATTTGTGTTTAAGAGGGGCGCCCTCTGCTGGTTGAAGTGAGGAACTGTTGGTTTGAAATTGAATATTGTTTTTGAGAATTTTTCCTTGACTTCCCTGCACCCACCAACATTCCCAGCGTGAAGAAAAAGAGGAAAGAAGACGGCATTCGGGATCACACGACAGGCTGCGCTCGAAGTGAGGGATACTACAAAATTGACAAGAAGGACAAAATCAAGTACCTGCAGAGCTCGCGGCTGCAGTCGGAGGAGCCACCAGTCGATACGCAGGTGAGTCGGGATGCCTGAATTATTTGTTCAGTTACACATCGTCGGCATGTTCGTGGATTTTAACTTGTGCTGTGGGTGAATTTCCCATCGTCTCTGCAGGGTATGAGTATTCCCGCACAGGTCCATGTCTCTACTAGATCTGGCTCGGAGCGGCGATCAGAGCAGCGGCGCTTGCTGTCATCTTTCGCCTGTGACAGCGACCTGCTCAAGTTCAACCAGCTGAAGGTAAATCGTCCAAGTTAAGCAACAGGTTCATGTAGAGTTAAAAAAAATAAGTAAACAACAAGACTAGGCAGTCAGTTTTATTAAAACAATATGTTCGTTTTTGTTGTTTTTATAATTTTATCAACTTTTCTCTGTCTTACAGTTCCGTAAGAAAAAGATCAGATTCTGCAAATCGCACATCCACGACTGGGGTCTTTTCGCCATGGAGCCCATTGCTGCTGATGAAATGGTGATCGAGTACGTGGGACAGAACATCAGACAGGTGAGAGACAGCACAACAATTTACACACCGATTTTTCTTCACTGTCCTCTGCCTCCTGTGCTCTGCAGCCAGACACTCCCTCTCCGCCAGATAATCTGCTGTGTGTGGAGAATAAAGTCTTGACCACGATATCTTAAACGTCTCTAATGTTGATGTAGGGTTTGTGTACATTTTAGTCATTCATTTTTGGTTTTAACAATCTATGTTGAAAAACAAAAAAAAACTTTTTCTATTTTCATTTTATACTCTTAAAACAGGAAAACGATCCAACGTTTTATTTTCACAACGGAAGTTTAACACTGTTGTTATCGGCCCATTTAAGGTGGAGATAGTTAAATAACTTTTCATTAATGTGGCTGCTTGTAAAATAATAAACACTAGCTAACTACTTTTACATTTCTTTAAATAACTAATTGCAGACTGTATTATTTATTTATATAACTAGTCTAGCTAATTTCTTTTTAAAATACCTGCTCCACCTTAAATAGTCTGATAATGGGACGAATAAACATGTTTTACTTTCTAACTAGTTAACTAGACTCAGTAAATGAACACTGTTATTAGTTTTACATTTCTTTGTCAGCTGATAGTTTATATTATTTTCTGGAGCTTCTGCTGCTTTTAGCACCACCTGAAGCCTTTCTCCAAGAAGTCCATAGTGAGGAACTCGACGCTACAGCAGGTTCCACAGAACAATGTTGGGTTGTTTTGATAACAATGTTAAATTCTGATTTGAGAAAAATAAAATAACTGATGTTTTTTTCTGTATTTGGAATATAAAATTAAAATAGAATACCATCTGTTGTTTGTTTGTCAAAATGTGTTGTTAAAATCAAAATTAATGACCAAAAAAGTAATATAACCACAGAGGAACATGACAACAGCCTAATGGAATTAAAATGTAAATAAACATTTGCATTAAAGGGAAAACTCGTAGTCTGTAGAGAAACAGTTACAATACTATTAAATCTGCAGCTCTGGAAGTGAAGAAAAAAAGTTAAAAATAAATCGTTCGTTTAAAGCTGCCCGATGCTTAGGATGCTTTTTCATTTGCAGGTGATCGCGGACATGCGGGAGAAGCGCTACGAGGAGGAGGGCATCGGTAGCAGCTACATGTTCCGAGTGGACCACGACACCATCATTGACGCTACAAAGTGTGGCAACTTTGCCCGTTTTATCAACCACAGCTGCAATGTAAGGCAACTAAATGAATAACAAGCAAAAATTGAAAGGTAGCAATCGTTTCTCAAAGTGACATTTTTTTTTCTTCTTAGCCTAATTGTTATGCGAAAGTCATCACAGTGGAGTCTCAGAAGAAGATCGTGATCTACTCCAGACAGCCGATCAACGTCAACGAGGAGATCACGTACGACTACAAGTTCCCCATCGAGGACGAGAAGATCCCGTGTTTGTGCGGTGCAGAAAACTGCAGAGGGACGCTCAATTAACGTCTGCTTTGAGGTCAAAACTCCCAGCCAGGTGTGTAAGTGTCCCTGACTCACACCAACCGGCTCTCCTCTCATACTAAACTCTAGATTGTTTACGATTTATGGTGCTCTTTGTACAAACCCCCGAGACAAGTTCCCCCCCTCCACCACCACACCTCAGTGTTTGGACAGTATTTCACTTCCTCTCATTCGTCTCATAAGCTTTCTCCACATCAAACGTGGTACAACACAAAACAAACTCCCATGTTCAGCTGCTTACTAACGCCGCTGAGATGCACAACTCCTCTGTGTCCATCCAGCTGCAGGTTGGAGGACAGTAGAGCGACTCGCTGCTACTTCCGCTGCGCCACCTGTTCGAGAAATCAAACTAACTAAACACAAACGATTAAATCCTGCCACAAAAAAGAAAAAAAATCTGGGCTCTTTAACTACTTCCACCAGCCAATGACAGATCATGCTGCTTTCTTTTAGTTCATGCAACAAAACAAAGATGATCCTTATGACACTTTCATTATTTCATATTCCAGTTTTTTCATGCTCCTTTCTTTAGAAAAGACACTATAACTGTGTGTGTGTGTGTGTGTGTGTGTGTGTGTGAATGAATATATGAGAGAATCAGCTGTGTCAGAATGGGAGCGCACTGCCCCCTGCTGGTTGTGATGCAGAACTAATCATGGAACATCCACTGAGCAGCAACAAGCTAATCTAAGCTATCAGGTTTAGAGGACATGAATATTCTTTTCATTTAAAGTGCCATTCGAACGTGTTTACCCTTTTAGTTCAACCCAAGGAGGCGGCTGTCTGCTCCTACAGTTTGTTTTGTTCAGACAGAAAAACATTGGAGATTCTTTGGTTTATGTTTTATTTTCTTTGTCACCACTGATGTTTATATTGTAAATGATAACTTGTACAGAAGATCTAAAACTTTTTTATCCTCACACTTTTAAGATTTTTTTTTAACAAAAAGACTGAATATTTAAAATGTTTTCAGGGATCTGTGAACAAAATCAAATGTTTTTTTTTTTTTTTTTTTAATTTAAAGAAAGGAAGGTCCATGTCCATATACGGGAAAAGTCTCAACTTCCCTTTTCGAAAAAGATTGTTTCTTGTGGAAACGTCTTCATTTTTCTTCCCATTTTTTTTTTTTTTTTGCTTTGAGATCCTAAAACATGTAATTAGTCGAACTGTGAATACTATATAAATATATAAATATATTTTTGTTCCTGGGGATTTGCTACTTGAACTCTGCTCAGACGTTGTATGTATCATAATGAGGTGAGCGCTGAGCTGGTAGCGGGAGATTCGGCTTGTGTCAAGCTCGTTCTGTTTTTTAAAACATTTTGTGTTTGTAAATTCTATGAAAAAAATTCTTTGCAGTGTGGAGAATAAAAACAAAAAACAAAAGAGGTGCAGAATCGGCGATGGAGAGAGGACTGAAGCGTCAGCCTGTTTCTTGTGTCTATTTATTATATGACAAATGTATGAAAGAGAAAAGGAAATTGAAATAAAGACATTTTGCATACATCAAAACAGAGTTAAATATTTGTATGGGTGGTGCTCACAGAGGGTCATGTAGGTTTTGCCATTAGCCACACTACCATTTTGCTACTTCCATTACCTAGCCTTTTGCTGCATTTAGCTTTTCTCTTTTGCTACTATTAGCCTTTTTCTACTATTTAGCTAGTGTTTTGCTACTTTTAGGGTTTAGCTACAAAATTGTTTCTTTTAGCTTGCCTTTTGCTACTTTTAGCTAGCGTTTTTCTACTTTTAGGTTTTAGCTACCATAATGTTACTTTTAGTTTTTTTTATTTTAGCTTCCAAAAACAGCTGTTTTAGCTTTTATTTAGTGTCTTGCTACTTTCAGTTTTTAGCTACCAAACTTATTTTTAGTTAATGTTTTGCTACTTTTAATCAATAATTAGCTACTTTTTAGTTACCATATTGCTATTTTAGCTAGCTTTTCATTTTTAAATGTTAGGTAGTGTTTTGATCCTTTTGTTTCTTGCTACTTAAAACAACTTCTTAGCTACCAAAAAGTCTTATAAAGCTGTTAGTAGGAAAGGATGTGACTGAACAGTTTTCAGTAGAGTCTGAGAGATTAAAGTGGTTACAAATAATCTGGTTGTAAATAATTCATGTGTCTGCAGCTGTTGTAACAAAAATTTACAGCTTGATGTCATCTTAAGCCAGCTCTGAATTCATGGAGACAAGAAGGATTCTACAGCAGTGTGTGTGTACTTGTTTTTGTTACCTTTTTAGGACCGTTTCCGGTACACACAACTACCTTGTCAAGACCAGTAGTCCTAATGGGGACCAAAGACAGGTCCTAATATAGTTAACATTTTTGAGTTGGGGGCTTTGTTTAGGACTAAGGTGTGAATTGAGTTTAAGTTAGTTTTAGGGTAAGTGGTTAGGCTGTAGAAATTACTGGAAATGAATGGAAATCAATGAATGGTCCTAATAAGGATAGACATACAAATGTGTGTGTGGTGCCCTGAGGCTGTGACAGGAGGAGAATGGTGTGATAACAAGCAGAGAGGCAGCATGGGAGCTCAGGCAGTTCACACCGCCTCCATCTGCTGAACCCAAACACAGCAGCACACACACACACACCTCGGCATTGACTCATCTGATTGGTTGAACAGAATCACTCTGACTGGCCCGTCTAGTTTAATCAGTTGATTTTTACCAAGTTTTTTTTTTCATTAGAGTTCACAACAAACCACATAATTTATCCATTAAACAGCTGTTGGGATGTGTTTCCAGATGTTGATCATATTTAATCAAACACATTTTTTGTTTTTCAGTAAAATATAATTAAGCTCAAATTATAATCAGTCCATCACTGTGATCAGCTGTTATTAAATTTACCTTTTTCTTCAGAGAACAATTCAAAATTGTCAACTTTAACTGTACAGAGGGCTTGTTTTAATAAAATATTCCTATTTAGGTTTTAAATTTAATAAAAGCTGAATTCAGCTGCAGGAGAAACGAAATGAGTTTCATCCAACTCCACCATCAAAATGTTGGTTTTTGATATCAACACAACACAGACACGAGTCTTCTGGTTTGTAATTTTTATACTTTTGTTGATGTTTTTTTTACTCATGAAACAGGAGAGTTTATTGAAATTTTAAAATGAAAATGAAACCATCAGTCTGACCTAGATGACATTTTTATTGTTAGAACACACAAAAGACTTGGTTAAAATAAAGTCAGGCTGTGGATTTTAATGCAAAACATAAATTTATTTAAAACAGACAAAGCCTGTAATTATAAATAAATAATGCCTTTATTTAGGAGCAAACGGTCATGAGTTATCTGGCTGCTAAATAAAACTAATTTTTTCCTGATTCTGTTGACTTCACACTGAACTTTCAGTGATTGAGTTAAATAACATTTACAGTACTCTGCTTCACAGTTTGTCTCTTTTTATTTGACTTATTGCTGGTGACTTTCTCCACTTTTATTTTGAAATGCAGATTTGTGATATACCCCCCACCACCACCAACACCAATAATTCAGAGTGAAATGAATAATGAATTTTACTAAAACCCCCAGTTCACAATTCTTTTTAAAAATAAAAAATAAAATAATATCCAGAGAACAGCACAATTTTAAACTTTATCTGAGAACCGGAACATCATCACGTTCCTGTTAAACACACAGAATAAATCTGAGGAGAAAAATAATGACTCTGATGGGCGACCTGAACCTCGGCTCGTTAAAGTCTCAACACGATCCCTCCCAGCGTGAGGACGTGGAGGAGGCGCAGCGCCGACCTGAGCGGCGGAGCGGCTGTCCCCGTCAGGAGCGTGGCGTCTCTGGAGGCCAGCACGGTGCGACTGGAGGTGGGATGGACGTGCCTGAAGTTGTTCTGCAGAGGTGTCACCTGCTCTGCGTCCTCCTCCGTGGAGAAGATCTGGGAGGTAAACTGAGTGAGCTGAGGAAAATAAAAAGTTAAATGTTTTTAATATTAAAGTAAACATTTTCAGCGTATACAACCCTTGATCCAAGGATATTGTGTACAATGTAAATAAAAACAATGCATCCATATTAAACTAAGAACATTTTAGAAAAAAGCAATGCATGCGAGTAAAATCAAGACAGGTGCAACAAACGGCTGAGTGCTACAAAACAGCAGGAGGAGCATTTTCACAGAATAGGTCACCTGGTCAGTCATGACTGGTTCACGCAGCAAGATTTTAAAATTTTCGGCTGATTTTCAAAGAGAGATCCCAAAAAAACCCAGATACAACAGGTTTGGTCCTACAATGTGTGGTGTGCACCCACAAGGAAAGACAACACACCACACGCAAACACTCACGAACATTCAGACGTCAGACGGGAAATCTCGCGAGACCTCTCAAGATTAAACGTGAATAAAAAAAAAACATGGCCGACGAGGAAGAAACAATGGCGATAGTTTGTGGACTATTTTTTAAGAGAAAAAAACCAAAACATAAAAACTGGACTTGACTTTCTGCTGAGTCATGGCAGTTGTTTTCTCCTCCGTATGTTGGATTCCCCTCTGCGTTTACGTCACCTCGCTTTCTGATTGTCTGGGTATAAAAGGAGCATTTTAGAGCTGTTGAATCTGTCAGAAGTAAAAACAGGCAGAGGTTCACCAGTTTGCAAATAACTAAAATAAATAAATCTAAAATTAGTGATTTGGTCAGAAGAATAACACTTTGAAACTATTTCTCTTATCTTGTACTGTGTAATAAAGATATCAGCACACAGGTTAGAAGCCTGCCTCTCTGATGCTATGGGGGTGCATTAGTGCCTAGGTTATGGGCAGCTTACACATCTGGAAAAACTCCATTAGTGAAGAAAAGTGTTTCAAGGTTTCTGCTCTCAACCAGACGGCAACGTTTTCAGGGAAGATCTTGCATATTTAGAACATTAGAACAAAATAAATTCAGCAAAGACGACTTAGGACTGTTGAAGAGCTAAAATCCTACATCGACAAAAATGAAACATTCCCCGCCAAAAACTCCAGCAGCAAAAGTAAGACAAAATTCTCTTATATTTATCTAAAATTTCCGAATTAGGACAATTGATATGTTTGATATGTCATATTTACATTTTACAGATTGACATTTGAACTTGTTGCTGTAAATTAGATTCAGAGTAGAGACGTACTTGGGACCATGAGATGTAGATGGGAACCTCGTACACAGTCCACACAACAGCCTGAGAACATGGAGGGGTGGTGAGGCTTCCGTGGTAACGGTAGTACTGACTCATGTTGTGCTTCGGCAGGAGACTCATCATCGGAAACGGTTTTATTTTAGTCGTTTGACCTGTGGAAAGAGACGTGGAGCCGCGATGAGCTCATCGTTACAGGTAACATGAAAAACTGGGGGTTTTATTTGACCCGTCTGACCTTTGTGAGCAACAGAAGACAGTTTTTGAGATATGTGTCCAAAGTGCAGGTTGTCTGCATAAACAACCTGCAAACATGGATTAAATCAGCACAGTTTGGTACAAAAACAAAACAAAAACTATCCAAATATTTTTACTGACATCTATAAAGAAGCCAAGAACAGCGAGTCCTGTTGGGTCGTCCAAAGCTGCAGACATATTAGGATGGATGGACTTCATGTTGACGATGTGCATCTGTTTTTTTTTTTTTTAAAGAAACATTAATGGATGGCTGAGCTGCTGGGCGTTGCTGCAGCGTTTTGCTCGTGAACGTGCAGAGCTGCCTACTGACCAAACTGTACCTCCATTGGGTATCTGTGCCTGTCCACCGTGTGCTCCGAGCCGTTGCTGGCCGGGCCTCCCCAGTGGAAGTGCAGCTGGACGGTGTGGTACACACCTGGAAGACCGCCGCCGCTCACCGCCATGCCGCTGCCGATCTGTAGCACGACTAGGAGTGGAGACGAGATAATGTCAAAAACACAAAATGAAACGAGTGAAAAGGAAACAGCGGCGACTCACCGGAGTGGCCGTCGTTTTCCAGCATCCAGTGACCTGTTTGGATTTCATCGAATCCCTCCAGGTGTAACGGGTGCAGGGAGTCGTTTCTGATCATGTGATGGTCCAGGTTGATGGGAGAGTGATGGAGCTCAAGTAGAGGATGGCACAAAGGGAACGATTCTCCCCAAGAGTACGGATCTGATGGTGGAAAGGAAAAATAAACTTTTAATTAACTTTTATCTTATTAAAAGAGATTAATTTATTTGAGTTAAAGTCAACATATCTTGATTTCAAATCCTTCTTTTTCACATTTAAATCATTCAGTTGGGGTCTACGTAAAGTGGAACTGCAATGCTTTGGTCTGAATTCCTACTTATTGTAACTCCACAACCCCCTCTTTCACCCATTTTCTGAGGTGTGTCTCAGATCAACTCGTTTTGAGGCTGTTTCTTTAAATCTAAATGGAGGCACTTCACCCCACCTCCAGGGGTTTAGGACTATAGCGGCACACTGTGACATAATAGTTCAGAAAACTTCACAGAAGACAGAGAAAACTGAACAGATTGCAAAATATGAGCCAAACGAAATATAAAGATATCTTTGCAGCACCAGGAGAGACTAAATTCAAATTTTCTGCACTCCTAGAGACTTAACACAACAAAATTAATTTAACGAATAAAAAAGCGAGTATTTGTCACTTTTAATGACCAAAGAGTCAACAACCAAAACAGGTAATCCTTGTAATAAAAAAAAATAGGAAACTTTAGACAAGGTGTCTGTTTTCTTTTTTAATTCAAATTTTTTGACTAAAGAATTTGCAGAACATTTAAATATTAAATGTTCTAAAATGAACTAAAAAAAATTAAAGTATTAACTGAAAAAAGGAGCCGATTGTTTTACTTGACAATATCTGTATCGAACACACTAATGCAAACTAATGAACAAAGGAGCAGAACATTCCTGCCTATAAAGAAGCACGGCAGAGGGTGTATCATGCTGTTCACCGACTCGACGGTAGAAACAAAAATGTGAAGATTATTAAGGTGAAATACAGTTTTAAAAAAAGTCTAAAAGTTGTGTTTTCAGCAGGAAAATGACCCGAAAGTCACATCTAACAGCACAAAAAATGGGGTTTTAAAGGTGGCGTTCTAAACCTTAATTTCAGGAAAAACATTAAGACAATGTTACATTAAAGAAAATGAGTTGCACTCTATGGAATTATGAATTCAACTCTTATGTTTTTAGCTAAATATCAATCAAACCAATGGATCATCAGCTTCTGGACTGTGAAAAGATGGTTTTATAAACAATAAACCAAATATTTGCTTTTTGTTTTTTATTTCTTGTCAAACTTCTTGTCTTCAGTTCTAGTTTTTAAAGAGACCAATCTTTGTTGTTGCATCAGAATGAATCAAACACTCACCACAGCTCGGCTCATCATAACAGTAGTCCTCTGTAAGACACAAATATCAACCAAACCATCAATTCTTTCACAGTTAACTTTATAGAAAATAAGTTTTTACATTCTTTTTCTTTTAATCTTACCTGGGTCGGCGCAGGAAACAAGCGCCACAAGGAACGCTGCGGTCCAGATCATGGCTGCTTCCCGGCAGGTGTCAGGATCTGAGGTGGACTGAGACCCTGCAGGAGAGTCCGGCTTTAAGAACAGGAAGGTGAAAGACGAGTTTTATGGCCTCCTGGTCGGACCGGTGAACTGTGTTATTGCCAGTCTAGTGGTCTTTTCTGATCAACGGGCTCATTGATGCGAGGACAGCTTCCCCCCCCCCCCCACACACACACACACACACCAGCCCTCCTCCCTCTCTGCTGCAGCCAGTGGAGATGCTCATTGACTAATAACAAGACCCATTCATCTCCTGGGAACACCAGAGAATGTACTGAACAGCCAATGAAGCTATAAGGTGTTCTGTTCTGGAAATAAATTCACTTTAGATTGAAACAAATGACAGATAATTAACATTTCACTTTTAGGTCCAAATCGAAAACGGTTCCTTTCTTTCACATCTCGACTGAGCGGCTCAGCGGCAGATTTGCCGTCTCCTCCGTCCAGCCATAGATTCTGTCACAACTTGACCCGTAGAAACAAAGCCTCTTTTCTTCACAGACAACGCTCTTCAGCCGGGTATCACTCTCTCCGCTCCCCCCAGCTCCGACCTTATGAGTCACTTTGAGGTGCATTATGCACCGCTTCCTTAAAGAGAAAAAAATGATTTAAATCTTTTGATGTTTGAGCTCGATGTTGGTGGTGGATTTCCCTGACATTTGGTCACTTGAGGAATTCCCTCAGGTGGCTAAATGTCACTAAGGATTAAATGTATATCCCAGCACAGAAAACACACAGGCTCCCTTACATTTTTTTTTTTTACCTTTTTTTTTAATTTAAAGGCTATCAAATAAGAGACAATGAAATGTAGCATTAGTTGATTTACATTTAAAACATTTTAAACCCCTTCTGAAACTGTACTCGAGCACAGAAACTACAGTAAAGGAACGGGAGCGGCTCACAGATACTGAAGCATGTGCAGATTTTTAAACCTACTGTCCAGCTGAAATCTTCCATCCAAATGAGGGGAAAACATGCAAAAAAAAAACTAAAACACATGCACCAAAAGGTACATTAAATAAAAACAAAGAAAATCTTTGAATCACACATGGACAGGTTATGAAAACTGCCTGTCCTGATAATCCACAGTGGATTGTCAAAGCAAAATAAAAAACAAAAAAAAACTATCAATTTAAATGAAATAAACAAGCTTAAAGATGGAAAAAAATATGTATTATACAATCGGTACATTCAAACAAGAGATCCGTCACGTTTACAGACTTTTTTCTTTTTTTCAGGGTCAGATAATGAGTTTGGATGCTGGTGGAGGAGCCTCACCGGCCCTGAAAACGTCCTCAAACTTCTTCAAATCCATCAAACGATTGTCATCTTTCTAATTCTAAATATACACTTCATTATTATTTTTTTTTTTAACGCATATCTTTGAAAGAGTAAAAAGAATTAAAGCCGAAACATAAAAAGACAACAAAAAGAACCCGTCAAAGTGTGGAAACACCGGGGAGAAAGGGGCAGCATCCAAAAAATGATTTTATCCTCACAAATAAAACGATTTAATGAATTCATGACTGTACAAAACACAGAACAGTTCAGTAGGAAAAAACGTCCAGTTGATGACATCAGCAAATATTTCATTTGAAGGATTATTAACGTTTGGGACAGTCGTTTAAAACTACTTTTTTTTTTTAAAAACAAGAAACTTTACTTTTACTTGAAAAGTCTTTATCGCATCATGATGAAAATAGAAGTCAGTCTATGCCTATCCCACAATCAGATAACCCAAATTAAACCCTGCATTATTTATTGAATTACAACATTAAAATCATAATTATCAGTAACACTGCAGCCTTCTGATCGCTGTCGCCACATAAAAACCCCAAAACAGCAAACACTCGTATCTGAAGTACAAAATGTTTCCTTCTGCAAATCTGAGCTAGAAACTCTGGAAGACAGCTTTGTGTGTCAGACAGTAAAAGTTTGAGGGGAAGTTTTTTTTGTTTGTTTTTTAATGAGCAAACAGAAATCAGGGTCTGGGGTCATGCAGCAGCAGACGGTCAGGATGTTACTGAAGCCTGCAGGACGATTCAGACGCATCACTTTAAATGTGTGATGCAAAAACAAAAAGCGGCACGAGCAATAAAAGCTGCACTCACTGGCGCCGTTTCCCCCCCGTGGACAGGAACGTACGGGTTTTTAACTCCAGGAGAATTTACAGCAGGATTATTTTTTTTATCCAGTCAAGCCGTTTATTGGTTTGTTTTGTTCTGCACAAAAAAAAAAAAGTCTCATCCAGACTGGGGAGCTTCTCCTCTCTGTACACAGTCATTTTCGCTCCCATAGAATCCAGAGTTTACAAAAAAAAAATAAAAAAAAGAAGCAACACTTTGAAAAACAGGTGTCTTGAGAAAGAAAAGATTTCTGAAAAAACCAAAAACGCAGCTGCTCGTCTTTTTGATATGTCTGTACAAACGTGAAGCCCCTTCCTGCAGTCAGTGTTAAAGGAGAATTAGCTGCAGCCTCTCCTGGAGCAGAACACGCTGAACCCATGAGAAATATCCAGGTGCAGCTTCTACACCACCGTGCTGAGCGAGGAGGCGCAGTCTGCGGGCACAGCGGTGGGGGCGTGGCCATCTGTTGGCGTATCGGGCCCCACCAGGAGGGTGCTGCTATCTATGGAGTCCTCCCGCTCTTGAGAGGACAGCACTGAAGTTGGCACGGGGCCGGGCCCGGTGGGAACGTCGGCCTGGAGCCTGTCTCCCATGGTGTTTATCTGGCTCGGCACCACAGAGACCCCGCTGTGTCCTGGAGGTGACGACAGAAAGCAGGAGTGTTTAGAGCTTAACGCTCCCTGTGGTGAGATTATAAACAGTTCAAGAAGAAAGAAAGAAAAAATTTAATTAAATTAAACATGTATATATATAAAACAAACTCACCAAAGTCTACGTAGAGAAGGCTGTCTGGGTTGATGGAAGCCTCGTAAGGAGGAGGGGGGTCGTCTGGGTGGTGGATGTCGGGGTATTTGTAGGCTGCGTACGGAGGAGGCGGCTCCTGGAAATGAAAAGCACCTCCCTCTCCATCATCAGACAAATGAAGAGGAGTGAGACCGGTACCGAATGCATCCGGGCCGTAGTCAAAGCCTGGGACTCGTCTTCCGAGGTTAAAATGGTGCACTGTGAGAAAAAAACAAAACGTGTGCATATATTATATATTATAAACATTACTCTGAGTGCTGTTTGTTTCAGTCATACTCACAGTTGCCTCCGATCAGCGTCTCGATGCGTTCGCGTCTTCTCTGGCGAAGTCTGTGCACCATGAAGAGCAGCAGAGAGAGGATGAGGAAGGACGAGATGCAGCTGACGATCAGCCTCATCCCACTCGCCATCGAGTCAAACAGACTGTTTCCATCTGAGCGGGGAGAAAAACAAATGGCATCATCGAGTAATCAATCAATGACACGATCGAAGAGGCGCCTCTCTTCAGCAGTACCTGGATCCAGGCAGGTAAACTTGCAGCACTCTTTGGGATCTTTCCGGAAGTGCTGGCAGCCCTGCGGCCGCTCGCACAGCGCCGCCACGCACATCTCCGGCTCGCCGTCGTGACACGTGCAGCTCAGGCACGGGTCGTCTCCTTTCGGGGTGAAGTAGTAGCCCTCGTTCACGACGTTGTCTTTAATGTCCACACAGGTTTGCCCTGTGAACGTGAAACAAAATAAATAGTCGAAGCAGTTCCCAGCAGGCATATCTGTCACCAAATGTGCACCAAACGAGCACATACTCCTCTTGCACAGGAAGGGGAACTTTTTGTAGCAGTTCTCAGCGTGCCAGCTGTGCAGGCCGCGGTCGTTCATGTTCTTGAGCTGAAAGCGCTGCAGCTGAGCGCAGAAGACGTTGTCCTGAGATGAGGTCTCCCCGATCTTTGCAAGACCTTCGGGTGGCAGAAACACCTGCACGGACCCTATTAGGAAACATAAAAAAGGAACTTAGAAAACACATTTGAGCTATTAAAAAAAAAAAAAAAGACTGGGCTTTTTGAAAAGTCACTACCTTTGTATGCTACTTCCCAGCGACCCTGTAAGGTGTGGCTCTGATTGGTGATCACGTACTGATAACCCACCCAAAACCTGAAAGAAACAGAAAACTTTATCGGTATATGAATTACCTGATTTCTACCACTAGAGGGCCTATGACCAAAATCAGAACACAACCACTTCCTTATCTCTGGTTAAATTTATCAAAATCTACATCATAAAAACTGAAACAACTCAGGAAGTACAAAAAGATCAGTGTAGCAAATCACAAACAGAACTTGGCACTTGTGTTATTTGCTCTACAGCCTCTTATATTCAGTAAATAAAGTAGGAGACTGCTTTCAGCATGAGCTCTGGGCCGAGTAAAGACTAAATAAAAAGGGGAAACAGCAACAGTCAACTCACGTGCACTGGTCTCTGCGCTCGCAGACATTATCATCGAAATCCACCTCGATCTTCAGAATGAACTGCAGCTCCTCGTTGGTCACAAACGTAGCCAAAGAGCCGTTGACCTTCTGACACGTGTCCACGGCCTGCCAGTAGTTCTCGTTCCTCAAGTACACTTTGTAGCAGCTGGCCGTCTTTTCGTAGTGGTGCCACCCGCTGGGACATTTTTCTAAAGACAGGGAAGGGGAAACGATTGATGCCCACTTTGGATGAAAGCCGTATTCAGGATGGGCTGAGAGCAGGAAAGGAGCAGCTTACTGTTGAAGCGTACGGGCTGAGGCACGCCGATGACGTCTTCTACCTGGTCGTATCCGTTCCCGAAACGAAACAGCTCCTCCTTCACAGCTGCAAGCAAATACAGAAAATCCACTCACTAAAATATATGAAGATATTTAGAATGGATTTGTGTAAACTGTCAAAAAGTTAACATGCTTTTAACACGAATCACTTTTAACTCTGCAGGATCTCAGTGTTGTGCACACAGATGAATAATAATTTTTGTCTCTTCACCTGTGAGATCTCCTGATGCTCTAAAAGTTGTTTTTATTCCCTCCACCCGACAGTAAATATTCTGTCTGTGTGTCAAACCTCACAGAGCTGTTCTTGTTTGTACCCCTCCAACACACCTTAGACAACTGGGTATTTACTGCTTTATAAAGTTTCTGCCAGCATCACCGGAACAGACTGCTCCACTTTTCTGTATATTTCAACACAAATAATCCCAAACAAAACCACAAATTGTCATGCATACTGTTTTATTTATTGGTTTAGTCAGTTATTTGCAGAGGTATGTTTGAGCTGTTTTCTCTTTAATAAAAAATGTATTTGTGCCATTTGACTGTTTTAGAGGATAACAAAAAAAAAGAAAGGTGTTATTTTTATCAGTCATTGCTACTTCCTGTTCAAATAATGTAGTCTTTATTTGAAAAATGAATAGAGTCCAGACTATAATCTGATGTAGGCCTACAACTCAAAGCAAGCTCAGTGACTCGTGTATGGAGGTCACATGCTGTGCTCAATCCTTTCAGTAATTCCCATTAGGCGATCAGAGATCTGGGGATAATTCTTATGGATATGAGGGGAAAACAAAAGGATTTTGGTGAAAAGGCTTAACACAGAGACATCTATACACCGTTAAGGAGATCAACACTCTGTAAACAAACACAGAGACTCAGAATTTAAGGGCAGTTTTTCTGTTTGTCGATTCACTGATAGTTAAATCAGCTGGACTAATGTATGCGTTGTGTATAAAGAATAACGATATTAAACAGTAGTAGCTGTGCAGTGCTAGCTGTACTTGTAAGGTTACAGTAGTTTCCTGAAGTAAAGTGTTTTTTCGCAACTGTATTTATTTGCTAACACTTAAAGAATCTGTAAATAACAGCTGAAATTATCCCAACACTTTAGGCTTTAGTGACTTTGAAATGTTTGATCTGTGGATAAACATGATGCTAACTGTTTTAGCTTTTCCTATGGCAATGTTTAGTAATAGATTAGCATTGATGCTAATTATTGCTTCATCAACGTGTGATTAAAAGTGCTTTTTGAACAGTTATTGTTCACTCTATTATTATCAAAATATTACTAGCTTTTAAAGACACAAAGGTGGTTGTTAAAGTGCGTTGTCCTTACCGGGACAGTCCATCTCGTCACTTTTGTCCTCACATGCTGTCCAGCCGTCACACTTCCAGGACATGGGGATACATTGCATCTTCCCACTGCGACAGGCGAACTGCCCGGGGTTGCAGCGCTGCTCTGAAATACAACAACATGGTTCGAGCGGTCAAAAGCGTGCGTGGCACAAGAAAAATGACACCATGTGAGCTTTAAATAAAGTGGAAATCTGGTGCGAGACACACTGTATTAATCCACCCAATGCATATTTACAGACACACAAACTTCATTCTGTCCTCTCACTCGTTTGACAAACCAGAGCACCCAAGGAGAAAAAGAGAACAGATATAAAATTATTCAATCAGCAGCTGCTTCTCATTTCTGCTACAGATGCAAATAAACCACAGAGGGAATGTTTAGTCTGTTGCAAATCTGCAGACAAGTCTAATCTTGTCTTCAAGCAACTGTTTTCTGTTTTGAAATGGATGTTGATCTGTTTAAGAAAAGTAATTTATCATTTTTCCACCAGATCAGGCAGCTGAAGATAAACAGCACCACTTTGGGAAGCCTGTCGCCAAGTCAGGAGTTTTGAAGACAACTGAGCAAAAAAAAAGTAGCTTTGGGTTTATATATGACACATCCCTGGATGTTTGTTCAAAATCAAATAGAATTTCTTGTTTTAAAAATAAAAATAAACCCTGTGTTTTAGCACACTTTCAAAAAGGAACTTAGTCAGAATATTAGGAAACGGCTCCATTATTGAGAAATCTTTCGGTAAATATCAACCTCATGTGAAACCAAGAACTGGTTGCTTCATCTGGAGGATTTCAAGCTGGTAGTTTATTCTTCTAACAAAAATAAAAAACTACACTAAGAAAACAAACTGCTTGCTTACCTGACAATAATCTTGCCAGGGCTAGCCTCGGACCTGAAACAAATAAAAACAAAAGAGTGACTATCCTAATTTATCAGTAGGTTTTAAGTTTACCAAAAAAATACAAAAACAAATCCAAAACTAATTTCAGGTCGTCTAAGCAGCTTTCTGGTATTTATTGGTGAGGTTTGTGTGTTTCTACAAAGATGGATCGCCTACTCGCTTGTCAAATTTGGAAAATGTTTAGAGAAAAGCTCTGGGATGTTTCAAGGCTTTGCTTTTTGTTTCAATCACAAATAACCCCACACACACAAAAAAATACTTTTTTGTTAGTTTTGTTTGAACAAATCTGTTCAAAACAAACCCAGCAAAGAGCACACGGTTTAATAATTACCTATAAAGAATGAAGTTTAGTTTCACCATCATTACTGGTTATTTATTAGGGACAAACACAAAATACATAATAAAAACAGCTCAGTTGTAATTATTAAATGATAATTAAAAATGGTAAACTGCAACGCTTGACCCTAGATGGGTTCTTAAAGAATAAAAAAAGGTCAAAGAGAATTATCAGAAAATAGTTAAATAAGTTGAATTATGAGATTATGAAACTTGCATGAACAATTTCCATTATTTGATAATTAGATAAAAGAGTAAGTTTGATGTTTGAGGGACAGATTTACACACTTTGTTTTTATTTTCTTAGTTTTTCTTGAATATTCACCTCTCTCTGCTGATGCAACAACAGGAGTTTTCCCACTGAGGGTAAAATAAAATGATTTTTTGCTATTCTGTTGAATATTTCTCAAACAACAACACATTATCAATAGGTTATGAAATAACTTGGTTGTTCATGCTCCTAAAAATCTTTAGAAATGTTAACTTTCAGTGACTCAACATGATGTTGAACTAATGACACTAAAATTACAAAAAAAAAAAAGTGAATCAGTTCTCTGAAATCAGACTAAATCAGTCTACTAAGAGTGTTTTATGCTCCTCGGTGGTTCATCCTGTCTTCGGTGATGATGCTAAGTGGACCGAAATGCATTACAGGCCCGTCTCGGCCTACAGGGACTGAATGTTTTATAACAGAGTGATGGATAACATTATACAGGGATTTAAAATATATTACTGAGAACTATTAATAAGAAATGCTTATATTTATAGAGAATACCTGTTAGGAGGTTTTAAAAAAAGTCACAATGATGAACGATTTTCATAAAGATTTTTTAGCAAAAAAACAGGAAATATGTTTAATATTAATAATTTAACCATCTCGCTTATTTGTTGCTACACATTCTTGTCTAAGAAGCACAAAATAAATGCCCAGTCCCTGATGCATCTGAGCTCCAACTGAATCATGATTGATTATCATTATTCATGAATTCTGCACATTTTTGATAACTGTACTGAAAAAAACTGCACAGGAGCAGAAGTTATTCAGATGGCGGATCTTAAGGTGACCAGATATGACTGGCTGAAGGCAAGGTTTGAGGTATAAACAGATGAAATTAGTTTAGATCGATAGAAGCTTCAAATTAAAGTCTTTCACTACAATGCCTTGTTATAATCTGAACATTATGACTGGGATAAATTACTTTAATTTCATGTAGTTAAAACCAGCTTCATCTCACTTTGGTTTGACCAGGGTTTTTTATTTTACTGCATGTATTAGATGTCAGTTTTGTTTGCAGATGGAACAACCTTGATCGTGATTAATTACTAGTCCAAGGTGAAATGACATGACGCACAGGGGAAAATATCTATGGTTAATAATAATAAAGAATGAACAGAATAAATGAGGTTCAACTAAGGGTAGTTTTACTGTAAAGGTTGCTGATCTTTTTATTGAATGAATTTATGCCACATCTTTCAGGATATTTAACAATCATTGCACCAACAGGGAAATTGCATATTAGCTGGAGGCTTTGAGAAAGAGGCTAACCCTTTTATATTCCCAAAATGCTAAAGGTTTTTGTAAAAACCAACTCTCTAGCTAGGGTCATAAGTGTCCCAAATCACCATTTTACCCATGTCCCACTTTGATAAATAAAGAAATATACAAATTTATGGCAAGATCATGTAACATAAAGAGAAAGGGCTCTGGTCTTTTAAATAATATTTCAGCTTTTATTTAATTTAAGCCGAGACTCAAAAGCTTTCCTCAAATACAAAGTAATTCTCTGGTTTTATTTTACTTAGCTCTTCCACTAAACTCAATATTTCCTGGTTGAATTAGCAAAGGCAAACTGAATAAAAGACTTGGATTTTTGGATGCACCTACATGGTTTGCCACACTAAAAGTGTGTCTTTGTATCTCTTATATAACCATGAGGAAAATACAATAAAGCCCATGAGGACAGCCCAACTCAGTTCAGCTGAAGTATAACGGCACAGCAAAGCGACCTTGTGCAGACGCTGCACTGTCTCCTGCCTCTGATGATTCATCGCCGAGGTTTGCTGTTAAAAGCAGTGAGTGGGTACAGCCAATCGTTTTCTTTTTGTGCCACCTCACATTTAAAACCTATCATTATTCTCCATGCTGTGTTTTTAAAATTGCTGCTGTCAATTTGGTTCAACAACTACCCAAAGTAAAAAAAATAAATAAAAATAAAAGAAAAATGTGTTTTTATTTCATGCTACTTCTGGTATTTTAATAGACTGACAAGAAGTTAATCTTATTTCTTTCTTTTCCTGAAAATCTTTACAGTTTCACTTCTAATGTGATATATTTAAACTGAAAATGGGAAGTAGCACCACTGTGGCGTACATCATGTGTTCGTGATATGTTTGTTTCATGGACAGATCTGAGAATACACTGCACACATTTGAGTTAACAAAAGAAATGATTTTAGCTTAATCCTGTACAGTTTAAGGGTCACTTTTTATGCCTTCAGTGACACTGACAATGTGTTGATTTGAGCCATAAAGACCAAGAGGTTCCTGAATCGTCATACTGACATGGGCTACTTCCTCCACAGAGCAATGATCTATAGGCCCCTGTAAGTAACAGAAAAATGTAAAATGATGTCAGACCAAAGCTGAAATAATACAATTTTACTCCTTAAATAAGGTGTGAGAGTAACACAGGTCAAATCATCAACTTCATGGAAATTAAACTAAACTTTCCTCAAACAAATGATGCCATTGGTGACATTTAGCCCAAACAAGTTCTAGGTATTTTGCTTGAATAATATGTTGACAATATTTCCTATGTTGAGCTTTTTTAATCTTATCTCAAAACCATCAGTAAACTAGTTCATTTTAAAACTTTGAGAGTATTCTATTCAGCTACAATTTAATACAAAAATAATAAACAAAACTCTATATTACGAAAAGAACCACAGAACCACTGAGTCTTCTGAGAGTTTTGTCATGTGTGTTTCACCAAGTCTGCGTTTACATTTATCATCTGATGGATACATCGTGCAGTGTTGTGAATGTCATATGGGTACAAAATAATAATTTTAAGACAAACATAAACCCTATCAGCAGTGCCCAACAGAGAAGGGAGTGCAAACAAAGTCTTCCAAAATAAGAAAAGGTTCATATGCAGTTAAACTCCCTATAGCCTGTGACACAGAGTGTTGAGGTCCCCGTCAAACGGTTAAATAAAAAAAATAACAACACACCTCTATACATAGACAGTGCAAATATCATCACCCAAACAACCAGCAGAGGTTTAAAAAAATGAGCCAGATGAAGCCCAATTTGTTCAAAAGTTGACCTTCACTTTTAACATCGCTCACTCAAATTATACAAACAAACAAGTGTAGCGCTGACTCACATTTTAGCTCATTTTAAAAACTGAATTCGATGACACACCGAGGCTGGCTGCAAACAAGATTCCAAATAGGGACGAGCTGTCGCCAAATAACCATTCATCAGCAAAATGAAAAGTGTGTTTTTGTGTGTGTATTTATTTATTTTTATTTGCCATCTAGGGAAGCGGTCAGTTCTCTGGTTAGAGCTGAACAATAATGAGTTTATCCATGAGCCGAACTGATAACAGTTTCTCTAATCCACACAATTGGCAGGATCACAAGACCAGTCCTGGAGGAAACTACAAGATCTGTTTGTACTCCTGCAGCTTAAAACCAATAGCAAAAGGATTTCTTTCTAAGCACAAACACAAGTCCTAAATGACCTTACACTAATAATGTTTGAGGCATGGATCATATCTAAACAGAGAAAATAGTTTAATTTCAGCAAATATATGCTTTCTGAGCAAGTATGGAACAAATATGTAAATGTTATTTGTTTTTTCTTAAGGTTATATTTTCTTTAGTAGGTGTAGCATTTCTAGTTTTTAACATGTGGGGGAAATCAAGTGTTATGACATAATTTCATTTTATCGGTCTAAAGGTTTAGTAGTGACGCTCAGTGTGAGTCAGGTTTGGTGATGCAGGAGGTCGTGCATTTAAAATTACAGTTTCAGCACTAAAGAACCACAGAGAATGAGACCTTTACGTTTAAATTAATGAAAAATTATCATGCTTCATATGTCTGGTATAACTCCCCAATTACTAATGGGCTAAAGTTAGCTTTAGTAACAAGTAAGGGTTGCACATTTGGGTCTTTGTAACAACTATAATTTATAAGTACTTTATCCATATTAAGTGTCACAGTCTGACGGTTTTATTTAGCCTACTTAAAAAAAACATCCGCAGGGCGCACACAGTAAAGGCGGTCAAGAGTAGCAGAAACGCGGTTTAGAGAAGCAACTAGAGTCCCCGGCTTGTCCGACAGGCCTCCGCGTCTGACCTGCAGCCCTTTGCTTCCAGCTGTAATCTACTCGTCCCACTTAGAGCCCATGGGAATATTTTGGTCACAGGAAGGTAACTAAATAAAATAATAATAAAAACATTTTACCTGTCCGTGGTGGGTCCGTCAGCGTGAGGACGAAGAGAAGAGAGAAGAGAAGGAAACTGCTGCTGTCAGCCTTCGGCAACATTTATCCTCCATTCATAGTAACTCCTCTATTCAGAAATTTAAAAATATACCCGTGGATCTGCAACGCCTCCGCCCTCTCCTAAATTATTACGGCCAACTATTAACGCAGTTTCTACCCATTTTCACGCACTTGTGTCGTCGATTAACCAAACAAAACGACGTAAATAGCGCATAGTCGCAGTAGTCAGCGACAGAGATTGAAGTTAATCTGGTTGAGGTGCTAACGTTAGCTAGCTACCGTCCGTTTGTGCGGAGCGGCGTTTATTCAAGATGGCCGCAGTCTCCTCTTCACAACAATCCCAAACATGCAGCGAACCAGGCAGGACATCAGCTGGAGGTTTCTGCCGGGGCGGAGTTCAGCTCCGTATATAAACAGACTGTGTGCGCGGACCGGGTGGAGCCCCAAGGAGAAAAATCACTTTTTTGTTATACCTATCAAAGCAGAGGGTGTCGGGAGACGTAGCAGTTGAGGGAAGGGTGTTATACACAATTATATATATAATGACCCAAATTACACAGCTGTTCAGCACGGAGCTCAGGACACACAGGGTGAATACATTTATTTTTAATATTTTTATTAAAAAGTAATAAAACTAATTGGAAGAACTGTTTGTGCTTTTTGATGAATGTGTGTCTTTTTATTTTCTTTTTCTTGATGTTTTGTTTCATTGTTTTTTGGATGATATGGACATTTATTTTTTTGTCTGAAAAATAAAGTCTACAATTACACAAACCCTCACACATCAATATCTTAAATATGTGTTGCTATCTAGGATTTGTAACTGAAATATTTTACTAACTCATACATCTTAATTTCCACTTTATCAATGAAGTACATTAATTATTATTCCTGTGTTTTAACTAAACTGTGGGGGTTGTTGAACGCATTGGCGGGTAAATGAAATTGTATAGGCAAAATCTATCATTTAGGATTTTTGAAATGTTAATTTTTTTCCTGATTTAAAATCAAATTTTTTTTTTTAAGCGAATTCGACAGTGGACCGGCCTAAGCTCAGCCATGGGCCATATGTGGCCTACAGCTCACCAGTTGAACAGGGGCACCGCTGGCAAAGTTTGAAAACAGACAGAGTATGCTGGGGTATTTCATGAAACTATAAATGGGCTATCTGATAATAAATAAAATTAAAATCGATTTTTATAAACATAAATTTGCTTTAATTTCTTTGAAGAAATTGCAGATCCAGTTTTTCTGGTAAAAACTAACTGGAGACCTCGTATTTTTATTTGAGTTCTAAATTTTTTTAAATGTGTCATCACATAGTTTGTTTTTAAGTCAAACATGGACATGTTGATCTTTGTCCTATGATGTCAGTTGTTTCTATTATTCTCAGAAACCATACATTAACAAAAATCTATTAATCTAAGAGAATGGAGACCAAGATCTTTCACAGTAAAGCTTATTAAATGTAACAAAAAGTAAAAAAAAAAAATCTCCAATCCACTGTACAAATTTTTAATCAATATTTACAACACATATGTGCTCTTATTTTGAAAGCTCCGTTGCGGTTCCATACATTGTAACAAGTCTTTTGCTTTACAATCCAAGCAGAGTGGCTATTTTTAGAAGAAGTCGGATGCCTTCCTTCTCTTGGGAAGCTGCAGCAGATTGTCTGTGAGGGACGTGAGGTCCTGAGAGCTCGGGGTCTTGGCTTTGTTTGGTGTTGGTGTTCCTGAAGGAGTGGCCGGTCCGTTGAAGGGAGTCTTGCAGGGAGTGACTCTGTGCGAGGGGGAAGGAGTGTAACTCGCCCGCAGTGCTTTGTCAGTGTATTTGCTAGATGTCCGATTTACAAGCCGCTGCAGGGCGGGGGTGAGGGCCGGGCTAAGACCTTTAGGTGTGAGACTGCAAAACAAAAATCAAGTCCTCTGTTAGCGCAGGGTGGCATTTTCTGCATGAATGCACCAACAGGAAACAATCTGACAAGAGTACTGAACTGAGATCTAATCGAAAGACGAGAGAGGTATTACCTTGCAAGGTTTTCCGTAACTTTTCTCAATGCTTCCTGTTTCTTTGCGCGGTTTTTAGCGGCAGCTTCGTTAGCCATCTTCAAGCCCAACCGTTCTCGTCTGCCTGGCTCGGGTATCTTTTAAAAAACAACATATATTGTCAACATTTTACAACCTACACATTTAGCATGACTGAACAAGAACATCACAGAATGGTAACCACCTTGAATGACGGGCCATGGTTCCTCTCAACATACGGAGTGTCTGATCCATCCAGACGAAAAGGGGTGCTCTCAATCTCACCCCAGGTCATCAGAGGTGACTCAGCAACACCTGAGGGAGATTAAAAAACACCCAAAATAAAGCAGTGACGTGATTATAAACAAGGCCTGGAGAGCTTGTCGTCTTTCAAACAGCAAGCAGTTTAAAATTATGGCTGATTTGTAAAAGTGATTTAAACTATTGAAGTGTCCCTTCAAGGCATGAAAAACCCATCAGAATGAGTTATTTATCCTTGCAAACAAAATCTTAAATGACAAAAAAAAAGATGGAAAGAAATGTAGTAGATTAAGCTGCTCAGATTTAATTTACAGACCAGATCTAAGGTAAATTTAAAAACCCACCTGGTGCTGGGGAAGGAGTCCTTTCATAACCGTATCCATTAACTTTTGGGGAGTCGTGAGGTATGAGCTCTTTCCCATCAGGCCCCACTTTGCCCTGTTTGAACTACAAACAAAAACATGTTGGTTAAACAGCGTCATTCAAACAAACATTTTCCAGCAAACGAGTGAGCCTAACGTACCTGTGCGTTGAGAGCTGCGGCTTGTTGAATCTGACTTTTGTTGAGAGCTTTGCTGAACGGATCTCCAACAAATCGAGTGTTTTTGTGAATTACCTCTCTTGGCTTCTTAAATACAGCGTCATCGTCTTCAACGCCTATAAAAGTGAATAAATAAGATCACTCTCTCTCACAGCGTAGTTTAGTGAATTTTGAGTTTTAATAACATTTTATTAGGAAAACAAAAACTATCTGTGTTTGATCTCCCCACCTTCTGGATAATACATCAAGGCGTTCTTTGCTTTGTACTCCCATGTCTCCAGTCCGGCTTTGACACATTCAAGAGCAGCTTTCTCTGCTGACGGCAAGGCGAGGTTTTCTTCATGGCGCTAAAAACAAATTCAAAAAGGCTTTTGATACTGTTCTTTAGGGTTGGGAAAAATCCTATCATGTGCATCATCAGAAAAACTGTCAATAAATATTTGTCAAATTGCAATTACTGCAATTAGTGCCATGTGATGATGACGTATTTTTGTGTATGACCCACTTTCACTACATGCATGTAGGGCTGTAAGAAAATATAGATACACTGAAATCTTGCAATATTTCATTTCCTGATACTGTATTGATTCTCAAAAGCACAGTATAGATTTTTACTTAAGCCTTAATGTATGGATGTAAGAAGAAATGTGAAATGCACTTGTAGTTGTCAGTGTTGTTTAGTGTTTTTAACATATTTTCCACTTTTGTTTTAACAGATAAGTAATAAAAAATTACTACTGTATTCCAAGCATTTTGTTAGTTCAAAATTGCCATAAATGACCAACCTGTTTGAATTCAGCTTCTGCTTCATATAACCATGCGTGCCTCAGTTTCTCCTTGTCTTCTGCCAGATCCATGATCTGCTCAAACGATGCATTATCCTCACTGGTATTTTTAGCAAGGAAACGATCCAAACTTGGCAACATTTTCTCCTCCGTGTCATTCTCCTTTTTATCTATAGGGAAAGCATTTGTAAAATGAAAAGAAAAAAAATAACAATTTCACATGTATATATTCATTCTTAAACCAGCTAAAAAAAAGAGTTGCAGTAAGAGGAAATGATTTCAAACATACCAACATCTGAACTTTTACTACAGATCGTGGAGGAAGGAGATCCTGAGCGACCCACTGGTGTCTCAAAGCTGGCAGGGGTCACGTCTTACACAGAAGCAAAGAAAGACATTTAAAATAACTTTAATAAACCAAAGCTGTTTCTATTTCTACAATTAATAGAGTAGACCTCTGTGACTCTGAAAGGAGGAAGCGAATTAAGATGATGGATGGAATAAATAGAGTTTACAATCAGGCACGCTGTGTTTATTTGTTTATTATTAATGAGCTTTCTACTCACAAGGTGCTGAGGTTTGTGGGGTAGATTTGGTCAAAGACGATCCATATCGGATCGATATCTCCCTCATCCTTTCAAGGTCTCCATTTTCCTCTGCTTCAAGGTAGTCCTTCTGCGCTTGCAATTTGGTAACATCTGGGAAAAAGTCCCTCTGGATGATTTTCTCCAAGCTCTGTAAAAAACAGTCACGTGAACAAAAGATAATTCAGTAAGATTAGAGAGCTACAGTACAGTAACCTTCAAAAAGCGCACATAAAGATTATAGTTAGTGGAAAAATACGTAATTTATTTGTGGTTGGGTATCCTACAATCATATTTTGTTTCAAGAATATCACCTCAATGTACTCCTCTTCATCGAGGATTTTTCTCTGTAGCTTTCCCTTATCTTTGTCCGTTTCCTCAGGCTGACGGAGAGCCACTGTTGTGACCGCTGAAGGCACGAGAGTTCCGGACAAAGCTTTCCTCACGCTCCCGCTACCCTCCATGATTGTGGAGGTTGTTGTTAGCTTAGCCAAAAGACAACAAGCGAGCCTACGGCTATAAAGCTATCGAACAAATAAAATCACTAATATTCAACTATAAAAGCGCCTTAATATAACTAATCAAAGTTACACATTTAGAATAGCGAGATATAACTAGTCACCTTAATGCTAACTTTTAGCCCCGACGCTACCGTACACAAAACGCACTTACGTATTTCAGAAACGTTACGTCACCGGAAGCTTACGCCTCCTAAATAAATTTTCAGAATAAAATATGTCAGCGTCCCACATTTCAACTGTCAAATCAGAAATTATAAAAAATAAATATGCAATTTGATGATCTTTAGAAAGATTAAAGCCAAGGAGTATTTATTTATAAAATAAAGAAATAATGGGTTTTTGTTGTAACATTTTTAAAAGATTTTTCATCAACCAAAATTACTAAAAAGTTAGGAGAAAAAAAAAGGAAAAAAAAACCTGCACATTAGATTTTAATAATTTTTGTTGATGGCATTCATTTTGTTTAATCCTCGTTAGGAGGAGGATTTTTGAAATTGAAGTAAAAAAATCTGAAATACAATAAAAGCCCTTGCATTGTCATTTCAGTGTAGTTTATGAAGGTATAGGATGCTAACAATAGAAAGTTCCAAAATAATTAGACTAATTTGCTCATAATTTAGGCAAATGACAAGTTTGTATTGACTCTGGGCTAAAAAAAGGTTTAATGTCTAAATCAAAACAGATAACTTTTGAGCTTTTAATTTTAAAATTTTAACAGTTTGAACATGTTATGTGTGCTGCAAGAAAGTTACTACATTTTTTGAAAAAGCTATTTTTATTAAAGACAACAAGATGTTTTTGGACATCTTGTGCAAAAGACAAATCATAAGAGCCTGACACTCAGCTTTTGGTGCCAGATGCATGCACTCAACCAATCAAAATATAAACAAAGGTTAATTGTTAGGATAAAACTGAAACAAAAATATATGTTTTCTGTATGAACTTGAATATTTGTCAAACACATAATATATTTGTGTGATGTTTCAGCAGAACACATTAATTTTTGGTGTTTCCAACAACAAATGAAAGTCTTTTCTGACGTCTCCACTTGGCTCTTCGGTTTTTAAACCAAACCTGTAATGGGAGAAAAAAAAAATAGTTTCTTAAAACATTTTATGACAACCTGCAGTTTCATAACCTGGCTGCATATTTTCATGTTCACATTCATAAAAATAAATAAAATAAATGCAACAGCTGTCTTACTTCTACTCTTTCTTCTCTTAAGTGAGTGCGCTGTGCAAGTTTCTCCCTGGTGTTCACATCTGGATACTGATTCTGCAGGAACAGCTCCTCCAGCGCGTCCAGCTGTTCCTCTGTGAAAATCGTGCGGTGACGTCTGGTTCTCCTCTGCACCTGACCTCCGGACACCTGCTCCTCCTTGCGAGCGTCTCCCAGCCTGCAGGGCTCCGAGAGCATCGCTGAGCTCCATCCAAACTGACAGGCTGCAAAAGGAAAAGAGGAAAGGTTTTTGCCAAAAAATAAAAAAACTAAATAAATAAGATGAGGTCAGGTTTAGAGCAGAGAGAGTTGATGACTTGGTTTTACCTTCATGAATGAAATCAGGGTGGAATATGTCAGCACAATGGGAGCAGTAACAGCAGCACAGACAGGCGTGATGCACCGATCTGCTCTTCTCCTTCTGCCCATTTGTTCCACAGGGCCCCTTTTCCACGCCGCTGCTCGGATATTTGCTTAAAATGTTTTCAATTGTGAATGGAAACTTCTGTCTCTCCGTCATATTGAGTCCATCCATTTTCAAAGACAACTCCAAGAAAGCAAACGCAAGCTGATGATGTGCAACACTTTGGATTCAGCCTCAGCTGCTCCTCTTCTTCTCCTCTCTCTTCAACAGGGGACTCGAGCCCTTATAGGCCCCAAAAAATGGGGGGAGAGAGAAAAGAAAAGATGAAGTAAAACCATAATCCCCCTGTGGACCAGACACATAAAACGGTTGAAACTTAATTCCTAGCTAATCTGGGCAGTTTTGTGAAGAGGTTAGGGAGGACGGCAGATTCAGTTAATCTTGCCTCATTCCTTTTCTTCAAGAGAAATCAGATTTCGCTGCATAAAATGAAAAGTGGAGAGCTCCACTAAAATCCTTTATTGTTGAGGTTTTAGAGAAAAGGAGATTGCCTGGTATTAGAAACCTGGACTTAAAGATGAACATCTCTGGTGTGGCCCGAGACTCAACGAATTTAGGGGATTAGTCTTTAAATTAATTTTTTTTAACATCCCCCTTTTTTCGGCAGAGCTTTAACATCAAATGCTTTGGTGTGAATTTGGATTCAGATCTGAATGGCCTCAGTCAGTTAGAACGACACTAAATATAGATAAAGACACACGAAAGGAGCTAATTCAATGTATCCATCCACATGATTTGTATTCACGATCATGCGTCCTGTGTCTTATCTGTGTGCTGCAGTCTTTTCAGTTTGACTTCTCTGACAAAGCGCACAGTGAGGTAAAGCTATTACAGGTTAAATTCATCTCCCTCCCAGCAAAGCCTCTGATTTCATACAAGGCAATACACCTTTTTTTATTTTTTCAGGGAATTAAGGGATTTCTACAATCTGTCTTAAGACCCCCACCACCCCTGTTATAAGGGCTTTTTGAAAACAGATAACAATAAACACCATCCCATCCTTTTCACTTTGGTTTAATAGCGTCCAGATTGTTGATGTGTGGTTCGAGCAGCGTGTGAGATTGTTATCTGCGCTTATTGTGGCTCTCAATGGAGGGAATTGTAGCACACCCGTGTAGGTTCAGACAGTTCAAAAATTCATTACTGAAGATTAGAATTGTAAAGGTTTGTGTTGTTGTTGTAAGAAGCATTTGATAAGTTAAGTGAATGGAACAATTGTTCAAATCCCTGGTGTTCATATTTTGTTTTGTAATGCCTCAAATGTTTACAAGTGATGAGAGGTTCAGCATCTAGACCCTTGCATTACAAAGTTATGCTGACGTAATGGATGCAGTAGCAGTTTAGCAGTGACATGCTGAAGTATGGGAGGCCTTCTCTATAACAAGAAACTTAGTTTAGATAGGACTACTGTATGTTATAAAACCTGACTTTTCTGCGTTGATGGTTGCTGTCCAGATGTGCAGGCTAACCATGCCATAAGCACAAATGTACCCACATACCATCAGAGAGGCAGGGTTCAGAACTGTGTGCTGACAACAGGCAGAATGGTCCATCCTTCTTTATAATAGAAAATTATGGGTTTGTAGTTTCCATACAGAATATAAAACTTTGATTAACTAGACCTCTGAGCTAGCGGTGTCCTGATACAAGTATTCATACTCATTCAAAATGCCCCAATACCCGAAACCAATAACAATTTTTTGCGTGGACGTTCGCATTATATTTTAAATGTGATCTCCATCAGATTTCAGTGTGAATGCTTTTTGTCATCAATGCAACACACATGATGACCTGACGTCACATTCAGCCCTGTTTACAGACGTAAACAGGTCTATCCATTGATGCTACATGTTAGCATGTCGGGGCTGAAGTTAGTGTACAATCAGAGTTGGTTAATTAATTATTTGACATGATTGTTTACTTCAGTGTTTATATTTTAACCTGCCTCTGGTCTGCTGCTCCAGTGCAGCATGTTTTTGTGGAACAAGAGCAACATGCTGGAAGTAAAACTAACTAAAGTATTGATCCAGTAACTTTAGTATCAATACAGTCCACGGCCGACGTTATTATCATATATTTCTGTAGATTCCCAGTCATCCAGAACATGGAAAATAAAAAAAGAAAGATGAAGCAAGTGGATTTCTGTTCTGTAGCTGAGTTTCAAGATTTAAACGGCCTAACTCAAGGTTATTATCATTACTTTGATTGACCCGCTCAACCTCACTTCACTGAAATGTGACATGAGCAGTACTGATACTCAGTTTCAGCGAGTACCCAAACTGAAGTACTTGTACTTGTACTCAGTTTGAAAAAACTGGTATCAACCTACTCAGAGCAGTTTCCCACTTTGCTATTTTAAATGAGTTTTGATCCAGAGAAGACGATGGCGTTTCTAGATGGTGTTCACAAATGGCTTCTTCTTTGCCTGATAGAGCTTTAGCATGCATATCAGACTGGTTGAGTCAGAAGATCACAGCATCTAATACTGATTTTCACACAGATCCTGACAGTTATTATTGGTAGTTTTTGTTGTAATTGTGTAGTGTATTGTTTTTCACTTGTTGGCTTTCTGTTGTTTCATTTTTTGAGATGCATGTGTTCAGTTTGATTTTCACTCTTTGTGCTCCTCAAGATTTTGTTTTAGTATTTTGCTGCCATGCTCAGTATTTGTTTTTTTGTGATAACTTTCCTTTTGCCGACTTGTCAGCTTGGTTTCTTTGTTGTTTTCATTATCATTATTATTTATTTTTGTTGTATATTGAATTTATTTTTAAAGAAATGAATAAAGGAATATTATCATTATTGCCCTGCAATAGACTTGCGACCTCTCCAGGGTGTACCCCGCCCCTCGCACAGTGACTGCTGGACCCCTGTGACCCTGAAAGGAAGAAGCAGGTATAGATAATGGATGGATTATTATCAGTATTATTATTGAATCTTAGTCTTCTTCAATTTATTTAATGTGGTCTATATGTCTTTGGATCACAAACTATGAGGTGTTCTTTACACACAAAGATTTATCCAGATTCTTGAAATCTTTTGATGTTCTTATGAACTGTAGATTCAAGCTGTTTATATGCACCACTCACTCGTACAGCTTTTTGTTTTCTCTTTCTCCACTTTTGTTAGATATGTTGCTGACATTAAATTTAAAATGACCTGACTTTTTTTTAATGGAGCCTTTTCCTAATTTTATTATTTATATGTTTACTTACTGTGTTCCATTGTAGAAAAAATATGTGTTTTGAGATTTGGAAATCATTGCATTCTGGTTTTGTTTTCGTTTTACCCAACGTTCCAACTTTTCAGAATATATGTATAATGTTTTAGAGATTTTTGAGAAACTGTTTGGATCAAAATCTTTAGATTTTCCTGTGATTTTTAATCAGAAGTTGTAAAAATTACAAAATGTCCTGCAAATAAACTGTTCTGTTCAATCCATTTTAGTCAGCTGTCAAGCAAAACAGAGAAACAGAAGAAAATTGCACCATTCTGACATACGTATCCTTCGTTTCAAAGGGTTATTCAAACAGAAAAGGTACTGGGAGGGAAAAAATAGAATAACATTTGACACAAATCAATCCTCAGACAGCAGGCACAAGGTCTAAAATACACCCACGCTCTGAGGGCTGATAACTGAGCACTTAACTGCTAATGGCATAAGACTATTCATGCATGAAAATTTGTCTGCTGCCAGACAGAATCAGAGCAGATGTGAAACCTGGAAAAATCTCCACAGCAGAATACAGGATTTATTACAGGAAAGCACATCTTAAATTTGAGAAAATCAAGAAAACTACTGTGTAGTTGCAAAGACTGTACAAAAGCTGTGGACAAAAAAAATCTGAACACATTTTTTTTTCTCTTAACCCTTTTTTGGGATGTGAAAATAGCTGCGCTTTACCGATGTCCCATAAATTTTCTCTGCTGAAATTATGCTGGATTCTTGTTCAATACATGCTTGTTTTGTTTCTTAGTAAAGATGTGTGCTGAATAAATGCTACTACAGCAATAAAATCTAGAAACATTTTTACTTTCACTCATATTTTTTTAAAATTATTTGTAAATAAAAATGCTTAGTGGATGTGAACGAAGAAAACAAAATCCATCAACAGAGCAGACAGGAAGAATGTAGGTTAGCGCGCCCCCTCGTGTCCAAACGACGGTAGTTCTCCATTGCTGAACACCAGAGCGACACGCGCGGCACGCAACCCGCCACTAGCAGCAGCTGCCTGGGCGGAAAAGGCGGGCGAAGGTTGCCGCTTCCGCGTCCGCGCAGAAACACAAAACACACGGGGGCAAGATGGACGATAAGTTAATACTGTCGGTTTTTAATTACCCAGAGCTTTATAATGTCACTCTGCCGAATTACCGCTGCACGGAAAGTCGTGCGAGTGCTTGGAGAAATATCAGTCTTTTGCTGGGGCTACCATGTGAGTATTTGTTTATCACAACTTTACTGCTAGGTAGGTAATCTACGCTTGAGCGCTGTTGGCTTTTGCAGCTAATTGATTCCAATATGGAAGATCATAATATTTAATAGTAATTTGGAGATTTGCACTTTTTAAAGTTCTTTGACCGCTTTCCAACATCCCAATGCCGTGGATGCGGCCGTGCGCGCCGTGCTAGCGGTAGCCGATGCTCGCAAGACGAAGGCCGCGTCGAACGACGTTACCGCGAAGGTAGCCGCGGAAAACGTGCTCAGGAGTCTTTTTAATCGGGATCCCGGAGAAACAAGGCGCCTGTGAGCTCTTCGTAAATGTGGTCTCAAGTTTTTAGGATTAAACATGGCAGAGCAAGAAGACGGAGCCCCCTCCCCCCCAGCCTCATAATAAGCGAACGAGCTCGTGACCAAAGAAGTGGATACTGTGAACTGATAAATTGGTGGAAGAAAACAATAGTTTTAAAGAATATCCAGGAGCGCCACCAAGGGAGGTAGGATTCGGCCACCCCTAAAATACTGGCCTTCCTAGGTCAGACAGTTTTATCCACAAGTCCCAAGCTTTTATTTTTAATTGCCCTTATCTTTTTAGCATTAGTAGAATCTTCAAATTATGTCCTAATCTAAGCTAAAGCTGCGAATTTCTATCATTTGGTCAAATTTAGGGTTTATTTGCAAAATGGTATATAGTTTGTTCAAGAGCAAACTTAAATATTTATCAATTAGATAAACACAAAAATTGCTTTCATTTAAATGTCCATTAATTTTTCTTTACCTTCTTTTTACTGTCCAGGTTACTGCTGCATTTTAAGTTAACTCCAAACAACTATATACTTTCCAATTGTATTTATTAATGTCTATATCTGTAGGTCAATGCAAATTGAAAAAAAAAATATTTTTTTAAGAAATACACAGCATGCCGTCTGCTGACGTTTTGACTGGTTTTAAATCTGTCAAGTTAATCTTGTTTTGCTCATTCAGATGTTTGTCCAGCCACATGCCACAAGGAATCCAATTTAGCTTGTAGTTTGTAGCAAATGTTTTGATTACAGAGCAGGAATTTGTTTAGCCTGCTAAGATAAACTGTTATAACACTTATAGGTAACCAAACAAATTTTTGGAGCTCATCTACATTTTTATCTACCAGCCTAGTATTAGTGTAATTGAAATGTTTTGTAAACGTGTTTAATGTCATGGTCTTTATTTTTAACAATATAACCCATTTTGTGTGGTGTGACATACTTTTTATACTCTGACATCTTCTCTTTTCAAGCTGAGGCGTGCAAAAGAAGATGGAAAAACCTGAGAGACAGATACCTGAAGGAAGTTCGGATAGAGATTAAAAGCAAGAAGCAGGGAGAAATGGTACAAAGCAAGTGGAAATACCGTCAGCTTATGAACTTTATCGCCCCCTTTACTGGATCTAGATTTGGTGCGACAGATGTTTGCAGCAACCCTGAGGATGAGCATGACAGTCCTGACAACGTAACTGGAAGTGCGGAACAGGAAACCACACTGTCAGATTCCATCAAGACACTTCAGAATGCCTCAAAGGTTGAAGTGAGTCTGCCTGAGCCAAAGGCCCAGATGGCGTTTGTAAATCAGCTTCCTGCTCTGTCCCAGGACACTCAGGTGGCCCAGCTGGCTGTCGTGGCCAGGACACCACCAGGCCCACAGGTATTCCCCACCAGCAATACTGGACAGAAACGGAAAATCGTGTCTGAGCCATCGTCCCCGTCGTCCCCTCAGAGTACACACTCGCCTACAAAATGGCTGGTCAAAGACAACTGCGCCTCGTTTGCCTCCAGGCCTCGGGATGAGGACGAGCTGTTCCTGCTGAGCTTCGTTCCCGCCATGAAGCGACTCGCTCCACAAAAGAGATGCGAGACAAAAATGAAGATTCAGCAGTTAATGTATGAGGCAGAATTTAATGTCTCATCTGCAGAACTTCCAGAAAAAAGGACGGCTCAGGGAAAACAAGATTAATGTTTTTGCAGCCTACTTTCTCTCTCTCTCTCGCTCTCTCACACACACACACACACACAGCGATGGTGCTCAAGGCTGAACTATTTTTCATGTATTTTGACTTGTGACATATCTTTGCAGCAGTAAAAACTATAAATTTACACAGAAAAGAAACAATAATCATGATTTATAAAGTTTTACTGTTAGTAAAGGACATTCACATTTAGAAAAGTACAATTTCAAACAATCAATCATAAATTTACTTGTTTAATCTACAGTATTTTACATTTTAATTACTGTGAAATACAGAAACCAGAACAAAAAGATGATACAGTCTGGTGAGGAACACTGAAATTAAGCTTTTTATCTGCAAACACGCAGGAAACTTTAATATTTGAGCTAAGATGTTTAACTTTGCTGTGATTGCTAAAAACATTGGTATGATTTGAATCATTTCTGCTTGAAAGAAATGTGATTTGTAAACTTAAAAAAAGTCTTGGCATCTTAAAAATTTTGCTGAAACATTACTCCAGTTTGACAATACAGCACATTAGATTTAGTCCATCTGTGAGCTCAAAAACATAAATAAATTGAAAAATATCTGAAAATGTACTCAACTCCTGCTTATAATTCACAATTGGATTATAAGCTTTGTTAGCCTTACGGCTTATTTTATAGAGCAACTCTACAGACATCAGTGACTTGACGTTCTGATGCAACATGAGTTAATATGGAGGGCGATTCAAACAAATCAAAAAGGTAAATAAGAACCTTGCAGCTTTTATAAGTGTAGATTAGAGTTCATGACTGTCCGTCACAGGTGTGACGTATGAAGCAGCAAAAACTTTCTTTGACTTTTAAATTGTTTGTTTACGTGTCAGAAGACGTTTTCATAGAGAGAAAGACAAAAACCACCATAAAGTCTCACCTCTATCCAGATATCTTTGTTAAACTATGTTCTCTTTCCATTCATTTATGCAATCAGCAGCCAAAACATAATCACCAGCGCAACAAACAGGAAGAGTCGAGACAGAAACTGTTCATCCGTGTGCTGCGGAGTCCCCGGGGCCGCTGTGTGCAACACAAAGATTATTGGATAGGTTGTTGCCAAAAGAAATAAAAGAATTCAGAGCAAAATGTGTAAGTACCCGGAGGAGGTCGTCCGTCATTGATGTTAAAAGCTGTGGCGAAAATACCAAACGGGAAGGCACCGATTCCAAATGACATCTGGAAACCCCCATCTCCAAAACCAAACCCCTGAAAACCCTGCAAGATGTTATTAAAACACAAGAAAAATGATGTGTTATACCATACAGTAAGAAAAATGTGACGCAATAGTTGGTAAAAGTTGTGATTCTCATGAGAAAAGCTTCATCATCTCAGCTGTTAACAGGTAATGGATCCCAGAGGGACGAGTCTTTAGTAATGAATGAAACCGAGCCACACTGCAGTGCCTACATCCTTGTGTAATGGTTTCATCATGAACGTATCGTATTCACCTACAGCTGACATGAAGCTGGGAAAGTGAGCGTATGGAAACATTAACTTATGATGTAATCACAGATTTACTCCTCCATGTACTTACACCACGGTTTTCTGGTTCAGGTCTCTGTCCTTGTGGTCGAGGGGGGGTTCTTTCCCTTTAAAACAAATTATTTCAGAGATCTGAACTGTTGTAAACCTTAACATTTTTATAGTTTGAAGCTGAACTTCGAGCTTTCTGTGTCAACACTCTAAAGTACTTACCTTGGATCCTGCTGACCCGTGCTCCCCCTCCCATATAAGGGGATTACTTTATCTCGACTTATTCCAGCTTTGCATACCGGACACACTTGTCTGTTGGGTCGAGTCTCCAACCACTGAGTTAGAACAAAAAAGAAAAAAGTTAGGCAGCTAGTCACTCAATCTATATTAATTCACTATTTTTGTAAAAACAAACAAAAGCATACCTGATGCAAACAAGGCCAACTAAATGAAGTGCAAAAGATCATAAAAGGGGATAAAAAAAAAAAAAGATTAAACATCCAGGGTCTTCAAACCACCCAATAAAACATAATATCCATACAAAATGAATGCAACAAAACAGCAATTTAAAAAATATACACGGGAAACAAGTTTCAAATTTTGTTTAACTTCTATTTTTAAAATTTCAAGTATAATATATTCTTGAGTTATCAGTACAATAACCTAACTAATACACTTAAATAAAAAATGCTTATTTTCCCAGTGATAATAAGAAACAACTAGTTGCATTTGGATATAAAATCACTTAACATTACTTCAGCTAAACCCAACATAACAGCAAAACAACCATTATTTAAAATGTATATATGATTAACGATAATGTATACATAAAAAAAATTGCAATTAGTGATGAAGAGTTACTTTTTACTCCAAATATGCGTTTTTCTTCTGTTAAGCATTAATATGTCTAAAATAAAGAATGTAAATAATAAATTGTATCCAGTTGTATTATATATATTATTTTTTTTTTTTTTACTGCCAAACCTTTATAGAAGATAAACATGTTTCTTAATTTAAGCGCAATGGTTTACAGACAATTGGGGGTATTAAAGCCTGTTCCCTCCTTAAAATATTATTCATCAACAGTCAGCAGCTGTGTCAGATCAAGTTTCGAGTTAAAATGTTATTTTTAAAACTACAAGGACCTCTAGGATCTTTACAGTAAGTATTTAGTTAACTTTTTGTTTAGTAAACGAATTCAGTGTTGAGTTTTAGAAGCAGGCCGGTCACAGAACTGAATCTTACCAGAAAAGATGCCCACACAGGCTGATCACGGCATCCTTGGCTGTGTCCAGGCAGATATTGCATTCAAAGGTGCTGTCCTGTGTGCCACCTTCGGCCGTAGTCGAGCTGCTGGATCCACCGGGACTCGAGTTTTCAGCGGCCGCTGTAGGAGAGCCAGAGGCTGGGGGAGGCGGGGCAGCGGAGGCCATTTATTAATACTCGACCCACTAACCGAGATAATGTAGATGGGGTACACACATAGGAACGTCCAGTTGACAGGACTGGTCTCGAACAAGAGAAACGAAAAGGCAGGAAACTAAAATTACCGGTTGCTAGCTAAACTAGTAACCATCGGCCCGGAGAAGGTAGCTATGCTAATGTTAGCAGGTGAGCATTAAGACAGTTTTACAAAAGGAAGAATAAAACGACAACAAAGATACAAATACAGCGGTCAAAGTGATAAATCAGCGTCCATATAATAACATAATTTGATGACAACCGTAAATTATAACTTGTTGAGAAGTTAACTGCATATCCTTACAGCGGGTTGCATCACATCCGCTGTAGAGAAGAGGCGTGGATTTAATTCGCACAATCATGGGCGTGGTTATTCGATTAATTGTCTTTGTCAGGGAACTAGTCTTTCTAACTTTCTTATTAAAAATACACTTTTTAGTAAAATGTGTTTTAGAAAATTCTTATAAGGTATATGAAAAAAAATAAAAAAACTTAAAAACCAAATCGTGTTTTGCTGTCCAGTACTGTACATCACAAACTGGACATAATTTTGACATTTGTGTGCCAAAACTTGTTGCAGATATTTTTACCCCCACCATAACCCAACAGTACCACATTACTGCTATTTCTGTTCTTAAGGATAATTTATATAAACCAGGCAGTTAATGGTTTTATGTCACTTGGCTTTTGTTAGCAACATTCTTTAGATCAGTGGTTCTCAAAGTTGGGGTTGGTGCCCCTCTGTGGGTCATGAGACATCAAGTGAAAGTCCCCAGATGATTTCCAGACATCAATTTAAATGCCCCCCAACCCCCGAGATGAACTCACCTGAAACTCCTTAGACATAGTCTCTTGGAGGAGAGACGAAACATTTCATTGAAGAAGAACCCGTCCAGAGGACCTATCATACTATTTTTCTTTTTGATTTAACAGTTATTACCAAAGTTTGCATACATAAAGCACTGAAATCTGGTGTCACAGTTTCTGTTGCTGTTATTTTGTAGGCAGGAAGCTAAAAAGTTTGAAAACCACAAATGAAAAATAGTTTATTGAAATATATTTTCTTACAAGATTACTTATTGTACAACTGCTTGAAAAGAAAACTCATGCTCAATAGACAGCTTAAATACAAAAGTTTTGCTTATTATATTATGAAATATACAGAATTTAAACAAAGTGGTCAGCTCACAGTGATCGAAAGAGTTCTCATAAATATCTAATGGGGGTAAACTTATACTATTTTATATAACATCATGGTCACAAACATTTACAATGATTTTTATTTATAAGAAAATACTACTTAACATTAATTACATGCATCAACTTAATTTTGAATTATTTCCATTGACTTAGATGTTGAGTGATTGAAACCGCCTGTGCGAAAGTCCTCTGCCATGGCTTCCTCAAATCTTGAAGTCAATGACTTCTTAAGGGTTCGCTTGAAGTCGTTGCCTATGAAGACATAAAGAATGGGGGATACGAAGCTGTTTGCTGCAGCCAGTGTGACCCCTACTTTCAGTCCAGTTTGAAGTACTTCCACGCTGTGGTTCCCCAGGTCCAGCTCCATTAGAATGAATGTATGATAAGGAACCCAACAGAAAAAAAATGCCGTTATGAGTGCAGCCATGATTTTGTACGGCTTTTTTGACCTGATGGTTGACCTTCTCAGCTTCACACCGAGTATCACGCAGCAGAACACGATGGTAAGGAAAGGAATCAGAAATCCGCAGATGAATCGACTCAGGTGCACAGCCTTATGCCTTAAATGATTCATATAGTCTGTGTGACACTTAGTGACCGAACCGTGGAGTGTGGTTCTTCTGAAGATCATTGAGGGCAACGTTAGAAGAGCAGAGAGGAGCCACATCAGAGCGACCGCTCCGCACGCTTTCTTCACTGTCCGATGGTTAGTTGCCCACACAGGGAATAAAATTAAGATGCAGCGATCAGCACTGATTAAAACCAGCAGGAACACACTACTGTGCATGTTGAGAAACAGAGCAGAAGAGGTGAACTTGCACAAAACTTCCCCAAAAGGCCAATGGGATGTTATCATGTAGTATATATCGAGAGGCAAAAATATACAGAATAACAAGTTTGAAATAGCCAGACTTGTGTACCAGGTGGTGATGACCGTTCTTTTCATTTTCCATCCACAGATCCAGATAACCACTGAGTTTCCTCCAAGACCAACAACTGAGATGATGATATCGACTGCCACAAGAACATAAACCAGGGAGGACTGAGAAGTACTAAAACTTTCAAGAACTCCAGTGTTTGGGTCCTCGGTTATGTTGCTGGCAGTATAGTCATAAAAATCAATGTAATCCACTCCCATCATTACTTTTTCTAGATTAAAAAGAGGAACAACACAACATGATTCATGAACATTTATATTTTTAAAATGAATTGCATTTCAGATTGTAACAAAAGATGAAACAGTACTCACTTTATGTTTCAGTATGAAAGCAATCATCACAAAGTGCTGCCTTTCTTAGATTTTTGGTAAACCTTCCTCAGGGTGCAACTTCTCACTTCTCCTTCCTGCGACGTGTTGCTTAATATGTTGACATCAGTGTGAAATTTGGACACAAAGGTTAATATAAGAGCAAATATTTCTTGTCACCCCAAAGAAAAAAAAAGCACTGAATAGGAACAAGAGCAAATATTTGTTAACGTGATCTCCAAGTCTTTCAATAAAAGTTTAAATTTCCTATGGAGACTGGACAGGTAGACACACCACTTAACAAAAAATACGAAACATGAACCATGAAACATAAACCGCTTTGTCAAACTTTCATATGTCAAAAAAAAAGGAAGTAAATTTTTTAAAAGTTCCACTTTAACATGCCTGACATGACCAATTTTATTGCAAAGACAAGCAGTTATGCTTTTTAGAAGCTACATTATTATTGTTAAGTTCCAGTTTTGTTTTGTTTGAATTGAGTTTTAAAAGTAGTTGGCGACCACTGTGCTTCATTGGTGGTACTGATTCTAGTACTTTTTGTGTTTTTATGATGTAAAGCACTTTGAACTGCCTTGTTGCTGAAATGTGCTATACAAATAAACTTGATTGACTGATTGAATAGATTTTTTTCTGTTTCTATTGTTTATAAAATACCGAGCATGCGCAGTCGTGACTAGTTTGACCCCGCCCCCTAACAGTTACGTCTGCGCCAAGCTGTCCGCTTTGCTGCGCCATAAGATCAACATGGCGGCGACTGTGGCGAAGAAATGTCTCAGTCCTCTGGCTTTACTCACCAGGAGACTTTCAGCCCCGGAGTTCATCACCCAATGCTGCTACCACCAGAAGGTAAAACATTTCCTCTGATTGTAGCCAATAAATCCTGTCTTTAAAGCTAAAAAGCCTCAGCAATAGATAATCGGCTAATGTTTACAAATGCAGTCATGAGACGAGATGAAAAATAGTTGCAGAGATAACCAGAGGCAAAGGAGCTTACATGTGTTTTCTTTATGATAAATGTCTACAGTAAAAGTTTGTGTCCGACAGATAAACAGCGCTATGAGAAGAAGGCAGTAGTGAATATATATTATTTATATTTGCTTCATATTACTAGTTACTTAACAAGCTTGAGACGAGTGACGTCACTGATCTTCCTTCCAGCTTCCACAGTTTTTATACTTAATGAGATCCAATTAACTACTGCAGGAGCACAGTCAGTGTGCTAGAAACAAGCTTATTACACAATACTTGGATTATAATATGTTTATGAAGCTTTATTGTACTTCATTAACAGTATCATTGTTTAGGTGTTCAACCAACCTGTGCAACCTTTTTAATGGCTAATACTTTGAGATGCTAATCAAAAACAAGATAAATTTAAGTTTTGCATGTCATTTTGTTATGTTGCATCACTTTAAACTTAGACAAAGGTCTTCCTGAGGCACAAAGCAAATGACATTCCAGGAAGCTTCTGTCATTCCAAGTTTTTGTCTTTTTTGTTCAAAGGTGGTGGATCACTATGAGAACCCGAGAAATGTGGGCTCAATGGACAAAAGCTCCAAGAATGTTGGAACTGGTTTGGTTGGAGCGCCCGCTTGTGGAGATGTAATGAAACTTCAGGTACGCTTATTCTTATGAGTAGTTGGGTTACAGCCTAATAAGGGCTAATGTATAAGTTACATGTTTCTTTTAGTAGAATAAAATACAGGTAAGTTGGCTTTTATTAGAAATGGCAGATGTTTTTATATGCAGTGTTAGAAATGAAATGGTTGTGTTTTTTATCTAGTACTTATGTTATTGTTCCTAATAAAAGTACAAACTTTTGAACAGATTAAGGTTGATGACCAGGGGAAGATCATTGATGCCAAGTTCAAAACGTTTGGCTGCGGCTCTGCCATCGCTTCCAGCTCTCTGGCCACTGAGTGGGTGAAAGGCAAAACTGTGAGTGAACCCGTCTGCCTGCAACGTTTAGAGTAGGGCTGCGGGATATTGGGAAAAAGCTGACATTGCAATTTTTCTCTGACCCAGCGATATATATTGCAAAATGAAAAAATACAGGAATTTTCACACTTTAAGTTGTTCTGCCATCTTGTTGACAAACCTGCACTGGTTTTACCTCTTCATTCTTGTGTGTGTTACAAGTATGTTTTTTGTATTTGAGAGTTATTCTTGTTCTTTTATTGCTTTTTTTGTTCATAGTTTATTCTATCATGTGCAAACGTGAATTGTGTTTTATCTCTTTCTTAGTTTGTTTCATTCATGCTTTAAAATTAGCATTCATGCTAATAAAATATGATAAGATAAGTCTTATCTTATCGATAATATATGATAAGATATGAAGTCTTATCTTAACTTATCTTATCGATAAGATAATCCTTTATTAGTCCCACAGGTGGGAAATTTAGGTTGTCATGGCAGGAAGTGGACAGTACACAAATCAGAGCAGCAGATACAATCCAATGAAAAGAAAAAAATAGAAAAACAACAGCATTTTATCGCTTTTGCTCCAGTTCTTTGCGATTTTGCTCATGTTCATAGTTTTTGTCGAGATCTTTGTTATCTTCCTCCACACCTCGAGAATTCACCAACAACACTTGCCAATTTTGCAGTTCCATAACAAAATGAAAAGTTTAGCTCTTTTGACACTAAGCCACCACTGGTGAAAACGACTTTTCAGAATAAAAGCCATAACATGCTCATGGTTCAGTGGTTTAGTCCTTAGATAACATGTTGATTTAATTTGCCTCCTACATCGCAGACCTGCAGTGTGACACGTACAATATAATACAATACAATGATGATGCTTACGCGATATATCATGTAGCTCTAGTAAAGAGTATTGTGTTTAATTTTCTCCTAATTTCTAATTGATATAAAAAACTTCTGGGTTTACTGAAGCTTCTTCTTTTTTCAGTTGGATGAAGCTTTGGAGATAAAGAACACCGACATCGCCAAAGAGCTCAGTCTTCCACCCGTTAAGCTGCACTGTTCGAGTAAGCTGCCTGCTCATTTTTCTCCTGTTTACTGTTTAAACTGCTTTCTGCACAGTTGACTCTTTGTTTGTGTTGTTGCCCCAGTGCTTGCAGAGGATGCCATCAAGGCGGCTCTTGCCGACTACCGTCTCAAGCAGCACGACAACCAGCAGGAGGCGGTCAGAGCCAGCAGTTAAACCCAACACACCCACCTCGAGCTGGACGTCGCCCGCTTCCTGTTACCACAAAGAGAAGTAGACGTCCTCCATCCTCTCTCTTTCACTTTCCAGCAGTAATATGACTAACGCACTGTTGTCACCCCTCAGTAGCAGTTGTTACACCAGGCTTTCTGTATTAGTCTGTGGTCCTCTAACTGTGTATACTGTATTTAGCCTGTCACGTAAACGCACAATTTACGCACCGTTTGGGCTGGTGGTACAAGGCTGAGCCTTATTTTCTTTGAGATTGTGTTTTTATGTGTGGATTTTATTCCGGAAGAGTGGCTTATTTTGACAAGTTTAATAAAGGTTGTTTCTTGTGTTGCTCCACAAAAAACACTGACTGAAATGCAATTAAGGGATTAGAAACCAAAACAAAAAGGGGGGGTTAGATGTGATTTACAAAATGCTTTATTGAAAGCCTGCAATAAAAATATTGTGAAATATATTTAGCGTTCATCTTTTTTTTATCAAACACTCTAAAGAACCATAGTTTTCTTTGAAAGCCACAGCTGAAACTCATTCAAAATCATCACGACGATTATAAAAATGAGTTGATACGGAATATTTGTATTATTTAACTACGTAAATTCATTTGTATCTGAAATGAAATATAGGAACTGCTGGAAGCATATTCACTTCTATTGTCTGCAGTTGCATTGTTTACTACTGAAGAAGAGGTGCCGGTCTGTAAACCACAGGAACAGCCACAGTGGGCACATCAAAGACGGTTACATCAAAGAGGCAAAAAACAAAATAAGACTTGAACTTTTAAAATTTGGCTTAATTTTACCAAAAATAAACCAAAGAAAGTAAAATGCAGGGTCGGTCATTTAGTGGCAGGACAGTGAGAGTGAAAACATGATCACCTGAACTGCTTTGATTATATTATTCATACATTTTGTACACAATATAAAAACTGACTGTTTTTCAACCCTGGTCCTCAAGGCACACTGCTTTACATGTTAGATGTTTCTCTGCTTCAACACAGCTGATTTCAATTGATAACTAAACAAGCTTTTGTTGAACTGCAATCAGGTGTGTTAAAGGAGGGAAACCTCGAAGACGTGCAGGGCAGTGTGCCTTGAGGATCAGGGTTAGGAAACACTGCAATAGATGTTATTTTATTTAGATAACACATTTTAGAGATCTTTTATGAGCTCTAAGTCATATAAATGTATAATTGTAGGTGTTTAAAGAGTTGTGGCTTAAAAACGTCCTTCCAGCCCCTTTTGCATTGGATCAAACCAAACACTTGTCTTTTTTGTTTTTTTCTGCGTTTGCTTCAACCAGTGTTCAGAAAGCTGTTTTCTCTCCTGCGATGAGCTGAAGTGTAGCTGTGTCGTTGTGAATGTGCAGAGAGGACGGCCGCAGACCTCTGCCTGTCGAAGCCTCTCCTGAATCCTCCTTCCTAAACGGCTGCTCTGCAGGATCCAGTTTTGCACTTCCTGCTCCAGCTGCTCTGCTCTCAGGAACCTCCTCTTGCTCCTCCTCAGGCAGACTTGGTAGCTGCTGATCCAAGATGCTGCCGTCGGGTTTGGAGCTGTCCTCAGATCTGTGGTCTGCTGCTTTTGGAGGGGGCTCACTTCTCTCCGCAGCATGGAGCTTTTTGTTTGGCGTGCGCAGGCTACCGGCAGCTCTCAGGATTTCCGCCTGGAGCTGCCTGTGAGAGTCCACCGGCTCACACTCCTGCTCAGGAACAGCTTTTTCTTGCACCTCGTTAAAGGGTTTAGCACCGCCAGTTTTGTCCAGGCCGTCCACATACATCTTTGAGGGGAACGAGGAAGGGTAGTAGGAGTTAACTTTGCGCTTGCGGCTCAATATAAAGGCCCCGCAGGTGATGAGGAGAAACAGAAAGCTGAGAGAGGTTCCAACCAGGATGAGGAGCAAGTTCTCCTCCAGATAGCTCACAAGCTCTTTGGGGAAGCTTGTTTCTGCTTGTGATGGGTCAGCTGGCGTGGTTTGGTATTTAGTGGGGATGACTGCAGTGGACACAGAGAACGTTATGTAGCTAAGCTCTTCCTCATCTGTACTTCCCTCCAGAGAACTGTAGGAGGATAGAGGCGTGGCCAAGCTTCTGCTGATGTGAAACACCAAACACAGACTGAAGTGATGAAGGCCTGCTGGGCCCATGGTTTCCTCTCAGGAACTGAAAAACACAAAACACTAAACATAAACTCCATCTGGTAACAGATGCTGCTGCATGTTTGAGTCAAAGTACATCTGTTCTTCTAAAAATTATTAAATCAGGGGTTTGGATTTTCCAGCAGCTCCTAAGAACACGTTAATGACAAAACGGCTTGTCAAGTCTCAAACAAAACTAATATTTTGTCATCAGTTGTATTTTGGATTATGTTCATACTTTATAGCTGCAAATCAAAAACACATAAATCTTCCTCATTGCATGCTGAACATACAACCCTACAAGTTGGTGGCAAATGGAATAAAAAAATTGAAAATATTTTGCAAACTAGGATCTGTGTTTTCATTGCATATTATATAGTTTAATTTATGAATCAAATAAATCTGTGTAGCATTGTAATTGATAACTGCCTTTATTTAAAAACCTTATTTCAGTTTCTCGTTAAAATAATTTACACTCTTTAAATAATATGAAATTCCCTTTGTGACATAATTTTTAGTCATTTATGCAGTTTGTGATCAGTTGCTTCTCATTTCTATTTGTGGATTCTCTTTTTTTTTATAAACCATATTCTTTATTTATGTCTCCCGACCGAAAGTTTTTTTTTTTAAATTTTCCACTTTTAACCAGAATTTCACATTTTGTACTTTCTATTCTTGTCCCCGTTCAGTCATCTCTAAAATGTGATGTTAGCATTAAAATCAAAATGAGTTTTTTTTTTGAAAATAACAATCAGGTCTCAGCAAAAATAGTTCCTAGTACCAAAATATATAGTTTAAAGTGTTTATTGAAAATTAATACATTTGGTTTTAAGAAAATATGTACACAAATTTTCAGGATTTTTATCATTTTTAGTCATTCTTCAATATTAAGAGTGAATATAACACTAGAGGTAAAAGTAAAAATCTATAATTGTAACTTTATTTTTGGAAAGAAATGAGCATTTATGCAACAGATTAGCATATTGGTGCTGGATATAAAAGTGGCAGTTCAACAATCTTTACTTTTACACTGCTCTTATCTGAACTACACAAACTTTAGTTTAAAATGCATTTTTTTTCTTTCATGAAAGCTTTTAAAAAGAAGCAAATAAAATGAATTAAATGGGCACGATTTGAGACTAAAAAGGTGTTTCTTCTCTACGAATTGGGTGAACTAACCCTTTAAAGGCAGCTGTATTTATTGGCTTGAACCTCAGCTCAGATTATGTTAACTGGCAGCAGCTCCCACACTTTAATCCTCGTTCTGCTGCATCTGTGTGCAAGCTGGCCACCACATGAAACTCAGCTCCCAACTGGAAAAAAAAGCGAGGGATTTTTTTAAAAACATAAATCATCCCCAAACCAAATAAACAGGCACAAAATCATGTTCACAAAAGGCTCTCCAAACAAACACAAAGAAAAAAAAACTTATTTATTATAGATGATTCAGATGTTTTTTGTCTCTAAAATGTCTCTCTAAAACTTTAAAGGCAGGCTTTAACTCATGTAGGTTATTGTGATGCTTTACGCATATTTAAGTACATTTAATGAAAAAAAAATACGCACTTTACTCACCATTCAATGTAAAAGAAGTACCTCAGTTGAAATCCTCACAGATGGAGGCAGGCTGGAACCAGTCTGAACGACTCAGACGAGCCGAGCAGAGAGAGCGTGTGTGACGGTTTGAGGGGCAGCAGCACCTCTGCAGTTTCAGATTTCAGTGTGGAAGTTTGCATAGTGCAACAGAGATGTCATTAAAAGTAAAATCCCTCCTTCTGCCTCTCTCTCTTTCTCTCTCTGTTCTCCTCCTCCCCCTTCTTTTCTCCCGACAGTGTCTGGGGCTCTCTGGGCTGCACACACAGATTGTTCTTGTTAGGTATGAGTTTATAAAGTGCTGTGGGGGCAGGGACCTCCTGTCTACTCTCCTGTGTGCAGTAAGCCTCTGAAACATCAAATATAAACTTTTCAAAATGGAAAAAAAAACTCTCATATCGGATCAGTCCTCTTATTGACAGCATCATATTATGTGCATGTGACTCTCATAATGAAATAAACCTACTGGGGTTAAAAAGGAGTCAAAGAGCAGTTTGAATAGGTGACCTGCTGCAGGAAAAGGTTAGTATTTCCTGTGAGACTAAACACCCCTTAGAGACAGAAAAAAAGGGGGAAGGAGATTTTTTTCACACAATGAGGTGTTATTTATCCAAAGATAAGTCCCCACAGAGTGTTAACGTTTCAGGATGAGAGTGTGACTCTGCATGAGTGAACGCATTTTTCCTCCAGCGTGTTTGTTATGGATGAGATGGAAGACAAGACTGCAGCTTTATTTGGTCAGGAAGAGCAGGAGATGACGTCTGGCATCCCAGAGGTTTACATTCGTCTCAGCTCTGTTGATAGTTACTGCTGACTGTTTCAGATCATGCTCAACAAAAAAAAGATATATTTATAAAAAAAACATCTCTGTAAGCCTCGTGTGCATTCAGAGAACTGTTTTCTTTTTATCAAAGGGGAAGTGAATATGTGATCCAGTCTAGAGTAGAATAGAGGTTCGCTTTGAAGCATTTTCTAAAAAAAAAGGGGAACTGAGTTCAGAGAGTATCCGTTTTTATTATGGCTGTTAACCATTTAGACACCCATGAGGAGATGCTACCAAAACATTTAGAAAACAAAGTTGTCTTTCAGCATTTTTCTGTAAACATGAGGGCTTAAACTCCTACTTGCTCAATTTGAGGAAAATAATGGAACGAACTTTTGTAACAAACGTATGTAAAGTTCTTATACTTTGATGTTACATTTCAGAAACATTTATATCGCTGCTAGGTATGAGCAACATACAAAACGTAGAAAATGTGTGGGTTTTTTACTTTTCCTTTCAGTGTATCGTGGATTTTGTCATGTTAAAGTTCTACAAAGATTCTTGTCACTTTCTGACATTTTTTCCCTTCGTTTACTATGTAAAATATTTACAGAACAGGTGTCATTCTCTGGTACTCGAGGGCCGCTATCCTGTATGTTTTCCTTGTTTCTCTACTCCAACACACCCGATTCAGTGACTGAATTACCTCTTCAATTTCTACAGAAGCCTGTGAATTATCCATTCATGCAAATCAGGTGTGTTGGAGCGGAGAAACAAGGAACACATGGAGGAGAGTGGCCCTCGAGGACAGGAATTTGACACCTGACCAGCCCAAAATTACTAAAATAATTAAAACACATACCGGCTAAGATGGAGTAAATTAGTCAAAAAAGTGCAAAGTTTATGTACACGTTTCAAAAAATAGAATGTTTGAAAAAACTACGACTGTAAGTAGATTTGTATAGATTTCCAAAATAAAAGCATCCTTTTGTGCAGGGCTCCTCAGTGCCAAATTTACCAGCCACCTCTAGACTTTAGTTCAGTTTTCTTGCTAAAAATGTGCACTTTAACAAAAGTGCAAGAAAAAGTCGAGACTAAAACCCTACAGTGAACAATGCAGCGAAGGAATGTCTATCACAAATCCAGTATTTACATTAAGTCTTCAGTCTGTAGAGAACTGAACAGTCTCTGTGAAGAACAGAAAACATTTGACAAAGCAAGCCTTTCTGTTATATTTGGCAAAAAATAAAACGTGGTTTCTGCTCCGGATGTTTCAAAGGAGAGACAAACCAGCTTTGATCACTCTGTGCATCCTGGTGTCAAGTTATGCAAAAAACTTACAGACTTTGTGCCCAGAGTTCACATCCTCTTCATCAAATGTTATAGTTATTGATGCTTGAAACAGTGTGTGTGTTTGTAGTCTTAGGGTGTGCATTGAAGCAAAGCCATCAGCATCAAAGCAGCAGTTTCCACACCGCTGACACACGGCGGATCAGTTTGGTCTCAGGGGTACACGAGGGTTCTGAATCCATCTAAATGTAGCGATCGTTGTCTGGGAGGAAGCTGCTGAGAGTGAGATTATCTCCCCCTTCCTCGTCGCTGTCTCCACCTGCAGGGAACACCAGGACTCCGTTGGAGACTGGATTGCGTTGTCTCGTGTAGGTGTAGGTCTTCTCTGGCAGCAGAGCAGAGATGCACATCATCTCGGTCGACTGCTGAGGCTTCCTCACTTTGTAATTCCTCGCAGACAGCTTGACGTAGAGGACGACAGTGGAAATCATGAAGATGGTGGCCACGGCTGCCAGTGAGGCGATGATGATGAGGCACTGGTTCGCCACGCCTCGAGTGGAGCACGGCTGGATCTGATTGCTGGGGGTGTTCTTGGATGGTTCGCAGGGGGTGGTCGTAGCAGCTCGAGTCGATCTGGTCGTCGAAAATGGCAACCTCTTGGGTTTTCGAGGAATCAGGATTCCCGCAGCGCTGGTAGAGTTCCCGGTGGTGGAGCTGGGAGAGGTGGTTGTAGCTGGACTCGCTGTCTCAGAGGGTCCAGTGGTGGAGTTGAGCGGACTTGTGGTAGAAGCCGACTTGCTTGTGGATGAGAACTCAGGGCTCGTCTTTGAGGTTGGACTTGACTCTGTGGGGTGACTGAGGTTCTGAATTAAGGTTGAAAGAGTCTGATTATTCAAAGAAGTGGTGAAAAGTAACTCTGATGTATTTCCAGTGATGGCTGTGGGTTGTAGCGAAGAAACAGTTGTAGTTGCCAAAGCAGTCGATGATGCTGTAGCAGTTTCATTGGTAAAACTGGGGGTTGATGATTGATGGAGTTGATCTGTGTGATTTAACGCAGCTGTCGTTGTATAGTTGAGAGATTGTGCTCGGCTTGTAGCTGTGGTCGTTGAAAAGGAAAGTCGAACTTCGTCTGTAGCCGTTGTCACCACAGTTGAAGGTTGTGTTTCAGTCAAAGCGGTGGTTGCAGCAGTTGAAGGTTCACCTCTAGATGTGTTCACCTCAATGAACATTGAAGATGAAGGTGGTGTTTCAGTTTTAGCTGTGGACACAGCAGTGGAAGGTTGTGCTGCACCTCTGGATGTGGTTCCAGCAGGAGCTTCTGGTTTAGTTATTAGCTTTTCTGTGGAGGCAGGAAGTCCAGAGCTGCTAGTACCTGCTGCAACAGCCGTGACGACAACCGAACCATCTCTGCTGCCGTCTGGGCTGCTAGTTTTGGAGCTGACAGTTGTCGGTTCTCTTGTGTCGTTTGCCACTATGGGTGACACGGCCTTTTCTGCTGGTGCAGTGGTGAGAACGTCAAAGAGTTTTTGCTCTGGAGTCCAGACTGCAGACTTCAACACATTCACATGAGTCGTGGTTGGCTGCCTGGTTGTGTCGTTCCCCTCAACGGTGACGTTTGTGTTTTTGGTTTCTGGTGTGGAGGTGGTCATAGACACCATAGCAAACAGAACACACAACAGCAAAGGCATGTACATCTCGCTGCAGTGCATCTTTGCTGAGCAAAGGATCTGAAACAAGAGGAAAATAATGAAGTTTACTTTCAGGTAGTAGCACGAAATGTTGCACAGACGGCTTCTAATGACATACGGGGGAAGAACTGTGTGTCATATGTCTACTAGTGTCATCTTATGAAACAATCATGTGCCTCACCTCACCCTTTGCTTCATTTTTACGAGAAAAACCCCACTAATCTCTTGAAATGTAAATGCAAACTAAGAGTTTTCACTTCAAAACCTAAATGTTGTTGAAACATAGGGCTAAAACTTGACATTAAAGTATGAAATAATGTGTCAAGTTACATAAACTAACATTCAGGTAAAGCTAAAACTTTAAAGTTTTCTTGAAAAGTATTTTTCAGACACCTGTCATCATCCTACCTTACTGCTGATGAAGCGTAGAGATATATCTGAGGTTAAAACCAATAATAATAAAAGAAATCAGCTAATTTCAGCCTCTCTGGAAGAAGATCCTCATGGCACTGACATGATGTCTGTTGCTCTGCTCGACACCAGAAACAGGAAATGTTCACACTTTTGAAAAAAAAACAAAAAAACATGACGTATATCACATTTTCAGATCACTCAGATACAGAGACACTTCCCTTTTGAATCACACAGCCCAATTCTTGCAGCTGAAAGCTTTGACACGTTAAAACAGCACTCGGTATTTAGGAATGAATGAGTTGTTATGTGTTTTACCTGGCAGGTGTAAAGCAGAGGAGAGCTCTGATTCGTTTGTGTCGAGGGTTCTTTACATGTCCTGCTTTATTCAAAGCAGCAGGAAGTGCTCAGTTCTGTTAAAACGCTCAGATACTTCTCAATCACGTTGCTGCGTGAGATTTAAAGCTGCGTGTCGTGTGGATAAAAACTCTTCAATGGCAGCAAAAAAGGAACCACAGTGATCAAGAATCAACACAGTTTATTGGACATTTAATGTGTGATAAATGGTTGTTTCCTGTGAGCAGTCAAAGGGTCCACAGTGAGATTAAGAGGGGATAATGAAGCTGTTTATAGCGTTGCTCTGTGGAAATGAGACGTGTTGTGTGGAAATCCTAACTGTCACTTCCTGTGACTCATACGGACATGATGTGGTTTTTAAAGAACATTCGAGTCACTAATCTATAGCATGCAGTTTGTTTTTGTTTTTAGGATTAGCATGCTGAGGGGCGCAGAACTGCAGGTTAGAGTTTATTAGAGGATATACTAAATTTGTGTTAAAGATTGTTTTCATTGTTTTGTATTTGAATAATTTAATTTGTTTTAATTTATGTCTTGTTAACTGTAGGTTGTGTGTGTGTGTACATGTTTTTGCAACCCTGTGGGGACATGTTTTGACCATTTTCCTGTTACAAACAACCTGGTGAGGACCCACTGTTCTTAATGGGGACAAAAGCCCGGCCCCCATTGAGGGACATACCATTGGTGGGTTAGGAGTTAGGTTTAGGATTAAGGTCTAAATTGAGTTTAGGTTTAGGGTATGGGGTCAGGGTTATGCTATAGAAATGACCAGTAAATGAATGAAGGTCAATGTAGTCCCCACGAGGATAGAAGAACAAACGTGTTTGTGTGTGTTTTGTTGTTCAATAGAATTCAATGTTCAAAAAGAAAACATTAGAAATATAAATTTAATGCTGTAATCATAACATTTTCTTTTCTTTGAGCCAAAAAGGTGGAATTCAAAAACATTTTCAGCCAACAAATTTTTGATTTAATTTTATATCATTTAAGTTAACATATAAAGACTTAAAATAATAAAAAAATAAAGAATGTGTTTACGATTGTGCCACATTTTCATATTTAAGCAAACCATATACAAATTAACAATGTTTAATGTTAATAGCAATGTATTTATTTAATTATTTGACTTTATTTACAGCATGGGTGTCAAACTCAGTTACAGAAGTGGGCCAAAATTCAAAACTTGATCAAAGAAATATATCACAAATTATTCCTATAGAAAACAACCTTTTCTCAAACTTTTTATGTAGCATTTACAAATACATAACGGATAATGAAAAAAGGATTACATTTATTAAATTTGAATCATTACCATTTATTTTCTAAGCCTTACTGTCAATCAACAATTTTTTCATATATACTGTATCTTAATGATACTTTTTTATAACAATCCAGCAAAAAGGTTAAATAAAATAAAAAAAACTATCACAAAAAATTATTTGACTTCAAAATTAAAAGAAAAATTACAAAAAAAAAAAATTAAAGTTGACTCTCTGTGGAAAGAACATTTTCACACCAAAACTAAAGATTATTTAAAAATTCAAACTTAATGTTTTGGCTTGAAAATTGGTCAGCTGTCATGAGAAAAATGCACTAAATCCAGTGACAAAAAGAGAAACCATAACTATTGTACATATAAGTTTACCTTTGGGGCCAGTTAGAATGTTAATGAGGGCCAGATTTGACCTGTGGGCCAACTTTACACCAAATTTATAACATGCAGTCACTACAAATTTAAAACATACTTTGTTTTTAGGAGAAGAGGGCTTCTTCTGCCAACTAAACCTTAATTAATCGTTTTTTCTCTAATTGTTCTGGATCAAACTTTCACCGTAAACCTGCTCATCAATGCCTGTAGTTTTTTTTTTTCTTTCTGCTTCTTCTCTGAGCATTGCACGATCTGACCCTGTTTGAAAATGACCTTTAATTCTTCCCAGAGTGACGGGTAGCAGCAGATGCTTTCTAAGTCATTCATGTCTTTCTATGTTAACACACACCTGTGTGCTCAAGACCAAATGTCTCTGGTTAGCTGTGACATGTTACTGTCCCTCTTAAACCTATGGAAGCCACCAGGATTATTTTTTAAACATAATGGAATCTGCTGTTTTTGAGGTTTAAGCTGAATAACTTTAAAACCTGGTGAAGTCCACATCATTTTTATTATGCATAAAACCCCAGAATTTAAAGACATTGAACTTTCATTTTTTACGACTGTATGTCAGATTTTTGTAGCAGTAATGGAGACAAAATATAAAGTATTGAACATATAAGCGGACTTGCGACCTGTCCAGGGTGTACCCCGCCCCTCGCACTGTGAAGGCTGGATATGGGCACCAGTGACCCCCGTGACCCTCAAAAAAAAAAAAGGAAGAAACGGGTATAGAAAATGGATGGATGGATGAACATATAAGCTAAACACTTATATAAATATATGAGGTTAAAACCAATAATAATAAACTATTTGTTCTGAAATGTAAAAAAAAAAAAATGAAGTAGGACAAAATATAAACACTAAATGAGCAAGTTTTTCAGACATTTTCTATGTTGTGACCTTTCAAATCATCATCAGCTGGCAGAAATGAAAATGAGGAAATGTTTACACACACACGTAGGGTTTTACTATCTTTGTGTGGACTTGCATTGAATTCCATTAATTTCTACTACCTAACTCTGATCCCCCACCCTAGACTCAATTCACACCTTAGTCCTAAACTTAACCCAAAAATAGTTTTTTCGATGTGTTGACAAGGCAAAATATCCTCACAAGGGTGGTCTAATTTCAAAATATGTTCTCACAATAATAGCAAGGCATGCACATGCACACACACACACGCACACATGAACAAAACAAGATAAGATGAAAAAAAAGAAAAAAACAAGTGTTTTCATGTGTAAAATCTTTATTATGTGCACAGAACTGTTTGTCATGGGTTCAGTAGAACACAAGCTGAGAGTGGTCCCTTCCCAACACCAATATGCACCGAAGGGGATAACTTTAGTTTGACTCGGAACTAAAGAGGCAAGAGGCACCACTACATTTTCACAACATTTACACCAGAAAGATGTAACCCTTCCCACCCAGATTTATGGTCATTTCAACCCAAACCGGCCCATTTTAGGCCCGGGACAAAATGTCTGAGGAGGACTTCTTCCACATTCTGACTGATGAGCAAACTGGTGGGAAGAAAACAATTCAACAGCTACTGTTTAAAATAAGAAATAAAAGAATTCAGCTTGACTAACATTGTTCTACCAAGTTGTGATTGGAATGTACAACAGAGTGGAGCAGGGGGGGAACAAATGTAAAGTAGTGCTTAAAACGGCACACAATCCATATTTGGCAACACAATAAGAACGATGGAAATACTGATGCTACAGTTTTTCAGCCTTAAGTACAAACTTCACATATGAATGTTTGACCACAACTTAAAAAATAAAATGAGTTATGTCCTAAAATGTCTTTTCTTCCAATGTGTACACAAGCTCAGAGAGTTTTCCTTTCCCTTGTGTGTGAGTGTGTGTAATTCAGGGCAGAGAGTAAAACAGGAGGACTGATGAGTAACGATAAAGTTCATCTTGGAATGTGAGCTCGGTCTCGTACCCCCGTGACGACACCGAGCTCGCCGAATCTTGAGAATTTGGCCGGTGGGCTCCCAAATGAGATGCTGCGTCTCACATCTTGGCAACCTGCTCTTCGAGTCTGGCGATCCGACGGTCCTGAAGGATGACGCGGTCCCTGAGTGACTTAAACTCTCGGAGTACCTCTTCCAGTTTGTCTTCCATTTTCTGGCAAAAAATTTTAAAAATGCAACAAAAAGATTTTTAAATGACAATTAGTGGCATGAACTGAAACAACAAACTGTTGCTAATCTGAGCAGTGGAGAAAGTGATCAAATAGGACACAAAGTCATGGATTTGGTAATATTTTCCCTGTGCTGCTGCTGCTGGACCAAAAAAAACAAAAGTATGTTGAATTCTAACTTTCTTAAAGGGAACTCCAACCAGTTGTAATATTAGTGATTATTTGATAAACATTTAGTTCAACTGTAAAAATACCGTATGCATGTTAGTTTGTATACATTTTAAAAAATATATTGCCACAGGAAAGGCGACATATAATTTATGCCTCAAAGCATATTGGGTAAACAATGTTGTTTACTAGGTTCTCCGGTGCAAAGCTGTGAGCGAGCTCTATCCACCCTGAAGGGTAAAATAGAGTTGTGATCGAGGAGAATGTAGAAATGACTCAGCCTGCAACTTAAAATGTGGATAGAAGACAACAAAGCTGCTTCATGTTAAGAGAACTTCAGCTTAGCCTGTTAGCTTTTGTTTTAGCGCTCTAGCTAATTCAGCAATATACTGTATGTGGCTATACACATGGCAATACAGCATAACATGATTAGATCAGGATCTAACGCCATATAAAATCAGGTGATGACATTTTTAGGACAGCCAATGGCAACTTTTCTTACAAAGGAGTTGGCAGCGGTCAGCAGCTCAAAATATTCCTCCAAGCCCTTTACTGTTCATATATACTGTATATGTTTTGGCTTGGGCACTAATGCTATATCTCCATAAATGCATTAGCTTGGGTGCTAATGCTATATCTCCATAAATGTATTAGCTTGGGTGCTAATGCTATATCGCCTAGGGCTACAACAATACATGTATCTGTATCGAACAATAACACAATGCTTTAGGTTCAATACGCACTTGTATCAAATAATACAGATTTACATTTTTTTTTATCAACTTGTCCTCTGAAGATTCTGTGTTGAAGGCTCAGCGGATCTGCGTTCGACTATTCCACCTATAGGCTGCATTGTCGAGCGCAGATCCACTGAGAAACTTGCTGTTTCAGCAACATTAAATTTAAAAACTGTAATTTTGAGGTAAAAAAATGTTCATGATTAATTTCAATAAATTACAAGTTAAGAAAGGTAGAGATATTTGTCTTTTTTGTATCGAAAAAATATCAAACTTTGAGACTAAAGTATTGAACAGAACCAAATCGTGAATTTTCTGTATCGTTACACCCCTAATATCACCCAATATGTATTAGCTTGGGTGCTAACGCAAAAGCTAACAGACTAAGCTAGGTTTTCCTTCCATGAAGCAGCTCTGTTGTACTCCATCTACATTCTCTTCTCTGGTTTCATTTAACAGGGCTGAACGTCAGATAGATTAACCTTCAGGGTGGACAGAGCTCACAGCCTTGCTTGTAAACTCGGTATGCTTTGCGGCATAAATAATATGGCGCTGTCCGTGTAACAACATTTATTTTTTTAATTTATAAAAACTAAACAGCCTACAATATTTTCACAGTCTATGTTTTACAATTGAACTAAATGTTTATCAAAAAATGTCTAGTGTTACAACTAGTCTGGGTTCCCTTTAATCTAAAATGAAAGCTGTAAACAAACAAAACAAAAATTAAACACTCACTGCTGAGGACTGTGGAGGCGCGTGCTTCTGGATGGTGGGGACGCTTTCTGCTTTTGGCGTCGGCTTGCTCTCCAGGATGTTCTTCTTGACCACTTTCAGGTCCCGGTTCTTCGTGGAGACGTAGCCATCTTTGAGCGAGATCAGGATGGGGCCTCCGTTCTTGCCCGCGAACCACTCCTCTGCCTCCAGGGCGGGGTCGGGGCCGGCCGTGTCCGGGTACAGGTCGTCCTGGAACAGGTCAGACTGGTCGCGCACCGAGGCAAAGGAACATCCCGAGGAAACGGGGAAAGAGAGGGAAACGGTAAGGTACGAGTACAGGAACACGGCTGTAATGCTGCGATAAGAGACTCACCTTACGTGGGACTGTCATGATAATTGGTTCACATTTTCTCTCATGTAATTTGTAAAACCTGCAGAGATGATAAATATGATTATTATAGAAGACAATTAAATCATTTATTCAAATCCAAAAAGAAATACAATAACACCTAAATAAACTTTAGATGTAACATCAAGCTAAATTTAAAGAAAATGTTTAAATACAGATTAATAAATAAATGCACAGATATTGCTTATTTGTAGCCACTTTTAGAAGAAATATAACATGACATCTGTCGCTTTTATCAGAATTTTACACAGTCAACTGCTGAGGAATCTATTAATAGCTTTCAATTCATTTAAACTATTATTTTTCTGTTCGTATGACATTCAGTTGTGGTAAAAAACATGTGTCAACATCTTCATAAAAGATGATGAGTTTGACTCAAAAACATAAAAAAACTGTAATATTGTAAAGAGATAATCATAAAGGCAACAAAACAAGAAAAACAGATTAGATCAAATAAAAAATAATAATTACTTTAAGCTACTTTATTTCTCTAAAATGTGTTTCTACAAGTTACAGGATCTACTTAATACTCACTGCTTCTGCTTTTTAGCTTTGCTTTTGTTTTTAAAAACCAAACCAAAAACCCTCACAATAATGTTTCATGATTTCTCTTCATTCAAACCCAGAAATGAAGCAAGCCAGAATGAACAATTGTTACTACCGTAAGTATTCTTCAGGAAACAAAATGTAGTGTCAACAGTACCTTGCAATTTCACATTTGTTGACATCCAGACCTCTTTTGGGCATGTAACCCATTCCTCTCTGGGGTTCTTTAGTGGAGAAGGTGTTGAGGTAGTGAACAAACGGGGCCTCTTCTGTGATCTCAAAGTACCGAATGCTGCTGTCACCCTGAAGACATGATGGGAGTTTTTAATCTAACATTTGAAAACAAAACTTTCTAATCTGTGTGTGTGGTGTTTTTACAGTTTACCTTTCCACACAGGTAGACTATGTTAGTGTCAGGGTCATAAAAGGGCAGCAGAACTCCATTACTGGTGTCCATCTCTTGAACACATATCGGCTCATCCATGTTATCCTGCAGACACAAAAATACACATTACAGGTGATTCATCAGCGCATTGGTTCAACCATGCTACATAAGAAAGGTGAAGCGTCTGAGTAAATGTTGCTTTGTGTTTATCGCCCCCATCTGGACAAAAAAAGATGCAACGTTTTGATAAATAACGGTGTTCAAATATCATGTTTTCATTGGGTCTTTTAAGGCTCCTTGTTTATTCCTGAAGGCTCTCTTCAGCATTCTGAGACGTTCACTCACACTTTCCACACGTCTGTATCTCTGCAGACTTGGACTAGAGGGGACGTTCCAACAACTCACAACAGTGTGGCGATGCTACATTTATGATTGTTGGGGAAATCCCAGGTGGAAGGAGCAAACAACTCCAACATTAAAAACAAAATTCAATCTACATAAAAGTTTAAACATGGTTTTCTGGTGACTCGTGGTTAGAAATGTATGTGGTTGTTTTTCCTGTTGGATGATGGTGAGATCATGTTTTCCAATTATCTTTTCATCAGATTTTATTCTGACCCCTTCTGTGTCGCTATGTGATATTTTAGCCGTTTAGATATCAGAATGTTCAGCTCATTCAGGAGATCAGTACTACGACTTTTGTAACTTTTCCAAATATTTAACTTTATTTTAAAATATTTTCCTTATAGATATACATTGAAATTGAAAACTGCTTCAGCATACTTTCTCTATTTTTTGTCTTCTTATGCTAAATTTGGTTTTCAGCTAAAAACTTGCTCTGTCTATCAAACATTTTGCTCCTTTTAGCTGTTGTTCAGCGTCTTTTAGCTTTCACACTGTATTTTTGCAGAAAATGCAGTTTCTTTAGTTAGTCCTAGACTTCTGTCAGTGTGTGTTTCAGTGTGCTAAAGGGTGAAGAAGTCCAAAAGGAGTGACATACAGATTTCCACAGGGCTAGCTGGCGTTCACTCATGCGGCTGAACCCAGTGGTGAAAATATTTCCATCTGCTAGAAAGATCGCTCTCATCGGCCGAGCTCCCTCGTGGGCTTTTTCCTTCTCCTAAAAACAGCAACAAACTTGTCAGAAATGCTTCATTGGTGTCTTGCTTTGTAGTTATGAGAGAAATATTACGGCACCTGTGAGGCACTCTAATCAAAACCCATTACAGCGTTGACCTACCCTCACAATCTTCTTTTTACGAGGGTCGATGACTCGGACCTTTTTGTCCTTGCAGGCGGTGCACAGAAGGCTGCCATTGCGGCTCCAGCTGACACTAAAGATAACGTCAGGGTGCATGTCTTCCAGGTTGATCATGGCCTCTCCCGTCCCCACGTTCCAGATGACGATCTGGTTGTCGCACCCTGAAAATGGACACGCACGGTCTTGAGTGCAGCCCCCTACTCTCGTACTGGGGGTTTATTTTCAGAGAACGAAACAATGCAATCATATAATTGGTCCTATTTTGAGTTCAGCTGTGTGCAGTAAACACACCGTAGGCTGGTGAAGCAGAATTATCCCCTCAGGGACAAGAGATGTAGAGGTGGTTATAACAGTTACCTGCACTCAGGAGAACATTGCGAGCAGTCGGATGCCAGGACACAATGCCGACCCTTTTGGAGTGACCCTCCAACACAACCACAGGCTCTGACAGGGCCGTCTCCAGTCCGTTCTCAGGTATCTGCCAGACCTATGACAGAAAAACATTCTTTAGAAAACTACTGACTTTTTTATTATACAGGGCGATAAAAATGGAGTTTTATTTTTGCCCACATCCACCCTGAAAAACCTCTTACCATGACTGTGCAGTCCTCCGAGCCACTAGCGATGACCTGGTCATTATGAGGACACCAGTCGATGTCCAACACCGGGCCTGTGTGTCCACAGACTGTAGGGTACACCTTGTCTATACGACCAGTCTATGAGACACAAAAGGATGAAGCAGAGAAATAAACCTAAAAACTGTCATCTGTTACAAGTATGAAAATACAAACTTCAGTAGGTCTAATTAGTCTAAGGAAAAAACATTTTCACCAAACTCACTCACGTTTTTAACTTTCTAAGAGCATCAACTGGCTGAGAGAAAAATGACCTGTAACAGGGACTATAGCTGGGTGATACCAGTGCGCTGATATGATGAGTACTCATGTTTTCTGTCAGAATCGTGTGGTCTGAGTAAAGTCACTGTAATATAATCAAAAATAAGTCTTTGCACAATCAGACAGATTTAAACTTTATTTGTTCATTATGTTTTACTCCCCATATAAGCCTCAGAGTGCAGCAGGAGCAGAGCTACACAGAACGGATTCACCACATGTTCTGAATTCATGACACTGTTTTACAAATAGTTTGCCTTTGGCTGTGCTTCACAGCATCGGGATTGAATCTTTAATTAACACGCTGTTGTTAGACAAATTTGACATTTTCTTCCACTTTCTACTTAAATGATCAGTACTGACGTGAGTAAAGTAGTAACAGTTGAAAATATGTAATATGAAGGTGAGAACTAGCAGATTGTACGCACTGCATATTTGGGTCAGTTTAGAACAAGTCCATGAAAAGCTCACTTTGTGTAAAGGAAGGACAAGAAAGGCTCCTCCTCCGCTCGCTTCGATGATGATGGCAACGAACTTGGGGTTGACGGCACAGAAGGAGCTGTCCCACGTGACCCGGGACACACGGATGTCATCGTAGCACTGGTCGTTCCTCACAGCCTGGCCGAACACGTGGCGAAACTTGCTCTGTCGCACAACTCGCCGCGACATATCTGCGGAGGGAGACAGTCGTCGTTGTTTTTTTTTCTAAAACTGTAGACATTTAAGCTAAAAACAAGAATTTACAGTAAATAGAATGTTATAGGTACTGATAAATATAGGCTTTTAATTGATGGACACCTGAAAATGGGCGTCCTTTGGAGCTATAGATTCAGGAAAATCTCTCCCCACACTGAGAATATACTTATTAGTAGTTTTTCTGGAAAAACTTGAGGTAAACTGAAAATGAGATACTTTTCTCTTCCATACTATAAGTCCAAATTTCCTGACGTGTGCAGGACTAAGACAAAAGTCCCAGCTCTGTGTAGGTTGACAGCTTGTAGCAGAAAGGTATTAGTTAGGTTGGCTTCTTTTTCTGTTCTGTGTATCAGTTAACAAAACATGTAAAATTATAAACATGCCAGTTTGGGCATATAGGCTACATAATGCAACTATTTTAATGCAATTCTGAGCCCTAAACATGGAAAAACCCGGTGTAGTTTAGATTTTGAATGCAGGAACTAAAAGGCTGCAGACTGTCATAACGGATGTTATAATTTTAAACTGCTGCATCAGTTCCTGTGAATGCACCACAGATGGCCTGTTACTGCTGCAACATTCTGGAAATGAGCTCAAATGTTGATCCATGTTTAAGGATTGGATTTCAGCTCGGTGTATCTATCAGTGCAGTGTTCCTCTTTAATATTTAACTGCCCTATAATGATCCTTCTTTTGGTGAAGACAGTTGTTTTCACAGGAGACTACATTGTTCATATCTGATATAATTAAATGCCGTAATGCAATATTTGATACTGTAATCACTGTTTCGGTGACATGTTTTGCAGAAAAGCAAATCTCAGAATGATTGAAGCTGCCAGTTTGAAGCGACACGCAGAGTTTTTCTTTCTTCCGGCTGAACAGGTTCGTCATCACAGCAGACCACCTGCCTCTTTACATTCAGTCACAGTGTTCTGAAAATGGAAAAGCTGACTCACCATCTTTTCGGATGTTGTGCAAAAACTTGGATTTTTTTTTTATCTTTAAAAGCAAAGAACCGATCTGCACTTGCATCACTGTGGCATTTATTATTCCCAGACTTCTGTAGTTTTAAAACAATTACATGTACATCCTTTGCCCACACGCGTGTCAATTATATAGCTTTTTTTTAGATTTTATCTCACGACTGTGTGGGTGTGCACAGCCTGATTGACACTCTCCTTTAAGCTTTCCCACATCAGGTGTCGGAGACAGTGTGTGTTGTTGTGTGTAAATGTCTTTTAGGAAATATCTCAGAAACTACTGGACAAGTTTTACTGAATCTTAGAAAGTAATCACTGGATGTACATCTACAACTGATTCATCATCATCTGAATGACATTAGCTAACACAAAAATGGCTATAGCTCAATCAAATTTACAAATATTGAGCTAAAATTTGATGTGGCAGTAGCTGGGAGTCATATGCAACCCATACTTTGATATGGCATAGCACTATTTTTAAGGTATTACAAAAACAGCTCCAATTCTGTCATTTCCCAACGCAAGATGATTTTATTCTGGAGAGAAAGGTGGCAGATATCATGCATTTCTTTAAGGAATGGTTGGCCTTTAGTTATTATTTGAGGCTGAAAGGTAAATGAAGTTACTTAACATGATTGATTTGATGGATGTAGACAACCTTACAACAATGCTCAGAGATGTTGACATGTCACATTGCTGCAGGGCATCTGGACAGCACAGGACCAGAACATCCTGTTGTCACTTGTGCTGCTTTCGACCGACGCTATCTACATAAATTCAGGTATCTTCAGGAGAGAAATTGAGTTTCTCAACCCTGAAGTCTTTATTTAGGATCATATGTTGCAAATGCTGCTGTCGACCCTTCATCATTTCAGTGTGCAGGACGTCACAGCACATGATGTAGAAGGCTGACTAAGTATTCAGGCTAAAGCGGCCCAAAATATCTCTGCCCAGATTGTATGTCTTTATGGTAGTTTTGCCACATTTGGAATAACCAGTGTCTTATCATGGTCATCTTGAATTTCCCTGTCATCATTTTACATGTGAACTGGTCTGTGAAAAATTGACACCAAATGGCACAATGCAGTGCAAGGTCCAGGAAATACATAAGGGGAGTCTGATCTAATATCACTGAGCAGTCATAATGATGCACAAGCATGGTTTTTGACCTGATGATGAAGAAATGGTTGAGTGCAATGTTATACCTACAGATCAGATTTATGCCAAGCCAATTTATCATATATTAGCTAGCCAGGATCCTCAAAACAGATAAATCAATTTTAGACATGAGTTATTAAAATAATGACCGGCAACAATGTCATTATAACTGTACCTATCTACAATGTTCATTCTAAATAGGAAAAGTGATTCTGGATACTATAAACATCTATTAGGAAATAGACGGGGTTGCCATTTTAACATAAAACATTATGAATGCTATTAACTACGTTTTAAAAATATTTATATACTAATATGCAGTTTATTTTTTATTATTTTAATTTTGATTTTCACAATGTGAAATGACAAATCAAACCAAATAAATGTATTTATTTAGGGACAGTATGTCAACTCCCATAAATTAAAACCTTGCTCTAGCTAATTTAGGCTTTCATAAACAAAAAACTAAACTTCTAATATTACAGTTTAAGTTAGTCTAAAACTGATATTGTGAAGTCTAAAACGTTGTTTTAGGTGGGGTTTAATTATATGCTACATCGACTTGCCATAAACCCATCATATCATTGGCATGTTAAACGTTTGAATGAGACCGATTTATTTTCAATGGAGAGAGCCGCACAGTGCAACCGTTAAACAATGGTTGCATAGCGAGCAATGCTAATATTAATAGCCATCAAACATAGAAATCAATACGATGTTTATGGCCAACAAAGACCTCTTTTTAAAAAGGCGCACAAAACGAATAACGTCACCAAAAACATTTATTCAATAGTGATTTTGAAAAACTATATTGTGAAATATTACCCAGTTTTAACGTTATGAAGCTAAGAATGCTAGTTCAAACTTAGCTAGTTTAGCTAACGCTAAGGTTGATGAAAGCAGGGGGTGGAGATGTGTTTTGGTGCGCTTCTCCAGATGTTATCACCTGGAAACATTCGAAGACAACATTTAACCATGTTAAAAGTTGAAAAACGATACAATCTTAAATCTTGTGTTATATGTAAATACATAAACCTGGTTTCGCAGCACTGCCCGGGCACCTTTAGGCAGAACGAAAGGGGTGCTTTTAATTTGGTCTAACACCGGGTTCACTGAGGCTGGTCCCGTTAACAGACCGATAAATACGTTTTGCCGAACATGGGCGGATTTTTAAAACTATTAAACTAATTATACATACAAACAGACAGAGCTAACTATTTGATACTTATGCCATCTGGCACAAGCTGGCTTAACGTAGCTTTATTTGCTCATATTAGCGCGTTTTCATCCATCTAAACTGCTGATGGGTTAGCACGCAGCTAACTGTTAGCCACCGTGGACCGCTGCCAGCTGACGCAAGTGCAGAAATTTCCAACCGAGGTTTTTGGCTGCTCCTACTCCGAAAACCTCATCCAGCGAGCTTACATGGATGCTGCAAAACCTGGCATATCAAAATGCAAAGACACCATTCAATCTTTCTTACCTCCTAAAATCTATGCTAGATTTTTTCGGGTAATCAATCTCAACACATGAATCTGGCAGTTAAGGCGCGCCCTTATCCTGCAGGACGTTGCTTTCAGTATCCCCTTGTCTCCACGAAAAAAAAAAAAAAAAAACTCCAGCTGCAGTATTTTAATTCCCCCCTCTCGACTCCTAATGTATGACCAGTGCCAGAGTGTTTTAAATCCTCTTCCATGTACCAGTTGACAAACAAAGCATCTCCTGTCCACTCCTCACCTGCGGAAAACTGGCTGTACTCTTTTCTCATCCGGTTAATAAATTCAGTAGAAAGCATTGACGACTGTGGCTACTGCACATGCGCAGACCAGGAGCCAGATTTGATTTTCCCCAATGAAGTGAGTGGGGCTGCAGGAAAACCTGGTTTCTCACCCATGCCCCTCCACCCTCAAGTCTTTAAAAGTCCTTATGCTTGAGCTAAAGGAAAAAAATGTGGATTTCTTAATCAGCAGCATCTTTTGTGTGAAAGTCCACCTCCCCCCTCAACCCCATCCCACTGCACCCATCCTTTCCTGTCCGACAACAAAGATACCCTCCTCCCTCCTCAATTGTCAATGGAGCACCCATTCACTGAGTGCCTCATTGTAAATGCATTGAAAAGAGTTGTAGCTGTTAAATATTCTCTATTTGTAAAAGGTTTGTCACAGAATTCAATTTCAACTTTTGAGATGAAAAAAAAATATTGATTTTATTTATTAATTCATTTAAACAAACAAAAGAAAATTCTATATACAACAAAAAACAAGTCATGAATGAAATGAAAGAAAGCAAAGAGAGGGAGAAATCTCATTAAATCTGCCCCTTTTTACCCAAAAATAAATTTAAGTGATAATAAACTTGTTTTACAGACTTAAACAAAAAAAAAAAGCATCAGGTCCTTCCCATCTTGTTTGAACAATAGTTTATGTTGTTACATGCTTCGTAGTATCATATTTTGTTAATGAACTAGCTTTTATCATTTTTTAAACAGAAATTGTTCTGGAAGTTTTAATATCAATATCAATATTATTCCATATAGGCTTTCGATATAGATATGATAAAAAAATCCTAATTGTGATTAATTTTGCCAGCACATCTCAAAATTTTAAAATTTAGAATTTTAAATTATTTATTATGACACATTAGCATTTGTGTTTTGTAATTTTTGGTATTGTTCTACATTTTGGTGCCATATTTTATATTTCATATTGTCTTTTACAGCCATTGTCAAATTTGTTTTTCATTTTGTAACTTTTGTGTCAAATTATGGTTGTACAGTATTTCATATTTGGTGTTCTCCCACATAGCAACATTGGTCTTGCACAGTTCTCCACATGTCCATACAGTTTTAAAACTGAACATACTGGGAATGAGTATGTTTGTGTGTACATGTTTTGGTACTTGCTAAGGATGATTTTTGACCATTTTCCCAGTACAAAGCCTGGTGAGGACCTACTGTTCCTTATGCAGACAAAAGCCTGGTCCCCTTTTGGGGGAAATACTGTTGGTGAGTCAGAGGTTAGGACTGAGGTATGAATTAAGGTTTGGTTAGATTTAGGGTTAGGTATATACCTGTGAGGTTAGATGTGAAGTTAGTCCGTATCCAGAAGGTGATTAAGAAAAAAAAAGTAATTTAATTAACTGGTGAATAAGAAAAGTCAGTAAAATATATATTGCTGAATGTAGCTTTACTTAATCAATGTGGATATTTTTAAAATTTGTTTTTTTTAATGTGTGTGGCATCACTCCCAGGTATTACATTTATCCACATGTCCATACGTGAGCACTAACACTAGCCCAGATGTAGTTTGCCAGAAGGGGTTCAAGCATGGTCCATTACCATATGAACCAAACAACTGTGCTAATTGTGATACTGACAGATCTGGACCACATATATCAAACCATAGTTGGGATTGTGGAATGCCATCATGTGAACAGTGCCATCATCGCCAGATCTGGCCCACATCCAGTTGAGAAACCACTTAGCATGCCAGCAGTGTCAGTTTGACCAGATCTGGCCCACATCTGTCTGTGGGCTGTTTCTCTTCTCATTCTGATGGTTTTGTTATAATTTAGAAATGTATTTTTTGGATAAGTACTGGTTCCTAAACTTCTTGGGTGTGCAGAGAAGACTGTTGATACGGAACAAACAAATCAGAAACAAACAAAGGACTTACCTTTCTTTGTCAGATGCGTCTGAACATCTGCTGGTCTCTCCTTGGACTTTTTTGGGACATCAAAGGTGTTCTTCATTTGGGATACCGTCGTACTCGGAGTCTGCTCTGCCAAATGAACAGGAGCTTTGGGTGCCTCAGGTCTGACCCGACTCTGCTGTCTTTGCATTTGGTTGGCCTCTTTGACAATTTCCGCCACGGGCTTGTAGGAACCTACCTCACCACCCTGTCCCATGTCTTGCTTGATGCTGTGATTCGTCAAATTGTTGGGACAGCCATTGTCACCGTGGTTAGCTTTACTGACCTGCTTCTGTATTCTTTCAGATAAGAGTCCAGTTTCTTTTTGGTCTGAAATGGCATATTTTAGACTTTGAAAGTCACTATTGGGTGCATCGTCAGGGATGTGAAAGGCCTCTGTTGTTGTATTTACAGGAGGAGATGACCAGCTACGTTTGGATTGTCTGTCTAAGAACACTCGTCTCTGCAACATGTCCAAGTTTTGAGGCTCATCCTCTGGAGACAGTTCTGCCATTCGCACACAGTACTCAAAATTAACCATATCTCTAAATTGGTCATCTATACACCTGGGAGACAGATGGTCCCATGATCTGATGTCAGCAGACAGTCGACGAACGTTGGCCGGTACGATGTAAGTGCCTCTTTCATTCCACAGTAAGCACATGTCCTGATTTGTAGGCTTGCTGCATGGAAGATCTTTGTTAAAATGAAAAGTGTGTCTCCTTTTGACCCTTTCCTCTGAACGCAGATAATCTTTGTCTCGTCTTTGCACATCCGTAGACTTTAACTGTGCAGTTTTGAGCTTTACAAAAGGGTTCTTGGGCTTTTTGGGGACAGGGGGAGGCGGACCCTTGACTTTAGTGTTTTCTGATGGCATCAGGTCACCGTTGGGACCAGATGAAGCGGGCATAGCCTCTGTTGTGGTCGTGTCTTTCCTCTGTAACAGATGAGTTAAAGGTGGAGGTGTGACGACAGCAGAGAAGCAAACAAGCTCACTCTCTTTCTTTAAGCAGGCCACCTGTACCTTCCTATCAGTGTTTTCTGCCAGGGGAGGACAAGGCATCGCTTCACATTGTTCCAGTGTAAATGAGTGCAGCTGGGGTGCTACAGATAGAGGGGTTGTGGACCGGGGAGAGTGAGCCTGGCTCTCATCTTTTCTGGTGTTCAATAATCGACCTGACACCCCTGATTTAGACCTCCAAGACACAGCTTCAGCAAACTTGTTCTCATGAACCCCTTGCTGGTCTTTAGGCTTGCTTTGTGTTAGCTCCTGTTTGATTTGAGCACCAATGTTCTGCTCTGTCTCTGCAGTCCCTCCACCAGTTGTCTCGCTGCAGGCAACATGACTTACTCCTTTTAGCCGACACCTGCTGCCTGTCAGTTCAGCCAAATGTTGACCCATTTCCCTCTTCAAACAGTCTCCGGGTGAGCTCTCAGCACGTGCTCCGACAGTATCTGACCTTTCTGTGTTGAGCTTCTCATTATTCCCGTCTCTAGGAGTATGCCTGGAAGGTTGTGGGACTGCTTCGGACGACATCCAAGTCTCATCTTTTTCCAGCAGCACAAAGTCCTCCTCGTTACTGGGGTTGCATGAGGTTGTTAGACCCCTGCTTTGAGTCTGGGGGTCCATTTTACTGTTAGTTTCTGATGTTTTCTGGTTTTCCTGATCATCCATAGCTGTAGGTCCACTCCAGGCCATAGCTTTATCCTCAAAGCTTTGCTTTTTGTTAGAAATTAGGTTTGTCTCCTTGAAGCTCGGGACTCTTTTCGACTCCCAAACAGTTGGAGCAATTCTTTCCCTGCCTCTGCCCACCCCTTCTCCCTTAGTGTGCAGAAGGTGTTCCTGCTGACCCACAGGTCTGATTGGCTGCTCAGTTTGGGGGTCTGTACGTGCAGAAGTGACAGTGAGCTTCTTTGGTTGCCCCGTGGCCAAGTCGGTGACGCTGAACCCTCTAATCCCATCAATCCCCCAATGGGTTGCCGAGCTGCCATCGTCCGGATGTTTGCTCTCATCTGGTTCTGCGTTCTCGGACAGCCTCGTGTCTCCAGTTTGCTCAGACCAGTCGGAGTTATCTTGAGACTCCTCATCCTTTCCAGACATCCTCTCCAGCTTTTGCCCCATTGCTATTTTTCTTTCTGACAGCCAATTAGAAAAGACACATGTCAAAAACAGCACATATAAAGGTTTTACAGTCAACTATTTCAAACTTTTCTCAGTATTTCGTGACTTGCATTTTCCTTCCCAGAGTCTCACTATCTGTTCTGTCAGGAAGGAATGCTGTGGTGGCTAAAATTAAAACCGGTCTGACTGATGCCAGTGAGTCAAGAGTCCAAAAAAGAAACAAGATAAGCCAGATAAGAGGTCAGCTGTTGGGTGCCAAGGTCAAACAAAAAGCCCCAAACAAAAATACATCTGTTTATTATTTTCTTTGAACCTATAATCTCTGAAATCCATCAGTATTTTTGCTTTATTTCCAAGTTTAAGAACAAATTTTGGTCATTTGTGATACATCACACTTTGTCAATTACTGCAGTGATAAAAAGGCTTGTTTGTGCCTCCCTTCTGATTGACTGAATGTTTATGATTGTTTTGGTGACGGGGATCTAAAGAAAGCTCGCTCTGAATACGTGATGGAGTCATGCTGGCTTTGACTCGCCAAATTCAATTGTTGGGCCAAGGTTTGATGAGCATAGTTTAACTGTAGTCATGATGGATGGCGTATGAGGGGGTTATTTCAAAAGGAAAACAGCTCAACAGATTCAGACTGACATGAGTGACAAGTATTTTTAGCTCACAGGAAGAGAACTGAGTATAAAGAGGAAGGGTTTAAAATAAAGTATGGCTTCAGGTGGTGGTTAAGTTTAAACATCATTTTAACTATTCTGTCTAACAGAAACAAAGAAGGTTGATTCATCTCAAAGAACCACATATTTTTGATGAGTCACTACACTAGTTCAGCAAAAAAATCTGAAGAAATTACTTCACCAGATACAAAATCGTGTTACTCTGTACAACAGATTAAGACACTGCTTAAATAAAAAAAACAAAACATTTTTTAAATTTAACATTATTATTTTCTCTCTTGCTATTGACAACACTCTTGGCTGCACATTTATAGGAAAATTACTGTATAAATTAAAGGCCTAGCATCCCTACAAGAAATGCATGTCGACCACCTTAGTTTTTGACTGAGATCATTTATGTTGAGAAATGGGTTACAGGTCTTTTGGAAAAGCTTAGGAAAAAATATTATATTCTTGTGATAGATGTCTCACCCAGAACAAGTGTTGTGAATGACTCTCAGCTACTACCACATCAAATATTAGAATGTGGTTCCTCTTGTGACATGAAGGGTTTTGTTTAAGGGAGGGGAACATCTTCAGTGTGCAAGTTCTGTCTTCTGGTTTAGCTATTTTAAACTCAAAGTGCAGAGACTCTTCACTTCTTTCAAGTCATAAATTAAAATGACTTTATTCTCTGACCTGCCCATAAATTTTCATTATGGTACCCAGAGGAGGGGGTTCATTAGGGTATGTGGAAAGTCTGCAGAATGGTTTTTCCAGTTTATATAACTGAATGTTTAAGTTTAAATATAAATACTCAAAATATATTTACTTATTGAGTCGTTTGTCAAAATCTGTACATCCTGTTTATTGTTTAATGAAACGGAGAGTTTTTGCATGTGTAAAGTGTTATTTTGGGGTGGATGGGTTATAACGGCAGCAGTGGGAGGCATCTGTTGCTTGTGAACTCCTCCCCCCACCTTCCTGTCCCATTTGCCCCTCTCTCATGCCTCCAATAGTAGGCAAACCATTTATAAGAGGCTTGTGACTAAGAGTACCCAAACTATTATCTCTGTCTCAGAACAGAGCCTTGTTTTTTTCCACCCACTTTCCTTTTGATGTAGCATTCGCTCTCTAACTCAAATGGAAATATTTCAGACATCTGATCTGCTTGGACGGTAAAATTTACATTCTGTCATGTAAAGCAGGACTCACAGGTACTAAGAGACAAAGGTGTGCTGCAGCTTTACACAGGTTATTGATGCAGTGAACAAACCCATAAAAAATATCTTTCCCTCGAACTCCAGTGTACATAAACACACCTGTATAACATGTATACATCATGCTTTGCACATTTTTTAATGCTCTTAACTTCAGAAATCAACTCTTAAAAGCATTTCTACTAACCTAGCCTTTCAAATTAAAAGCAGAATTGACAAACTAGTCTTTATAGCTAAAAAATGAACAACTTAATTCAAATCAAAATGTTTAAAAGAACTGTATACTTACTGATGCTCAGCCTGCTGGTCGTCCTGTAGGACTTTGGTCCATCTGGAGGCTCCTTCAGCATGTCAGCCTGACTTAATTTGAATAATTCAATAAAAATGTTTTCGGTTCTGTCTGACTAAAAGAGACAGTCAAAGCAGACAGATCTGTTTCAGGGCTTCAGACTTGGAGCTTGAATAGTTTAATTATTTCTTTAATTTCCACAGAATGAAGCAGAGGTGTCAAACTCAACTACACAATGGGTCCAAAAACAAAAAGGCCAAATTTGGATTGCAAACCATGTTGACACATATGTTATTTGTTGCATTAAAATCTTTTATTTCAGGGGTTTATAATAAATAACATACAGTTAGGTCCATATATATATATTTGGACAGAGACAACATTTTTCTACTTTTGGTTCTAGACATTAATGAATTTTAAACAAAACAATTCAGATGCAGTTGAAGTTCAGATTTTCAGCTTTAATTCAGTGGGTTGAACAAAATGATTGCATAAAAATGTTAGGAACTAAAGCATCTTTTAAGCACAATCCCTTCATTTCAGAGGCTCAAAAGTAATTGGACACATTAAATAATTGTAAATAAAATGTCCTTTTTTATTACTTGGTTGAAAACCCTTTGTTGGCAATGACTGCCTGAAGTCTTGAACTCATGGACATCAACAGATGCTGTGTTTCCTCCTTTTTATGTCTGGACATAATGTCCATGTACATTATATAACTGTAACTGAAATTTGTTTCAGTAAACAGGTAAACATTTTTGTCATTGTCCAAATACATATGGACCTAACTGTAAATGCCCACTCCTTTTACAATATGAGAATAAGCTGCTATATATTTAGTCATGCAAAAATCCATTAATTGCACAATTGATGCAAAAAAAAAGTTTTATTTTTATTTTTACATCTGTCACAACTTAACAAAATGTAAAAAAAAGTGCATACACATACAGTGGCACTGTACAATATAGTACATAAAATTACTAAAATAACAAAAACAAAGCATGTACAGATTTTCACTTTACTCCCAAGGGGGCTTTCCCCCCAATTTTCCACTCAGCCTTACAAGCTTTGGGATAGACTTGTGCTCAATAAATACAAGGACTTCTTTAAATTACAACACGTCCGAGCGTCCACAATAATCGGCTTTTAAATGGATTGTCTTTTTGATGCCCCTTTCCTGGAATTTATCCAGTTAAAAACTGAAAAAAAAAACAGTCACTTTAAATGCAATCACTTGCTTGGATGGGTCATTTCTGATACAATATAAAACACAAGAACTCAGGAGTACTTCTTAATACACAGTAGCATTGCTGTTCTTACTTCATACTGACCACGTCTGCAAGCTAATGTAAGTTAGAGGAAAGATACGCACAGACTGGTACATTTTAAAGACAAATTATCAAATATTTCAATGCAAATGATACTTCTCATTCCGATAAATAAAGGTTCTTCAGCCATCCCAATTTCAAACACGGTAATATCATTGGCCAATAATAAATGGAAGTCTATTAGTGAGTGCCGATGGAGCGGAAGCTAGAGTGCGTGAGCGTAACGTGCGTTTGCATACAGTATTTATGTGCCAAGTGAAACACTGCAAGAAGCCTAACTACTCAGGGAGGGAAGGAAAGTACAAATACCTTCAACACGCTCACCGAAGCTCTGTGAAAGCTGCTGTGCTTTTCCAGCAGAGCTATGGCCAAAGTTAAGGCACTTCAATAGAAAAAGCAAAAAATAAAAATCAAATGTGGTGTTGTGGTCCAGAGACACAAGCATTTTATCACACGAATGTGGAGCAGCTTATCAGTCAGAAATGTTAATGTGTCGGGAATGTAAATCAGAATCCAACTGAAGTGTTTAAATGTTGGTCTAAAGCATGAGGTGTGTTAGTTTTAAAACAAACAGCTGTAAAATGACAACATGGATGCACATCTTTCAGCATATTTTTTCAGGTTTAGTGTTTTTTAAAAGGTTACAAACAATTAATATCTTACCTGTAGTAGATAGCTGTTTGGAGATTTTGAGTTTAATTCTGACTGGATGGAAAAGCTCACAGCTAGTCTGAACAGGGTCAAGACCCAAAGTAGATTAGTGACATTTTTTAAAATGCTATTTTACAACACCTTTAAATTTAAATTACAAGTTTATTTTAGCAAAAACATGATGATAATACTGCTGGAACAGCTAGCTGCTGCACCTTGTGCTTTCAATTAACCATAGAGTAAAGAAAATCAGGTCCTGTGAAACTGACTGTTTATAAAATAATATTCACATGAAGAGTTATGTAATGATAGCGAAGAGCTAAATGATTTATTCCGTGGTCCCACTTGGACTAGTCGTTAGCTCATCAATCCAGTCAGAAATAACAGAGGTCGTCCAAAGAGTCGTCTGCAACATGGAAAATATTATTTGTTTTCACAGAACCCCACAGAAAATGATCTGAACTTGAACACTTTGATGTTGTGAAAATTCACTTTCAACTGAAACCAGCAAAACAAACAAAAACTAAAGTTAGAAAATAACAAGTATTACTATTAATAAAAAAACAGAGTAAAAAACAACAAGAGTTAAAAAAAAATAAGAGCAAACAAACAAAATGTGACCATTTTACATTATTGAGCCTTTTTACTGAAATTTCTTTAAAGTTATGAACTATTTGTGCCTTTTTAAAATGAAACCAAAACCAGCTGCTGATTAAACAAACTCCAGTGTTTACTGTTAAATTGATATGTAGTGAAAACAAGATTTTAATATGCTGGAGAAACTTTCATACAATAGCCCAGACAGAAAAATCTAATACTGCCTTCAATTTTTCACATTTTTTGCAGCTGCCATTTTTTTTCATGATTAAAAAGGAATTTGGTTAAAATTTGCAACTCAACCATGAGATGTTACTGTGTGTAATTAGTGATCAGTGTTTCCAACCCAACCAAACTAAAGTGATATAATCTTTTTTTAAACCAAAGTTCTGTAAAGACTAAATATTTATTCCCAAAATATGGCAATACTTAGTTGCAACCTTTTTTTTCAAATAATTATGACGTCAGTGAAAACTACAATAACTCCCTGAACATGGCTCAAGAAAAATAAAAACCCAAACAAAACTAAATATAAAAAAACTATTGGTGGATCAGCTCCATCATATGGAGTTTAAGGAGGAAAAGGAACACAGGATGATTTGTGGTCTACAACTCTAATGAAAAATAATAATTAAAGAAAAATAACTTCATACACAGGAAAACAATTGTCATTCTTTCTTTCCACAGTTTTCTTTTTAACCTGAAGTCCTCAGAACACAGTTTGATTCCCACACGTTTCTCCTGCACACACTCAGCAGCAGCACACCCAGCGTGCCCCTAAACAATAAGAGCACATCATAAATTACCCGATAAAACCACGCTATGGAGCCACAAAATGAGTCAAGTTTAGAGGAAAACAAAGTGATTGTCAAGAAAGCCAAAACCTGCATCTTAAACTCTTCAGCTGTTGGATAAAAGGTTGATTTTATTGTATTTTAATAAGAAGGGAATCTCCTGAAAGAAACTAGGAATGTTACAAATTACATTTACTTAAATTTTAATTTATTTCAATGAACAATAAATTATATTTACGTCAAGAAGTTCAAATGGCTGAACTGTTTATCTGAAAGGCCTCTGAGGGGAAAAACTGCAACTCTAAAATAGAACAAAAACATAAAAAAATCCAGTTTTGGTTTAAGGTTTAAGACTGTAATGGTTTTCTCTTCTATCGTTCTTTTAGACATGCGAGAAAATTTCACTCCAGGTGACCAATTTTATAAGTTAAAAGATGATAAAATGAAGGTTTTACCTTTTGATCGATAGTACTGCATCTGTTTTAGTTTCTTGAATCTGACTCCTTTTTTTTTTTCTTATTTGAAAGACAAAAACACCCCACTTCAAATTTAAAATGAGTGACATTTGTTAAGCATGTATTTGGTGTGATCTTGCAGCACTCACTCATGGGCTAAACGGAGCACTGAAAGTACAAAATTAAATTATCTCTAACAGAGGAGATACGGGTGAACCGGACTCGGGGCACAGAGGACAAAATCATCTTTGACCAAAACAGCAGAAAATGCTTAAAGACTGAAGCAGGACTCTGTTGTCACAAATTATGCTTTTCTTATAATGATGCAAAAACTTCTGCAAAAGAAAATGAAATGTGTTTTAGATGTGCTAATATGTGGATATGTAATGAGCCTAGCCGTAAATATTTGCCCTAATGAACACTGTTGCTGAGTTGTACTGAAAACATGCAGCATACAGTTACTTCAGATGGGTTTAAAAAGAGTGTAGCACAGTCTGGAACAATAACTAGATCCAACAAAAACCCGTATGTTGAAGGTAAGACAGCAGCAACTGGGATGGAAGGATGTGTGAGTGAACCTGCATGTGTGATGGGGTAGGAAGGCTTAAAGAGCCCAGATATTTTAGATTTAAGAGGCAGGTGAAGAACATCTTGGCTAGAACTGTCTGGGTCTTTATCAACGGGTGACAAGGACCAGCCTCATCTGGATCTTTGATGCCAAAGCGCCTCTCTGCAAATGTACGTGAAAATTGCTGCGAACTGCTTAGATGAAGCCATGAAGAAAGGGCGTTACAGTAGAGGTCATCACAGCAGGGGTCATCAAGTGTTCTGCAGCCGTCGTAGTCGTTGAGGCAGTGTTAACTCCATCGAGTCCACGCGAGAGGTCCTGATTTAAGGCAGAGGCCCGACTGGAAGCTGGCTCTCCATGGCCAGGCTCGGCAGCTTCAGTGCAACGCCGAATTTGATTCCCAGTCCGGGCATTTGCAGCTCGCCTGCACCACCAAAACTCAACCCGTCAGCCCCCGTCACGCCGACAGCCTCAGTACTTGATATTACTTCCTGCTGTTCGTCCATGTCCTCCGCTGGCACCGAGCTGTCATCGGGAGGCGTCTCCTCCTCGCAGTTCATGGGCGAGAAAAGTTTTTGGTGGTTGTTCTGAGGAGCCGACGCCTCGCCGAGGGTGCAGGTGGCGCAGGGCTGCACCGGGTTAGGTTGGAGGACTGCAGGGGTCGACAAAGAGTGGAACATTGGAGCCGAGGGGAAATGCGTCCCGGGAGGATCTATGCAAATTGAGGGGACGGAGCAGTGGCGGGAGGGGTTGATGCGGTGGGAGCGGCCTCCTGCGGGGCGGTCGCAGCGCCGCCCTTGTGGCAGACGCATGCAGTCTTTGCAGGACTGATAGGAAGGCTTCACTTTTAAAGGGTTCCCTGTGCTGGCACTGTCCTAAAAAGATTAAAAATGAGAGCAGATAAAGAACAGGGTTAGGAACAACAACAAAATTTAATTGAAAATAAAGCCAAAGTTTAAAAGATATATGATTTTATGACTTTTATATCCAAAGTCTTACGTCAAAAGTAGCAGGACAGCTACGCTTGGCAGCGAGGCGGTTGCTGTTGTTGGTGTTCAGGTTGGCTAAACCCAGCTGGCTCTCCTCAGTCCTGTCAGCCTCCTCTCCAGCTTTCCTCCCATCTGAACCTCCTGGAGTCTGAGCCAAGGCCGCCATCTCCGCTTCCTCTTTCTTGGCTTCCTCCTCATCCTCCTCTTCCAAAGTGCTAAACTCCAGCCTCAGCCTCATGTCCTCCATGGGGTCGAGGCGTCCGCAGGTCTGAGCTGCCGTTCCCGCTCCGGGCAGGGCTAAGTGGGCCATGGGGAAACCCTCGTCCTCCAGCAGGGCATCTCTCTCCACGTCTTCAATTTCGATGAAAACTCGCTCCATGCCCAGGAGCGGAGGCCCCCGCACCGGGGTGGACGGCTCGCTGTCGAGCGCAGAGTCTGACAAACGTCTGAAGTAGTAGTTGTAGTTCAGAGAGTCCAGGGGTTCCATCACCAGACCCCTGCAGGGAGACGCCCCACAGCCTTCCCAGGCCTCCTCGTCCCTGAGCACCGGCGTCTCCTCCCCGCCGGTGCAGTGACCACAAGCCTGCAGATCATCGGATCCCTCCTCGTCTGCACCAGGCCTCCACAGCTTGTTGTGACGCTGTTTACTGTAACATTTTAAAATCCGACTTTAAAGTGGACATCTCATGCTTTCAAATCCTTCTTTTTCACATTTAAATCATTCAGTTGGGCTCTATATTGTAACTCCACGAGTCCCTCTTGAACCCCTTTTCTGTGCTGCATCTGATCAACTCCTATTGAGGCTGTCCCTTTAAATAAAAATGAGAAACTTCACACCCAGCCCCCTTCCAGCTTCCATAGCAGTTCATTCCAGTTTGATAGAGGGGTTTACGACTATATAGCAGTGCAGAAACGTTTTATTTACAAATGAAGTTAAAGATGTCAACACAGGAAGACTTGTCCATCCAGCCTTACATGTTGGAGCCAGAGTCTGACCCAGAGCCAGAGGAGAATGAAGACGACCAAATTGTAGTTGGTCCAGACCTTATTTAGAAGTTCCATCACAAAAACTGTGACATATAGTTTAGAAATTGTCACAGAATTAAGAGAAAACAGAATGAGTTGAAAAATATTCCCCAAACAGAATTTAAAGATATCTATGCAGCACCAGGAAAGACTAAATTAAACTTTTCTGCACCCCTAGAGACTCCGAGTACACAACAAAATGAATTTAATGGTTCCTTTTGAAGGGAGTATTATGTATTTTCCAGGCAGATATTTCAATTCTATACCACAATCTAGTAACTATGTTACCTTCAGTTGTTATGAAAATGCTGCATATATCATATCTAAACACCTTGAAATTGGTCTCTGTCTCTTTACAAATCTCCTACCGTTTCCAACACTCCCACTTCACAACAATGCTTCATGCCATTTACAACCTTTTTCAGGAGTGTTGCATTTTGTTTTTTAAAAAGAAGCAACAATTCAGGATACAGCTAAAAATTACTTGAATGACTGCAGGTCATACCAAGAAAGCACATTTTCTGAAGTACCGGAGCGAGTACAGAGGCTCTTACAAGACGTTTAAGCTTAGTAGTATACCTCCCAGTCATCCTCTCATACATATACGTCAATGTTAGGTTATTTTTTGTAAAGAAACTATAAATGTAGAGCACTATGAAGCTATGTTTTGTAGTTAGTATTACAAGCTCAACAGACATGCAGTTCATTCTAGGTGTTTGCTAATTGTTACTGCTGTTAGTAGTGGAGCTGTGTGGAGGAGGGGCCGGAGAGGGGAGCTCGGCTGCAGACTGAGCTCCAGGGAGGAGCTTTGTGTTAATGGGCAGTGCTTTGTACCAGTAAGCATTTAGGCAGCTCAATGTGGCTACCACATGAGATTCAAGGATTTGGCTTGAATGAGTCAAAGCAACACTCTGGGTATGTTTTTGATAAAGGGATGACATTATAACGCAATATAAAGCTTAAAAATTCAATTTTGCATAATACACCCCCCCCCACCCCTTTAATGAGAATGAGCAGAAAATAACATTTGTTTGCAAATAAGAAATTTATACCTTCGTTACCTCGTGTAGCAGAGCTGCTTACCTGGCATCCAGGATTCCCTCATACTCCGCCAGCTGTCTCATGAACCCAGCGTTTGGCTGAGCTATGCTCCTCTTCTGCTTAACGTAGTTGTACGCCTTCTCCAGGGACCAGCCGTACTCCTTCATCGCATAGGCGATAACTGTTGAGGCAGACCGGCTCACTCCCATCTTACAGTGCACCAAGCACTTTGAATTATTCTTTCTATTAGATGGGGGAAAAAAACATTATATTTAATTAAACTTAGTTAGCCATATCCTTGTTTCTAGCATTAAAAAATAGAAATATCACTTCGCCTCAACTTGATCTTTACAAAAAGTGAAGTTAATGAGGTTAGACAGTTGCATAGCAACCAGGCTGCACCATTTCACATCTCTGTTAGTGATTCAGCATGATGAGAGTCAGTGAATAATCCAGCTTTTATTACCAAAGCGTTGTTGAAACACAGCTCCATCAGAATGGTTATTAATCACCCCAAAAAACACACAAGATCACAGATTTGTTTTTCGGTCTCACTTGGCTTTGACGATAAAATTGTAGGTGTCGTTCCAGTGGGCCAGCAGGTCCGTGGCGTCTTCGTCGTACACGCGGACGTTGTGGTAAGTAAAGATCCCCGGGAAGAAGTTGTCGATCTCTCGGGTGACGTTCAGAATGTAATCGACTCTGCAATGCAAACAAATAAAGCTGTAATCTTTTGTCTACCAGGTGGTTCAGCTGCTACACACGTGATATTAGATTTAGTTTAGCATTTATCATGTTTTTATTACCTCAGGTTAGATTTATTTGACAGTTGTCCATAAGGAGCAAACATATCAAAATGTTTAGCAAAAATTAAATCTTATCTAATCTAAAGGATGCATCCATCCAAATACAAACATGATGTACATGTATTCATTACTGTGACATTGAAACATTTTATAAAAATAGAGCAGAATAAACCACTGACCCGCAGTCACGTAGTTCTTCAAGGTTGGAGGCGTTCCACTCAGAGCCCTGCAGGGGAAATAAAGGCAGAAACTTAGCTAAAAATATCTGTCCATTTATTATTTTTAACCCTGATGGCAGGGAGATAAATCGTTTTTTTTTATTTCAAACTTAAATTAGACAAAAGACAGGAGGAGACACTGTGGACAGATCCCATTAAACCTGCATGTTTGAACGTGAAGTTTGTCTTTTTCATGCAAAAAGAGCATAAACATATATTTTTGGTGTGAAAAATAAAATTATTTTTTTGTTTTACATTTAAGTCAAGCATATTTGGAGCATTGGTATTTTCTTAGATTAAGTTAAAAATGGTTTTCTTGTTTGTTGGTCCAATTTAAGCAAAAATATTCTAGAAAAAAAAACTCAACTCACCAAGTAAACATGATCAAAGATCAGTGTGGCCTTATCCATCTGACCAAGGATCAGAAACATCTCGTTGTCGATGAACTCTTTGTATTCCTTCAGGTTACAGCTCATGTGCTGCTCCAGTTCATTACGGATCTGAAGAAGAAGAATTACTTTGTAAACCTTAAGTTTCACAAAACAAGGATTCATCATTCCCCTTCTCACACTGAGCTCAACAACAATCTGCTTTATCAGCTTTTCCTAATCATTCCTTAAACTAAAATGGTAAGTAGCATTTCTTTTTTTCAAACACAAGACTTTAACTAAAACCTGACCAGGGCAGTGACCAAATTCAGGGGCTGCATCCTTCAAGTGCTGATTACGTCACAGTGATGCGCTGATAACTGAAGTGTACGTCCTTTTGAGGAATGGGTCTGCTGTATCTTTCTCCCAAGATCAATTGTGGGCCTACAGGTGGATTTCTTTATATGCTTGTAATGGTGGATGAAGCGAGAGACTGGTGTACAGTTTTAAATAAAAATTTGGCGGTACAAAAATTTAAAGTTTAAAGCGGTTGTGTTGTTAGACTTTTGTCATTTGCATAAACATATTTCTTAATATTATTCTTGTCAGAAATCAAACGAGCTCGTACGGCGGGTCCCTTGGTTCTTCAAGTATTGCCTCTAAGCTAATTTTGTTAATTTATAAAATTAATATTTTGCTAGGTTGCTAGGCGACAGGACATACACCGGGATAAGGTCGGGAATAAAGCTGAAGACTAGATCGTCCAAATATACAGCCACTTTTGTTTCGGTCTTCGCTGTGGACAGCCCACGTAGACTTGGTAGATCGGGTCCTTTGAAGGAAGCATCCCCTTTATTTGGTCACAGCCCAGAAAGTGGTCTCGATTAACCACACACACTGGTGAGGCGATGGTGGGACACAGACCTCCTTGGAGGTGATGTTCTCCAGGTCTTGAAACATCATGATGTGCCGAAGTTTGCCTTTAATGAGACACTCGGTTCGTTCTCGTTCAGTTGGCCTGCAAATGGAAAGGAGGTATTTACACGCACACGAAAACAAGTTTCCACTAAAGAAAGACAAAGATTTGCCCCAATGATTCTCAAACACTGAAGCCATCCCACTTCAGTTCTTGTTTATTTATTTATTTATTTTCCAGGGATCTCACCGGTCCATAAACATGTTGGGGGAATCGGAGCGGATGGTCTCCAGGTCAGTCATTGCATTCCACTCATTGATGAAGCTCTGCTCCGAGGTGATGCAGCTCTCATAGAACGCCATCCACATGAGAGCAATGCCCCCTGGGAAGTAGTTGAAGTGGCGTGACGCCTCACAGGCCTTATGGAGGACCTGCAGGGCAGACCTGTGGTGGTACAGTTAGTCTTAAAGAGGATGTTGCACAATCAGAAAAAGGTAAGTGTAGAAAAAAAATGTTTTAGGGACGCTTTACTGCAATTCAATAACTGACCAGCAGATGGTGTCTAAACTTTACAAACCCTGGTTGAGGTTTATCATCATATTATGTTATATAGTGTGTCTCTGCTGTATTTTACCCCTTTTCATCTAATTTATTGAAAGAAAAATTCAACTAGGAAAAGGACAAGCACTTTGTTAGCATTCAGAACGTGTGTTGGGGATCAACATGAGCTACTGTCACAAAATGTTTTAGAACAATATCTTTAAAGATTTAGAGCCATTTTTGTGTTTTTTCTTGAATTGAGTCGACATCAAAAGCCAATCAGTTGACCTCACAACCAACAGAAAAACTTACCACATGGCCTGCACCGACACAGGCTTGAAGACATGCGAGCGCCCTGCTGTGTTCACACTGAAGCCTCTGGCGAGGAAGAGGAGGAAGAACAGTTTGAGTGCAGATAAAGATGATGGGTGTTTGGACGAGGCTTGCTCATGGGACTATTCATGATTGGTGAAACGGTGGAACATTCCTCCGGCATGCTGACAATGTTAACAGGTCAGCAAGAAATGTACGTAATTCTTATTTATGCCACAAGGGGGCAGCAAAGCCCACAATGCAACCAGAACAAGCTAACAACATTTTTTAATAAAAGAAGTGACTGAAGCTCACCCATCTCCGTCTAAATGTATGTTGGTGTCGCTCCACAGAGGCAGCACCATCCCAATAGAGCAGTTCTTACTGAGATAAGAAGATAATGATTCAAACATTTCAAATAAGTTAACTTGAAAGTACACAGGAGTTTCAAATATTATACCTGTCCTTGTCTGCAAAGTCCATTCCCAGAACAATATTTTCCTCTGTGCCTTGGTGGCCATTGGTGTAGATAACAACCATGTAACGCACTCGATCCGACCGGATGCTTTCTAACCGCACAGCCTGGGAAACAAAATTACAAGATTAAATGTTTTTCATTTTATATGTATGTTATAACATCACACAACCTAACAAAACAAAACAGATGTCTAATTTGTATCTATTATGGTGCCTTTCTTCTTATATTTTTTTAATTTTGAAAGTACAACATTAAGCTCAAATTATGCCCATTTCATCTTAATCTGCATATTACCCACATCCCCAAAAATAAACTTTCGCCTTTTAGTGAATAAAAATGACAGCAGATTCTACACAACGCAGTTCATCAGGTTGTACAGTGAATTGATACTAATCATACAGAAAAGACACATCTTGATGGGATGCCATTATTTGCACACACACACACAGATAAATACATTATTTATTATTTTATATTCTTTCAGTACTGTGAAAGGTGGATGATAAACAATTTCCTGTCAAGACTAATTTTCTATATTGTTGCATATTGTTTAAGAAGTTTAAGGAATGGAGGATTAGTGGTACCAAATTACTGCTCAGTGAGCATTTTTAAAGGAATAATTACCAATTAATTAAAAAATATTAAGCAACGTTTTAATCCCCAAACAAAAATAGAGCCACAGTTAGGAGGTAAAATAAAAGCTTTGATTTATTTTTTACATCAGCTTTTGTTTAAAAGGCCTAAAACATTCTTCACATATTGTAACACTCTGATAATATTTATCTCATCTTCATCATAAGATCACTGATGATGGTTTTCAAACAACCAGTAAATATCTACTCTACCTGTAGCAGGAAAAGGACAGAAGAAAACATGGTGGTAGCCACAGTTATTCACAGGTTCAGCTCTAATGGAATAAATACATTGATACACGAAGAACAATAAAAACAACTGACCAGTTTGATGCGATCTTCAGAACGAAGGACTTTAAACATAACCTGCAGGTGTTGAGGTAAATCACCTGCAAATGAAACATTGACATAAATGATTGTCTGAAGGTAAATAAAGCATGATTCATAGAAAAAAAAATGCAGAAATGCTTCATTTAATTTCATTCATTGTTTATTTGAATAGGGACAAATGTCAAGTATTAACAATAACATGGATTAAAACATTTATAGCTGAGGCTAATTTGCAGTACCAATCCCTAGATTGGCGTTTAGCAACATGAAAATATAACAGTTTAAAATGCTGTTAAAAAAGTAAGAAAATACAATATTAAGACTCAATCATCAATAATAAAACAAACTTAAACAGATTATCATCATTAAAAAGGTGGCAGTTATTCATGATTACAAAACTGGTTCTCCGTCAGGAAACGCTTCAGTCTGTATCTAAAATGGTTCCAGTCAGAAATCAGTTTTAAATCTGCAGCTGGGGAATTCCACATGTTAATCCCCTGAGCAGAAAAAACTGTTTGACTCATGAAAGCTTTAAAAAAAGGAATTTTACAGTTCCCACCGTCTGCTCCACGAGTTACTGAGTCTATAGCTCAAAAAGGAACCAAAATCTCACTGAGCACCTGAGGAGGATGTACATTTAGGCATTTAAAAACAAGTTTTAAATTGGACATTTTGACAAAGTTTTCAAAATTCATCATGTTAAGTTTCTTAAGAATACGACAGTGATGTGATCTGGTGGCTTTTCAGTACAAGATCAAAATAATAAAAAAAAAAGATCTTGCAGCTTGATCTGGTCAGTTTGAGGTTTTTAATCAACCAATGCGACTTGAAAGTTTAGGTCGTAAACGAAACGTTTTCTCACAGAGGGGACTTTCTTTGCTAATGTGTACCAAAATAAAGTAACTAAATACAAATATCAATCTTTGAAGGAACCTCAATCTTTACTGGATATAAAGAAACACCTTTTTTTAAAACACACAAAAACACTTGAACCCAAAAGTTACATTAGTGAGAACCTGAGCATCAACTTCTTCTGTGTGTTCACTGAGTTTAGATAAAAACAACAACAATAACAACAAACACAGCACATTTCTCTCATTGGGGGTGAACAAAAAACAAGCCAGCTGTTCTGAACCGAAGCCTGAGTAACTTGCACGTCTGGTTTTGTTCTAAAACCATTTAGGATTTAACAATGAAATCATGTTAAAAGAAAATAAAGTCAGAGGGATAACTGAACACAAATATTTTTGTTTGACACCTTGATGCTAACCTCAGCATTTTTAAGCAGGTAGGAAAAAAATTTCATTGGCAAAGTCCCCCCCCCCCCCACCACACACACACGCAGTAGTGAAAATCATCAAGAACAAACAGTTTTTGAAGTTAAACCTCAAAATTATTGATCCGAATAAACTTCAGTAAACACAACTTAACTTTTGTCTGTGTGGGGAAACTAACTGTGTGTGTGTGTGTGTGCACTTGTTTCTGCTACAAAGTGAGAACCACTTGCAAAATAGTTACTATCAAAGTGAGGACCTTTTCCCAGTCTTCCCTTTTTTTGCAGCTCTGCTGTGCTTTACTGGTTAGGTTTAGAGGTATGGTGTGAATTAAGTTTTGGTTCAGGTTAGAGTTAGGTACAGTATAAACTAGTAATGCTAGTTTAGGGAAAATGTCTGGGTTAGGCATAAATGCAGTTACAAAAAAATAAATGGAAGTCAATACAAAGTCCTCAGTTTGATGCAAGTACAAGGATATGTGTGTGCATGTTTTTGCTACATCATGGGGATAATTTTGTAGTTAACCACAGCCTTGGGGGGACCCAATGCTCCTCGTGTGGACCAAAGCCTGGTCCCCCCGGGTACGGTTGCTGTTTTTGGGTTGGGGGTTAGGCTTAGGACCAATGTATGAATTGAGTTTAGGCTAGGTTTAGGTTAAAGGGTCAGGAAGTCAATACAAAATCCCCACGAGGATAGAAAAATCAATGTGTGTGTGCTGGTACCTGCATGTTTGTGGTGTGTGGGGGTCTTCGGTCCCTGGGCGTTGCCACCCTGCTGGAGGAAGAGGGCGGCCCCTTTGACCATGAAGAAGCTTTCACTGAAGCTGGAACACAAAAAAAAAAGAACAACTGAGTCTCAACATTTCCAACTTAGAAAAATATTTTCTAAATGACTTTTTCTTCATTATGCACTCCAACCTCATCAACAAGCCAGTCGTCGTTTTGTTTTTTCCACTCAGATGTAATAAAACACTAAAGATTCTCCTCATCAGATGTCAGGATTGAAATCATAAAAAGCAGGATTATATAAATACAATTGATTTTGTTCAAAGGCTCACATTTTATAAGAGCTGACATGACAAAGATTTTTTTTTAATTGGAGGCTTTGTTATGTATGTTAAAATATCTGCGTGGAGTACAGGTAGGCCTAACAACAGGACATTTACACAGTGAGTGAAGAAAAGCTGGAGGCAGAAACACAAAGTCCAGGTAAAGTGAGGCATGTTTTTCTTACGGAAATAAAATCTTTTACTGTAAATGTAATTAGGAGGCGAAAAAAACATTTGTTTTTAATTTGTGGGTAATAGCAACCCACATACTCAGCTCTACTCCTCATCCCACAAATGCATGTTCCTTACAAATGTAGCACCATGTAAAAGAGAAACTAACAGGCTTTCCAACTGTATATGATTTATTGCCAAGAAGCATTGATACAACAAAGAAATAATCTACCAAACAAAAATTTCCTTACTATTTCTGCTAAATATAGAATAGAATAGAATAGAATAGAAACAGCCTTTATTGTCCCGCAGAGGGGAAATTTGGGTGTTTAGTTTAGTTGTTTAGTTGCAACACTCTTTACTGTTAAAAGGTATATCTGAATGCTGCCTGATGAAACTATTAAAACTAGTTAAGTGCTAACTACTTGATGCATCTCAGTAATCCAGGTAAAAAATTCAAAAGGAAAAATAAGTAGGTCCTCTGGACAGATTCTTTTTTAATGAAACGTTTCGTCTCTCCTCCAAGAGACTTCTTCAGTCTGAGGAGTTTTAGGTGAACTCAGCCTTATA
>JARVJO010000140.1:13487224-13508000 GCA_031762555.1 Cynodonichthys magdalenae | reverse complement strand
TATTTATTGTAGAACTTTTATTTATTCGCTTTAAGTTTTTATACAAATTTATTATCAATACAAACCAGTTTTTTTTAATAATCTTTTAATTTGTCTGTGTCTCATTCACTCCTTAACTCCTCCAGTAGCGAACCTATTGGCCCAACACTTTCCACATTACACCTTATGTTTTCGGCTTATAATATAGTTTTATAATTGTTACACATGGCTTTCAGTATATATAACGTTTTTAAAAACCTGAACAAAACCACTAAACAAATGGCAGAGAAAAAAATGTAGGCCTAAATTATAATCTACAAGAGCGAAGTCTGAAGAAACGATGGCATTCTTTAGGTGTTACGGTCTTTAAGAACAACCTTGTTGCTAAAATACAATTTATGTCAGATTAAATTGTCTTTGGTGTTTTTTAAAGAGGCAGCTAAAGAAGTGTTAAAAGTTTTTGCATTTGGACGAACTCTTTCTAACGAAGTGCCTAAAGTTTCAGTTTAAAGTTTTGTTGCTATGTTGTGTGCTATGCAGGTTTATTATTTGACATTAGGAGGACATGATTTCAAATCAAAACCTTCAGAAATCCTGACAAATTAATATTCAAGGTTACATCAAAGATTACAAAAAATCTGGCATTTTGGGAGCATAAACTTTTTTTTTGCACAGAACTGTTCTGTCAGGCTGGGAGGACATCTGGGGATAAGACTGATGTGTTGCTGCTTTGCTCACAGAGCCTGGAGGAGCGGTGCAGCCGGATCCTGAGGAACATGGAGGCCTCTCTGACGGCCCGGGATCGCGTGGGCATCCAGGACTTTGTTCTCCTGGACCCCTACACGAGTGAGAGTGCCTTCCTGGACAACCTGAGGAAACGCTTCCACGAGAATCTCATTTATGTGAGTTTTTTCCTCTGTCCTTCCTGTGTGGTGTCACTTTGAATACCCCCTTTTAGTTTAACCCAACGTTGCCCCCTTCTTGACCTCTTAACCCCTCTTGTCCCAACACCACACCACCTTCTGCTGAGATAGCAGCTCTGGTTCATTTAACGTGCAAAGTGAGCACTCAGAAGGTCACCACATGACAAGTGATTAACTTAACTTATTGCTGTTGATAAAGGACAAAACTAAATATAAGCAGAAGAATGATGCATCGATATCATTTAACGTCATGAGATCATTGAGAGGAATTGTTTTTATTGTTAAATGTGCAAGCGTGGCAGAACGAGAGTTCACGTCCTTGTCTTGTTTCAAAGACGTACATTGGGACTCTGCTGGTGTCGGTGAACCCGTATAAAGAGTTGGACATCTACAGCCAGAAGCAAATGGACACCTACATGGGAGTTAACTTCTTTGAGCTGCCGCCTCATATGTGAGTTTTATTTTTCTTGTTTGATGCAAACAGGGAGCTTTAATTCTAAAGAAACTCATCCAGGAGCATTAGACACCTGTGGTAATGGTCTTTGGGTCCGTCATAAACAGATCCATTTTAATGGGCTTTTTTGTCTTCAATTGTCTGATTTAAGATGATTTCCAAAAAAAACCCAATGTGCTTCATCTTAAAAGTGAAACAAACTTAAATATGTTTTTTGTTAACACACTCGTCCTTACATTTCCAGCTACGCTCTGGCAGACAACGTCTTCCGCACCATGCAGTCTGAGTCCAACAACCACTTCATCCTGATCTCTGGAGAAAGTGGGTCTGGAAAAACGGAGGCCTCGAAAAAAATCCTTCAGTTCTACGCCGTCAGCTGTCCAAGTACGAAAGTTCTGAACAACGTCCGGGACAGGCTGCTTCTCTCCAATCCAGTGCTTGAAGTCAGTTTCTGCTCTAAAAATCTGGTTTTAGGTTGAAAAAAATAAACTTAAATCAGTTAAATCAGGCTTTTTTTCTTCTCCAGGCTTTCGGAAATGCCAAAACTCTGAAAAACGACAACTCCAGCCGCTTTGGGAAATACATGGATATCCAGTTTGACCACCAGGTAAACCGAGAGCATTTAGCTGAAAATCTAATGAGCTTTACGTTTACCAGAACTGACTGTTCTTTCAGGGTGGAGCCGTTGGCGGTCACATCCTTAGCTACCTGCTGGAGAAGTCCCGTGTGGTGCACCAGAACCACGGGGAGAGAAACTTCCACATCTTCTACCAGCTGGTGGAGGGAGGAGAGGAAGACCTGCTTCGCTGGCTCGGCCTGGAGAGGAACTGCAAGAACTACCGTTACCTCGTGCAGGTCAGATGGAAACAAGTGAAGGAGGCACAAGATGGGTGCAAAATAATTCTTCTTTAGAGTTTGAGTTTCTGTGTTTGCAGGGGGATTGTGCCAAAGTTAGCTCTATCAATGATAAACGTGATTGGAAGACAGTGAGGAAAGCCCTTTCTGTCATAGACTTCAGTGAAGGTGAAATAGAGGTGAGGAGACTTTGAAGGTTTAATATGTTTATTATACAGCATATATTTGACATTTTTTGGGGTTAATCTGTTACTTTTTCCCTTCTTGGCTTCATGCAGGACCTGTTTGGGATCATTGCTAGTGTTCTTCACTTAGGAAATGTAAAGTTTGATGCAGATGCTCGAGGATACGCCACTCTCAACAACAACTCAGAGATGCAATGGGTGTCAAAGGTGCAAAAGTCAACATACAACTTTCATGTATACCTTCAGAGAATTTAATGCTTTGTGTTTTTTTTTGTTCTTGCCATGTAGTTGTTGGGGATTCCTAATCAGGTGCTACAACAGGGTTTGACCCACAGAAAGATAGAAGCCAAAACAGAGGAGGTGACATTTCTAAATCTTCAAAACAATTGATCCTTTTGTTGTTGTTCATTTGTGATAATTAATCCCTATTATTTTAATGTTAAAGGTGCTCAGTCCCTTCTCTGTGGACCATGCAGTATATGCCAGGGACGCCCTTGCCAAAGCCATCTATGGACGCACTTTCAACTGGCTGGTCAACAAGATCAACGAGTCTTTAGCTAACAAGGTGAACACTAGTCTTGACTTGCTGAAAATGGGAGGGAATTAAACCAACAAAACCCTTAAACCATAAATCTGTGTGTAACATGCAGGACTCCTCCAGGAAAACCGTGATCGGTCTGCTGGACATCTACGGGTTTGAAGTTTTCAATGTGAACAGGTGAAACGTCACACATCTGAGCAAATTCTTTCAAGGTTAAAATCCCCCCACCCCCCCTCAAAAAAAAAGACAAATCTGACTTTGACAAGGTTCATTTCAGCTTCGAACAGTTCTGCATCAACTACTGCAACGAGAAGCTGCAGCAGCTTTTCATCCAACTGACCCTCAAATCTGAACAGGAGGAGTACGAGATGGAAGGGATTGAAGTAATATCTTCGTTATTCACAAAGTGGAACTGTTATTTTTAATGTCAGCTCATAAAGTTTAATAGGCTGATTTCATTTTTGTAAACAGTGGGAACCTGTGCCATATTTCAACAACAAGATCATCTGTGATCTGGTGGAGGAAAAATTCAGAGGAATTATCTCTTTGTTGGTAAGAAAGGCATAAAATAAATGAATACATAATAAATGCTTTGCCAAAGGCATACTTGAACATGGCTGGATAGTTGATGTTTTTATGGCTACAGGATGAGGAATGTTTGCGCCCCGGAGAGGCCACAGATCTAACTTTTCTGGAAAAGATTGAGGAAAAGATCGGTGGCCATCCTCATTTTGTCACGTGAGACTTCAAGCTTCACAGAAAAAAAAAAAAAAAATACAATTATAAATATTGTACTCATTTAAAATAAATGGGTTTTCCATTCGCAGCCACAAACTTGCAAACAAAAACACAAGAAAAACCCTGGACAGAGGAGACTTCCGTCTGCTGCACTACGCTGGGGAGGTCACATACTGTGTCGTTGGTGAGAAACTGTCTTTAGATACTTAAAACTGTGTAATGCAAGATATCTAACTGCACTAAGGTTTCCTAAAGATGCAACTCAAAGTCTGTCAAATAAATAAAAAATACAGAATTGATTTATTTGTTATTTAAACATTTCAGGATTTTTGGACAAAAACAATGATCTGTTGTATCGCAGTGGAAAAGAGGTGATTTTTTTCTTAAATTTTGACATTATTTTAATTAAATTAATTAAAACTCAGAGGTCTTTTGAAGTTAGGATTTCTGCTACTTTTAATGCTTTTAAATACATAAAAACTGCACAGAAGTCAGGATATAAATATACACACACTCACTATGAGCACAAATGCTTTCTTAGGTTTTGCTAAGTCATTTTTTTCCCTCAAAGGGAATGAATGTGTAACAGATGATGCTTAAAAGCCTAATCATCTAAATATTGCATGCTTAGTATGGAAAGAAATATTCTACTGTATATTAACTTTTGTAGCCATCAACAAGTTTTAGCCAATATCAGGCTGCATGTTGGCTTAGGTTTAAAAAGGTTTCAACTTAATCAGATAATTTCCAGAAACCAAACCATTATTTTAGAACTAGCCTATTTAGAACTGATGAATAAGCCTGTTAGAAAAGTTAAATCTTAGCCTGAGTTAATCCTGTGCAGCCACAGTTCATAGTTGTTCCTCTCCTCAGGTCATGAGACAGTCCAAGAACGCCATCATCAAACACTGTTTTCCCTCCAACGAACCAGACAGCAAGAAGAGGCCTGAAACTGTAAGAAACAGCTCAGGTGATGCTGAATGTTTCTCTGATAATAAAGGGAATGTTTATATGTTTGTCATTTAATTGTGATCGTTCAGGTGGTGACACAGTTTAAGAACAGCCTGGTTGGTCTGACTGAGATCCTGATGTCCAAAGAACCTTGGTATGTCCGCTGCATCAAACCCAACGAAGCCAAGCAGCCAGGTGAGACATCAGGTCTGACAGGAACAAACCGGTCAGCTCAGAGCTTCGTGTTCAGATGATAACATATGCAGGTGGTTTTGTGATCGTCAGGCCAGTTCGATGACGTGTTAGTGAGACATCAGATGAAGTACTTGGGGCTGATGGAGCACCTGAGGGTCAGACGGGCTGGGTTTGCATACCGCCGCAAATATGAGATCTTTCTCCAGAGGTATCCTGTTTTTCTTTTTTTCATTTTTGTCTTTCGTGACATTTATTTTCTAAAGGTTGCATGTTGTTTGCACCGCTCCCCTCAGATATAAGGCTCTGTGTCCGGACACCTGGCCCAACTGGAAAGGTACTCCAGCAGAAGGTGTGCTGTCCCTCGTGAAACACCTGGGTTACAAATCTGATGAGTACAAGATGGGCAGGTAGATTCCAAAAGCTCTCACTTAGGGTTTATTAATGCTGACTCATCTTATAATTTTGATTTGATTTGAGTTTTTTGCTTTTTTTTATCTCTAGAACAAAGATTTTCATTCGCCACCCTGGGACTCTGTTTGCAACAGAGGATGCCTTTCAGATCTGCAAACATAAGCTTGGTGAGACGAGGCTCGATGATGTCACCTGCAATGCTGCAGTTAATATAATTTTATATCTTATCTGTCATTATAGCAACAAGGATTCAGGCCAAATATAAAGGCTACAGGGTGAAGGAGGACTATCTGAAACAGAAAGAGGCTGGTGAGTGACGACATTTAAAGACTTTTTTCAGACATAATTAACAGTTAGTGAGTTTAAAGCAGTTCATGTTACTTTGATCAAAATAGCAACAAAGATTGAGAACTGTTGGAGGGGTTTGATGGCGAGGAAGGAGCGGGAGAGGAGAGCTTGGGCCGTCAAAGTCATCAAAAGGTAATTAAAAAAAACCTGTGTCAACAACACGATAAAGCAGCTCAATGTAAAATAACCTATCTGTGATTTGTGCTGCAGGTTCATCAAAGGTTTTATGACCAGAAATCAACCGGCCTGCGTGGACAACAGTGAGTACCTGGCCTACGTGAGGCAGAGCTACCTCGCACGGCTGAAGGAGAACCTTCCTAAAACCGTCCTGGAGAAAGACTCCTGGCTCACCCCGCCTCCTGTCATGAGGGAGGTGAGTGGCTGAAACTGTTTTAGCTCCAAAAGGCATCAGGGTGCAGGTCTGGGCAGCAGCTGGAGACATGAATCCTGTAGCTCGTCACAGCCTGCTGCGTGTCTTGTAGGTCTCGCAGCTCTTGCAGAAGATCTACATTCGCAACATGGTGAGGAAGTACATCAAAGGAATCACCGCTCAGAAGAAGGCACAGGTACAGATCTCTGTCCTCCACACAGGGACTTCATTTACATCACATCCTCAAGGTTTATTATAAACAGATTCATAAATTCAGTGGTCAAATGAAACATGTTTAGATAAGGATGCACTTTAAGGTGATAAAGCAAAAAAACTGGGCTGCCATCCAGAAAGTCTTATAAATAAAGAGTAACACCCATTAACACCAACTGTAGATATTGCACAAACAAAAATCTACACAATAAAGAAAATACCTGTGGATATGTAAAGAATTGTTTAAATTTTAAAGGATTTTTTTATAAGTTTTATTTCTGAATAAAAGGAATAATTTTTTATCTTAATTTTTCTTCCAGCTCTCATTAAAAGTCCAGACGAGCTCTATGTTCAAAGGTAAAAAGGAGAACTATCCCTTTAGTGTGTGCCGGCCATTTGTGGACACCAGAATTGGTAAGATTAGATAATTTGTCTTTTTATTTTGTGGACCTAAATAATTATAATATGTATTATAATATGGTTAAATTGCTAGTGATACATATTTGTTTTGAAAAAAAAGTTGTAGAGCAGAAATGTTACAATTAAATGGATTTGCATTTTCTTGTATTTGTTCTCTATTTATCAGCAGCACATATGATAAACCAGGCATTTTTAGATAACTTTAGACTAAAATAATGAACTCACGGTTTCTTTTTAATCTTGCTTTACAAAGCTCTAGAAGACATAAACATGAAGGTCCTTCAGATGATTCAGCATGAACACATCAAGGTAAACAAATATTAGAATTCAGGTTGCATCTTTGTCTTTTTTTTTTTAACCTCGACTTTTTTGGTTTTATTTTTATTTTATGTTAGGATTTATTCATTGTCATTCAGCACAAACACTACAATCATGACTCTTGTTAAAAAAAACACCAGTAAAGTGAAATCTACATGAGATCAAAAATATAGTAAATATAGATAATTGTGCTCTTAGTGGAGTGTCTTGTCCTTCACAGTACAGCGTGCCAGTGGTGAAATACGACAGGAACGGCTTCAGGCCTCGTCTCCGGCAGCTCATTTTCACCCAGGAAGCTGCTTACCTGATCGAAGAGACCAAAATCAAGCAGCGGATTGATTACACCTCTCTGAAAGGTAACACGTGTCAAATCTGGGCAAAACATGTTGGGTGAAAACATCGATGTGGTTTTTAAAAGCTAACATCTTTTGTAGGCGTGTCTGTGAGCAACCTGAGTGACAACTTCCTGATCCTTCATGTCACATGTGAAGACACCAAACAAAAGGTACAATAAAAAAACTTTCAAGGTGCATGGTTGATTCATCTACATAAAAACAAGTTTGCACAACAGAAACAAATAAAGTTTAAGTTTGTTAATGTGAAACTCACATGGTGTGAATTCAGAATTTTTTTTCATACCTATTAAAAGAAAAGTATTTACAAATTATTGGCAAATTAGAATGAATGAAACTCAATCTTAATAAAAAAATGAAAAGGACTAACAAAAATGGTTAAATTATATTTAAAAGATCCCAATCAAAATATTTTTAATTAGGTAATTTTCTCATCTTAATTGTGCATTATTTTTTCTCAGTAGTTTTAAAAGTTTGTTCAGGGAGTTAGCTTTTTGTAGATTTGTGAACCTATTTAAAAATCACAATTTACCAGTACATGTATTTCTAAGCCAGTGATTTAGTAATCATTTGCTTTAATAAAAGCTGAAGTCATTTTCTCCATCAGGGAGATCTGGTTCTGCAGTGCGACCATCTGTACGAAGCCCTGACTAAGCTGAGTGTAACTGCAGACAAGCAGAACTACATCAAAGTGGTTATGGGAAGGTACAGAACCTGCATCATATAAGCAACTTCTTAATCAACAGGAAGTAATCTCAGCTCAGTGTGCAAATTATTATTATTTTTAATTATCAGTGTGAGATTTGACATCCAGCCTGGCAGAGAGGGGTTTGTTGACTTCAAAAGTGGTCAGGAATCCATGGTCTACAGGGCAAAGAACGGTCACTTGATGGTGGTGAGTGTGGAGTTCATATAGAAGTTAAATTTTTATTAAATATGTGAACAACCGACTGAGCTCTCCGTGTTTTCTAGGAATCAACAAGAGCCAAGTCCAGATGAAGATGACGTGGCGTAACCTCAGTCATGGACATCCTAAATAAACAGCCATGTTTGCTCTGTAATGCAGCTCTAGATGTTTTAATTAATTGAGTTTTACGGTAGCTGGTTTTTAATTTAGCATCTTTAAGGTTATACTATACTGTATGCTGTCATTGTACAAACACTGCCAATTAACATTGTAGAAAATATAGCTGAGCCTGGCCAGAAAAATATGTGGGAAACTGTTTGAATAAGCTTATTTAGAATCAAGGACAAACCATTTATTGATGTTAAAATAAATGTTTAACGGCTTAAGGATGACACATTTTTATAAAGATGCAAAAATAATAGACTACTTCAAATGTTTAGTTTCTCTAAACCATGTCAGTGTAAATGCAAAACTGAACACATCAGTTAGTTAATAGACGACAGTGTTCTTGTGATGACTCCTCGTGTAGCAGCGCCCCCTGCTGGCCGCTTCCTGAACCTGCAGAAGTCTTCATGGCTTACAGAGAAAGCTTTGTTTGGTCACATAAAAAAAGAAGACAAAGAAAAAAAAGAAGAAGAAAAAAAGAAAATAAATGCTGTCATGTCTGTGTTATGCTTAAAACTGAAATAGTTTTTAGTTTCATTTATTTTATTATTCTGTAATACATGTTGATTTCTTCACAATAGAAAATAAAATGTTGATTCTCTGAATAAATGATTAGATTCCACTACATGCTGTAAAAAGAGTATTTTAATGTTACCATGTCAATAACTTGTTATATTAATAATAAATAACCAAAAAAGCAAGCTTTGTTATATCAAAGCAGTAATATAAACTATAAATTCAGCTGAACACTTCAAATTCTTAAAATATACTATTCCTTTAACTAAATAAATACTGTCCCAAGGTGTTTTCTGTACTTAGAGTAGTCCTAAGGCCAGGAGTGAACCTTGAGCGATTTTACTCCATATTCTTTTGAAAGTCTCACAAATATTTTTACATTTAAACAACTCAGTTTAGTGGAATCTGCCATAACTAAAATGTAATTTTCTAGGCTGCTTATAAACATCTTTAATTGAATATCTTCACAACTCTTTTTCCATAATTTGGATATATATGGAAAATAATGAGAAACTGACAGGCCAAATGAGTTTCTGAATGTTAAATGAACAACTCAAAATGTATTAAGTCATTAATACATTTTCCTAATGAATTAGTGAGAAAAGGTCAAATGTACACATGGGATGTAACAGCTGGAAATATGACTCAGGTTACTGATTAAACAGGAGGTTGTAAATGAACGTCATCAAAAGTCCAAGGTTTGAAAAAATGCTGAGCACGGAGTAAAAATACAAAACCACCCATTGATCAGAGTGCAGCTGAAGCCTGAGAGGATGAGACGACTCGCAGCTCTAACAGTTATCCTTCTGGTTTCGTGTGTCTGCAGAACATCAGGCAAGTAATTAATAAATATAAAAACTAATGTTTGCTAAATTTGTCATTTACAATAGGTTTTAATGTTGCAGAAATCTTTGAAGTCTAAGCTTTGAAAAAGTAAAAAGGCATTGTTTCTTTTAGTAAAATATTAATTTGTGGACATTTATAAAATAGTTCAAGAACAGTAATACATTTCTGCTCAGTTGTATATCGGTGTCATTTCTCCAAACCTTGAAGGAAGCATCCGGTCTGGTTTCTGTACAGAATGAACTCTAAGAGTTTCCATCTTCAGTCAGTTCTTTGTCCTTGAATTGGTTCCTCCTCTGACTCCCCAGAAAATAACTGCAGACTCTGTTCTGTTCGTACTTTTTTGTACAGAGATAATAAAACCTCTAAAGTCAACATTTTGATCCTTACATTTCTGATAAACCATATTTTAGAAGAAAATTCAACACTTTGTCTAACACTGCACACATCTCAAGTTAAATCATGATTTAGAGCATGACACCAACTAAGCTGTTTATATATTAACATTTTATCAAATAGTTTTAGTTATCTTATCTTAACCTTTGATGGTTTATTTTTGATTTATGTATGAGAAAAGTTACATTCAAAACCCCAAACTTATTGATTTAGTTTGATGTATTTCTTTTTGTTGAGACTCACAATAAAATCATTAATTATAATCTAATCTGAGTCTCACGTTCAACTCAATGTAAACTTAAGGATTTAATTGTGAAGTAAAGTAAATCACTCCCAAACCTATCTTGATTTAGAAATCTTAGATCTTTGTATCTCGACTGTTGCACATTTAAATCATCTTTTAGTCAGATCTGCAAACTGTGTCTGCTCACACTGAATCCAGCAGTAATTTATCAAGATTAGATACAAGACAGAGACAAACGAGGCCGTTAAATTATAGCTTGAGATGTTGATTTGAATGTTTTTTATTGTTTTTTTTTTATTGTTTTTATGAATACAATGGCACATTTTAGTTTATTGTTTTTATGTTGGCTTTTATGTGTTTTTATAAGCACTTAGGCCAACAGTGTTGTTTTTAAAGTGCTTCATAAATAAAGCTGTATTACATGGAAATTAATAATAAAATCTCTGGGATTTTCTTCGAACAGGACAGACATGTGAAGGAAACTGTGGGGGAACTTTTGCCGCCTGCTCCTGCCACCCGACATGTGCGTCTCTGAAGATCTGCTGCACCGACTACAAAGAGTTCTGCGTGAGCACCTCTCCATACTCGGGCTCCATCATGGGTGGGACAGACGTTCTTGTCCTGGATGCACGTTTTGACAGGAGTTCTCAGATTGTCTGCAGGTACGACACTTTTTATTATTCTGGCCAATAAAACAAAGTTGTTCAAGTTTTTACAAGAAAGTCTTCTTACTGTTGATTTTAACAACAGGTTTGATAATAAAATTAGCACCGTGGGGTATGTGGATGCTGACGGTAGAGGCCACTGCATCTCCCCACTGTTATATGAAACAGGATGGGTTCCTCTGCACATCTCCTCAGATAATGGAACTACGTTTAACAGAACTGGATCCTGGTTCTCAGGTATCACGACTGAATTAAAATGCTTTAAGAGTGGGGTTTAACAGATGTTCAAATGGTGTTAAAATCCATTGTCCTCCGTGTGCTGTTGCAGTTCATACAGGCAAGTTGGACTCTCAGTTTAAAGCTCTTCTGGTCAATTCAACAAGGTGGCAGTACTACGGCACGCCTGATGTCAGGGGTGCTCTTCAGATGACCTGGAATACCTCATTAGTGAAGGCAGAGAAGGTCAACATAGAGCTTTGGGGATACAGAGAGGCAGGTGAGAAAAATATAGACTAACTTTGCAAATGAAACGATTGTATTAATTAAAAAAAACACTATTTAATGTTCCTCCATAGGCAAGCCCTACTCAGAGAACTGGGTAGGTGAATGGCATTATCTGTATTCACTTGCTAAGGATCACCCCAACAATGGCTCCTTCAGCTTTGTGCCCAAACCAGCAGAGGGCGACTTTTCAAGTTGGGAGCTCGGCTCTGTCCGAGTTAGCTCCAGTTACTACTCTGAGGGCTTGTGGTATGAGCCAAAACTCCCAAAGCACTGTCTGATTATAGTCATGAAGAAGCAGGTAACAGCTGGGTTGTGTGTGATTTGTTCAGGAATGTCGAAGCTGCGTGGACTGAGGATCATGCTCTGGCCTGGCATCTGGAGGAAAAGTTCAGGCAGAACTCCACCGTTTGGGCTCTGGAGAAATGCTTGGAGTGGGACCAGCTGGAAAACCAGCTTCCCAACTTCCTCAGCGAGATCATCGACTGCCCCTGCACTCTGGCTCAAGCAAGAGCCGACACCGGAAGGTTTCATGTAGGAGAGTTTTAAAAGATTTGACAATAGAAAAAAAATGTTACTTATGAAAAAGGGTTTTTAGAAAAGCAAAATCATCACCAGACTAGAAAAGTGCATTTTCTGCAAAAATGCAATGTGAATGCTTAATGCTGAAAGATTTTAGCTGAAAGCTGCTGAAGAAGCTGAAAATGTTTAATAGCAGAACTGTTAATGTGAGTTCAGTTTGAACGACTGACATTTGCTAAAAGTAAGAAAAAAAAAGAAAATAAGTGAAAAATCAGTGGAAAATAAGCAGAAATTAGTCAAAAAAGCTGAACAGAGCAGAAATGTAAAAATGGCAGAAACAAGTTGGATTTAATAGACAGATGGTAAAAGGAGAGTAAAAACAGCTGACATTAGCAAAAAAAGAGAAAAAAGTAGAAAAATAATTTGTGATAAAATACCTAAAAAGCTGAAATTATCACAAAAAGCAGAAAGAGCATACTTTTGCTGAACTAAGCAGTAAGAAGCTGAATTTATTACAAAAAATGTGAAATTAGCAGAAAAAAGTTAAAACTAAAGCTAAAAAGTAGCTTAAAAGACAGAAAACAGCCTAAATTAGCATCAAAAGCACAAAGAAAAACAAAAAGTTTGAATTAGTAGAAGAATAGCCAAAAAGAGCAGAAAATCTTCTAAAATTAGCATAAAAAATCAAAGCAGAAGGAAGCTGAAAAAAGCCCAGTGAAGCAGAATCAGGTTAAAATTCAGCACAGATTTAAAAAACATTTTGAAGTATTTAAAGATGTTACTCCATTTATTTTCAATTAGAAAAAAGTGACCAAAAAAGCTAAAAAAAGAGGCTGAAATAACAAAAGTCATACCACCCATGGCAAAAATGAGTGTGAATTCTTTATAAGCATTCATACAATTTTTGTATGATCAGCACAAATGCACATGGATAGCAAAATCTATACAAGCTCTTCAAAACAAAATACACTTTTTATTTTACAAATGAAAGAGAAACAAAAATATGTCAGGAACACAAACTGGGCGTGCTATAAAAATGTACAGATTATTAATTGTGCAAAAGCATAACAAAAAAAAAACTTCAGATGACCTAAAAACAGATAATCAGAGTTTTGCGATCTCAATTTGTTTAGAAAATTCTGTTATTAGTGAATTTATTTATGATTTTGTAGCCACGGTGAAGTATCATCCCTTGTTTCTTGTTTGTTCAAAGTCAAGAAGATCTCTTCTATTTATGGTTTTTTATGACAACAGTATCTTCAAGCTGCAGCACAGATTGTTCTTTTATTAATACAAGTGAGGTCAAAGTCATACAGTTCAGTCTGTTGACAGCTGATGTGCAGCAAAACACACTGCTGCACCTGGTTACACATGATTATCACCCAGTTTAACTGTGAAACTGATTGGTTTGTAGTTGAAGCAAAGCTTGTTTTTTGCATCATTAGAACTCAGCTGCATCTGACACGCTAAAAATGTTCTTTGTTTGAAGGAGCTGTCTGTTAATTAGTTTGATCTCCAGAGAAAACCTCATGTAACAATCTGTATCTGTCCTCAGACTGATTACGGCTGCGATATAGAGAAAGGGAGTGTGTGCACCTACCATCCAGGGAGTGTTCACTGTGTGAGGGCCATACAGGCCAGGTGAGTCCCTGCTTCATTGAAACTTATTCTTTCTCCATTAGGATTACAAGTTTTAAACATTAATTTTATTGGAAATCTCTTCATGTTATTAAACTGGCAATTAGAATACAAATTCTTAGTACAGTATAAATAACATACATACAAATACAAATTCTTAAAATTCTGTCATTTTTACGCTGAAAAAAAAATGGCATGCAAGCCAATCAATTTAAATGCAAATAAATTGTTAATGAAATATTTTCACCGTAATTATTGCCGATAAGAATAAGAATAAGAATAAGAATAAATGGATAAAAGCAGTAGCATAGTTATTAGGTTTGATTATTTTTATTATGTCCATGTTTAAGAGTTATTTGGAAAGTTTGCACATGTAAACCAGTAATTTCTGGGGTCACAAGTTTCTGCAGCTGTTTTTCTCAAAACTACTGCTTCTATGTTATTAATCTTCTGATTCATTTAGTGAAAAGGCAGGATGAAGAATTTGGGAAATGTCCTGCAGGTGTTATAAAACATCCTCCTGAGTGTTTTGTCTGTTTCTAGTCCCGAGTATGCTGCTGGACAGCAATGTTGTTATGACAGCACCGGTGCTCAGGTCCTGACTGCAGACTCGACTGGGGGGAGCACTCCAGACAGGGCTCATGACTGGGGGTCCCCTCCTTATAAGAAACCCCCTCGAGTTCCGGGACAATCTCACTGGGTTTATGACGTCCTCAGTTTTTACTACTGCTGCCTCTGGTCTGATAACTGTGACTACTACTTCAAACACCGGCCCTCCAGCGACTGCAGGCGGTACCAGTCACCCAGCTCTGGTACTGTTCACAACACTACAGAATGGGTTTGATGAGATTCATTGTTTTCGTATTAATTCACAAAATGTCATTGAATTTCAGCTGTGGTGTTCGGGGATCCACACATCATAACCTTTGATGGCGTCAGTTACTCATTCAATGGAAAAGGGGAATACTCTTTAGTCATCTCAGAGCAGAAACTACTGGTGATCCAAGGCCGAACTGAACCTGTGGATGGTGAGCAAACAGCACACATCCTTAAGCAAAACTTTTTTTTTTATATATATTATTGATGTGATTTTAACCCCTTCAGAAGCGATGATAAATGCAACAAAGTTGACATCTGTAGCAATGAGAGAAGCCTCCTCTGATGTTGTAGAGGTGCGTTTGGATCGTGCATATAAAGGTCTGGAAGTGCTGCGAAACCAACAAACCCTCTCCTTTTCTGAGCAGAGCTGGATGGACCTCCACGGTGAGACTTCAGAGGCAGCATTAGTGGAACACAGTTTCACAACGTAGCAACGTCTCTTTGTTCCTTTTCTTACCAAATCTCCTCCAGGTGTGTTCGTGTTCTCTCCCATTCCTACCAACGTGACCGTGATGTTCCCGTCAGGAGCCGGGGTGGAAGTACGGCTGAGAGATGTAACCATGACAACCACCATCCTCCTGCCAGAGGAGTTTAAAAGCTCCACTCTGGGCCTGCTGGGGAAGATGAACGGTGACGCCACAGACGACCTGGTCTTCAGCACCGGGCAGCTTGTGCAGAACCCCAACGATCCAGTTGAGCTGTTTAACTTTGGGGCGAGCTGTAAGAAATCTCTGCAGAGAAAGTTCTGTAGAAAGTTCAGCCATGCTGAAATGTAACAGCCAATGTGCTGTGTGATAGGTCTCATTAGGAAAAGCATCAATTTTCTCATGTTTTTTCCCCAAACATGTCAAATGTTCTAATATGTCCCATTTCTACATGTTTATTCACTTTTATCTTACAGGGGCTGTGTTGAACACGTCTGCCTTGTTCACATATGACTCAGAATATCTTCTGACCACGTTTTATTATGAACTCAGACATGACAAGAGTTTTGTTCCGGTGTTTTCTGTCCCTGAGAATCCAGACGACCCGCTGACTGATCAAGCAGCTGAGATATGTTCAGGAGAGGGCTCTCAGTTCTGTAGGTATGAGATGTTGAAGCTTTTAAAGTGGTAAAGCCACTATTTGAAGGGTTACTTATTCTACTGCAATTGACAAGCAGTGAATGTTAGCAGGAACACGTGATCATTAACTGTATATAACTACAGCATCATGACGAAATACTTAAGAAAGTGTTTTGCCTAAAACTGTTATTATTCAGAATTATTGTGAAATGTGTTTTTGACTTAGTTTTAGTTATTTGCTACTACTTCCTATTAATTTTTTGTTCTTTCAACTTCATGTTTTTGTCATAAAATGATGGTGGAAGAAGGACATGTGGTAACTATATGAAACAAAAGGTGCAGAAAAAATACAGGAACTGAGCTAAAAGTTCACTTGACATCAACTCACATGCAGAAAAGTGACAACACAAATTGGAAACCAACAAATATATAAACACTAGAGATGCACGCAAGGGCGTAACTTTAGGTCTACCATTGTGGGGGTGTTATGCTTTCTACCTACAGTACATATTTATTTATTTATTAAATTGTTTACTTTTGTAAAATGATTTATTCAACGCTTTTGAAATCACATCAAAGTTACCTAAAGACAATGAGAGAGCTGCATCTATGTACTTAACCAGTTCATTTCTATTTTGATACAGCCAATAATGTAATTATTGACTGGATTGAATTATTGTGGGGGACATAACCCCCCTAACCCTGCAAATTACACCCATGGATGCACAATACATCAGCATTAATATCTGTATTGGACGTTGTTGGTCATTTTTTAGCATACGGGTATTGATCTAATAAGTAAAACTGAGCTGATATTAATGTCTGATATTGGTTTCCCACTTGTTGCCGTTTATGTTGCTGTTTTGGGAGGGAAAATGGTTGGCTAAGCGGTATCTGATCATGATAGTGATAGCCATATATACTATATATATATATATATAAATTGTGTTTGTGTAATATCGATAAATACAAAACAGCAATTAATATTGAAAATCAATATCGGCTGGAATTTTCATATCGGTGCATCCCTAATAAACACCAAGGATGCAAATTAAAGATAAAGAACAGGCGTGATGATTAGTAAACGACAAGCAGAAAACATGACAAAAGCAAAACCCTACCAGTTTTGTTCTTATTTTTCCTCGTCTGTTTTCACCTTAAAGACATTGTAATACACAAAATAAGACAACATTTCATTTTCTGGTCCTTATCTGTCCTGTAGGTACGATATCCTGGTTGGTAGAAGTCCAGCGATGGGAAAAGCAACCAGAGTTTCATTTCAGAGTCATGTTTCTCTGACGAACGATCTGAAACCAGGTAAAATAGTTTGAAAGAAACTCAAAAGAACAAAAAAACAAAAAAAAAACAACATTAAGTCCAGCTTAATGACAGTGTTGATCATCATGTGCAGTATTATCCTGTGGATGGATTCCACCACCAAGTAATGGAAAAAAGCAGGGGACCACCTACCTACAAGGAGCGAAGGTGCAGTTTTCCTGTGACGGGGGCTACATGCTGAAAGGTTCAGCAGAGCGTTTCTGCCAGAAGAACGGACAGTGGTCTGGAGAAGAAACAAGCTGCGTGGTTTCCAGTATGACAACCCGAGAAAATCAATAAATATTACAATTTTGATTTGAATGAATCAGCGGCAACAATCGTGTTTGCGTTTGATGTGTGGGTGTGTGTGTTGAATGATTCATCAAATCAGCTTTGAAGCATGAAAGTGCACACAGTTCACATGAACACTTGAGTTCAAATAAGTTACTTCTTTACTTAAAATTGAAAACAACTTCCTTTTAAGATTTCCCAGAATCAGAGATGTCACTAAACTCAATGAAAGAAAAAACATGACATTGTTTGTATTTTTTATTTTTATGAGCGTTTCAGTCATCTGTTTGGTAAATTAACACTTTTAGATCATCCACTTTGCATTTCTGAAACACACATACATACATTCCTATTTACAAGCTTCTGCACAGAAAGAAAGGAGGCTGTTAAATGCAGAGAAATGTAGAAAACTGAAAAAAGGAAAAAAACAATGTTGCAGAGATCTAACCTCAGTGAATCCTGAAAAGCTTTAAAATGTTCCCAGAAATATTTAGAAGGATATTTCACCTAAGCTCAGCTTCATGGGGCATTGAAAGTGTTGCATGGAAGATAAAAAAAAAAATCATATAGATTTTTATGACAACTATTGGAAGAAACTTAAAAATTCACTAAACATCAAGTGTCAATCAAATCCTCACAAAAACATCAACACAAACATTAGGACTTTTGTCCAGAACCAATATTAATTATTGTAAATATATTATCATTGTATTATTGTTTTACATGATAAATGTAAAATTAGATGTTGCTGTTTTAACTAGTCAGCATCAGCAACCATTATGAATCTGCTTCTGGAGACTAGCAGCAGAATTTTGATAAATTATGGAGAAATTTATGTTTTAAAACAAATTTCAAGCTGAATGAACACAATAACTTTTGTGTGGAGGTTTTGACACATGGTGGGTGTTCTTTTCCTAAAAATCCATTTGATGCAAATGCACTGCTTTGACTGTATGAGGAGCCCCCTGTTGAAATAATTTTGTTCTATTTCAGGTAATGTTGCAGGAATTGTTGCTGGTTCAGTCATTGGAGCCTTGGCACTGATTGTAATTATAACAACATTAGTGCTTACCTACAAAAAACAGAAAAGGTACAGTGCAGGAGGATTATTTGATCCAGCTCCTTTGCAATCCTTCAATACATCTGGATGAAACTCACATTTATTAATGTGGCTCAAACTCATTACACTAATTTTTAAAATGTTTCGTTTTGTGTCATTTTTTGCTTCAGGAAATCTGCAGATTCAGAAGAAGACAGGGGAAGTGACGGCTTATAACTTGATTCCTGGAAATATTGCTTTATCTACACTGAAGATGTTTTGGTTATAAGATTGAAAAATGACTAAAAAAAATCACAGATCTGATTTTCCCCAAACATTTTATTTAATACTCATTATTTAGGGAGGCATTGTTTCTGTGTTGTCAGCTCCTGTGGATTTTCAGTAATTTTTGTCAGATTGTATTTGTTTCATATTTCTGCTGACCTGATGTTTGTTCAGTCTGTTTGATTTAGTTTGTTTTTTAAAATAAAAACTACTTCTTTTTCTTTCATCCTACCAATGCTGCTTTTTTGTTTTCTGCATTTGGTTTATTATCAATCATAAACAATGACAAATGCTAACTGTTCTTATTCAACAGCAGTAGCTAGTTGTAGCACTTCTGCTGCCTTGGACACTAATCGTCTCCATATTTCCATCTTCTTCCACTCATCCATAGTCAGGTTGCAGAGGCAACAGGTCCAGGAGAGAAACCCAGACTTCCGTCTCTCCAGCAAAACTTTCCAGCTCATCCTGGGGACCCTGAGGCGTTCCCAAGCCAGAGAGGAGACACAATCCCTCCAGCGAGTCCTGGGTGTTCCCCGGTGCGTCCTACCAGTTGGACGTGCCTGGAACACCTCTAAAGGGAGGCGTACAGGAGGCATCCTAATCAGATGAACCACCTCAAAGGATTCCTTTTGATGTGGAGGAGCAGCGGCTCTACTCCGAGCTCCCCCCGGATGACGGAGTTCCTCACCCTATCTCTAAGATCCGGACACCCTACAGAAGAAGCTAATTTCGGCCGCTTGTATCCGGGATCTCGTTCTTTCGGTCATGATCCACACCTCATGACCACAGGTGAGGGTTGGAACAAAGACAGACCAGTAAATCCAGAGCTTTGTATTTCAACTCAGCTCTTTCTTCACTGTGACTGACCAAAGCAATGCCCTTATTACTGAGGACGAGGCCCCAATCCATCGATCCGTCTCTAGCTCCATCCTACCATCACTCATGAACAAGACACCCAGATACTTAAACTCCCCCATTTGAGGCAGACACTCTCCCCGGACCCTGAGGGCACATTCCACACTTTTCTGGTCAAGAACCATGGCCTCAGACTTAGAGAACTTGACTTTCATTCCAGCCGTTTCACACTCGGCTGCAAACCGCCCCAGTGCACGCTGAAGGTCTTGGTCCGAAGATACCAACAAAACCACATCATCTGCATACAGCAGAGATGAGACCCTGTGGTTCCCAAACCAGACACCCTCCTTTTCATGACTGCACCTTGACATCAAATGTATTCTCACTCCCAACTTGTCACAAATTGACACTTGTCCAAGGTTCACTCTGCGTCTGGTTTTGACACATCGGGTAACCCCCTCGTGTCAGTTATTGGCAAGATGAGAACAAAGAGGAGGAGCCCATAATGGGCTCCTCCTCTTTGTTCTCATCTTGCCAAAAAAGTGTCGAAAATGCACGGCAACTAAACATCTCAAGCCCTAAATTTAACTTCTAATATCCCTAGACATACAATCCCTGACCTTAAACCTAAAAGTAACCAGTAACCCTGATCCTCAATATTAACCACGGACCCCAACCCAAAGACTATATGAGGTGCATTAATAACTGACGTGAGGAGTTTACCTGATGCGTCAAAACCGGACGCAGAGGGAACCTGGACAAGCGTCAATATGTGACGAGTTGTGTGTGAGAATGTGTTATGGTCCATAAACACTACAAACAGGTCACCAATTGTTTAATGCAAAACTGATGTAAGGGTGTAAAAAGAAGCATTTGCATGAAAACTTTTGTGAATTAAGCAATTTACTTTTATCTTGAACCTCGATGAACATTTTATCCTTTCGTCTGCTGAACTCCATTTCAAAAAGATCTGAACTATCTCTTTTAACAAAATTCAAAAGTTGAATGAAAAATACAAAAACAAATTATTGTATGTACTCTACATATGCACAGAAAATATTGTTTATTGTTTAAATAGAGGTTGCATTTCAAAATCAATCACAGCAATCTGTAGTATGTATAGATTCAATGTCATCTCTCATAGTTTTACAGTTTGTAGTTTAAAACAAAAAAATAAGTACAGTAGGTCCTCTGGACGGGTTCTTCTTTAATGAAACATTTCGTCTCTCTTCAGAGAGATCAGTTATACATCAGGGAAACAAAACAGCCACTGTTCCAAAGAATGAGCCAGCACAGACAAGCAACATCATCAGGCCAAGACTCTGCAGTTTACACTCATCTACAGGCCAGCGGTCACTCTTTCAGGGATGAAGATGTTCTCATCCTTGATAGAGA
>JARVJO010000140.1:13460676-13473423 GCA_031762555.1 Cynodonichthys magdalenae | reverse complement strand
AGTAGACACTTGGGTCACGTCAAAGCAAATTCTGATAACGTTATAACATTACTGACATTTCAGTTTCACCGATCAAAACAGAAGCTAAAATTAGCCCTAACATATGACTAAATAACAGTCCTGGTGTTTGCTGATTGCAGATTGAAGAGGAACTGGCTGCCCTCCAGAAGGAGCGGACTGAAAAGATAAAGCAGTTGTTGGAACGTCAGGACAGAGAAATGAGCACTTTTGACTCAGAAAGCAGAAGCCTCGGTTTTGGAAGCCTTGGATCTCTGGACTTCCCCAAAGAAGACAACAGATAAAAGTGGATCAATGTTTTTAACAGACAACATATCCGTGCCCTTCTCATATCCGTGTGTGTGTATGGGGGGGGGGGGTTTGTCACATCCACCGCTGCGGCGACAAAACCTGGACAACCTTCTCCGCTACTTTTCTTCTCTCTTAGATCTTCTAATTGAGGTGTTCTTATGTGCAATGAGAGAAACTTGATAAGGGGGTGGGGGAAGAAACGGAAGAATCGTGTCAAAAAAGGCAGTGTTTGGATTCTTTTCCTCCATGCCATTTTCTCTTTTTGGTATGAAACAAATAAATCAGGAAATTTTAGTAAAAATGGGCACTTTGATATGTTTAAATAGAAATCCATCATGTTCATATGGTTCTAAAAAGTGTGTGTTAAGTGGAGGGACATTGTGGAATGTGAACTGCGGACTCCCCCGTAGTGTTAAGCTGCTTTGTTTGATTTTTTTTTTTTAATTCATTGAAGTTTTATTGTATTTATTTTAATCTCTGAATGTGAAAATTACTGTATGGGGCATCACTGGGGTTTATTTTTAGTTTATTTTCAATCATACTTCCATGTTGTGCTTATGCATACAGTATATTGTGGTCCCTCACTTTTTTCTAGGCAACATATTTTCTCTCTCTTTTTTTATTTATTTATTTGATATGTAGAACTAATTGGCATTAGCTTGACCAACCTGTTTATCCTCTCACAAGTCAAGATCCCACTTGGTAAAACTGCTTATTATTGCATGCACTTTAAGGACAAATTCAGGTTGTGAAGTGAAGCATGAATCTGTCAGAGATTTTAGCTGTTTGTAAATAAGTGGTCATAGCAAGTTGTTATTTTTTTGGGTTCAATTTTATTTTAAGCCTACTAGACATAAACACCGTGTTTGATATGATTTTTTAAAGTTTTATTTATTTTTTTTTCACAAATGCCTTTATTTAAGTTGTGCCTGAAGCAGATTTCAGTTTTTGTGTTTGTTACTATTATATCTATATTTTACTGATTTAGGCCAGCACCATTTTGTTTGTCTGAACTTGTGAATCATTTAATGTTCACTAATCTTGTAAAAGGAAAAATGGTGAGAATTGTGCTGTATAATTTTTGATATGAATATTTGTACATGAGAAACATAGCTAGAAATATACAGAGACACAGGTCTATTACTGATAACAGAGCTTAAAGAGAAAAAAAATTCTTCTTTTTTATAATATTGAGAAATGGTCATTCAGTAGTTCAATATATTGCTAAGTCAAAACAATAGACTTTCAGATTGTATAAATGCAGGTGAATGGAACCACACACTTCTTACAATATCCGTGTGAAGGTCTGAAACCAACGTGGGTCTTTGGGTTGGTTGAGTATTTTTTGTGTTTGAGGACAAGATTTGAGATATTTTTCACCATGTTCATTAGGATCATTGAACAGGTTGCACAATTATTCCATTCATAATGAATGGAAAAGGAAATTTTTTGGTGCTTAAGTTCTAAACAAAACCACCTTTAGCCTTGTAGTTTTTGTCTTAGAGAATGATTGAGTTTCACAAAATGCTCTCATTTTGCAACCTTCCCTCTGAGTCAAAACACTACTAATGACCCCTGACCTATTTAGAGCACCCCAGGCAGTGAATCACCCTTAAAATAAGACAATTGGGTAAATCCATTTTATCATTTTTGAAATGTTTAAAGTGGCAGGCGTCTCTATCTTCTTGTCTTTTTACTTTTTCAAATGCTTGTATTGGGTCTAATTCCTCGCAGGGGCAAAGTATTTCAAAAAAGAGGAATCTAATAATAACAACCAGTTTCTGATGGCAATAGAACCTAAATGCTCTCGTTTTACAAGCTGACAGCTAAATGCTGTCTGACCAGATGAGTTCTGAACTTTCATTTGGTTTCTCAGACTTTTCCACTTTCATGAACTTTCTGAAATTTGATCAAAACGTTTCTCATATGCAGTAAGGAAAGGGCATTTTGTCCGGTCACCTCTTACTGAAGCTTTGTGGACCAATGGTTGCATTGAAAAAAAAGTGCTGTTGGGGTGCTTGTTTGCCTGAGAGCTTCAGAATAACAAGGAACCTTACAATTTGTGTAAATTTTAGGTTACTAGAAAGAAGTATTTAGTTAGAATATAAAGGGGACTTTCCTAAAGAATTTTATTCACCATTTCCTGTGCAGTTCGAAGACAAAATAAAAAAGATTTTGTTGAAAAAAAAATCTCATTTAACATCCTGCCTCCTGTGACAGTGCAATTCTTTGTATATGTGGTTGAATTTCCTTGCAGTGCCCTTATATGTGGCTTACAACTTCACACATTTTATTTTTCTTTGGTGAGAAACGCCACTATGACCTACATCGTGTGATTTTTTTGGGTTTTCTATAACTCAAAATGTGAGGTCAGACAGAAATAAGATGTGAAAACTGTAGTTACCTGAAATGGAAACGGAAGGTGAGAGGGAACTGGAGCTGCTAAGAACTTGTTAATTTTGATGTGTTGATTGTGGTGTGTCTGCACTGTATGTTGCTGGCAGGAATCCTACTGTAGTTTCCTTGAACTGTCAACATCTGCAGCAGTTACCTATCTAACCACAACCCTACTTTTATCCCATACGGGGCACCTGGAAAGCCCCTAGGCTGGCAGAGGGGTGTTCAGCCTTCACCTGAAACGGTGCCCAAGGCGGGGTTGTGGTGCATCGAGTCCCCCCCCCCATCTTTTCTTTGTTACTCAGTGGTTTGACATCAAGACAGCGTTTGCTGTTTTGAAACCGAGATGCAAATATCACTTTAAAAACCTGGAGGTCACGTCAGATCACAACAATTCCTTTCACTTTCAGCGAAAAGTGAACCTGTTGCTTCCAGTCATGGCAAAAACTTTCTGTCTGAACATGTGATTCAGACTCCTGAGACATAGCTCAGCAAACACAAAAAGGCTATAACTTGGTCTATTTTGTGGCCAGGAGCTCCCAAACCTTTTCCCCAAGAGGAAAGGAAAATCTATTGAAGGGCTGTGGGCCAAATGTGATAATATGATACACAAAAATGCTAATTTTTTTTAGAGTACAGTTCTTTAAATTTTTATGTTCAAGCTATCAACAAGTATGGTTTGTTTGCAGAGCTAGACTTTTTTGCAATGGGTGGTTAAAGGGTTTTTTAGAGGGACACATACAAATAAAGAAAAGCACTCAGGATATGAAAATTCAAGATGACCGCCACAGCCAATTCCAAAAAGTTTTTAAGTGGAAATTGTGTGTGACCATAGCTAAGAATGATCCAAAAATCATTCTAAATTAACTTATTATTTAGCCATTTTTAGACATACAAAGCTGATTATTAGTGTAGAAGTCATTGAAAACTATCTTTACCAAATACTAAATGCTAATCAAAAATTCAAGATGGCCACCACTGCTAACTTTAAAATACTATATTTCAACCATTTTAAGACTTATTGAGATGAAATTTGTTGTGAATTAGCTAAGAATGATTGCATGCTGATTGCCAATGCTAATTCCAAATTAAGCTAACCACTAAAGTTAATTTACAAAGGGCTACAGTTGAGCCATTTTTAACATACAAATCTGAAAAATTATATAGTACAGATGTATCAAAGATCAATCTTTAAAAAAATCTGAACGCTAATACAAAATCCAAGATCCCCACCCACTTTCAATTATTTGGTGGTGGCACCTGGGGTGGCCAATCACATGCCAGCGGTGACACTTTCCACCATGACCACCCCTCTGGCTCCACCCCTGTGTGCACATGGAGAAAGTTTGACAAACTCTTGAAGGTGAAGGTGGAGGGTCTCCGCTAATATGACATCTCAAAGTGACAGATCCAGCCATTGCGAAGCGGGGAGGGGGCAGAAGGGAGGAAGCAGGCGTATTTTATACACTCTTAGAAATTACTGTAAATTTACGGCAGAATTCTAGCAGTAACATACCGTTATTGTAAAGTACGATTGACTACTGTTAAATATGAAACCTTTTTCTGTTATCAGAACCAAGAATGACAACTGCAAGTAAACTACCACAAAATAACGGTGCAATACAGTATTTCTTTCTAGGGTAGACATTTTGTTTTCAACATACACAACGCTGACAACCTGCATTCATCTTTCAATTTTAAACCATCAAAAGAGTAAGTAAAATAATATTAATGAAAAAATTAGTAAATTATTGTTCTGCATGGTATAAAGTCAGTTTAGACCAGAAGATGAGCTTTTATGTCATTGAGTTTATTTTGGATGACCACATGGCTTGAGTCACAGTCAGGTAGGGGTTTTATGGTGGAAAGCTAATCATTTATTTTCAATATTTAGTCATATTCAAGTATTTTGTGTGTCTAATACAAAAGCCATTCAGGACCACTTTTTATCTCTCCTATAACATTTATTAGCTGTAAATTCAAGCTAGTGTTAGCATCTGAACTTGAGGTACATTGCCATTAGCCATACATACAAGCACAACACCACAGCATTAATTACAGCTAATTCCCATCGCTGTAAAGTAAATTTTGTTGTAGCTTTTTAGGTTTCATCATTTGTTGACTTTTTACTTACTTTTCATTTTATTGCAGGTTACATATACAGACCGCGGTTTTCTTGTATTCCTGGACCACATGAAAGGTACAGTTTGAATTTGTTGGTATTCTAAGTAAAGTTATTACTGTCAGTTTTATATTATTTTCGTACCCCAAGATTTAAAAAAGGAGGAAAAAGCATTCTTTAAAATGACATTGTGCAACATATGTTCCAAAATGTCCAGTAAGGCACAAAAAAAAGCATTGTTGCATGTCAAATGTGATGTTCAAATGTGGGTTTTCTGGATGCAACTGGATGTTTAGTAAATTTTCAACTTTTTATCTTGCTCCTTCCTGTCAATTAACCAGTAGTAGAGGAGCTGGCTCAAAAAGGGCAGCCCAAATTATTAGCAAAATGACGCAGAAATACACAAGGTAAAGTAAAAAGTGGAGACAAAAAAATATTAAAAAAAACACATGGAAATAAAGACTTGTGAGTAAAAAAACTATAACAAAATTGAGGGACACAAATGCATCTGTAAATAAAAAGAAAAACAAAGAATATATATTTTTATGAAAAGTAAAATCGTAAATTGTGTTATATATTTTGTTGGAACTAATCTGAACAAACAAAAAGATTAATTCCATTATAAAACATGAAGTAAAGTTCTTTTTTAAGTAATTGGTGCAGTTTAAGTGTATTTATTTATTGGGTAATTAACTATATGTCTGCATTTCTGTCAGTTTCAGTCCTCCATTGAAAGGGACTCCCCTAACATAATTTAAAAGCCAAATTTTAGAAAAGATTTTTCATGTTGACTTTAATTTATGCTCTGATGTGTCAAAGTAGAATGTATTTAAAATGTTTATGAGAAAAAATACAACAAAACTTTTGTCTCTGTCCATCATAGGTGGCATCGAGCAATTTGTGGCTGGATGGATGGTCAGCGCTGAAGGCCATATCATCTTTGAGAAGGTCCAGCCAACATTTGTGACAGGACTTACTGCAGTATTTGCCACTTTCTACATTCACTTTCAGCCGGCAATATCAAGATGAGGCAGCTAAGACTTTGGAATTCATTCAACGGTAAAACTGTTCCCATGATTTTATTATTGTAATTATTTTGAAAACACTTTATAATTAGTAAAATATAAACAATGACAAGATGACAAGCTATAAAGCAAAATTGTTAACAAATCATTACAATATATTTAAAACCAGCATATTTTTTTCCATCTTATATAAAGAAAACATTTTTTATTACCTTTACCTGCTGCATTCAAAATGCTACACTGTTTATATTATCCACGTTTTTCTACTTTTGGATTGTGTTTTTAGGGGCCTTATTGGGATTAACCTAGAAAAGGGCACAAACAACAGTCATAGAAAGATGGTGACCAAAAAGACAGACAAGATAATCCAAAAGAAACTGCAGACAGAGAACACATTGACTTTGAGCGGCACTTCATAAAGGTTAGTTGTATTATTTTCTTCTTTGAAATATTTCTGTTTCCAAATTATTTAAGGTATAAATATATTTATTTCCATGCTGGACGGTGCCCTCACCTGCGTCTTAAAAAGTAAGTGACACTTAGATTCTTGAAAACCAAAACTAGTTCACAGTTTAAAATCCTGTTTAGGACAGTACAACATGTGATTCTGCAATTCTTATTGAAGCATTACTGCGACCATGTTTAATTCTTGATTTAGGAGTCTTTTTTTTTCTTTAATGTTCCTCAAAGGCCTGTGATGATTTTTTTTAAGAACAGTGTCTTTTATGTCTTGATTGTGAAAATGGATCAGTTAAATCCAGTCTAAGACACTGCAAACTGTAACTGATTAATTTTTACTGTAGTTTTATTGCAGCTAAGACCAAATCTTTACTTTGGAGGCCTAATTTTTTTTTCTCATTGATTTTCTGGGTCATGGCATTGTGTTAATTTTCTTATATCCTGTAAATGTTTATGGCATAACAATGCATTTAAATAAAAATTCTGTCCTAAAGAATGTTACTTATCTTCTTTTGTGTTATGTGACCTAATAATTGCGCATTTTTAAAGTGCACAAATTTTAGGATTTCTATCAAGAAGCCTACAGCACAACTAAGACTGTACATTAAACTGTTGCCCTAAAATTTTTGCAGGAACTTACTGATAAAGTGAATGTAGTAGTAAAACTAAACAGTAAAATACTAGCAACTACAGATGACAGTGTTTTACTGTAGATTTAGTTTTCACCAATGTATTTACTTTAACAGTAATTTACCTTAAAAACTAATTACAGTGTTGAAAATGTAAATTCACAGTAAAATACTGGCAGCTACAGACATCAGTATTTTACCGTTTTTTTGCAGTACCTGTACTATATTTAACTTAAGAGTAATCTACTGTCAGAATAAATTACGGTACAGATCATGTAAATTTACAGTAAAATACTGGCTTCTGTAGCTGCCAGTATTTTACTAAATTTACTGGATTATATATATATATATATATATATTTTTTTTTTTTCTGCTTGCTGAAAAATCTTTGAACACAGAGCACAGTTAGTTACTGTCAGCAAATGTAGATGCACGCAATAGAAAAAAGTGTGCAAATATTGGTGGGGACTGTCCCTGTCAGACCAAAGTTTGTGGGGACAAGTCCACACCAGTCCTTCAGAAAGTTACGCCTATGACTGTGGTATAGAATTGAACTATGAGCCTGTAAAATATACAATACCCCATAATAATACAACATGGCTGTAATTATATGAATGGCTACATTTAGCAGTCACTCCATTTTAGCATGGCCACCATAGCTAACTAACATAATCCAAGACAACGGCTGAAACTCATTTTTAGAGATGTCAACCTAAAATTTGATGTGATAGTTGGTATGATAGTCTGTCAGCAAAATATCTCTTAAACCACTGCATAGACTTTAGGGAAGTTCTCAGCAATTAATCACTTCCTGTACCTCTGCAACTCATTAACGTTTTGAGCTAAATCAACTTGAGTGATATGTATTTCTTCATGCATTGCTAGGTTTTTAACGTGTTTTTTATAGCCGGTATTTGTTTCTCAATAGTTTACTGGTAGTTTCAAGCAGATGTGTCAATTTTTTTATTGGTATTAAACATCCATGGAAAAGCTGACACCATCCACTCAAAAACCACTGCAGACATGTCATGTTTTCCTAAAAGGTTCTCGTTGGTTTGTGCGTGAGAATTAACATAATGTAGGAAACCCAAATTTTGTTTTTCACGTCTTCACAGCACAAAAAAAATAATACAATTACATGGAAGAAGCAACACTGCGATGTGTCACCGTGAACTCATCTTTTGATAATCTGAGCTCTGCCTGTCTGAAGCTGCAGCTTCAGTTGTAGTTACACAAACATCACATGCATTATCTACGCAGACCCTCTCTTTTACGTATGCAAAAGTTTATGATTGTGAAATGCATTTCCTGTGACCTCAGTGGCTTCCTCTGAAAGCATTAACAAAAAAAAATATAACCAGCTGTGGTCAGAGAGGTTGATGACAGAGAATTCAACAGAAATGTTTGCTTCTGTCTAAAAAAGAAAGAGAGCAGTCGAGGAATATTTGTTGGAAAACAAAAAGAACCCTTAAAAGAACAAAAATAACTCAATAATCCTCCACTTCTGCCTCACACCACACCGGTCACATTTGACTTTGTTGATAACATTATGATAAATCCCAGAAATCTTAATATCTAATGACTGCAGGATTAAATCTTTTTGTCATTAAATTATCCGCTAAAATTTTTAAAGATACAAAATAAAGACAAAAAAAAAATAACTCAATGATGTCATTTTGTTATCTGAACGCAGGAGAATATACATAGAGGCTTTACAAAAACAGATTCGTCTCATCATAACAACTTCTTTCCCAGAGCTGTGGCACAACTCAATCATAGTTACAACTTAAATCACAACTAAACTGAACTTCAAAAATTCCACCAAAGTGTGAAAATAAAATAAATAAATGAAAAAGAGTACATATTGCTAATCTGCTCAAACGTTTATTTGTACTCCTGTATAGCTCTTCATAGTCTAGTTTAAGTTTAAGTTTTTATTTATTAATAAAGCACCCTTCATACTAAAAGCAGCTCAAGGTGCTGTACAAAATTATACACCTTAAACCCATAATATTAAAACAAGCAATAGTAGTAATATCTACATCATATGTAAATTCCTGTAAATTATATTTTAGTCTTTTCTTTACTCTATACTTTACAATTTAAGTAAAGTGTGTTATATGTTAAAACTCAGCTTGTGTTACATTTCTCTTAGCATATAGTTGACAACTTTTTGTGCACTTATGTCATGTCTTACACATGTGTAAGTCAAACACTTTGTATGTGTAACACACTTGGAGAATTAAATAGATTCTGATTCTCATAACTCTTGTGATATTATAAGATCTTGTGAAATAAGTTGTGTGAAAAAAGGTGACTCAAGTAAAAAAATATTGTACAATGTGTACTACTCAAAAATACATGCTGAGGATGATTAGCAGCTACTACCCCACCAAATATTACCATAATATGTATAAAACTGGTTGAGTTGAGTCAGATAGCTGTGGTGGGAATCAAACCCAGGACCTGCTTGCTGTAAGGCATCAGTGCTAACCACCAAGCTGCTCCCAATGAGTGTGAATTGACAATTATTAAAAACCCTTTCAATGTTTCATTAGATATTTTGCTAACAAACAACCATCAATAGTTAATAGGACCATTGCATAAATAGGTCCAGTTGTTCATAAGATATTTTGCTAACAGTACAAAACAAACACCCTCACAGATAGAACAAAAACATTATCACAATTTGCCTTTGTTGGTTATGGACATCAAAATATATATTTGTGAACAGTTATTCTCATTTTTACTTCTTCAGACAGAGTAAATTCTTATTTTCTTGCCTTTGCTCTGTAGAAGGAGCTAAAATTCCTCCTAAACAAGCTTTAGAGCTCCATCAGCAGCAAACATAAGAAGGTGTGAAGCTGAAATAGTGAACTCATTTCTGTGTCAGAAAGTGGTTTGACCAAAACCTTTAAACAACTCTTTGTGGGTGTGTTGACGTGAATGTCTTCGGAAGTTATTTAAACTTAGCAACAGTATAAACGTAACTTATATGCAAAACTAATCAAGTCCTTGCTTTAAATATTTGTGCCACCTGTGACCCATGTGTCCAGTCTGGGTGTTACGCCCCTACATGTCTGTGCAGAGAGCAGACCTGTGAAGGTATTGTTCAGATTGAAACAAAACAAACAAAAAAACTTAAACATTAAAAAAAAAAAAAGAGAAATCATGTACATCTTAGAGACAGGGGAAGAAATTCTGGGAAATTTAGTTGCCTCACTAAGGGCACGTCATTTCCTCCTCTATGACAAATGTGTGGTTTCTGTTTTTTAAAGAAGTTTTAAAGCAGCGTGATTATGACAAGTCCACACAACTTGATTGTGAGAAGCAGAGGAGAATGAATGGTCATGTAAAGAAAATGCATTTTCAACGGGTTCTGGAAACAGCAGCAAGTAAGTCTCACTGCTTTTAACTCATCTAAACCTTAGAAAAGAAAAGAAAATTTTTATTGGGCAGTCTATATTTAGTGACTTGTGGCTGTTGTGAAACTAACTGAAGTGTGCAGTTTCCTGCATGAATGAAATAAGTTCAGTTAGTTTGATCCTTGCATGACTGGTTTGATTGAATTTGTAGTGTAATTATGTTAATTTATAAAATACAATCAGATGACCTTTTCATCCCCTCTTCTCCATGTTTTTGGAAAAAAAGAGTGGTTTTATTTTGTCTGTTTTGCTACACTATAGGTTTTCAAGATGAACTTCTCTTTCATATGAGGTAGTATTACCATAACTGACCATTTCTGTTTTCTTCAGCATTACTCTATTTCCTGCTGCTGCTGGCGGTTTATTCATCAAGAAGTGTGGCGGCAAGCAAAAACCAGTGTGGGAAGGATTTGCGACAGACTTTGAAGCTCACCAATCTCGTTCACCTGGAAACTGTGGCTCTGACCAAAGTATACGTGAGTAGAACCATCATGTGCTTGTCTAATGTTTAAAAAAAAAAAAAAACTCCAAGTTTTCAATTAAAATGTATTTTCTTTTTGTAGATAGCGTCTCAAGGAGATGGTTTCCAGAAAAGCTTCTGCAAGACTTCAGGGAGTGGCATCCCAGACCCTAACATCTCCGGGCTGGAGCCCTCAGAGAGAATAGCGAGCATCTTCACACAACTCCAAGCCTTCCTCCTTCATCTGAAGCAAGTGCAGCAGCAGCAAAAAAACTTGCAACCCCCAAAGAGCCAGCTTCTGGATCAGCTCAGCAAGGTTACGGATTACAGCGGGAAGCTACTTGTTCGCATAAAATCTTTTTATTCCATCCTCTTCCCCAACCTGCCACTACCAGAGCCAGCAGGTGGACCCACAACACTACCCCCGGCTCAGAACGTCTTCCAGCAGAAGGTCTACGGCTGCGTGGTCCTGACCACCTACAAGAAGCTCCTGTGGAACATTTCTAAGGAGCGAAAGACTCTGAGAAGCAAAGTCTGTGGAACGAGGAGGCCGACAAACGCAATGAACTTCTTTAGATGACCTGAGGCTGGCCTCAGGCAGAACATTCCCAGCTGCACTTTACACACTCAGCTGATGAAAGACTTCAAAAGATGAATGAGTATGAAGGTGGCAGGCACATCACTATTATGGAGTGTATTTATGATATTTAATATTTATTTTCTCGAGTGTTTGTAGTGGGAGAGAGTTTGTTCAGCGTGTGTTTTGTTCGGCTGATGTAAATTGAAGCTGCACTTGTTGGATTATGTCTGGTTGCATTCAGAATCCAGAAAAAGGAAAACATGCAGCCTGGTTTTATGTACGTGTCACGCCCCGATGAAATAAAAACATGTTTCTGCAACTTTACCAAGTCTTTTATTTTTAACAGATCATGTGTTGTTTTCCGAATCCTCCCATCAAGAGAAAAAAAAAAAGAAATCAGGAAGCTGCTGAGACGCTGACTGTGTGATATTAACTCTGAGTGACGCATGTGTTCAACGCCTAGCATCAGATAGGAAAGATTTCTTGTCTGGTCGGTCACAAGGTGTGTGTGTGAGTGTGTGTAGGGGTCAGACAACTGTAAGAGTGAGCAATATGTGGTTTGAATTCTTGCATCTTTAATCAAATCGACAGGAATGTGTGTTAGTGAGGTGAGCAAAACAAAAAGACACTTGGGATCCTGAGGAACTCTTCATGAAAATAGTTATCCGGCCACAGACAAACCATGAAGCCATGTCAGCAATAAACTTATGAACAGGAAAGATTTCCACTGAAATTAAGCAATTTTAGTCAAACTTTCCTCACATCACAAGCCTTCAGGAAACTAGAAGTAGAAGGGGGATTTACTCTAGGTCATGAATCAAGTTCCCCGTTTAGAACTTTATCGTATTTAAAGCACAGAGGGCACCTCAGGGCAACAGCTTTTATTCTGTCTGGATTATCTTTTATCTGTAATTAAAGGAAAGTCCACTCAAGTGTGTCAAGTATTCAGTGCACAGCAGCACAACAGCTCAGTGGTTAGCACTCTCGCCTCACAGCAAGAAGGTCCTGGGTTTGATCCCCAGTTCAGATCTGGGGTCTTTCTGTGTGGTGTTTGCATGGGTTTTCTCCAGGTACCCTGGTTTCCCCCCCAACACAAAAATAAATGCAATAAGTTGCCTTCACCTCCAGAATGCCTTTGAAAAAGAGGTCTGTGATCTCAATGGCATTTACCTGGTTAAAATATAAATAAAGCAGCTCTCCTCAGGTCTGAACTTTGACAGAACCATTGCATCACATTGATTCTATTTTTTTATTATTTTTGTTGCAGATCCGTCCGTCCGTCCGTTTTCTTCCGCTTATCCGAGGTCGGGTCGCGGGGGCAGCAGCCTAAGCAGAGAGACC
>JARVJO010000140.1:13437618-13456019 GCA_031762555.1 Cynodonichthys magdalenae | reverse complement strand
AAGCAGAGAGACCCAGACTTCCCTCTCCCCAGCCACTTGGGCCAGCTCATCTGGGGGAATCCCAAGGCGCTCCCAGTTGCTGCAGATATGCTGTTATATTTGGGATCATAATCCTGTTTAATAATTCACTTTAGTTTAACAGCTGTCACAGTTAAGAGTTTATCTACTGCAAGATGCCTGGGTCCTGTGGCTACAAAACAAGCCCAGATCATCACACCTCCACCACCGTGCTTGAGGTATGTTTGGTTTTGACTGTATATATAAATATATATAAAATAGAAACATTTCTTTTCTTTCTGTGTTGTGGTTCATTCTGTTGTGAGCGAGCAGAATTCATTTTCAAGGGACTGAAATAAACATCTATGTGATAAAGACATTATGACGGATCAATGAGCAGCTTTTTGAATACCTATTTATGTATTTATTTGGATCCCCATTAGCCATTGTTGTAATAATGGCTACTCTTCCTGGGGTCCTTAAAAAAGCAAAACAAACATTTATTACAAAAACAATTACAATTACATACACTTAATATAACATATTGCCACATGTGTTTTTCTCCCCACAGATCATGAGGGTATAAATGTGTACAAAGTTACAGGTGATGATTCTAAAGCACATTAATGAAAAACGTCCTGCATGTATAAAACCCTTGTATTACAGTTTTATATTATTTTAAATAAAAGTTTCATTGATCGAAGCATTATCATAGAAGTTCAAAATGACGTAATCGTTTGTGAATGTTTTCACCTGTAGAGGGCAATATTGTCCATTAAATTAATACAAAATGTTAAAGCATGAAAGTAGTTTGACTATATTAATATCATATAAAATATTTCATTACAGTATCACATCTGTTGTGAATAGTTCTCCTTTTTTTTAAACCATCTTAAATTTTCTAGTTCAGTGAAGAAGGATGACAACATGCTCAGTCATTGCGGTTACTGCATCCCAGTATAAAGTTCAATCATGAACTTCCCTGTTTTGACTTTCATTTTGTTTTCCTTTATTTGTTTTCCACTTTCTAAAGACCTTTTTGAAAGAACGAAAATTCACTGTTATTGTTTGCCAACAGTTTTATTATGTGGTGTGAGAAAAATAAAAGATAAAACCTGTCGCATATTTTTCTTTCTCTGAGCCTGTGAAGAAATTATTTCCATTAGTCATTATTTTTCAGCAGTCTGATGATGAATTTAGTGATAGACATTTACATAGTCAATCTCCCCCACAAATCACCATGACAGGCAAAAATAATCCTCCTCTGGTGGGAAACGAAACAAAGGTTAAACTAAAATAGACATGATCACTATTGCTTCACCTACACACACTCAGAGCTGACAAATTTAGCCTTAAAGAATTTACAGTAATCCTCCACAGCAACAATGTTATTTCCTTTTTATTAAGAAGTGCACATGACAAACTGAAGCTTGATTCACATGTTTATTTGTGCAAGCATGCACAAAATTCTTATAAAACAAGCACACGCACACACACATACACAAAAAACTTTATATCAAGGTATAAATTAGTGGTGTACCGATGTAGACAAAGTACTCATACTTGTTCAAAATGCCTTGATACCAGATACCAGTTGTTTTTTTGTGTGAACCTATAAAGAAACATTTATATTTTTATATGTGATCTCAATGCAGCCCGCGTGCGCAGAAGATGACGTTCAGCACACTGTTCGCAGGAGTAAACAGTCCTCTCCATGGATGCCACTTGTTAACATGTCAATTCTGATGTTGTTGTGCAATAAGAGCAGATTAAATAATTATCTGTCATGCTTGTTTAGTTCAGTGTTTACATTTGAATCTGCTCCTGGTCTGCTGCTCGGGTGCAGCATGTATTTAAGAACGAAGCAAAGTGCTGAAAGTAAAACTAATTAAAGTATCGATCCGGTAACTTTAGTGTCGATATGACCCAAAACCAAAGTTACTTTTGTGTTTCTGTGGACTCTCAGTCATCCAAAAATAAAAGAAAAAAGACGAAGCAACTGGACTTCAGTTCTGTAGCTGAAGATACAGTATGTGGAGCTACAAAATTTAAACAGCGGGACTCAAGGTTAATATCATTATTATTTGGATCGAGCCGCTCACCCCCGTCTCATCTGATATCTGATTTAGTACCAGGTTCTAAATAACAGCAATGTGTTTTTGTAATCATTGTGTAATATTTAAGTTCTAACTCAGTAAGTACAACTCATTATCAGCGAGTAACTTAAGTACTTGTACTCAATTTGAGAAAAGCTGGTATCGGGACACCCCTAGTACAAATCTAACAAGGTTGAGTCAGGTCCTCTGGACTGGTTCTTTATTGAAACATCATATTTTGTTCAAAAGACTTCTTCATGACTTGACTGAACTTTGTTAGATTTTTCTACCAGGATTATTTAGAATGCATCAGGACAGTATAGTATAAATATCATCTACAAGACAAATCTTTACATCTGTGATCAATGAAAAGTATAGAAATACTAAGTATTCTTCAAGCATTACGTGCATAGTTGTTTCTGTTTGAATTTTAGAGCTTTGTGTAGCTGTTCACAGTGAGAGAAGATTATTGCTTGCAATAAAAGTAAATGGCTTCTGCTATATTTACATTGCACACATATCCTTTGGTTTGCAAAGTTGATAAAAGTTGGGCAAGGCTTAGAGTCAGTAACAAACTACAGAGAAATAAGTTTAGCCTATGAAGGCATAGTCGTCATTTTCCAAGCTTTCCTTAAAGTGATTGCATATTTGACTGTAACTCCTCATTTACACAGGGTCGTTGTATCCATGTTTAAAAAGCGAATGCTCATTTTTGATTCGATCTCAAAGCCATCCAGCAGCTGCAAAAACAAAACAAATTACACTGTTTAGGTCTTCTCATGTTTAGAAGCATATTAATATATTTAAACACATAAAAGTACTGCGCTGAGCTACAGTTTAAATCATCCTTATTTTCTTTATAGTTTGCTTCCAAGCAGTCAGACTTGTATTTTTCAAAGGAGACATATCCTGCTTTTAAATCCTTCTTTTTCACATTTAAATCATTCAGTTGGGGTCTATATAAAGTGGAACTGTAGTGCTTTGGCCTAAATTCGGAGGTATGTCTCAGATCAACTCGTTTAGATTATGTCTCTTTAAATTTAAACGAGGCGCTTCACACCACACCCCCTCCAGCTTCCAGAGCGATTCATTCTAGTTTGATTGAGGGGTTTACAACTATATAGCAGCACAGAAACTTTTTATTTACAAATTAATTAAAAGATGTCAAGGGAAGACTTGTCCATCCAGCCTCACATGTTGGAGCCATAGTCTGACCCAGAGCCAGAGGAGAAAGAAGACAACAAACTATAGTTGGTAAGTTCTGACCTTATTTGACAGTTCGCAAGAAGCAAATTCTGTGATGTACTAGTTCAGAAGACGTCATAGAGAATAAAGAAAACTGAACGGGTTTAAAAACATGAGCCAAACAGTATATAAAGATACCTTTGCAGAACCTGGAGAGACTAAATTCTACTTTTCTTCACTATTAGAGACTCCAAGTACACAACAAAATGTATTTAATGGTTAAATAGTGGATTTTGCATAATATGTCCATTTAAAGTGGTCTTGATCAGTAGTTCGGATGTTTCAAAAGGGTTTCTCTAAACTTGACTGCTTTTTCACTCATTTAATGTCCAGTCCTTGTGCCTCGATGACACCGTGCATAAAATTAGGTAAGTTAATAAGTGGCAGACAAAAGATGTTTTATCTAAAAACGTTATCTACAGCAGATAAATAGTATCTGTCTAAAATAAATTTACCAAAGGTCGATACAAGACCCCAGAAATGCATAATCTGTTCGTTGGTAAATGAAGGTTGGGGATCTCTGTGTCAAACTGTGTTATCTTTGGGATTTTTATTGGAACAACTTGTGTCATTATGACAAGCTACTGGTAACAAAAAGACTAAAAATTCAATGTAAAATTGTTATTTTCTAAGTTTTCTGTGATGTATCGACACAACACTGGTTCATCAATTGAGCAAAGAAGACTTTGTTTGCCTAAATTTTGATTTAACAAAACGACCAAAACAGTACTGTGAAAACAGTTTGAAGATATTGAAGAAAAGTAGTGAAAAAGCAGCCAGTGTACACAAAAATAAAGAAAAAATTGAAAGAGCTTCAGAAAGTCTGGCTCCTTGGAAGGAAAATGTAAAGAAATTAGGCATGACTCAGGACATTTGCACAACACCATATGTTTGACTAACTAACAAAAGTTTTTTAGTCTTTCGATCTATATTACTCATCATTATGTAGATAAATATTTGGTAAAGTTGTATATTCTGTGTACCAACCTTGAGAAAATGTTCAAATGTGATTCCTTCATAAAACTCATCAGGCTCCTGTGTGGCAGGAAGAAAAGGTTTCTGAGTGAACCCCACACAGTGAATGAATGAAACTTTACTCTTTTTGTTTAGGAGACAGCAGTCACCATACCATGTGACCCACGGAAACACTGGCCACCTCCAACATGGCTGCGTCAGCAATGCTTTTGGCTGTTTCCTTCCCCAGAGCTCCACTGCGAGACAGAAGCTCCTCCACCACCTGAACGCATTGAAACAGCTCCTGAACTAATAGAAGCAGTCTTTCTGTATTATTGGTTGTGAGTTTTATATGTTTTCTGTGTCTTTTCCAAGCTTACATGTCTGTACTCCTCAAGAGTTATTGTCCCGTCGTTGTCTGTGTCGTGCATGTTGAATAAAACTGCAGAAATAAACACAGATTTCACTTTAACACCAGGTTTTCAGCCATAAATGACATGAAGCACGTGTTGTTCGAGTTTGAGACGCACATCTCAGTTTCTCTCTCCTGACGTTCTCCCGCTGTTCCTCGGTCATGCACTGCGATGGGGGCCTGAAATGAGACATGACCACCAGGAACTCCTCGAAGCCGATCTCATCGACTCGGCCCGCTTCACCTTGGGAAAAGTTTCTGTAGGAACACGCATAGAGGACATTTTAGAACAGCGGTGCACAATCCACCATTCTGTGTGTTTTAGTTGTTACTCTGCTCTTCTTCAGGTCTTCAGGTTCTGCCCCAATAATGACTCATTTATTCAAAACAGGTGTGTCAAAGCAGGGAAAGAACTAAAACATGCAGGACCGTGACCCTCAAGGTATATGGGTTGGGCACCCCCGGTTTAGAAAAAGCTCTGTCTGGGGTTGGGAAGTTTTTCCTAAACGTTCAGATGCGCCATAAAATGTAAATTATTTTGTAAAATGTAATATTTTTGTTCATATAATTAATTTTCTATTTCTGATTTGGCTGAAAATGGTTGCAAAATTTAGCAACACACAGACACTTTTAGATAAATTATTGTTCTGAAAACCAAAATTCTTGTACTGAAGAGTTTCAGCTGCAGAATTCTGGGCCTACGTTTGCTTTTTTTATGGTTAGAATTCAGATTTCTGAAACATGAAAAGACAAAAACAGATATGTTGTTTGTACAATTTCCAATCAATTAGTGGATTTAAAAGTTACATCCCATTTTGTAAAGAAATCCACAAGTATTTTTTAATTCAAGTGTAAAAACTTTTAATCATCACAGTACCTTCCGTCAAAGAACGCCTCAATGATTTGTGCTCGGATTGGATTACACGCCAGATCTGGGATTTCACTGAAGTGATTCCTTCTGAAAAAGGAAATTTAATATTTTTAAAGGAGTACAATGTGATGACATACGAGACACTGTGGCTGTTCCGTTGTTATATGAGCTAAATGAAACCTGTCCAGCAGGTTACAGCTCAGTTGTAAGCTGATTTGTTCTGGAAAGGTTCTTCGTATAGAAAAGAAATGTAACCAATCACCTACAGGGGATTATATTTCCCACCATTTAGTGTTTCAATAAAATCTGAAGGTTCAGCTTACCGTAAAAAATCTTCATTGTGGCTCAACTGTTTGAATCTTTTATGCAGGACCCCAATCTGCTTGAACGAAACTGAAAACAGGGAAAATTGAAAGAAAATAAAACACACAACACTTTAAACCTACAAAAATAAAAATAAAATCAAGTGACGAACGTAGAGTCTAACCTTAACAAAAACACACAACAGATACCATCATGTCATTTACTAAATGAAATGAAACCAAAATTGCAAAAATCTGTGAAAAACGAGATTCACACATGCTGCTTTGACATAATTTAAAAGAATCGTCAAAAAAAAAAGACATTTTGCTGCTCTGGAGCAAATATGTGTGCGTTAACACAGTGCCAAGATGGAGAAACATCAACAATGGCCTTAGAGAAGCAAATGTTGCTTCCCTTTAACCTGGGAAGAGTTAAATGAACATTTAAGCAACATTCAAGGTTTCCAAAGCATGAATATTGTAACCAAGTCCCCCCAAAGTCAGACTGTGCAATTCTCAAACAAAAGCCAACAAAATGTTAAAGTTCATAAATGTACAATGAGAAAGTGATCAAATAAGTAAGAGTAATGAAACTAAAATAAACATGGCAGCACTATAGGTTCATGAAGTTGCATCTGAATGTACCACAACACTTCCTGTGCCACATTATTTCAACAGATGTGGCCAAAGTAGAGATGTTTACCCATAATTCACAGCACCAGCATCACAGCACAAACATCTAAAACCCACTGTTTGAGCACGGTGGTGGAGAGACGATGATCTGCAGGACCTACAGTCAGTGAGGCCTGTCTGACAGCTGAGGACGAAATTAGGTCATGATGCAACAAGTCAACTATGCCAAACACAGCAACAAATCTACATCAGAATGTCTAAAAAAAGAGAAGAATCAGGTTGCTGTTATGGTCCAGTCAAAGTCCAGACCTCAACAAACTGAAGCAATGTAAAAAAAAAGAATGAGGATGCACATAGTTTTTCCATTTTGGCTTAATTTTTGTTTAACAGCTAATAAAATCTGTTGCGTATTTTTCTACACTTGAGGCCAGATTTGAATCCTTTTAGAAACTAATAAAAACTATAAAGATCAAGTTGATTGTGTCTTGATATAAAAGAGCTTAAAAGAGGTTCAACTTTCTTTTTCATGTGACTAAAAGCTACTCAGTCCCAGTTCTTTGGTGGATAATGGAGGCTTTCAGTACATTTGCTTATTCATATCATATGCAAACCTCTCTGGTTCCTGTCTACCACACTCATATGAGGCTACAGGTAGTTACAGCCAAACTAAAAGGTCAAATTAATAAATAAAGGACCAATAAACATCTAATATTAACACCATCCCCCCAATGAAGAGGAGGTACAGTTACACTTCCCTAAACTTTCACAGTGAATTATTTATAGCCACTGCACCAAACAGACTGATTTACAGTCTACATGGGTTTATTTACGCCTTAAAGTCACAGCGACACTTTTTAGTTTCAGGAGTCCAGTTAATACCACTTTTTAAAAATATATGACTTGATTTAAATTAGAATTACATGAACTATGCATTTTACTGCACATAGCTTTAGTAAAAAAAAAAGCTTGTTTCTTGTCTTCAAACATCAATAAAGAGTACTTACAGCCAGTTTTCTCCGCCAGATCAGTGTATTCTGAGTGTCCCTGCGAGGACTGTAGTGTTCCCATGGCTGCCAAAAACAGCCTCCTGTCTGAGTTTTAAAGGGACTAAAGAGAGCTGCGCTCCTCGGGGATCATGTTTCAAAATAATCCATGTCCAGAGGAGTCTTTGTTGTGTCCGAGTCTGCAGCTCACACCTGTTTTCCCCTCATCCTCTCTGCACGCAGTGCAGGCCACTTCCTCAAAAACCAGCTTGATGACGACACGGTTCAACCAACAGGATGACGCTTCAGTTCTTCAGGGTTTTATTCCCAGGCTGCAACAATTTGTGTTTGTTCCACCTCTGCAGGAAAATAAAGGGCCCTGGCAGATCATGCACAAACATTATGCCAAATATGTTAATTACTTGGATCCATTAGAACACGTTTGGTTGCATTATTTAATTGATTAAAAACTTTCAAAACATTACTTTAGAATATCAAAGATCACTTTGTGTTTGAAACCTGTAAGCAAATCTTAAAATTTTAAATTTCATGAATAAATGTCTGCAAAGCATTTTTTTTTCTATTTGTTGTATGTAACCATAAAAACATAAATTCATTGACGAATGTTACCAACTTTCAATCATATTCCATATTAATCTTTATAAAAAAACTGTTTTAGTTTAATTTGTCAAGTTTTTGTTAGCTAATAAATTAACTCCAAACTCATTCTTTGACTAAAAGCCCTTACAGGATGCAGAGGCATTAGTAAGAGCAGATGTGAGGAAACTGATAATGTGGTGGCACATCAAAACCAAAAGCAATTCCGGAACAAAAACACACACACACACACAGTTGTGTCCATCTATACATATGGGGACATTCCATTGACATCCATTAATTTCTACAGCCTAAACCTGACCCCCTATCCTAAAACTAACTTCACAGGTACCTACCTGACCCTAAACCTAACCTAAACTCAATTCACACCTCTGTCCTAAGCCAAATCCCCATCCCACCTATGGCATTTTTCCAAATGGGGACTTGGCTCAGGTCCCCATTATGTACCAGTTTGTCCCCACATGTAGGTGTGTAGTCTAAAAATGGTCCTCATATCGTAGGAAATACACCCCCCCACACACACACATATCTTTGTAGTTGCATCAAACTGAGGACATAGTATTGTACCTCTAAACCTAACTAGTAAAGCACAGTAGAGCTGCAAATAAAGTGAGGACATTGAAGAGGTCCTAACTCTACATCAAAGACCGCACTTTCATAACTATGCCACAAATGGTCCTCACTTTGTAGTAGAAACAAATACACACACACACACACGCAAACACAGACAATCCATGCTGTCAGTTCATTATTTCATTAGATATTTTCAATAATAATAATGAATCTACCTGAAGGTTAGATTCATCCTGATAACGTTTACATTCAGGGTTAAAAAGTTCAAATTTAGTGTTAAACAATGATTTTCTTTTATCTTGTTCACTGCAGCTACTGACTTCTTGCCAGTGAAAGTGGAAGTTAAAGCGTTTGTGGAAGTTTAAATTCAGAACTTAAAAAATCTGTGTCTTAAAAAAATAAAATAATAAACATTTGCCGTCGTGACTTTCCTGCATCTCTGACAGCTTCATATTACAAAAACCTTTTTAATCTCATGCAGTATCTAAATGAAACAGAGAATTTTAACATGTCTGTAATTATAAAGTAAGTTGCTGCTGCAGTTGTTAAAACCATCCAACCAACATTTAAAAACAAGGCAAACCTCAGTGATTAAATGATATAATAAACCTCAGATCAGTTTCTGCTCTGTTTGAGTCACCAGACAGATTCTTTCTCAGATAGAATACGCAGAAGCTTTTTACGCTTAGTGTTCTTAGAAAAGAGTTTTACAAAGAAATTTGTTTGTTTGTGATGGAGAATGCAACAACAGCTCAGACGTCAAATACAAAAGTAAAAATGACTAACGTGATGAGAGTTTGGCACATATGCATTTAAACTATAAAAAGAAAAGCCTGACTTAACACAACAAAACATTAGACAAGAGAAAACTAAAATCAAAAACTTAACTTCAATAAACTGAACCAAGATGAACCCAACAAAACCTAAAGATGACAGAAATCAAGCAAACTATTAGAATTTTGTATTTATTGTCCTGAAATAATGGAAAAGTAATGATAAAAACATGTTTTGCTATGATAAACTTTTAATATCAGCTTTTAAAAGTGTCTAACAAATTATACATAATTTACTGGTAAACTACTTACAAGGGAAAAGCAGTTAGAATGTGTACAATCACACTGTTAACAACACAACAAAAAAAATCCTGTGTAGTAAATAAAACCTTGCAGTACTAACATTCACCACACGGTGGCAGCAGCAACAAGGGAATAAAATCTGGTTTTCTGTAACAAAACTTCTCACTAATGTGATGATCTCATCTGTGAAGGGATAAATATATAACTCAGATGTGTGTTTCAGTGTGTGTTTCATCTGTGACTCAATTATTGTGACATCCATTACTTCTCGTTCACGCCACATCAGTTGTGTTAAATGCTTTGGTAATCACACAGTGTTGATTTTTCCATGTGTCCCAACCTAACAGTGCTTTTCTGTTTATAAAACTGTCTCGCTGTGTCATTTGTACCTGTTGATTGAGAATCAATGGCACCTTTTGGATGATAGCAGCACATTAAAAAAAATAAAACTCTCCCTCCATGTTCTGTCTTTTTATCACACCAGTCTCCATCTTTTACATCCTAAATGACACTGTCACCAAACGAAAGCTCTTGTATGAATTATTTCTTTATTTCATCTTCTCATTTATCCAGGTCACGTTAACAGATCCACTGAGGCCGCCTGCCTTTTCTTTCAGACCCAAATCTATTATTCTTACTGTGGTCACGCAGCAGGACTTTGTCAGATTCCAAGCTTTCAAGTCCTGCTACTCAATTATTGAGTTAATGAAAGTTGAGAAAAAATAATAAGAATAGGTTATTAACCAGAACTTTATATGCTTGTTAGTTTTCCCTCAAACCCTTCTTTTTTATTTTACACTAAGTAGCACTTCATATTCATAATAGTGACCCATAAACCTACATAAACCATGATTTTGACAGTTTTTTTATCCAGTTCTTTCATTGGGCTACTCATCATGCTGAGTACTGAGTTTATGCACACATAATCATTTCAGGCTGTTCTGGTTGCAGACATGTTTATTCATTTTTCATGTTAATAAAACCCAACTATGTTGGATTAGTTTTGGATGTATATTTTTCTGTTTAACCAGGAGGGAGATTCCCAAAACATTTGTTGGCATAGACCTAAAACTGCAATTAAACTGAAAAAAAGGCAAATGTTGGATTATTAAAAAATCTAGAATAACAAAATTCTTTGCAAAAAATGACAATGTAGGTTCAGTCTGTTGGATTGTCAACAAAAATAAATGTCAAAAGAAATTTTCAGGTCTAGCTTTGAAGGCACAATAGGATTTGATGTGTGCAACTTCTGAAAGCAGAAGGGCTCTACGGAGAACAGTCAACCCATCTGTGTCACAAATTGGGACCAGCAGGGCGTTCTCTTTGATTTGACTTGTCACAAGGGTTCATCTCAAAAAGTCTGTCAAGCATTTAGGGCCAAGATCATCTGAGGACCTAAAGGTGAGGAGTGAGACAATCAACAGAGGATCTAACACTCGGAAGCAGTGCAGAGATGCAACATGGGAAATGTTCTTGTGTTCCAATAAGGAGTCCTTCTTGGATGAAACCCTGGAAAAGCATTACGGCGATCAAAGTGAAACAGAAGTGTGCATCAATTTGAGTTAGCATACATGAAAAACAACCTGATTTTTGGATTTAATCCTCCACACATTAACTATAACATTAGGGCATTATGTGGGCATCATAGTACATTTTTAGAGACAATGTTAGTAAAAAAAACTGCAGCAGAGATGATGTTTTCACAAACTTGTTTGCACAAAACTTGTCAGACATAGGAGGTAAAAATAGCATAGAAATCTACATTTTGTGACGGTTGACAGTGAAATTCACAGAAGTTTTATTATGTCTGTTCTGTGAAAAAAATCTGATGGCAATTCTTGACTTCAGCAATAAGACACATACTGTATGTTTCAGGGGTGGGCGATACAGAGCCCATATCAAGTAAATACAGAGCTACTATTGATTCCAATACCAATTTTTGTCACATTCATTGAATCATTTTTTGATTTTGCCTTTAGTTTGTTGATTATGATAAAAACCCAGGACAAAGATTTTAGGCAAATAAAAATGTTTTATAACGACAACAAAATAAAACAGTGTAATAATATAAAAAGAATAAAAAAACTCCCCTATTACCTTCTACTACACTCAATTGTTTAAGAAAAGAGGCACAAGTGCAAACAATAACTTCCATTGCACGCTGACACGATGTAGAGGACTAATGACTAACTAATGACCATGTAGAGCCTCTGCACTAACTTTATTTTTTACTTTACTTGTGAAAAAAAGTCAGTCATTAAAATAAAGTGTAAACAAAAGAATCAATCTCGTCACGTTATTGATCCAATACAATGCTCATCTTGGTATCAATATGCCCACCCCTAATAATGCATTGTAATGGTCGTTACTCATTCATTTATTATGTATAAATCTTTCTGTTTTGAAGCTAAATTAAATCTTGAGTTTCTTGAAAATCGAGCTGCTCTTTATTCAGCTGTGCAGTCAGCGTTCATCAACAACACCACTGTTTTCACTTCTGGACCCTGCATTAATTACCCTCTTTACCAGAGTGATACTTCAGCTTTAATTTACACGATAAAATAAATATTGATCTAGTTTCAATCGTTCCAACCTTGATGCAATCATTTTTTTAAACTGTTTTAAGATTTGTTGTTTCCTTGCAGTGCAACAAAAACCTGCTAAACGCTGTTTAATTCTCCACATAATGGTGACCTTTGTTCAGTGTAAAATAGGATGTCAGCAGTTAAACAAATAAGAGCATTTTCATTTATGTTCTCCTTGCAGAGGAGTTGATGCATTCAGAGAATAATCAATGGACCAAGCAAAACAAAACATATACTCTTTTCATTATCAGCCTCTGCCCTTGAAATGTTCCTCCCTGTAAAATCCTCACACACTCTCTCTGTGACTGTGTGTGTGTGAGATGTAACTATCACTGAGCGCGCTCCAGTTGACGGCTTGAAATTGATTTGAATAAAAAGGCTCAGGCTTTGGGGAGAGGAAGATGAGGAGGTGTCCGTTGTGCACGATGACAAAAGAAAAAAAAAAAAGGGGCGTAAAAAGCATGGCCAAGGAGAGAGGGCAGCCTGCTCCTGTTTTGCATGCACGGGGGGGCTTCTGTGGGAGAAGGAGCTGACAGGGCGCCGCAGTGCTGCCTCCAGCTCTCAGACAACAGCTGCTCAGAAACAGGAGACGTCCTGAGGGTGCCGCCACACGTCTCTCCTCCTTCTCCATCTCTCTCTTCACCTGTCTGCCTCTTCCTTTCAGCAAACAGACACGTGCGACACACACCCGCCTGCACCAACTCTCCCGCAGCCCCTCTGAGTGACACGCACTTGTGAGGTTTCAGAAGAAATTGCCTGTGCTCGAGTAAACACTCAAAATAAACCACGTCAGAGTTTTGATGAGATGTGTGATTTGTTCTGCTTACTCTGAACAGTGTTTATGAGGATTAATTATCAGCTCTTCATTGGGAATGAAATTCTTCTTGTTGTCTCCAACTGCTGGAAAAAAGACGTTTGAGTTGACAAGCTTTTGTCTGAGCTTCAAAATCCATTTTATCTTATTTGCATTTGTCTCATCTGGTTACCTACAAACTCTGTGCAATATCCTGATTCTTTTGTTGGGAGACCCAATTTATATTTATTTCACTCCCACTACAGTGGTCATGTTTCTACCTAACGTGACAGTGATGTGCCCTGTATCCACTGTGGAGCCTTGGCTTTACTTAGAAATATAATCCTGCAAAATGTATACATATATATAAATATATATATATATATATACAGTATGTGTGTGTGTGTTCTGCAGCATTCAAGTAGCAAAGTAGCAAACAAAGAGCAGCAAAAACAAATGGTGATTAAAGGCCTTAAAGAAATGCTTTTTACCCAACACCTTTTATGCCAGAGTTTTAGACAACAATCTTGTGTTGAGAAATAACAAAGTTGGAGCTGTTCTTTGTCTTATAGAGCTCAGAGCATGTATTGTTGCTGACTCAGCTATTACCACACCAAATTTCAGCTTAATATTTGTTAAGCTATAGCAATTTTTAAGTAATCAAATGCTGATTAAGTATGGTAATCATCTTAAATTCTGCACCCTTTTAATTCAATAATTATTGACTTTATTTGTTTTTAATGAACATTTTGTTGTTTTTATGAATGAAAAAAATTTTTTTTTAAAAACTTTGATGGAATCCGGAATTTAATCAGTTGTAAATCCAATGATTACTCTTTGAGAGTTTTATTAAATCCATCCAGTGGCTCATGAGATAATTTGCTAACAGACAAACAGGGTTTACTTCAATTGTTAATGCTCATGTTTTAAGCAAATATCTTGTGCAATAAGTAGCTTTTGTAGTATGTGTTGTGAATAATCTTTGGCTGCTCTTCTCTGCAGGAATTACCTACATGAGATTCAGCTTTTGTTTTATACTTGATTCCACTTCTTATGCAATCTGCTTAAACCTGCGGGATCAGGATGTAAAAGACCACAGCACTGACTGCTGACTCATCAAATGTAAGCTCAATATTTGATGGACACAAAAACTATTTAATTTGATTGTTTTTAAGAACAATACGGAAAAGAACCTAAAGTAAAAGCAAAAAAGTATCATGTATGAACTTTTGTACATTTGAGAAAAAAAGACCAATGCTTGTTTTGGTGTGGTATCTCTTTCCTTAAGAAAATAATTCAATTTGTTTGCTTTTCCGTCATTTTTCTTTACAGAGAACAGCATGTAGGCGTTTTTTTCCTTTTGTCCTTGCCTTGTCAGTTTAGACGTCCTCTGATCTCCAGACAGAAAGAAATCAATTTTGGAAAACAAGCAGTGGAGAGGCTGGCAGAGACGCAGCCAAGTTACAAGTGATCACATGAAAGGTGGAAGGAGTCAAATTTTGTCAGAGAAACTTAACTTCATGTGGCATTAATGCAAAAAAACTCTGACATGCCATATAGAAATAACAAGTGTGTGCAGCATAAATTGCTTTTTGGTGAAAGAATTAAATCACCAGTGATATTTTTGGGTTAAAAAAATGTTTTTCCACTAACTTATTATGGCTGAGTCGTCGTTTCTCTCAGGTTAGATGAGCTCTCAGGTTTAAATATCTGCTTGCCCACTTGGTCACACCTGAGAAATCCTGTAAACAGAATCTGGCATTCACATTATGAAGCTGTGTGAGGGGCTCCTCACATGGTGCAACAGAGTCGTGGTTCGGTGCCGTCGCTTTTACAGAATCACTGAGATCTTTTTAACACCGAACAGGAGCAGCCACCCAGTGGAGAAAACTCATTACTGTGTGGCTTGTATCTGAAACCCCTTCTCCTTTTGTTATTATTCAAAGCTTGTGAGGTGAGAATTCAAATGAAGAAAGGCAGATAAATTGAGTTTTTCCTCTCTTTTTTGTAGCTGAGTTCTCACATCTCCTCATGATCACGCGAAACTTGGTAATTCTAGACACTTTTTAATGACATTACTATCCAGTACTTTCCCCTAAAGTAGTCAGTCCGTGCTATTTTAAAAGAAGCAAACACCAAAATCTCAGTTCAACACATGCAAAAGGAATAACAGTAATAATAATATACAAACATATATTTTTTAAACTTAATTGGTTATGAAAAAAGATTTCATCTCAATGGTAAACTTCAAATTTATGATTCAATGCAACAAAATAAACAAAAGGTGAAGGATACTTGTCCTGCCCTGAGCTGTTGGCTTTAAGTAACTGTGGATCATGAGTAATCATGTTGTATAGTCCTGTATTAATGTCTCAAAATAAGCAGCTTTAAAGCCAGTATTGACCATAAACAACATCTCCCATAATGCATGTCGATTATGCATGGGAATTCCATGACAGAAAGAGTTCAGAATTCAACACTTATCACAACTCATCAGTGAGTAAAACTCTTATTTTTACTTTTAATAATATTCCTGTATTATTCATGTCACATTTAGTCAGTCATAGTCATTGTTTAAAGAGCCTGTGTTAAAACATTGTTTCTATAAAGGAAATACCACATAGAGCTCAGTTATTTTTTTGTTAGCTGTGTTCAGCCGTGGCAATGAGATGAGGATTGGGATGTTTCTTGTTTAGTCAAAGGTAAAAATTAAACGTGAAAGTTACTTACAACTTACACCATATCGCTCATCGCTTGACACCTCTAGTGTACACAAACAACGTTGCACGTTTTTATTCCTCGTGTAACTTTTAGTCTGAGGTATGTTTTCACCTCCAAACATGCAGGAAATCTTAATGTTGTAGTTCATTTGTAAAGCACCTTCACATATACTGTCTCTACACATATTCAGTTTAATTATGAGGTAACAGCGGAGGAACTGACCATAGGTTTTCTAAATGATTAATCAAGAGTACGAGCAATTAGCTGACCAGGATTTACACTGGTTGTAATTTAATTTAATGTGTTTTCCTGCAAACACAATAGTTTTCCTGGTTGCTTGTGACATTGTTCTATTAGTTTGTCCTGAAGATGGATCACCTTGATGCCCTCCTCTAAAATGCTTTTTAGTGAAGGACATGTCTGCCCTGCCTTCTTTCATAAGCAGGGGGGCTTAACGTCAGTGTGTGGAAGTGATTCTCAAAGCTTTGACCTTTGTCCGGTCTTATTTGCTTGTATAATTACATTCCATGTGCAGGGGAATGAATTCTTATTACCCCATAATTTTCACTAAGTGATGCAAAATGAGGAGAGTTTCCAGCGGAACATGGTGTGAGAACAACGCAGAGAAAGGTCATGAGTGGGCTCGCTGACGAAAGTATCAGTGTTTTTTTCACGAGAAGTTTCTTCAATACAGGTTTTACAGATTCAGATCCATCGCTTTGACCTTATTTAAAATTTTAGCCAGTAACTGAGTTATTTATAACCTTCAAGCTCTAAATTACCTGGTTTATAGTCTACATCAAAAATCCTGAATGAAATATGTGTTTTACATTACAAGACAGTAAAATATCTGAATTCAGGCAGATTAAAACAGCTGAAAATCTCCTAAATGTGACTATTTCTCTCCATATGTACGGCACAAGATGTGCATAAATTTGGGATCACATGTGGGGACAGCTGTTCAAACCTGAAGAGAGAGAATATTGAGTGCATGTGGGGCGTCACAGAGGTGGTGGACGGTATACAGCAGATGAATATGTGATGATTGGATTAAGCAGGAACCTGTGATTATAAATTAGAGTCGACCCATCTGGACTGCGCTCTGCCCCCTCCACCTTCACTTCTTCACTGATTTTGATGAAGTTATTCAAAAGGCATTTAGCTAAAAAAACAAACAAATAAAATATAATACAATTAATTACACACTCTAATACCTTCTTCCAAAAGAATAGGCTATTAATTACTGTGCTTGTAAGAACACAAGTCCCTCGTCATGTGCAAGAAAGAAAGTTTATCTTAAAATAAAGAAACAAGAAGTTTTATTTAGATTTGTTTTCAAATCTGCCTTAAACTTTAGAAGCTTCATAAAAGATTATAATGCTGTCAAAGTGGACTACCAACATCTCTGGATTATGTTTAAATAATTAAAACTACCATCTACCAGTATTTATTCTTTTAAACCTTAAATCTAAAGATGTTACAACACAATGTGTGACTGACGAGAAATAAAACTCAAACTCTAGGAAAATTTTAAACATGATTCTTCTTATCAAAGATATTTTTTCACCATGAGTGCAGCTGTCACAATCTACAGCAAAACAATCCTAAAGTCATTCAATCATTCTTAAGATTTTATTATTATTATACAATGACAGGTAGGAACTTTTAAATTAGCTTATTATAGGTCATAATTTTATTTTGTGATGTCATCTAAAGTAACTTTAAATGTTTAAGTCTTTATTTTGTAGACTACATTTGTTAAGGAACTTTTCTTTCTCTGTGTTAGAAGTGCATGTTTGTGATTTTTAGGTGATAATTTGGTTTGTGCTGTGTTAGACTCATATTTTACTGATGTGACTGCAGAAATGACATTAAAAGGCAGAGTTAGGGGCAGGGGTGGGCGTTTTGATCTAAGTATTGATAGTATCGATACCAAGATGAGCAGCGTGGTGAGATAGATTTTTTTTAGACTTTATTTGCACTACTGACTTTATTTTTCTCAAATGAAGCAGAAAAAAGTCAATATAGTACCTTTCATTGCGTGCAATGAAAGGTACTTTTTGTTGTGTTGTTTAAATTGTTATGTTTATATTTTTGTTGACTGGCAGTGAGGGATGCTGTCAGGCTGAAGAAGAAGGCCTATCAGGTCTTTTTGGCCTGTGGGACTCTGGAAGCTGCTGGTGGGTACCGACAGTCCAAATGTATTGTGGCTCGTGTGGTCGCTGAGGCAAAAACTTGGGCTTGGGAGGAGTTCGGAGAGGCCATGGAACAGGACTTCTGCATGGCTCCAAGGCGATTCTAGTACACCATCCGGCATCTTAGGGAGGGAAAGCAGTTTGCTCCTCTGTTTGTGATGTTGATGAATCTAGTTGTTCTTCCGGTTCTGCAGCTTGAAGTAACTCCTCTCTCTGTGGTTCTGGTTCTGCAGCCGTCTCATCAGCCATGTGTACGTCGTGTTCCATCGATGTCTCAGTTGGCTCCAGCTGTCCTTCAGCCTCAGACATCAGCTGATCACTCTCCTGTTGTTTTCTGTTGTTTCCAG
>JARVJO010000140.1:13420556-13430775 GCA_031762555.1 Cynodonichthys magdalenae | reverse complement strand
CCTCGTGGTCTGTGTGTTCACTCTTGGTTTTCGGCTATTCGAGTCCTGTGAAGCTTTAAAAACACTCCATTATGACAAAATGTAGGTCTGTTGTGTCCTTTTAATGCAACTTATATTAAACATATTTCCTCTTTTTCCTTTCATTCAAGTGACACATTAATTATTAAACTCTTTAGTTCTAAACTCTAACAAGAGGAAAAGGTTTAAAAGATTTATTTACAGCGTGTACAAATGAATATTGACCATCATGCAAGGGTTAGTCCAAGGTCGTCTTCATTGGAGAGGACATATGCGTTAGAGGTGATCTTGTAAAGGTTCTAATAAAAATGCTAATCTGATTTCTCATTTTTACTTTATTATATTTTTTCTAGGTTTTGAAGGGGAGGTAGGAGGATCCAGGGAGGTAAGTGGTTCAGTGACTACATTCTTGACCAGCTTGTAGAGAGTTTGGATGTGTCCGAATTCAGAGGCTGCATCCTTTGAAGACAGTATCCTTGTATCCTACTCAGCCCACCCTATCTCAAGATGCATTGCAGCATGGGCGTAATTAGTAGGGGGGTTAGGGGGTTTATGACCCCCACAATAATTTGATCCAGTCAACATAACCCTCCCAAAAAAATGACATAATTTGCTCTAACAGAGTAGAAATGAAGTGGTTAAGTAAACACCTGCGACTCTGTTGTCTTTAGCTAACTTTGACCTTTCAAAACGTACAATGTCATATTGTTGAGAATGACATGCAGGGTTTGAGTCTGCTATTGTCACATTATAGCTGTATTTGTTGAATCGTGTTGTCATTTTTCTTTGCCAAATTGTTGTGCACCAGGTAAACTTAGGTCAGAAAATACACCCCAAAAATGTTAAATATTTGTTACTGGTTGGAAAAAGTGGGGATAAAAGTAAACCTTTTCTTAATTGTTAAACTGATGTGGAACAGAAAAAATGCAGGAAACAGGACAGTTAAGTAAAAAATCATTTCAATTTATTTTAACTCCAAACTATCCTGAATCATTTAAAAAAAAGTAAAGGTCAGAGAGCATGCACCCCTCCCCCCCAACGGTAGACCGAAAGTTATGCCCTAGCAGTGCAGGCCAACCGAGATATTGTGTTTTAGCTTGTAATGACAGGTGAAGCAAAAGTCTAGAGTACAATTTTAGATAAAAATCTGTCTGTATAAAAATTTAAAGTTTAAAGCATTGTTGTTAGGCTTTTGTCATTTGGATAGACGCTGTCCGTTATTTCTTTGCCTCTAAGCTAATTTTGTTAAATTAAAATATTTATAATATTAATATTTTGATTTATTTTTAAACTTCAGTGCTTCTGTTTAGCACCGCCACAGTTGCATACAGTGGATATAAAAAGTCTACACACCCCTGTTCAAATGCCAGGTTTTTGTGATGTAAAAAAATGACAGCAAGACAAACATTTTCAAAACTTTTTCCACCTTTAATGTGACCTATAACCTGTACAATGCATTTGAAAAACAAATAGAAATCCTTCAGGGAGGTGAAGTAAAAATAAACAACTATGATAATGTGGTTGCATAAGTGTGCACACCCTAGAACTGAGGGTGTGGCTATGTTCAGATTTAACCAATTACATTCAAACTCATGTTAAATTGGAGTCAGCACACACCTGTCACCAATTAAAGTACCTCTGATAAAGTTCAGCTGTTCTAGTAAGGCTTGTCCTGACATTTTTCTAGCCACATGATCCAGCACAAGCCATGGTCCGCAAAGAGCTGCCAGAGCATCAGAGGGATCTCATTATTCAAAGATATCAGTCAGGTGAAGGCTACAAAAGAATTTAAAAATCATTAAATATACCATGGAACACTGTGAAGATTGTCATCATCAAAAGTACGTAAAAAAGTAAGTAAAAAAAGTAAAGTAAAAAATAAATTTGAAACTGAGGTTTTGAAAAAATCCGTATTACTTGAAAAAATCCGTGAGATTGCTCTATACGTCTTTATACCTGCAGAATGATGGGAAATCTGTGTAAATTACGTACAATCCATACAACCTGACATGTATGAGGTTGCTAGGCGACAGGACATACTCCGGGATACGGGTATAAAGCTGAAATCTAGACCATCCAAAAAAAACAGACAATTTCTTCCAGTCTTCGCAGCCGATGAAGGACCTGGCCGATGTAGACTGGGTAGGCCGGGTCCTTCGAAGAACACCTGAATGGACTCAGCCTTTATCTGTCAAGTAGTCAGAGGAAACCAGGAGAAATCATCACAGAGGCGGCACAAGTGAAGGAAATTTTTCACGATTATCTGCAGTATATATAACAATGTTCACAAGCGTTGGTCATAACAATCACCAATGTGATGTACGATCCAGTGTTGAGAGGTGATCTGAGATGGTCTTTTAAATCAGCAGGGCTGATGAGTGATTGTTCACAGATAAGACTGCTGGATCAGGAAGTGATGTGGCACCAAGAAGTGCAGGACAGAGAGCCTGCCAGCCCACAGCTCCTCCTGGAGCAAAGATCAGAGGAACGTTCTTAGAACTGGTAAGATCTTCACTTGAAAAAATATTTCTAGATAAGAAAAGGATGAAAGCTTAAAACTCTGTCTGTGTGAAGCCATGCTGCAGCAGAGTCTGCAGAGTCAGGTTGACATTATCTTGCTGCAATAAAGGACCTCACAGGGGGGAAATGTGTTGCCTTGATGGCAGCAGTAAAAGCTGCATCAATGATGCCTTCACAGATTTGGAAGCCCTATATGTTGAGATGATGGCACCAATGCTGTCTCTTTTTTATTACAGCCCATATGTTGTTTTTTCAATCTTTCACATTTAAAACCTGACATATATACCTCTCTGCCTATCCAAGATATGCTAAAACTCAAGAAAGTTATACAAAGTTGATGCATGGCTTATACGATGCAGCATGACGTCAATTTTCATCACAAACTCAAATTTATGGTGCTCCGTGGCGAATCGGTACGGCTCTGTCCCAAAATGATTTATGAGAAAAGTTTTGAGGGTCTGATCAACCTATTAACGAGGCCCGGGGGAGAATCAATTTACACAGTCCCAACAGATTAATTGTAAACCAGTCAGCGCAGAGTTCTCTTTAGCAATCAGGTCTGCGGTGGCAGCAAATCAAGTCTTCCTGTTCACATGACAGATGGACTGGGAGATGAGGCGGTGACCCCCCATTTCTTGTTTAGAGGGAAGCCACGCAGCTATGGAAGAAAACAGACATTTTGACAGACAGTTTTTGATTAAATTAGAGGGCACAGAGCTGCATATTGAAGGAGGAGAAGCCAGTTTTGCTCAGAGCCTTCTTGTTTCCATGAGGTATTCTCCATTCGATGCTCATTTTGTGATCCTGTCATACAGAGTCACATTTTTAAGGTCCCAAAAAAGTGCATTTCAGAAAAATGTTGCAGTAGTTTCACTTTAAGACAAATGACCCAGAGAAAATTAACTTTTGAAACATGCTGTCTGATGATTGATGAGTCAGAAGCTCTTGAAACTTAAGTCCGTCAAAACAGTCAGTATCACACTGACTCATAATACATGGAAGGAAGAAAGTGATTTTTTTCTTTTTTTTGTAGAGATCGGCTCTCCTCCTTTTGTCACCTTCAGAATTGAAAACAACAACTAATGCTATCTGGGTGTCACTTCTTCAAAAACACAATGCTTTACTGAGCAATCTACATGATTACAATGCAACATCTGTAACTTACGAGAACAGGCGCTCTCAGAAACCTAATCTTTCTACGAGATGTCATGCCTTTTATGCATAGAGGAGATTAATATGGCAATTGTGCAGAACGACAGGGCTGTTCATGAGAAGTGTGTTAATAGCCCTGATATATCTAAATCAGACAGCTGCTGTCTGCACATACGTCTCCCCACTTCACCGGCACGTCTTAATTGGCAGGTTGGTATGGGAAGGATATTATAATCACCCAAAGGTTGCGTGATGACAACCAAGTTTGCATTCCTGAGACGCAGACAGGCGGTGTGACGGGGATTTACATAAAACTTGTACAGGATATGGAAGAACGTAGAGGTAAGGACTCAAACTGTACAAGAGCAAACAGATGGGGGGGGGAAGGTATGAAAATAGAATTAGGAAAACGAGGACAGAGGAAGTTGCGATGGCTTTAAAGAGAGAAGTTAAAACATTGTTATTCATGGAATTGCATGCTCAGATTAAGAGCGGTTTCTTGGCCATATTACACTCACATGGCCTGAAATTGCCACTTAATTCAATGTCGGGTCAGTAAGACTGGACCTGATTAAAAACCAAACACCCTGACATAACTGGACAAGATGACACAGTCTAAATGACTCAAACATCCGAGTTACAAATGTGTCTGAACCAACAAACAGAATGGGACATTTTAGGCAGCTTGTAATGTTAAAGAGTGTTTGGATTATCGTGAAAAGTGCAGGATGTTTGCAGAAACGTTTTTGTTATATTTACATATGAGCCTGATGCTGCCTAAGTGTTAAATTATTTTCTGAGGTGCAATTAAATAAAAAATCTAAGAAAGAGTCCAAAAACACAGGTATGAAGGTGTTTCTTCATTGTTTTCATTCTTGTTTTTTTTTTTTTTTTTTTTTTTACAAAAGCTGATATTTAGTGGCATGGCATGGCAAAAGAAAAACCACCACTTCTGGCATACGTTGTGCATAACATATTGCTTTTAAGCTTTTTGCAAAAGAAAAATGTAAACAAATGTTTTTTATCAGAAATAATGTATTAAAAATATCATGACATAAACTTTGTTTCACAACACCAATCCCACACCAAAATGCATCAAATGCATCATTGTAACACGTAACAGTTTGTTATCCCCATGGAAGAAGGACAATCATGTGTCTTGAGTTTTGTGTTTATTTGTTTGTCTGTTAGCAAAATATCTCCTGAACTACTGACTGGATTTTAATGAAACTTTCAAAAAGTAATTGAAAGACACATTTATATCAAGATCAGGTGCAGGAAAGCAGTCCAGTACTCAGACTTGAATGTTTATTTACACACAAAGGTTTTCACAGCACTTTGGGCCCCTTGTCTGCATGTAGAGAAAATGGCCCCGCTTCCTTCCTCCAGCAAAGCTTTCATAGCGAGCTTAGTCCCACCCCGGATATGAAGTCATACTTCCAACACAAGGAAGTGAATAATAGATAAACACAAAAACTAAATAGAGACTTTTTTTAACTGGTAAATTACTAAACTTGTTCAAAATATACATTATAAGACAGTATCTAAAATCCAGTTAATCAGTCACAGAATTTCCTTTATAACTATTTGATCTATCTACAACTAGTTAACATTTAGAATCAACACAAATGAAAATTACTTCTACAATTAATCAACTTTAGCAAACATAAGAAAAGTTCAGTTCCTAGAAATGAAAAAAAAAAAACCCATTCAAGTCTCTTTGTTCTGTAAGTCTTTAAAACAGCAGAATCTCTGTCCTCAGGTGGTTTTCCTCAAAATAAAAGTAATATACCTACTGGACTAGACAAGGCTCCAAATGCTCTGAAACCTTGCCTGTTTCTAAATCTTGCAGTTTCAGACACGGCCAGTGAATATTTACTGATGCAAGTCCACACAAAAGCAGACAGTGAGTGCTAAACAATTAGCTTTACTAAGATATCAGTCCTGCTAAGTAATAAAAACAAAAAGAGTCTGTAACAGCTCGGTACATCCATACAATTCTTTTATGGCAATTCAATTAAAAAACTACTGAAAACTGTTCCACTAAGAAACCAAACCCTTCATCAGCCAAGCACATCTTTGTTTCTTTAGAGAGGAACAGATCAAACTATGAGTCAATCTCACGCTGAGAGTTTCATAAAGTCACTAAAGCTTAAACACAATCAGATAATCTTGGCTGACCACAAGTTTTGGCAAAGCATCTGATCCCCCCCACTCTCCCCTGCAGGGTTTTCGACGGCCCATGTCCTTTCAAAAAGAGTTGTTGTCCAGAGGCATGTTCCAGAGATAACAGGCCCACAGGAGAGCAGAGCCAATAAGCAGATGAAAGGTCTGGGAGGAGCTGGATAAACACGGAGCTCAATAAAATCGAATTTGTTAAGCAAACTGTGTCTCTTGGGGGTGTTTATTACTCGTGCAGGAAAATCCTTCAGCCATATTGTCCATAAACCAGACCCATCACTCCGTATCCTAAAAAGATCTGCAAACCCTGAATGAGTCTTTGAAATGTCCTTCTCCTCTACAAGCATCTCTATTCAAAAGGATTACACTGACGTCCCATCAACCAGGCTCTGCTGAGCATTATATTGACCAGTGATATCTACACATATTCTTCTGCAAAGCTGCTTTGATCTGTTCTCCCAAATGCATCGGATTAAACAAACACACAAAAGCTCCATGATAGAACAAAACACTAAATTTAATACAAGACTTCAATCTATATGTGTTTGATTGTTGCCGAAACATTATGATAAAACACTGAATAAATGCATTCTTGCATAACTAAAAAAAAACAGTATCATGCAACAAATTTAATAGAAATTTGCAGAGGGCATCTGCTGGCCAGACCGGTACTGCTGGGATTTCCTTTCCTGTTTCACCGCAGTAATTGAATGAGCAGGTGTGATGCTCAGAGCACAGGGACTTCATTAAATGAGAAAAAAAATTTACCTGACCCATTTTGAGAATACCCTAAATGCTGCCAACTACATTTTTTGACATCCTTACTCACATTTTGAGATGAAGAGGAAGGGTGTTTAATTTATTGCAAGGGTGAGATGTTCCCAAGAGGACGTTTTGGTGGAATATTAAGACCATGAGTCTGAGAGGTCTGCAAGTCCAAGGTCAGTAAAGCTCATGATTAATCGTAAATGTTTCTCTTTCAAATGCTAAGAGAGAACCAAGATCTTCTGAAATATCAGCATGAATACTTCCTAATACTGTGTTAGGTTATGTTGTTTACCAATGAGGAGGATATATTCAAGGCTTTGCTTGTTTGGTCACGCAGAAGGAGACGAATGTAAATCTTGTAAAAATAAAATCTCCTTGCTGATAGATTCGAGCAGACAATCGCTCTGAATCGTCTGGTTAGGAAATCACTTCCCTGTGAGGCGACCCTCCGCTGACTGGAAACAAATGGGTGAGCATGACTGGAATATCAAGTGTAACAGACACAAATGCAAGTAAAAGTTGGAGGAAAGTACAATACTTAGTGCATTTATGCAAAAAATTCAACATTAAACGGATTTTCTTATTTCTTATAATTAACCTGTTTCAAACTGTCAGCTGGAGAAAAAGACAATGTAAGATTTGAAGCTTGTGATTTGTTTTGGTATGCAACATCTGCTTCCTCTCCTAAAATCAGCAAAAAAAAAAACCCAAAACTTATATGTTGTTCTGGATTTAGCTACGATCTTTAATGAGTCTGGAGTCACCAACAGGCACCAACGTTGGGGTCTCGAAAAGCCCTTCCGTATCAACCAGGGAGGCAGATTTTGATTCATCCCAAATCTGCATACCTAATTTCCATTTCAAAAGGAAGCAATCCTTTTAATTTCCATGAAATTGGGTGTCTTAACTGCTGACTTAGACGCAGGGAAGACAGAAATCAGTGCAATCGGATTTGTCACACTTGGGGGAAATAACGGCAGAGTACATGTTTAAAGAAAGGATCCTGTATGTTCTGATCATAACAGCAAAACGAGAGCTTTCAAGTTTTAAGAGTTTATGATTCAAACCACGATTTTTCTGTTTAATAGTTTATAACTTGATCAATTTTAAAGTATTGATCTTTTTTGCTATTTAGCTTTAATTAATGGTGAAAACTAATTTATAAGATTTTGACTGTGAACTTTGTTTCCCTGGGATCTGGATCAAAATTATGCAATTCTTTATTCAGCCCTGATAGATCATCCTCTGAAGCTTTCTGAGCAGAAGCATTTTGTAACCTAATTCCCAAAATGTGGGTCAACGTGGCAGATTTTGGGTCAGTCTTGCAGCGTGCTTCAGTTATAGGAGTACAGGAAAGTTACACAAATTAGAAATTTAGATTAAGAAATAAAAAACATGTTTAGTTGATTATAGTTGATCTTTTCGTTGCATGATAACCTGGAGAGCTACAGTAAATTGTACCTGCATAGAAACAGCTTTCTGTGTTTAAATGGTAAAGTTAGAGGACTTTTTCATGCATACATTTTTTGTGACACAATGCCACAAAACCTCTTTAAATGCAAATTTGACTTTAAATCTTCTTTTACTGTGTTTCTGAGAATATTAATACATCCTCAATGTGTTTATTGACCTACAACACATGACTCAAAGATTCAGGATGAAGATTTATACCTTCTTTTTAAACTTTTTTTTGAACGAACCAGTCACATCTGCAGCATTTAGGACGTGGAGCTAAATCAGCACCGGCCTTCTGGCTGCTGAGCGGATTGACCCGTTTAGCACAGATCTGCTCTCCTAAATTCTAAATAAGCATCTCTCTGCCTTGCAGCCAGCTTTTGTTGTTTCTTTGCTAGATCTGCAGCTGTTAACTCGAAAATGTCACAGTTCTGTGCAGAGTGAGAGCAATGCTTCAGTAAACACAGGAGGGATGATTCTCACCTGGAGTGGAAGAAATCAAAAACATAAATATTAGTTGTTTGATTGATTTTTTCATCAGCAATAGAGTTTTTTCCAGCTCAGACTCTGTGATATTACGTTAAAAGCCTAAATGTTTCTATACTCTAAAAATGAAATGTTGGATTTACATAACCATGTTGTCAAATGGTTTCACTTAACTGAGTTGAGTAAATTCAAAGCAACACACTCATGTTCTTTGGTTAAAAAACTGGCATATTACTTTGAATTTACTCAACTCAGTTAAGTGGAACCAGTTGACAGAACAAGGTTAAGTAAATCCAACATTTCATTTTTTCGAGTGTACTAAAAATGCTTTTGTATCTGAAAGTTTAAAAAAATTAACAATCTTTTCACAAATATGACAACATGGAATTTCTTGTGTGTATTGGTCTGTCTGTTAGCAAAATATCTCACAAACAACAATGAAACTCATACAGTGAATATTAATTTGGCATTTATGGCAAAAATTACTTTTGAAGTCAACTTAAGGATGACTGCCACAGCTAGTTAGTATCATATAAAACATAAAAACATGTCTGTCCGTCTTTTTTTCCAAAGATTGAGCTGATATTTAATGTGGTTGTTGCAGAATCCTCACTAACAAATGCAGTTCTTTAACAGTTTTCTTTAACAGATCACATGAGATCTTTGTTTAACGTGTTTGCATGTCACACAGGGGAATATACATTACCTCAAACAGTGCAGCTTTTGTTAAAAGAAAAACTAGTTCGGATCCATGTTTGTGTAAAACTGCATATTAACCAATTTTTTTTATTATCAAACCATTTCAACATACTTCTGATGGAACTTTTACTTTTTAACTAATTTTCTATCTAATGAGGTGCCAACGGGTTTTTTTTTTTTTTTTTTTGCTCTTATTTACCGAGTCAAGGCCCTGTCACACTATAATGTTTTGGACAACTTATGCCAACTTTATGAACATTTTGTTATGACTATTTTATTCATATCAGCTAATAATTTGTTAGCATTACAGAGGTCCAAGACAGCTTCCAGTAGTTTTTTTTATTCCATCTTCAGCTCAGACTTATTTAGTATTTGCTTTTCATAAGTTGGCATAAGTTGTTTATGACAGGGTTATTCAACTAAATTGCTCCATGGACCACAGTTAATACAGGCCAACAGCACAGGGGCCGAACACCCAGCGATTAAAGTGATTATGTAAATAAATCAAGTATTGCAAAGATCTGTTACCTTTGAAATAGTTTATTTTGCTGCATTTAATCACAACATACAGAACCCTTTGTAATAATCAAAAACAATATCAAAAACTAAAATAACACATTATGCCTCCTATTTAACACAAATATTTATTTTGACATCTCTGGCTTGCTTAATTTTTTAACTAATTTTATTTTAACTTTCATAGTTTTATCTTCAACTGCTCAACTGTCTTGGGTGTTCATAAATGTTTTTTACCAGCTTCTAGCCAAAATCCTGTTTCTGTGCCGCACATGTTGATGTCTAACAAAAATAACTTATAGTAATTAATAAAACCAGGGGTTTGGGCTTAAGAGAGGAATGAACCAACACTCTAAAAAAATGAAATGTTGGATTTACTTAACCATGTTATGTCAACTGGTTCCACTTAACTGAGTTGAGTAAA
>JARVJO010000140.1:13401808-13414469 GCA_031762555.1 Cynodonichthys magdalenae | reverse complement strand
GAGGGCAAAGGTGAATGATGACTCAGACATGACAAGACAAAGAGGACAATCATAACAAAAAATACAGAACTATAACAGTTGGTATTTGATTCTAATATTAAATACTAAATTTTCAATTAGAGGCATTTTAATAGAATGTATTGTTTTCTTCCAAGATAGTTAACAGTAACCTCTGGTAGTCTTTTAAAACAGAACTTCTAATTTTAGTGCAGTGACAGTAGGTAAAGAACTGAAGTGACATTACTGTTCTGAGGTATAAATCAACAGTTAATGTCCCTTTCAGTCTTTTGTCATCTCAGTCACAGAGTAGAAATTGGACACTTTCTTTTAAGAAAAATACAGGCAACAATATTGGAAAAGAACAACACAAACATTCTACTTAAGGCCATAATGTCAAGATTGATTGAAATAACAACCGCAATTGTAAACAATTCAATGTAGCTATTTGACTGATTTGAAATGCAGAAATATTAGTTACAATTAACATTTAAACAAATAATTACTGGATTGTCTGTTAACTTTTTTAACTATTAACTTTACTCATTTTACCCCAGTTAACTTTCCATCTCTTCACTTGTGAAAATACATACAATAATTGAAGAATGCTGCCAATCAGAAATTGTACAAAAATGTACTGAGCAGTTACAGACTCATTAATATCCATATCAGTTCTTAACTATAACACTGTGATATGTTGGAGGTTGCTGTTTGTTCACCTAGAAATTCAACCTCCAAAATGCAAGAGAGCAAGTGTTAGGTTTGAAAGTCTTTTCACCTGCTCATAAACAGTCAACTTTCCTTATGGGAGCAGTTTTGTCTTCAAATTTTGGGCTTTTCTCAAGAGTTCAGTCATATCCAACACTCTTGCCACCTTTTGAATCACCTGGGAAGTGTAGCAGAGCTGTGACGAGTAACTCATGTTCAAGAAGTAAGCGCTGGAGTTGAAAAATCTGAACTTTTGAAGCTTGACCCGGTGCGTCAACCAATCAGAGAGACTCCACTGTGTGACGTAGTGACACATTTTCTGACGGGACAGTTTCCTGAATGACGTCCACTAACCTGAGGCAGAGGGACAGGAGCTCTTTAGCTGTAATCGAGTGAATGTAGTCAGTGTCCTGACAGGAGGTATTGGCACAGATACGGGTCAGCGGCTTGTCAAACTTAGCTCGGGACATAAACAGTTCTGAAATCAAGCCTCGTCAGCTCGCAGCTCCTGGACTGATGGAACTCACCAAACTCATAAAGTCTCTGAATTATCTGGTGAGTGCGACATTCTCTTGATCTCAGGAAATAAAGCAAAGCCACTTTCTTTATTTCATCCGACATTAAACAGAGACCGGCAGAGGATGGGTGGGGGGGCTCTAATAGTGCTTGACTCGCATCACGCGCCTCAAGCAATTTTGACTTGCGTCTGACCTCAATGTGCACAAGCATCCAACTTGAAGTATTGAACGCGTTTTTGACGCTCAAGTGTGTTTGGAGTGAAGACACTATTAAAACTAGAGGCAGATTAAAACAGCACAGAAAATCAACGTCATCGTTCACAACTCTTTCTGTTCGCCGATTGGCCTGGGCGAGATTCTACCAGAGAAATCCACGTCAGTGGGAGAAAGCCCAGTAAGAGCAGAGAAGGGAAACTATTGAGCGGAACTGCGAAGGAAGGCAAAGGCCAGGCTACATTTTCTTGAAGGTTTTAGCATTTTTGACACCAAGCCAACTAAGCAGCTCGTCAAAATAAAAGCTGTCTCTCATGGCTGTTTAGTGCAATGACTTGTGATTTAGTGGTTTAGTCTCTACATAACACGTTGATTTAATTTGCCTCCTACATTGCAGGAACTGCAATGTGACTTTTGCGTACACGTACATTGAATGACGATGCTCAAACAATATATCATGTGTCTCTCACGTTGAGGTATTTCTATTGACTTTGTGACCAGAAATGTGAGACAAACTCTTTGCCTAAATGCATCAAAATCACACTCAAATGTTTGTTTCCCAATGAAAGTCATTAGGCTGTGAAACTACACCTTCTAACTGAGTGACGCCAAGGAAGACAGAAGTAATCACACATTCTTGGCTTTTAGCAACTCTTCAAATTGGATGAGAGCATCTGCTGTGTCATTAAAACGTTCTGCCAGAGGATTCGACAGACTGAAAGGAACCCGCTGAAATTTTCATGATGAGCAAAGGCAGCTTCGTTTACTGTTGGAGAAGAAAAAAAACAATTTGTCGTCCCTCGCGGCCAAACAAACATGTTTACTGTATTTTCACACTTCACAAATTATTTGCAAACTTGGGAAAGGGAAAATCATTATGCATAAACTTGCGCAGCGTTTATTTGTTGTTTGATTGGCTCTCTGGAGTTATTATTGGAGTCGTATGTTTTGTTACAGGGTGGTTCACCTTATCTGCTTTTCCAAGGATGAATTCCAGCATCTTGACTCCGGTGGATGACTGGCTGCCAGCTGACTCCCTGTTCAAACACTTCATGACTCGAGGCCAAAGTGGAAGGCCCTGTACAAACGAACCATCTGTTTTTAAACTCTTGATTTGAGACCTGATGGGGTCTGGTACCAAACCTGACACCAGTTATTTAAGTCTGCCTTAAATTTAAATCATATTGAGGGAATCTATTAAACTGCATGTAAATTTGTGTTTTTATAACAACCTGATCAAACCAACCAACCAATCAAATCCAGTTGTGCTTGTAATTTAAATATTAGACCCGGAAATGTCAAAAACGCACCCGGGAAATTATCAAACATATCATCGTAATATTGCCACCAGTGACCGTGCAGCCGAGACTGAGGGATGTGTGAAGAAAACAGCTTCATTACTCCAGAGGCAACAGAGCCAGAGAACTGTAAAATTGGTCACAGAAATGGTATTGATCTGGCTTTTCAAAGAGCTGTTGTGACCAGACTTCTAATGTTTTGTTGTAAAATCTCCCCTTTCTGTTGCCCTTATCTGCTTCTCGCCAGCCACAAGTGATGCTGTTATGCAATGCAGAGACAAGAGAAAGTATTGGTGGTTTGATTAAAACGTATTACTTCTCAGATGTTTAGCGATGTAGCAAAACCACACACTCCACTGCTTCTCAGTCAGGAAGATTCAAAACTTTCCAAATATATATATGGAGATGACTGTTGACGGTGCAGGGTGACCTTGCCAGAGACAAGAATGCTTCTTCCTTACAAGTATCCCCACCTGAGCTGCTGCACTGTAATGGAATGGGAGATGAGGAGGATGAGCCAATGCAACCAGCTTGCCCAGACAAAGACTGATTGTCTGGGGACGCTCCCCAACGTAATGCATTACTACAACATAATTGACTTTAGTGCAAGACAAGATCCCCAGAGGCTAAGAGTTTAGCCTCAAGGTCAGGGTTTTGGATAGAAAGTGATAGGTATACTGTTAAAAAAAAACACAGAGTAAGAAAAAGAATAACAAAGAAAGCCATTATTCTTGACCTGGCATCAAGTAGTGAGCATGAAAAATGGGGTTTCTTTGTGACTCAGAAGAACTGTTTATTAAAATCCTGGCCAGCACGAGATAATTCAGGAGCTGCTCTGTGATTCTTATCTTTTTCTTATTTTTTTATTTTTTTGGCAATATTTCAGGCCCAGGACTTTGTGAAACAGTAAAGAGATATTTCTAGAAAACAAAGCAGGAGCCTGTCATCTTCCTCTCATTCCATCAGAAAACGTGGCAGTGGAGGCTGTCATCTTGGAGGCCTGCCGACCGAGTCTGGCTCAAGTCTCTGGCCAAATGACAGCATATTTAGTGTCATCACCCATCAAGCATCTGTCACTCGATGCTGCCTCTCGCCCCGCCTGATTGATGGGCACCCCCTGGTGTGTGGAGAACAACGAGGCATCCAACTGCCATGACAGAGTCTGTGCTTAATGACCCGCTGGAAGGCTTTTATGAGTGAACAAAGAGAAAAAACTTAACTGCACCAACGACAACAATCAATGTCTTTGAACACGTCCACATGGGCGAAAGTACTGATGATACAGATGTTTACCCACACTCATCACAGGCATGAAAATCACATTAATTTGAGGTTTTTTAGTCATTTTTTTTTCCCAGGGTGGAATTATTATACAATTTTAAAAACAAGAATTGGTTGTACAAGTTGAAACCTTTTGTAGATTTTCTCTGATCCACACATAAATATTGCAGCTTAAGGTTTTTTAAAGGAGCAATATCATGTAAAATCAACTTTTTTGAGTTTTATATCATGTTATAATGTTATCCATCTCATCAAAAACACATCCAGAGTCTTGCTTTGACTCATTCATGCATGTTTTGAGAAATCCTGTGTTGTCCTGAGGCAGCCAGGCAGGAGAGCAAAAACTGCCGGTTGGGTCTAGAACCACCTTTTGGTAATATCTCCTCCCCTGGGCTGGGTCTCTGAACCAAGCTTCCTGTCACAGAGCACACCTCCCCACCCCCTGGCCCATTACGCCAGTCAGGCCGTATCAAAGGCCAGGGGATGTTTGTAGAAGAGTTTTAAAATGAACAGTGAAGGGGCTCATCAGATAGGAAGTGAGAAATCTTGGAGCAGCTCTGTCTCTGAGCCTCCCTTTGGAACTCAGCTCCTCCAGGAGCAGCTGATCAGCTGACCTGAGGCACCGAGCAGAAGAGCACGGGTGAAAACCTGGATATAATCAGGTGTTCCAACAATACAATGATTCAAACTGAACGGATAAGTAATGCAGGCAAACATTAAACTTCTGGAACAACCTTCTCAAACCCTAACCTCATTCATATTTAAAATATGTGAACTAATTTCGGTCTGTTCCAGGATACCAACCAATTTAAATGAGCTTTTCTGGTTCTGCGAGGAAGAGAGGTCCAATATCAGCCAGAGTTATGAGAGATGGGTCCAAAAATCAAGGAGTTAATGCACAATTTGCAAAGGGTATTTTATCCATTCAGATGAAGTGAATGTGTGTATATATATATATATATATATATATATATATATATACATTGTATAAATCCATAATAAATTCAAACTTGTGCATCTAATTCTTGTTTTGAAATATCAGTAAATTCACATGTTTAATTATTCAACATTGGAAAAGGAATGCTAAAAAAATTAAAAAATAAAAACTTAAAATTAAAATGACATTCATGCTTAAATGTCTGACTTCTATGTGAAAAGAAACGAGCAGACAATTTAATATGGTTCTTACAACACACGGAGCGTTGTACTGATGGGATTTACAATTATGTGCATGGATTAGTATTATTCATGGCATCCAACAGTGAAAAGATGCATTGTTTGTTTAAACATATATCAGGCTGACAGAATGTGTTTCTAGCAGCAAGGTGCGTCCTGACATTTTATCAAGGGATTGTACTAACACCATAAATTCTCACAGGAAGGCTTTTATTTATGTCAAGTGAAAAAAAAGTGTGTGTGTGTGTGTGTGTGTGTGAGTGTGTATTCAAAGTGTGTAATGAAGGTACACTTTATGCCACATCCCGGTAAAGGTTATTAACTGCAGTTAATGTTTCGTTGTTATTTCCAGTCAAGTCAAATAACTTTTCCTTCAGGCAACATATTTATTGATGGAGGGATCTATTGCTGTTGTGTAAAATGAATGCATAATTATGGTAGATCTCAAAATAGAGAAAGAATGTTTTGTTTTGTTTTTTCAATGAAAGCAATGTTGATTTTATTTCTCTACAAGTAGAAAGAAGACTGAAAACTTATCTGCTGCAAATGAGCTCAAACCTTTTATCCTGTTTAGTCAGGTACAGATGTGCAAACTTCCATTGGGTATTAAAATGAAACTATTTGGGCATTGTTTCTCTCATTGAAATCCATTCGTATAAAAAATTTCATATGCATTTTAATTGGATGGTTCCCCCTGTGAGTCCATTAAAAAATAAGGAATAAGAATTTTACATCAAACCAATTAAAATTGTTAAAAATTAAAAAAAGGGAAACCAATAAAAAATCAAGCTTTTTTTTTTCATCTGCTTCCAAAACATCTGTTTTCCACATGGACCTCATGTTTAAGCACGCCGCTCAGAGCTGTTTTCCACCTGTCAGCTTGTTTTTTTATGTCTGCTGGGGTGGCAGTGGCCATGTTTAACTGATCATGGTATTAAAAGAGTAGCAGGTTGGAGATAGCATCGACACTCTGTCCTCCAGACAACACCATGATAGCAGCGTTGTTTGATATTTCAGTTGAGGGTGAGTTTACCTGATAACCAACATCTGTCTCCTCAAACACATCAAACTGGAACGCTTTGAAAAAAAAAACAACTGAGAAAAGCACACAGATGTATTTTACAGCTAATAAATACAAACTTGACCAAAACAGATATTTAGGTTTCTCCACATAAATGAAAAGTACGCTAAAATAACTATCTATTTTCTATATTGTTGTTGCTTTTAAAATTTACTCATAACCCTGACTTTGTTGGTCCAAGAATTTCAAATGTATTTATTAAAAACAACAAACAAATGTTTTTTTACTTCATATATAGATCTATAAGGCATAAAACTATTTTATTAATCAGGTTTATTTGTATACTTGTTAATAATTGGAGTTTATTGCTCTAAGGCGACACCTACTGGTTACCAAGGGTCCAACGGTTGACCTCTAAAGGAATAGTTCAGAAGTTTTGAGGTGAGGTTATGTGGTATGTTTATGAACAATTAATATCTTGCAGATAGCTCTTTGAATGACCTCAATTTGGAGAAATAGAGTTTTAATCTCATCAGATTGAGGAACTAATGACTAATCTGAGTGGGGCCAAAACCTGCAATTGGCGCTTGTTGTCATCCTAAAGCTTCACTCAGAGATTTTCAGAGGTTCCTGTGAAGGTTGCTTTCTAAACCTTCACATTGCCATCAACTTTACATTACACGTTTTTTTTTTTTTGTTTTTTTTTTACAGCAGCAGCTAACTGTAGCACTTTTGGCATAGTCGGTGGATCACTTAGCAGGAATATGATAATAATCCTACTGGAATAAACCTGTAATTCAGAATGTTTTCACAGAATCAAATTTAAAAACAAAAAACTATCACTTTTTTTTTAATAACTGGCCTTTGATTACTTGTCTTTCAAGCAAAAGTTTTATTTTGCAAATTCAAAAATAATTTAAAATTCTCACTAAAATGTTATGAGGAACAAAACACCAATTGAATTTGTCTTTAGAAAAGAAAAAAAAATTTGCTCTCTGACTATCAGAGTGGAATTATATGGGTTATTTGTTTAAGAATTTATTGAGACATTTTAAACTACTGAGCAATGTTAATGATGAATAAATACAGTTTATAGACCACATTTCATTATTTCCTGATTAAACACCTAAATCAACTTATTATGAAGTGAAAATAAAGTGGAAAAACAGCTACAGGTTAGTGATGAATGTACTCAAATTAATGTATAATATAAATAACTAACAGCCAAATTATTGAGTGATGCAGTTATAAATGCAAAACTATCTCAATGTTGTGCTTTATTGGTGTGTAAAAATTGCATTTTGGCAGCTTTTACTCAGCAAAAATTAAAATGTATTCTAAACCGCACTAATATTACTAAAAATTATTTAACTCTCAGTTCACTTTTGTTATTTTACAACTGGACAAGTAGTTTCAGAATCAAACAGAAAGTAACTAAACATAAATAAAAACATGCTCACACACAACTGATACATTCGGCTGTGTTATTTTTAATTTATGCCTGTATATGTAAGACAAACTTTGGCTCATCTAGTCAACCGGTGGTTATGTTTCATAATTTTAAAATAAAGCTAAAAGCATACTTTGGAATATTTTTTATACAGATTTATCTTTCTGAGCAGGTTAAAAAAAAAGAGTAATGAGCAGAAACCAAGCAGGTCGTTAAGAGCTGGGAATGTCTGAGAGCTTCCACCTAATGACTACCTGAAGAACATCTTGTTGCAGTCGTCCCTCCAGCTCAGACTTTTAGAAGTTGATGACCCGCCTCAAAGTCTGCGGAGCGTTTTCAACACTAGCAGCTGAATCAACTTCACTAATGATGACGCTCTGCTCAACAGCAAGAGAAGTCAGGATGTCATTATCATTCATCCCAAGATTAAAATGAATGAAACTGAATAAAAGTAATTTGCCATGTCTTATGCATATTAATATCCAGAGTAGCTTCTCAAGCTTTACCAGGTAAAAAACGATTATATGTGTTGGTGACAAAGCCTGAGTGAGACATGGCTGTGATTTAATTATCCTACACCTCACCAACTTCAGGTTGTGTTTTAATTATCATTTGATCACACACCACCAACCTATAGCCATAAAATATCACCTTTCCTTTTCAACAAAAGATCACCATAACGTTTGCTGATTTGTCCGTTTTTTTGTCCAGACATCCAGCCAATCATAAGTTGAGATTGATGGGCCACAATAGGCTTAACCAATCAGTATCTGGGCAAACTTGGCACTGTTCATAAATCTCCAGGCTGCCCGAGGTATTCAGAAGTTTGCATCAACTGATGCCCTCATTAGGTTTTAATACGTCACTTGAATATGTGATGATGTGGAAATTCAATAAGCTATCTTAAGTACTCCACCGGTTCTCATTTGGGCCCTTACTGGGTGCAGGGAAAAAAATGAATTAAGACTTCTATTGGTTATGAAGATCTGTGATGAATATTTCATCAGGATGCGGGAGGATTTTTTTTTTTCCACAATTGCGAGTAATGACAAAGCAGGGCCATCTGCCACAGCAACAGGTAATTTAAAGAATCCATCATAATCTGCTGTCACGGGCGTGGCTCTCATCACGATATGAAGACGCAGACAACACCCAGATGTCTGAGTGTTTTCAGAAAGAAAGAACAGACTTCACCTTCTGAGATCAGCTCTACAGTCTCCAGATCAACTGAACAAAAACAACATATTCAAAGCCTGCATGTTTTCATCCCAGCTTTAATGACATTCCAACATCCTGGAGTCTTCTTCAAACTGGGGAGTGGTTCAGGGCTGACCGCTCCAAGGACATCCGTGTCAGGGAAGTTGACCGAATAAGAGCAGGTGCTCGCTGTGAATGTGAATTGCGATAATGCATTTTACCATCAAATATTCATGAAGCCTGTGCACATAACGGTACATGTCGTACACGGTTTAATTGCCAATTACACCTGCAGCCAACAGAGAAAAACCCTTAAATTGGGACAATAAAACAGTAGAAATGACTTAAATTCAGATAAAAACAGACGTGTGGAAAACATCCTGACAGCTCTTAGTTGTTACATCGAAAAAACTCAGTTTCCACCCAGAAAGAGTGCCAGAAATAAAGATTAGGATATGTGTCGTATACACTGATGCCTTCTTCTCCTGTTGGAGAAACAAAGAAAAGCACACCCACTGTTGTCAGCACTTTTTAATGTGTGCACAGTTCTCCAACACACTGTGAATAAATCTTTGCTAAAAGATGCTTACATTATTAAACACAGTTAATGGAGCAGTAAAAAAGTTTTTTTTCTGTTTACTCCAAGGTGTTCATCTGCAACCTGATTTTAATGAACGTACAATCAACTTCACTTTTCTTTTTTGCACCGTACAGAGTGAAATTTTCTCATTCCATTAAAAACACTTTATTTTATCATTAAGTACATTTTATCTGCCTAATTTGCCAGGCTGGCTTTGTGTTTATTTTCACTAACAATGAAAGGTGAGTGAGTCTTTTGTCTGTGCTTGTCCGTCTGTTAGCAAAATATCTCCAAAACCAGTGGATGGATTTGAATATAAATCTAAACAAGTATATATGAGATGTTCATCTACAACTGATTAACTTTTAGAGTCAACTCGTTTCAAAATGGCTACCACAGCTAATTAGCCTTAGCCAACAAAAAATATCTTTCTTGGTGGGATAGCTGAGACTAGCTAAAAGTTGTAATTATGGGGTTTAGGAAATGACTTCATTCAGTTCTCAATCAAAAAATCAATACTTAAAAAAAATTAAGGCTTTTTTTTAAAAATCATTCTAGATATGATCACATCAAAACTGTCCATGCAGCCTTCAAAGCTTCTATAATCATTAATAAAATACATGTTAAAAATTGACAGTATACGTTGTTTTGATGTTGGTGTCAGTAATGAAATTCTTTCTGCATCATTAGTTTTTTAGATTGTGTTTGCTGGATTGGACGAACCTTTCAGCACTTTGCTAGACAGGTACAAAATTATACAACAGTCTGCATGTCAAATAGGTCTCGTCAGAATTTGAGACACTAATGTTAAAAAATGATGTGTAAGAGATTTTTTCTTCAACTATGGAAAAACAAAAGATTGAAAACTAGATACAGAAGGTCTCAGCTCTCATCTGAAAAGGTGAGAGGTGAAACTTTAAATCTCTGTAAGCTCTGAGGATTACTGGATGACTGGGATTCTGTACACACACTGAGCGAGTGAAGTTCTCTTTTTCTACCACTTTGGGGTCCAAGCTCAACAGGACCTGACCAGAATTTAACCATCACCAAACCTTGAGCTCCAGCCTGCTGTAAAACATCCTGGCAGAGGAGGAGTGTGATTCCTGCTGTTGTTTGTGCCCCCCATCACCCAGCTGTGTGGTCTACTTTTTATTCTGTCAGATTAAGATTTAGATGGAGTCGAGTGAGGGACCAGCCAGCCCACGTCCAGGAGCCAACCACCAGAAGGCCTGCTGGAAAGAGAGCGTATAGCTTCCCATTCTGCCCAGCTCCCCAGCCTCTGAGCTGCCCAGCATGGTGAAGTTTCTGCTGCCAACATCTCTGCACCCGTCCACCCCTCTCTGTACCCCAGTCTGCTTCGAGCTCAGCTCTTTCTGTACGAGACACAGCACCAAAATCAGCTGCCTTCTTGCCAGCAACCGAGCCCCTGCCAGAGCACAAAAACATGAATACATTAAACATGATATTTTTCTTCTATGAGTCTCCACAATTCAAGGCCACAAACAAAATATTCATGTTCTCTGATCATTTTATGAAGAACATATTACACAGCATGTGCGCGGACATCATCCTGACACACACCGCTGTGTTTGGCTGAGTTATTGGAGTTAGTGTTCGCCTCCATTCAGTGCAGACTACTTCCATCTTGACTTCCTGGACGTCATCCAGCAGAGGGTTTTGTGTCTCCTGCCTCCTGTTTTCAGATCTGCTGCTTCTGTAGGCAACCCGTTAGCTCATCCAAGACACTTAATTTGATGAAAACAAGCTGTCAGGCAGTGCTTCCCGATAGTGAAGCCACAAGCCTGAGTTGATCTTTCTCTTTTTGATTCCTGCCGGATGACAAGCGTGGCTCCATTTCCAGCACAGGAGGCACATTTCAGCTTCCTGCCTGCAACAGTGTGGACATCCACTGCAATCCATGCTCAGCTCTCACAAAGGGTTTGGAAATGAGGAGAAACTTTCACTAAAAATACAGTTTTTATTTTGCATCTGTTCACCAATGTGCACCACCATTTTTAAAATGTTCCCATATGTGCATTTGAGCAAAGCTTCTTATTCAGGTTTTAGAAGGTTTTCGTGTCTGCAGTTGGCTCAGGTGCAGCAGTCAGAGACAATCCTTTCACATTCAGCGGGGGAATAGACCTGTCACTCCTGAAAACCCCCTTGAAGAACCAACCAGTGGAACCACATGCAGCTCTGTCTCTACACACACACACACACACACACACACATTTATCTGCTGTGAACCAGGGTGGAAAGATACGAACTCAGGACATCATCATGCAAAATGCAGGCGTTCTCAGTGGGCAAGGTCTGTTTGTGTTAACATGGATGCATCCTGCCAAAACATCCACGACATCTCAAAGAGTCGTGCAGCAATAAATGTGCTGCTTTTGTTTCACGTTGAGACAAATATCTGTCTTTCTGCCGCCTTCCTTATTCACGGGAAGATATCACGTCAAAAGGAAATTTGAGGTTTCCCCTGAGTTCCTTTTCTGACAGCAGGCATAAAAGTTTGAAAATAAAAAAAACTTTTCAGCTTCCCCTGATTTCTAATTTCTTCCATGAAGAACTGAACAAATAAAAAAAGAACCTGTCACATGGGAAATATGTTAGTATTTGCTTGACCTGCATTGATATTTATGCCTAAATCAATTTTCTGTTTGGAGCTGAGAATCCCTAAAACTCAGAGTTATAAACTCAGTCCTTCAGTTGTCTGTTTCATGAGCATTTGATGGATTGCACATTATTTGAATCCGTTTACCCTCTTTGCCTGATGCACCTCTAAAGCTGCACACTTTAAAGCTTAGTTTTTCAGCCATTACTGACATTGCACCTGAATATATTTTATATCAATGATAGGGCTGCTGCTGCTGATACGCTGTTTATGTGGCACCTCCTGTGTAAATATGCTGTTAAATGATAAAGTGAGAAAAACACTCATGACTTGACGCGTCTGATAGCAGCTGTAAACATTAGGTAAAGCAGTAAGCATTGAAAGTAGGAGCAGGAGGAAAAGTAAACACAGTTTGTTTTAATCTCACAGCTTCACATTTAGCATCGTTTATTTTTATTTCATGCAAAGTTAAACTACAAAATCTGCATGGTTTTAGAAAAGGTCATAACGTAATGAATAGGGGTGCACCGATACAGAAAATTCACGATTCGGTTCGGTTCGATACTTTTGTCTCACGGTTCGATATTTTTTCGATACAAAAAAGA
>JARVJO010000140.1:13381043-13392020 GCA_031762555.1 Cynodonichthys magdalenae | reverse complement strand
GTGTGTATTCTTTCCTTTTTTATGTGCCATCAACCAGTTTAAATCAGTGTGAGGTGATCAGAAAGGTCAGAGTGATCTGTTGAGCTTCATGTTCTGAGTTTGGTTTTCTAAAAGGTCAACAGATCTAAAGATTTTCAGGAATGGAAAACATTTTTTTAGGGTTTGACATAAATCAGAAAACTTTTTTTTTTTTCCCCTCAAACTATTTCAAGTAATGAATTTTGTTATTTTTCATGTAAAGCAATAAGTCAGTCAGATAGGATAAAACTGAACATTGTCATTTATTTTAGATTGTTTGGTTGAGTTTTACTTTAATTCTAAATACTTTACTTACTTCTGTCTTAAGTGTTGATCGGGTTTAGAATGAACACAAAAACCTGAACAGCCCCAGAATGTTGTATTTCTCAGTCATGAAACTGATTACTTCCTATTTTATATATTTTATTTTGTAGACTATTTTTATTTTTCATTTCTCTGGTATAGAAGGAGTTATTGTTTTGGTGTTTTTTGTTTTTGGGAGGGTTTTTTTGTCCTTCAGACCTTCATTTTTTTGCAGCTCAGGGAAAATTGCTGACAGGATTTTCTTCAAATTCAGGGATCACACAACAGAAAAAATCATCACCTTGACTTTAGATAAACAGTACCACACAGCACAAGGTTACTTTGATTCACTGATCCAAGACATTGTTTTAGTTTGGTATTTCCCTGTTCTGTGGCCTTTATTTATTTTTCTCTTTGTAATTATTTGTGCTTGTTTTAGAGCAGGCATTTCTAGAATGCATTATTGTTCAAGCTTCATAAAGCTGCATTCACACTTATTACCACCTGCTGCAGCAGGCAAAAGGGTGTTACTGTTATTGTTTGTGTGAATGTGCTTTTTAATATATATATATACATATATATTTTTGTAGCTGACTAAAATTGTCCATCTCCTTGTATATTTACTTTAAAAGGTGCATTCTTCATTTAACATAACGTGGGCAAACAACAAGAGAGGAAACATAGTGAGATATTTCTGTATAGAAAGGTTGAATCAAAGGCAAAATAAATTTATTTATTTTTTAAATATTCTTCCTCCCTAGTGAAAAGCATCAGTAGTCCAGCCGCTGCTCAGCTGGCTCAGTGAATTCATTATTTGTCCTCAGCACCAGAGGTCGCGACACTGAATCTAGGATGGTGCCGAGGGAAGATAAGAAAAACTCAAGCGGAGGCGTAAGGCTGTAATTTAGACAAATATGTTGTACCTGATATGTCAAAGAATGGTAAAGACCATGTCGCCTGACCACAAGGACCTCAATTTACTTTCCTCTTGATCTTTTTTTTATGTCATATGATTTCAGACTGGCACCATTTAAACCACAATCTACAGTTTATCACTGATAAACTGCTGGAATTCATGTACACAAGACAAATAGGCTGCTCTAGTCCACTTGTGTGCTCGCATTGCTAAGTGTGTTAGCATAATTAGAGTGTGTGCAGATGAATTCTCAACATAAACACAATTTAACTAATGAATGTTTAATAAGCAATAGCCAAGCAGATAATATGATTAAAAAATAGATGACTAATTGTTTTGGCTTACGTTGACGTTTCATCATTTATCTGAGGCTCAAATATTTATCACTCGCTGTTTTTGCCTGTGTACAGACACAGAGTGTGTTTGTGTAGCAAAATATTGCATGAGCAGCAGGATTGATTTCATTAAAACGTCATTAAAAGTGCATGGGAGCCACCAAGGAGAGACCAGAGGGGGCAATAGCCACCCTTATAAAATATAAGGGTGTCCCGATACCAGTTTTTCTCAAATCTAGTACAAGTACTTCAGTTTGGATACTTGCCAATGCTAAAAACTGATACTAAGTACTTACTGAGTTAGAACCTAAATGTTTTTAAAAAACATATTTCTTTTATTAAAACAAGATGTCTCTCCTTCCTTATAGGGCTACTAATAAAATATAACCCAAACAGAATATATATATTGCAGATTCACACTGAAGGCATCAAAACTATGAATTAACACATGTGGAAATATATACTTAACAAAAAAGTGTGAAACAACTGAAAATATGTCTTATATTCTAGGTTTTTCAAAGTAGTCACCTTTTGCTTTGATTACTGCTTCACACACTCTTGGCATTGCCTTGCCTTCAGTGTGAATCATGAAAATAAAGAAAACTCTTTGAATGAGAAGGCGTGTCCAAACTTTTGGTCTGTACTGTATATGCAGCACCTGGAGAAATTAAATTCAACATGTCTGCACTACTAGAGACTCCAAGTAAACAACAACATTTTTGAAAGGCTACAAAAGGTTTTTTTTCTTTCTTCTCTGTGTTATATTTTTACTAATTTTCATGACTAATTCATGCACTGGTGTGTAGATGATACAGTTTAAATTAATTGAAATCCTTGCTTTATCAAACGGACACTTAGCCATTTTTCAATCAGCTTGTTTGTTTGAGGATCTGCATCAAACAGTCAAACAGCATTGACATTCGTTGTGCATTTTGATATGTAACTCTGCCCCCCACCCCCTCGACATCAAACAGAATACACTGATGCAGAGTGAGGACAGGAGCCAAAGGAAAATTTACTAAATCTGCAGTTAATTACAAACACAAATCTGCTCACTGCATTCTGTTCAAATGAAACGGTCATACTGGTGAAGAAAGTGTGTGCTTTTATAAACGTGGGTAAAAGACAAAAATAATACAATTTCATATGGTAAGAAACATTCATAATCTTTGTGTTGATTTGTTTTGATTAATATAAACATTTAAAAAGCTGTTTCATAAAGGATTGTGCATCTTTTTAGAGCAAATGAAGTCAATATGTTTTAATAAAGATGTGAAATTCTCAACATTTTGTCACAATAAGATTTGTTTTTTGCAGTTTCTAGCAATGTATGCATGATGTTGACATTTTAGTTTATATTACCATTCTGTACGTCATTGGAATAGATCTGCAATGTAATAATCAAACAAAGATTTTTTTCCCCTTTTTTTTTAACAAACTCAGTTCTATTTAATCACAGTATAACTTTCTCTTCCTGGTTTAGTTCCTTTGTACTTTTACCTTGCTCTGAAGACTTAAAATAACTAAAAATGTTAAATGACTGACAAGAAGAAACAGCTAGTTCACCTGCTGAAGACCATGGCTCAGTGGCGCTTTGTTGCACTGATGTGCATTTTAATCTTGCGTGGTGTTTGGGGTGTTTACTCACAATGAACCATTTTACTTTGTTAAAATGATTTGGTTGTAAAAAAAAAAGTCAAGAACTGCACTCTCGCTTTTTAGACAGAAAAGACCATCAAGTTATGACCAAAACCCACTGAATTCTCCACAAAGCGTTGACAAACTAAAAGCACAGTTGAAGTGATAACACTTTTTTTTTTCTCCACAGAGATCCGTGAAGCTTTCAAGGTATTTGACAGAGATGGGAATGGCTTTATCTCAAAGCAGGAGTTGGGAATGGCCATGCGCTCTCTGGGCTACATGCCGAACGAGGTGGAGCTGGAGGTCATCATCCAAAGACTGGACATGGACGGTACATCTCTCTCTCTCTCTCTCTCTCTCTCATACACACACACACATATACACACGAGCTCCAATGTGACGTGTTTGCACTTCTCGTTCCATCAGGTGACGGCCAGGTTGGCTTTGAAGAATTTGTCACCTTGCTCGGTCCTAAGCTGTCCGCTGCCGGGATGCCTGATAAATTCCACGGAGCGGACTTTGATTCAGTGTTTTGGAAGGTAGCTGCTATCATTAGTCATCATTTAATCAGCAATAACTCAGTGTTAATGTCAGTTAAACTAAGTTTTCAAATAACCTTGTCAAGCTACACCACCGGCTCTACATTAAGTTTAGATGAGGTGATTATTCCTGTTGTAAGCGACCTCAGTTTGGAGAAACAAAGTTAATCCTGACAGGACTGACGAGCTAACAGTTAGTCTGAATGTGTCTAAAATCAAAAAATATTTAAAGATTAATTTATTAACCTTTACATTCCCATCTGTTTTACACTATGGTTATACTGTGTATTTTACAAGTGCAAATAGCAGCAGAATTAATTAATTGCCATTAATTATTGAGCATTTGTTCTGGCATTCATCAGAGAGGTGTTGCAGCACCCTGCACACCCATACTTCCTACAGCCTTGAGCCTGAGGCCCTGTCAGCAGAAATATTACATTTTCATACAAAACTACAGCAGTGTAAAGGTCAGTCATTGCGCAACATAGACTAGCCATTAGCTCATCAGTCTGATCATAAAGAAACTGTTTTTCTAAAATGAGGTTTTCCAACCAGATTTCTATCATGTTAAAATATTGATTGTTCATAATTTTTCACCCAGCTACACTTCAAGACTTGCAGAATTTGTATTAATTGCATTTATTCAGTTAATAAATTATTATTAAACTGTTTATTTCTGTTTTAACTGAGTTTTTTAATGCAGTAAGAACATTTAAGCATGCAGTCTCAAATCCACCTGGCAGATTCATTGTTGGAAGCAAAATTTCAGTTGTCTTTTGGAGGTTTATGATGGCAAATTCAAATATAAAACACACAAAAAAAAAACGATTATTTATACACGCACAGACATTTATATGCACATGTGTGTCATTAAGGCTGATAATCAAGCATGTTGGAGTGAAGCTCTTCATATTAAACCATTCTGGGTTTCTCTTAGTGCGACATGCAGAAACTGACTGTGGACGAGTTAAAGAGGCTGCTGTACGACACTTTCCGCGACCATCTCACTATGAAGGACATCGAGCACATCATCATGACTGAAGAAAACCACCTGAACAGTCCAGAGTCTCACGTGGACATCGACAGTATGTTTGGTTAAAAAGCCTTCTCATGTACCCAGACACTTTAAAGCTTTGTTAAGACTCACAGGTGTGCTAATGTTTTCGTCTGTAAATCTCTCCACAGCGAGCCCCACGCAGCAGGAAAAGCACACGTGTGTGCGTAAAAGCCTAATTTGTGCCTTCGCTATTGCATTTATCATCAGCGTCATGCTCATTGCAGCAAATCAAATGCTCCGCCGAGGGATGAAGTAAATAAATTGCACCAGCAGGACAAAGAAGATCTACGGATGGGAAAATGAAAAAACAAAACAAAAAAAAAAACAAATGTTAACCAAAATGTGTTTTCATTTTTTGGTTTTCTTCACACTTGACACACATGATAATAACATCAGAGCATCTTTCTACGATATAGAAAGAAATTATGTCATATTGTGGTTTTGTGTGAGACTATGTATCATATGATGACAAAAATAATGATAGAAAGGTACATCAAGGGCTGATTAGTACCAGAAACATAACTAAAAAATCAAGCAGAAATTTTAAATTTTAAGATTTCAGAGTTCAGAAAGGGATTTATGAATATTGAGTACTTTTCTAATGCACCAAAAAAAGATCAAATGATTGTGATAAAGCAAAACAAAGGTTAGATTTGTAATTTTCAATTTAAAATCATTAGCTGTTAAATTAAGGATGCATTTTATCTCCTACATATTATCCTGATTATCATACTGGCTCACTTTCTCTTTCAACAAATCAGCCTTCTTTAATCCCAAACACAAGATAAGAAATAATTAGTCAAAAATAATTAGCCCTGATTATTGCTTTATGTTAGCCAGTGTAGGAATAAAAGATCCCAACGTAGAACAAATATTTTATTCTGACATTTTGCACATAAATTCAGATCATTTCACCTGTAAAACTGTCATCATGTTGAGATTTTTTGTTGTTAATAAGTTGTCATGACATCACATCAGCACACTCTGAAAGGTGCTTGTTGGGCGCAAAGTTTTATTATGTGAACAGTATCAGATGCAACGTTCCAATATTTATAAAAGAGAAACAAAACCGTTGCATTTCATGTTTGTGAATTTGTGTTTTTATCTAAGAGAAATCAACTAAAGCTAATCCGAATGGAAGATCTGAGCGCTGGAACCGCTTTACAGTAACACTACCCTCATAAATAATGAATGCATAGTTAATAATCAGGTTATTATTTCAGCTTTATAAATCCTTAATTAGCTGCTTTAGGGCTTTATTTTTTAAAGTACCAACAGTGATCTGTTTCATGTCAAATAATGTCTAAATTTATCTGTGATTTTTAACTTACTGTTTGTCTGGTATTTATCAGGAACTTTGATTGATTGATTTCTTTTCCAAGCTTTACAAAAACAATAAATGCAAAAATGTCCCTATCATAATCTAACTCTAAATTTTATTCTCAGATAACCAAAATACATCTGCACAGAATACAGAGGACAGTAAAGAACAAAATGATTTTCATCTTCCACCACATTAAGGTAAAACAAAACCACAAACTTACCCACTTCTACTGCCAGGGGTGGGCTACCAGTTCTGATCTGGGCACAAAGGAGCTGCTGTTTTCAGGAGAATTTTAGTTTTACACATGATTCAGGCTGATAATTTTCCTTAAACTATTACACAGTTGTTCAGACAAAAATATCACAAATTTCTGTTCAAAAGCGCTCCAGTATGCACCAGAAATGCTCAAGCTAATTGTCCTGTCATATGATTTTATGCAAATAACCATGTAATATGAAACTGATAAAATAAAAAAAGAGTTTAAATAAACTGTTATAAAACTTGTGACATGAGACAACAGAAATTCACTTTGGTCTCAAACTAAATTTCCTAAACTTAGATCATTCAAAAAGGTATCTAGAACAGGTAAAATATTTACTGTTCATCACCTTTCCACAAAAACCCAATTCAAAAGTTTGAAACTACTTTATTGCTTCAACTTGTTCTTGCCAAATACTGCGTCAGCTTAAATGTTTGAAATGTGTCTTTTGAGTCTTTTTAAGTGTAAAATAATAGTTTAGATGGGTAGTCTGGTTGTAAAGTGGTTCTCCAGTGTTTTATATTAAGAAAAACAGAGCAAGTGGAACAAACCAGTAAACGATAGCAGGATGCTGAAATGAGGGTGATTTGGAGACTTGCAGACTCAGGCTGTTATTCCAAATCACATGCAATGTGCTCGTCAGCATGTCAGAATGAAAAAAAAAACAAAAAACAATCCACTGAAGGGGGCTCAGGTTCCTGAAAATAATCACACTGGTTTAAAGCTCGCATCGAGTGTTCCTGACTGAGATTGCTTTCTCAATCAAACAGGTGTATCATCAGCTGAAATGTGAATCACTGCCTGGTGAAGAACAAGCTGAGCCGAAAAACTCTGAAATAGATGAGAAAAAGAATCGCTAAACCTTTCAAAGAAACATGAAAGGAGAGCATAGGAATGTTTGTAAAAGGCCAGATTCAAAGATAACAGTTGATCATTTGACCAATAAACATATTTCTTTGCTCAAATTCTGCCTGCAATACATGAAATACGTGCAAAAACTGCATATTTCAGATTTGTGCATCTGCAACAAATTGAGTCAAAAAGCTGGACAGTAAACACAGCTTTAGCTGCAGAATCAGCTAAACAAGCGTAGAATAAATAGATTAGTATTTAGACAAATCTATGTATAATATAATATTTATAGCAGATGAAGTAACTCATACGGCACACTTGCATGTACAAGAAATAAATGTGTTCAATGTGAGTGAGATCAACTTTTGAAGTACGTGTTCAAATACTTATGCAATTTGTAAAGTGATTGTTGCAAAAAAATTTAAAAAAAAATCTCAGTATTTGACATTTTATTGTAAATGTCATTTTTTTGTGAACGTGCAAACAAAGTCAAATACTTTGCAGTATGCTGTGAACAATACTTTAACATATCATGAAAAATGTTGTTTTTCTGGCTTTTACATGGCCCACCAAAATGACATGTAATTTAAAATTATAACATGTTTATATTTTCTTACTTGAACGAGTGAAGCATTAAATCTTTGTTATTTTGTTATGGATATCTGCATATTTTTTTGAATAAACCAACCAAAAAAAATGAAGAAAAAAAAACGAATCACGCGTTTGATGTATAGTTTTCTGATTGAATGAATATTCAGATACACAGATTTGTGTATAAGGCTGTGGTTAATTTTTAATGAATGTTTTTGTTTTTTGACAAATTTTTGTCAAATGTGACAAATTTGACCAAATGATTTCTTTTCCTCCTGAAGTTTATCAAAGCTCTACGTCAAGAAGGAATAGTGTGGAACGAGAAGAATCACTCTGGCAATAAAACAGACGTTTTAACTCATGTAGCATTTGATGTAATCGCTTTACCTCTTCATGTGAACATATCATGTAAGATATGGAAATCTGTGTGGATGTAAAATATAGTCACTGTGCCAAATCTTGTCTTAAGACACACTGTGTTAGCAAATCCTATTATATGTTAAGGTGTTTTAATTGAATAATGAATACAACTTTGTCAATAGATTGTCTTAAATGTTGTTACAGTTTTTCTTTGGAATGTGGATCTTTTCTTGTTTTGTGCCTTTTGTTTGTTTCGCAGTTTCAAAAACGCAACTTTTTGAAGTCCAGAAAATTAGATAAAGTGATTTTTACTTTAATAAAATCAATTTGAACCTAAACTAATTCTGAAACTGAGATGACAGATGTGTAATCATCTGTCTTTCTTACCCCTTAAAGGAAGTTCTGAATCTTCCAGGTAGTAATTGTCGTGCCATCCAACTGTGAGACTATATCAGTGGTTTTAATGTCTACACAATGATCTGCACTATTTGGCTTTTGCTTTCATTTTACTGTAAAGGTCACTGCATCAGTTAAACACTATTGTAAGCGGTGTCGAGATGCATGTCGTCCAATAAAAACAAATGCAATAAAATAAAACCAAGCTGCTGTCGAGCTCTGTTCTGACTAATAAATGGATTTGAGAACCGAAAACTGTATATTTTAATGACAAAACATGTATGCTTTACCATTTGTAAAAATATCTATACCTGTTCAGGGTTCTAGATAACATAATGGAAATCTTTATTTTAACAAAATCAAATGTTCAGATGAGACAAGAGTCAGAATGTGGGATGATTTTCTTTCCCATCAGTCGCCTTTCTCACTGCCTGTCTCGCTCTATCATATCCTTTAGTGTTTAGCATCTATGAGCTGTGACTCTATTTGACAACAAAGCCAGACTTCGATGATTTGAATTATACAAATAAAAAACTGTTAAATTATTAATCTTTCTGCATGAATATGAGAAAAAACATCTGATTTTTACTGAAGCTCTAAATGTTGCATGATTAAAAAGAATGCATAAAATGTCATATATTTGTAGAAAAATTTGTTCCAATTCCACATATAGAGGCAAAAGTAAACATTAAAGCTGAAGAATTAGTGGTAGTTTTAGAGTGAAATCAGGTGGGTTCAGTCTGTGTCATCACAGTCGGAGGTGAGTGGGCGCTCGGTTTTATTTAAAGAACAGAGATGTGTCAAATACACGCTGTTGGAGGAAGGTTGTGGCATGAACAAAGAAGCTTTCTGTGGACCTCAAGAGAAGGTTTGTTGCTTCTCATCAGAGTTGAAATAAATGCAAAACAAGCTCTTGTAAATTTAAATTATATCACTCCACTTTTCAAACAGCACAAGAATAAACTTATTGAAGAAGGGGGATATTTTTGCATCACTTTTTAAATGCATCAGTACGTTAGCGCCTGATCCAATAAGTTCATTTATGCAAATGCGAAACAGCTACAGGGTCACAGAGGATTGTTACAACAGAACTGCATAACTCTACTATGTAGAACCTTGTTTGGTCAGACAACTTTTTCATACCAAAGCACATTATGGAACATGTTGTCCCCGGTGCGTGAGGATGGAGAGGTACTGAGGTTGTGTACGGATATTTATATAAATTTGGAGGTTGCAAGGCAGTTTATGATTACGTAGAGGAAAATGTTTGTTTTTTATTGTATCTGATTCATAAATACTATGCATTTTAATGTATTTATTATATGAATTTGAAGGTTGCAAGGTTGATTACACATGTAGGCAGAAGTATGTATATAGTGTATTTTGATGTTTAGAAATGCCAAACCAGGGACTGGAGTTGTAAATTAGCTGTAGCTACAGTGTATACTCTTTGTGCAACACATCAGTTACAGACTTACTCTGTTCTAGATGTGTGTGCATTGTCTGTGTCAAATAAACTAACAAATAAAAAAAATAACTAAATTACAAAAAATTGACATTTTTAAGCTATAGTGTAACGTCATTTTCTCATCAAAAACAGAGTGTTGCTTTGACTCATTCCTACATGTTTGATAAATCCTTGAATCTCCTGTGGTAGTCATGTGGAGCTGTATGAACACTTGCTGCTACAAAGCACTGCCTATTTACACAAAGCTCCTCCCACAGATCACCCCTCCCCAAAGCACTGCTGTGAAGACGTGCTGAAGTGGGAGTGTCAGAAACGGTAAGAGGTTCTTAAAAAGACAGAGTCCAATTTCAAGGTGTTTAGATATGTGAAGTCAAATTTATTTTTGATTTATACAAGATTTTCAGACCAACTAGGGTATCATAGTTACTTGATTGTGGTATATAATTGAACTACAAAAATATCCCCCCTTTAATATCTACCAGGTGTGCAAACATGGACATGTCCTATTAATAACAGCTCAATCATGTATAATTAAGTAGCATCTGTGCAGGGATATATTCAGCACACAAGAAGGTTCTTCTTACATTGCCTTGAAAATGAGAATAAATCTTGTAATGATGATGAAATTATAAGGCCGGATTCAGACAGCAAAGAAAATTTGCTAATTTCCTTTTGCACTCTAAAAAATGAAGTGTTGAATTTATTAGACAAAGTTGAGTAAAAGTAAAGCAATTTACTCATTTTCTTTTAAATAATGTTTTATATTTACTGAAATCAGTTTAGTGGAACCAGTTGACTTGACTTATAGGTAAATTCAACATTTTGATTTCTTAGAGTGCATCTACGGTGGCCCTGAAGTGCAAACCACAACAACAAATCACTAAACACAACAACATTTCAAAAAGCACTACAATTTAC
>JARVJO010000140.1:13332209-13372453 GCA_031762555.1 Cynodonichthys magdalenae | reverse complement strand
CTGTTAAAGACTCTTTACAGTGCTATCTTCAGGAGAACATCCACTTTCGCTGTAACCATCGTGGTTTCAGCTGTATTTTTTGAGCGAGTATTCGACCAAGGGGGCGATGCGCTCTTTGAGCATTTAAATCGCGGAGTAAGTGTTCTCCTTCATGTTTTATCAACCCTGACCTTGTAAGCAGAGGACATATATCGACGCTAATGCTAGCTTAGCTTCACCAAGAATCTTGAATGAACCGCCTGTGGATATTCTTCTCGTTTGTTGATGTCTAATCATGTAACTATATATTCGACCTATTACAGAAGCTGTGGAAGCACATCAAGCACAATTATACCGAGAAAACGGAGGATTAGGATCCCGACCCGTGTTTTGTAAGGCTGCGTTGCCAGTGTTGTCATCATGGATCCAGATCCTACCTGGATTCATCTTCGGAATTATCAAATATAACAACATTGACAGTGTGCACCGAGTCAAACCCAAGGTGGAAGCGGCTTTCAGGGGACCTGTGGAAGGTGGCATCAGACCCACAATGTAGATGGAGCAACGATTCCTCACTCTTTGTCCTTCCTCTTTGTTAATATTTGTAATGCTCTCGCATATTGTCAATTGTTATATTAAACATGTCTCAATGTCGTACAAAAGTTGCTTTTTATTATAAACCAGCAATCATGTAAAATACAGCTTAAACATCAGTGCAATAATTGTGGAAGCATCTTAATTTTTTTATTTGCAGCAATTATTTGACAAAATTGAAGTAAAGCTTAAACACTTAATACATTTCACTCATATTGCATATAAAAGTTTATATTTTACAATAGCTGAAGTGTTTTCTATGTCATGAGCTTACATAAAATCTCTCTTGGACAAAAGAAGCAAGCATGTGCATGTACTCCCAACCAAAATTTCTAGATTGGGCATTCAATGATTAAATATAAATGACTACTATTTAAAGTCTTTAAATTTTTTACTTTAAAAGTGTTGAATAAAAAAATAGCCAATTAAACAAAACGTGTGCATTTTGGACTTTGAGCCAACTTTTCTAATCAGGAACAGTAAAATATAGCACCTTAAAATTTCTTTGGCTCCTGCAAAGCTGCCATATTCTGGTATGACTGATTTTTATGTCCAAAATATATACAATGCATATTAGAGCTTTTTCCATAACCTGAGTTAACATATTACTGAGTGCAGCTTAAAATACTAGTTTTATTTATTAACCTTTATTTTACCAGGAAGGTAAATTGGGAACCACTTTACAATGATGACCCAGTCAAGAGGCAGCTTTACAGGTAGCTATAAAACATTAATAAACAAAGCATAAACACAAAACAAACATTTTTACCACTACACCACACCCATTACAGAGCACTGGGAACAATAAAAAGTTACAAGCACTGAAAAGCAAATGGCTTAAGGCAAGGGCAGTGATCTTCTATGAATGAATGTATTGAATTTTTAAAAGATGGACATTATATATCTCTTATATATCATTGACTGCTCATCTGAAAGAAAATCTAAAATGTCAAATCCTGGGCCACTATCCTGCATGTTTTACTTGTTTTCCTGCTCCAACACATCTGATCAAATGATTGAGTTACCTCTTCAAGTTCTGCAGAAGTGTGGTAATGACCCGTTAATTCAACTCAGATGTGCTGTAGCAGAGAAACCACTAAAATAGGACTGGACACACATATGATACAAACAAAATTGGGCCAGAAAGGCTATGTTTACTTTTAAACCATTTTTAGATGATGTAAACAGTGTCAGACATGTCAGAAAGCACATGTACCCACCTGATGATAGGACAAGTAATACATAGTTTTTAAAGGTGCAGTACATATTTTATCATACAGAACAAAAACTACACAAAGTTTTCTGTTTCACATCTATTTTCTTGATAAAACAGTTTGAAAAATGTAATAATCTTTACAGTAGGAGAACATTGTCAAAGCACCTGGAGTTCAGATTTTGTTTAGCTGAAGAAATGAGAATCAGTTTAGATAAAGAATTACATTTTTATCTAATGCACATTACATAAACAGCTAACAAACTGTTCAAACACAAATTTAATTATTTTAAAAAATTCAAAAAAAATAAACAGTCAATAAATTTTATCCTTTAGCCAGCCCCATAGTCTGGTAATCCAGAGGCTGACTCCCAAGTCTGATAAATACTGTATTTCAGGTGTGAGCATTTTTTCACAAATCATCCTGAATTTGGGATCAATATCTTGTCTTACGTTGTACCCCAATATGGATTTCTCTCCAATCGGCTGCCAGGGCAGGAAACGTGAGTCCTTAATGTCTCGAGGCTCAACTGCATGTTTACCCTGGATACAGATGGCCTTCATCTCAGCTTTTCTCCTCCTCAGTTCTTTTACGTCGCGTTTCATTCTCTGCCTGCCGTAGGTTTCTACTCTGGCCCAAAAGGTTGCGTTAAAGTGCTGGTAGAGTTTCCAGTCAGCCCAATTCCACTGTACAGCCTTGGCCCTCATCTCGGGGTCCAGTTGGGACACAAATGAACTCTTACGAACATTAAGCTTGAAATACAAAATGTCCTCCATGCTCCAACAAAGTAAATCCTTGAGAAGAATCAAAGATTCCTCAAAATGTTCTGCTATGAGGACCAGATGAAAGTGACTGGATAAGTACTGAATGCCTGTATCGATCTGAGGATCGTCAGCTTCCAGGTTATTATCAAAACCAAAGTCAAAAAACTGCAGATTTTTCAGGTAGAATGAGTTAAAAGCCTCTGGACTGTAGAAGGCCCCTGGATTGTTCAGAAACTCTACCACCTTGTTCTCCCCACTGATGCCCCACGTGAGGGGAACCACTCTGTGGTAGTAATGGAAGGCCGACTCAAAGAGGTCTGCTGGGTCGCGTAGGATGGTGACGTATACAGAGTCTGGATGCAGGAGTTTGGCCACTTCGTCCCGTTGGAAGCGCATGTGGTTGCACACAATGTTGAAACACTCCCCCGGCCTGTAGTCCTTCACCTGGGAGCAGAGGAACGGTGATGGGTAGAAGAAATCGTTGCGGCCGTCGGGGAAGGCGAACCTGAGCTTGTGCTTCTCCCCGAATCTGAAGAGGATGTTGAGGATGGTGCTGCTCGCAGTCTTATGTGTTTTCATGAACATAATGTTGACCTTGGGTGAGCACTCCTCAGATTTAGAGCTTGGAGACAACATCGCTTTGCTTTTCTGCAACGACTTTGAAACACTGAGAGGACACGTTTCTTCTTGGGAGACCCTGTGAACAAAATATACTGTAAAATACACTGATTTACATAAATGAAATGTTTTTATTTTCTTTTGTTTACCTGACAGTCACTTGGTTTGTGTTTGACAAGCTGTACAGGACCAGCATGATGTTGGTCATTAAAACCCAGGGAATCAACCCTCGAATCATAGCTACATGTTTCGATCCTTTCATCCAAGACATTATTAAAAGATGAAGATGAGCCTGGGAATGAAAGTACAGAGAACACCTACAGACAGAAGAGTGCAATATAAATTATAAATGTTGGCACAGTTTAGTAGTTTTTCCGGTTTTATATCTTTTACACAAGCAAGTTAAATGAAGTCTGTGGCAAAATGTCTACAACGAAAGGGAAACAAAAGACAAAACCATAGAGGGAAAATCCACCAAACTGCCCCCATGTTCTCTGTGTTGACACTCGAAACATGTGTACTGTGCTTAAATTTCCATTTCAATGTGCGCACACACACACACACACACACACACAAAGAGTAGTCTCATTTAAAAAATCACATCAAGCAAAAAGACATTTGGAACATAAACTGATAAAGATCTGATCTACCATAACTAAGCTTTGGATGACGAACTGATGCTCAGCTTTGATAAAATAGTGATTTCAAGCCTCTGGATGTCATGTGAGAAGGCCTTTCTGCTCTGACTGATCTTTGTCACATCAACATTGTTACATTTTATTAAAAAACTACCTCATATAAACTATAATCTGCACAAACTAACGCAAGTTCAAATTAAAAACTCTCCTAGTTAGTGAAGACCTACACACAGAGAAAAAAATCTGAATATGTGAGCCAGAGGATAAATGACAAAAGCATTCAGCATTACTTACCGGGAGATTGTAGCATTGGTTGTTTCAGTCTGATAACCATACTTGTTTCAAGTTAAACCTCTTCTCGGAAGGCGGCACACATTCCGTGAACTGACAGCTTATTGGCTGCTGTGTATTGAAAGGCTTTCTCCCCTCCCACAGGGACTGATTTTGGTTTATGTTGGTGACAGAACATAATTATACAACTAGACTGAAAATAACTTTTTTTAAAAAGCTGTTTTATAATTATGAATTAGCATAAAAGAAGAAGTAATTACACACATTTTATGAAAAATACATATATGTGGAGAGCGGTGCTTTACATCATACTTTAAAGATTTTTTTAATTTTATTTTTTGAATATCAGGTCATGATTGTGTTTTGGTAACAGCCACTATGAAGCTCACATGTATAATAATTTATGACCTATTAAAAATCAATTAGGGTATATTGCAACTTTAAGAATTCATAGTGCTCTTTATAAATGTTTATAATAATGCATGTTAACTCATTTATAGGTAGTTGATTTTTAAAATCCTTTATGACTTTCCTCCTATAGGACATTGGTGTTTAAAAGAATAATCATTGTATGGATGCCTTAAATTTTATGTAAGTTTGACCAAGAAGAATTTAAAATATATAAATAAAACAAACAGAACATTAACAACATATTCTTTACTTTACATGGTTAAATTAGTAAGTTTTGCATTATTGTGTTATATCGCCTCATTAGGCTTGGCAGAACAGCTTTGTTTTTTTTATCTAAAATACATATTTTGGTAAAAACAAACAGTACATGTGTTGTTCACCTAGCTGTGTGTTGTGTTTCTGGTATCCCCGATACCTGAATGCAGGTGCAACCATGGCCCATTCCTCAAATGTATAACATTTGTTCAGCATCCTTCAGTCACCTGACAGATGGAAACCAGCCTGGTGTGACAACATAGTTTCAGATCACTGTCACAGGAGTTCACCAAGGAACAATCAGAAGATTTATTTCTCTTCATGACAGGGACAAGATTGTATGTGTCAAATGCACAATGTTGCTCGACTTTAGGACTGAAACGTGAAGAAACGTCACAAGTACGAGAACAATCTGGGTATTTTATTTTGAATCCGTCACAACTATATTCACTTTTATACAAGAGCAAAATAAACACAGAGCATGCATAATTCATCAAAACTTGAACAATAAAATTGCAAATATTAAAAATACATTATTTTTTTACATTTCTGGTCCAATGAAATCAAAATCTAAATATTTTTTTAGTTATAACATTACAACTGGAACCAAATTAAATGTGTGCTTTTTATCACACTACAGGTGTGTCAGAATAAAAATACTTTTCTGATTTCAACTGAACTTATAAAGGCTTATTAAGTCTGACACAACTATTCTTAGAAAGATAGAAAATTTTCTAACTGCAGTCTCAAATAGTTTCACTTGTAGCTCATGAAGTCAACATTCTTTTTTTCCAAGAACACTGCTGCGTTTCTTGCACAATAATTGCAGAACAACAAGAAAGGCAAGTGCATTATATTTCCTTTTAATTCTTCGAAATGCTGTGATTGTTCAACGGCATGAAATGCTCCAACGCTTCACAGAAATGTGAAGGTTGGACCACCTGGAAACTATTAGGCTCTGAACTGTGACAGAATCACACTGAGTCACTTTGAACATTTTGTTGTCAAAACAGAAAATACACACAAAATAACTTTAAAACCACAATTTAAAGCTAAACACACAAATGTGGATCTCACCCTTTTCTGTTTTAATACATTATTACATAACAAAAATATCAACTACATAATTTGCTCTTGAAATAAATGGTAATATCAGCAATAAACATAAAAAAATCAACAAATTAAAAGCTCCTTGGAGTGGTCTATGATAATAAAAACAACCATGTCATAGAAAGTTTAATCACTTACTGATGATCTTATTTAAAAATGTAAGGCACTTTTAAATGACAGCTACTTGAGAAAAATAAAATAAGTGCTTCATTTAAAGTTTTTTATGTGCAAGTAAGACCATGTTTTCATCCAAAAATACTTTTCATTCATACTTTTCCCATCAACTGAAAATATCAGCATCATGACACGTAAACAGTTATAATCCTCATAGAAGAGATTTTTGTGCTTTTTGCAAAACTAATCGGGGTATTAGTGGAGTTCAGCCTCAAGGTGTTTTTTTTTTTTGCTTTCTTTTCATGGATATGATTGAGGATTATGATTATGATGTTTAATCCCAAGTTAAATGAACCGATAATGGTTTGGACAGAACAGAAGTAACAGGTTGTCTCCTGTTGGAACAACCTGAATAACGTTGCGAAGCAGCATTCTAACAGTGCCTTAACCCAACAATTTCTAAAGGCAAAATAAATCTCTTTCCACAGGCTTGAAATACTTCAAAGTGAAATATGATTCCATCTCTTTCATGTAGTTTAGCAGCTCTAAAGAAAGTCTTTATCCTTCCACAGCACTAAAGAACTAGCAGATAGTGGCACACTGAGGATAGTGGAATGATTGCAGACAAACTTTAATCAGTATGTTGGCGTTTGGTTGCTCAGTAGATGGGTTTGTAGAAAATCTGACCACCCAGAAACCTGCGCCTCAGCTCCTTCCACAGCAGGCTGCGCTCTCTCTGTGAGCCTTTCATGAAGCCACGGTTCTCCTGAGCGCGACGGGACAGGTAGGGGATCACCTCGTTGACAGGGCCGTAGGGAACGTACTTGTAAACTGGAAAACCTGCCTGACCTGTTTGAAACGGACACACAAAAAAAAGACAAAGGAGTCTGAAACTGCTTCCCCGTCGCCTTCATAAACACAGATTAAATCTCTGTGGAGTTTGTGTGACAGGAAACACAGCGTGAACATAACTTAAAAGAATACTGGTGTATACTGAATCCATTAATAAGCATTTACCTCCAGCAATTATTTACTAAACAATGAAAGCTATAGAGGCTGATTGACCTCTGATTGTTTTCTCACCTGAAAATATGCAATAATGTTTTCAACTCATGAATAATGTGACATTTTATCAATGATACAGTTGTTTGTAAAAGTTTTAAACATTAATAAAACATAATTCAGTCATTAATAAAGAAACAGTATAACAATCCAGTAAAAATGTGACACAGGACAGAAAAGAAGCTTCATCCTTCAGCTGATTAATGACTGTGTGAAAAACTTTCAGCTCAAAGCTCTTTGAATATTCGTGTTGGTGCTAAAATACAGTTTTCTGTATGTCAGACTCTGTTATCTCTTGTATTTTTTGAACTAGAGCCACCAAAGGATCACTTTGACACCTTTTGCATTTTTCTGATTGGTGTAGCTCTCCTAAATGAACCAATACGTGTCTCACAGATTAAAACTTTTCCTAAAATGTCTCTCTTTGCTAGGCTAAAAGAAGAATTATGATCATATAAAGAGCTGCTTCAGCAGTTACATTTATTTTTTATGAATAATAATAATAAAATAATTGTGGATAGTGAACAAATGATGATCACTTTTTAATTGTTGAGGCTAAATAATTGGGAGCACAGAGTTATATAGTAGATGTAATATGTAACTCTATGAACAGAGAATAAAATGTCCCCCTCTGGTGGTTCTAGGGGGTATTGCAATTTCAAAGGTTCTAGCCTGAAAAGATTTAACTAAATAAATGGGAACAAATTGTTTTTTGTGACAAGCTGCTGGTAACAAAATAACTAAAGATCTCATTAACAAATGTTTCTTTGTCGAGTTGGTAATCACGTGTCGACTCAACACTGATTCATACTTTCAGTTTAGGATTATCTAAATTTAATCCTGGTCCTCGAGGGTCACCATCCTACATGTTTAGAGATTCCTCCGCTCCAACACACCTGATTTGAATGAATGGATGGTTAACAGGCTTCTGCAGAACTTGAAGAGGTAATTCAGTCACTGATTCAGGTGTGTTGGAGCAAAGAAACAATGAAAACATGCAGGATAGTTTTAATCTGCTGCAATCACAGCTCAGGGTCTTTTAGAAATCTTAATAAAGCCTCATCTTTTGTGTCTCATTTTAAAAGCACAAATAGAACTGATTTTTGTGTAAAATCCTGCATCAAATCCTACACATTTTGTTTGTAAAAAGTGGCAAGCAATCAGGTTTAAGGTAAGAAAATGACACGATGCACTTGGACACCAGCAGTTATCACGAGTGAAGATAAATAGATTTGTTCAGATGGGTTCGTACTCCCTGTGCTGAACGAACCTGACGTAATGTTTGATCTCGGTTTGTTAAGAACGCCGAGAACCTGTTGGCTTTCAACACATCCACACACCAATTCTCAGGTCATTGACTGTCTGAGTGCGGAAACAACTGACAGTGGGGTCCGTTGTTTGGCTGAGCTGCTTCAATCACCTGAGTTTCTGACGTAAAAACTGGGTGATTTCATAATGTTCTGTTTGCTTTCAGTGCAACACACCTAGTGGGAAGCTGATCTGGTCACACATGCCCAGCAACTGTCCAAAGTAAACTTTGTTCTCGTTGGGGGAGAGGTCCATTTCGTTCATCCTGAAAAACAGTTGGAAAAACATTGCATAATCAAGTAACAAGTGTAGTATTTTACCACTAATGCCTTATTTTAATGTGTGACAAATTTTTATTTTCATGTCTTAGACGAAACGTACTTTTTGAGGGTGAACTTCACCGTGTCCTCGTTGTGAGTTGCGACCATAATATTTGCCTTCCTGCTGTGTTCTATCTCTTCCAGCACATACTCCAAACATCTGGACAAACAACAAAAGGCAGATGGTTGGGATTAAAACCTTTATCCAGTGGAAGAACAACAGGTTCTGGACAATAACTCAAGGCTTACTTGTGATACATCCTGTTAGTGGCTTCATAGTCTGGGTTTATTGGGTCTTCGTAGCCAATCTCCTCTGCCCTGGCTCTCTCCTGGTACATGTAAGCCCCTCGGACAAGTTTGGCACCGAAGTACCAGCCTTCCCGGCGAGACAGCTCGACATCCAGGGTTACGTTGTCATAGGCTTCCTGAATAACAGCAATAGTAAAAATGTATTAAAGATAAAAAGAAATGTAATCACAAAATCAGCCACTTAAACTAAAACATGAGTCACGACATAATATTAAAGAAAGGCGTAATATTTAAAAAAAGGAACATTTCACCTCCTGAGACAAACATCAGGGATGTTATCACTCATCACAACTACAAGCTGTTTTGTTCAGTAAAAGGGAATCTGACACCTCACCTTAAGATAGCACTGGTATGTGTTGAAAATCACCGGCTTCTCTCTGTTGAACTTCCTCTGCATTTCCAGGGTCAGTCTGCTGATAGCTGGTTGGAAATACGTCTGCTCAGCATCAACCATTAGCCTGACACCATTCTCCAGAGCATGCTGAGGCACAAAAAGCAGCATTTCAGTCTCTACCACAGCATCTCTACTTTTATATCACTGCTTTAAACAAACACATCAAAAATGGCTAACAAAAATCAGAGCACATGAGCACAACACAGGCAGGATTTAATTTATTCTTTACCAGAAGCTTAAATAGGAGTTTAGATTTCTGTACATGTTACTATATGCTAAATAAACATTTGATAAATCAAAATAAAACAGTTTTGTAGCCTCACCTTTGCCAGAATGTCCATTCTTTGTAGCATTCTCTTCATTTGGCTCTCCTCCTCAGCTGTAAATTTGCTCAGCAAAGGTTCCAGCTGCCCCGTCTACATGGTAAAACACAAAAAGTCTGCACGCTCAATGACAAGCATTAACCCACAAAACTGCCTGTGGCAGGCAGAGGGAGAAAGAACATTTTGTTCTGATGTGTCCTTTTCAAAATGAGTTTTATGTTTCTGCAAGCTGCCATCACTTAGAGCAAATAAAAGTCAACTCAGATCATTCAGATCATTTATCAGATTTATCTAAAAGAATGTGATGTTTTGAATTCACAGGGGTAAAAATCTGTTCTTGTGTTAGCAGCCGGGACATGAGACTACACTCATAAATGATCCTGAGGCAATGAGATGATCTCATCAGCTCAGTTTATAATTGTTTCCACGTGAGAACGTCGACAGTTGAGCTGAAGTTATTTCTCTGCTGTTGCCTACATTTGTTTTTATTGTTTTATTGCCGACACAACAATCTGTTTATTACACCGTTTATGGTACACCTGCAGATACATTCAGAGGATAGGACTGTCAATCAGCTTGATGAAAACATTTCCATGCTTATATCATAAATGGGAAAAATCCAAACATTTAGAGGACGTAAGATGTTTTCTGTGTCACTCAGTACTGTTTAAACTGTATAACTAACTCCTCTATACAGCAATATAAATATAAATACAACTGACCTCAAGGTTTGGCATCATGAGCAGATTAGAGATTTTTGTTGTGTCGTTTATCAAGCTGTTCCAGTCCAAAAGATCGATCGTTCTGAAGATATAGTAAAAATAAAGTGAGGACAAATTCCATTTCTTCAAAAGCTGAATTTTTCTTTTTTAACAAGTAAATTTAAACAAAAATGTAAGCGCAAAGACTGGGGTTATTCTCTCAATGTAGCTGTAATAAAATAAACGAAAAACTTACCCAGATAAACCCAACTTCTCTCCTGTAAACCAGTTCTCAATGTCATCTTTAGCTCCAACTCCCATATGAGCCAAGCTTTCCTGCGAGGACAAAATTGAACAAATAAAAGAAAAAAATACACAAAACTTTAGTACTGAATTACTTTATAATGAACGCATGACACTTAATGCATTAAAGAAAACCGAAATACAGAACTTAAATCAGCTGAAGTGGTTTTAAAGACCTCAGTTTTAGATGAGCATGTGTGAGCATGACTGAGGCTGACGGGCCAGACACACCTTAAGCTGCTCCAGTTCCAGCTTCTTTTCCAGAACAGTCATGTCAGATTTTCCTTGTTGTGCTGCGAGGAAGTGAAAGAACTGTCTCCATTTAACCAAGACCTCAGAAAACTGGAGCTGCACCGACAGAATATCTTCATTAAAGTTTCAATAAATTGTAAACAATTTCCATATAACTTCCACACTGAGCTGCGAATCCATGAACATTTAACAAATGTGTTGTATTATCTTTTAAGAGAAACTTTATCTTGTTTATCAGTTAACGTGGATAGTTTTAACAGCTGAAAAAATAGAGCAAGCATGTCAGATTAAGTTAGTCGATAATTAAAGTTGTGAGGTTATTCTTACAAGAAACTGTGGACGTCCGAGTGCCGTCATTTTTATGGCAGAAAATCCATCAGATGAGGCTCCACCTGTAAGAAATACACTTTTTGATTTGATGCAACCAAATCTGAACTTGTTTTAGATGTTTATTTGTTAAAGGCAGGTTCATGTAAATGGATATATTTTTTGTGGTATGAAGCAATTTAGAGAAACGGGGAGAATTTGTGACCTTCCTATCCAAACCACAGGTAAGATACTGCCGACTTAACCACTAACAGACTTAAGTTATGACCTTCGACCCTGTTTCATTTACAGTTTATTTGTTTTTATAAGCAGTGACTTGATTGCATTTATTGCAAAATTTTTAAATTGACTTCTTCTTACCCGAGGCTTTAATGCAGTTTATGAACGTCTCCATTTGATTGTCACATTTCGCCTCGTCTGCATAGAAGTAGGTGCGAGCACTGATGACCCCCCCACGTCTGTCCCCAAACTGACGATGAGCTTTGTATTTCTTCTCACGATGATCAGTGCCTGGAGAGGGAAAAAAAATCCACTGAAGCTGCTTGTTGTGGCATGAACAAGGAAAACTTCTAAAAAAAGACTGTACCTTGAAAAATTAATAACTCAAGTCTTTCATATCAGTGATTAACTGTCTGATTGATTTGATTTTAATAAAGAAAATCTACGATATGACAGAAAAGTTCAACTTTAAAAGTCAGTTTTCTTCATTCTAAAGCAGGACAGTGTTTCTGTTAGAATAACATTGATTTATGAACTGAATATTGGACCTTAACACAACTACCAGGAATGTATTTAAAAATAGATTTTATTTAGGGAAACTTGTATGTACATCCAAAACATCAACCCCTTCACAAACGCCGAGCTTTCCCATCAGAACAGATGATCTGTACATTTCAGACCCACTGGATCCAGCTGAAACCAGCACAGTCCAGCTAAGGTGGCACGGACACGTGAGATTTCAACACAGACCGGTCTTGGAACAGCACAGGGTAGACCTGGAGTTCATTCAGGCCATACAAAGTAAACCAGTAGTTCATCCTGACACCTGACACGCATGCTGCTCTTTACTCAAATTAAGCGTGTTGCTTGAACAGTCGCAGTAAATCAACTAAAAACCAGCATTGAAACATTGAGGAAGGGAAACTGATGCACATACCTGGACTTTCTTTCTCTGCTTCAGAAACACAGGAACTGAAAAAAAAAAAAAAAGATTGGCATTATAATCAAAATTAAACATTGTAACTTAAAAATAACACATCTTGTGCCACTTTTTGTTGCTTCAGTTTGTTAACGCCTACAAGTACATGATAAAGTTTTAAAACCGTTTACTTATTTATTCTTTTTTTACAGCAAAATAAAATTAAAAAAAATGACAACAGTAGGAGCAAAGGTTGCTTCTTGTGGACGCAAACACTTTGCAGCTCTGAAGTTATGTTGCAACCCAAGAAACACCTCGAGCAACAAACGGGAACATTCTATTCCCTGTGCCATCATCCTCAGTAACGCTAACAGCCTGTTTCTGATATGAATTCAAAGAGAGTCCCAATAAACATAATTAAAAAGGATCTTATCATGGGTTATTTATTTCATTCATGTACGTGAATACAGTTAGTACTTAATACAACCAGACAGTTTTGCAATACTTCTGGTTGCGGGAGTCTGAGTCTCATGAAAGAATTCAGCCTGAAGGGGTGGTAGCATCAAGTCCACCCCTCCAGCTGGATCAACACATTGACCAATCAGAGGAAGGGGGTATGTTCCAGCCACCCAATGGAGGATAAGAACTCTTTGACTACTTGAAAACAAATAGAACACTGTCAGATTACAAACTTTTATGAGATGGAAGCATTCTGTGAATGAATTACATGACTCTGATATCACAACAGAAGCTAAAGAGGAGATAAGAGCAGACTGATATTAAAGTACAACGCATAACTGGAATATTTTATAAATCCTAAATGTAAAAAAAAAACAAAACATAACAGATCCTAAAGGTCATAAAAAGATTAAAAGTAGGTGACAAAGCTGTAGTTTACAGACATTTTGTATGTAATGAACTAATTCATTTTATTTGTTTAACATGTTCTTGTAGTAAAAGCCAAGGGGAAGATTAGCTGCAGACCTGCAGTGACGCTACCAAGAGGGGGTCTGGGGTAACGGCTAGCCCTAAATATTTTGTGTGTGCCTCCACCCAGGCATACAGTTTTATTTACCCAAGTCCCATGAATTTGCTTGGTCTGCACTTTTAATTTAGAATCATAAACTGAAAAACAATATTACTGTTTTTGAGCAACTAGGAGTTAGGAGTTGATTCACTTTAAAAGAACTGATCCTGGACAAAACACCAGCTCACAGCACCATGTGTAACTCTAGTAATGTCACCTCTGTTAAATATATACCAATTATTTAATTAATAAAGTGTGTGTGTCAGTGCTATTTTATGTTATTCCTGTAACCTGTTTGCCAAACGTGCAGCTCCTGTTACAGCTGTGGATGGATGGGCCGTCCGCAGGCTCTTCCTTTTATAGGATCTTGAACTCAAGGGTTAACTTAGTACACATTTCTTGTTGGTCATAAACATGCACCACTGAGGCCCAGTTACACCCTTTATGACACTGTATCTGTGGGCCCAGTTACACCCTTATAGACACTGTCAAAACTCTCTTTGAAATAGGGATGAGCTATACAAATACACCCATCTCAACTGGGTTTTCATGTAGTTTGCATATTATATAATTCTTGTGTAACTGCTGTTGTTTGTGTGGAAAGATAGGTAGGTATTCACTTACTCCATTTCCTTCTTTTCTGCCTCCTCTTGTGTCAAGTCCTCTTCCACACTGTAGTCCAAAACTGCCCCCACACCGAACGCCTGGTTCTTGTGAATTAAGGGTTTAATGGAGTTGTGGTCTTCACCTGCCACAAACTGACCATAGAAGGTCATCTTCATCAGCTTCTCAAACACCCGCTGACCCAGCAGCTTCTTGGTCAGATCCATTAGCTGAAAACGGAAGTATAAGATCACATCTCTTTGTAATCATTCATAGATTCGTGAGATTTCCCCTGGGCACAAATAAACTCACTTCTTTGTTCTTCTCGACGAGGAAATCAACAGCACACAGGTTGAAGACGAGCAGACTTCGTAGGAGCTCAACGTTACCTTTGCTTTTGTAGGCTTCCTCCGTGTTGTCGAAGTCGATGTGAATTTTGTTCAGGTGAACATCTTTGGCGTTTTTGGTCTGACTGATAAGTTCAACTGGCTCAGCTTGGACCACAGTGCACCCATCCAACTGCTGCTTCTTCTCTTCCTGGCTCCTGGGGGATGCGACAGTTGACCGACATCTTGCAGGTGAAACGCGTATTTTACCGATATGTCCCGAGTTTGCCCGAACAAGTGATGCTACGATTTTTGTATAAGACATTGTATTGTTTTGTTTTTTCACTTTCTGAAGGCGATAAGAATATAAAAAAAAAAACAAGATAACAGCCTCCGCGTTTTCGCTCTGCTGTGAAGTTGTGTGACCGCGCGCGCTTCTCATCCGGGCGTAGGTCGCGTGGCGTGGCGAGGGGAGGGGAGGGGCGGTGCCATGCACGTGTTCCTGCACGAGCGTCAACAGCTGATGATGAATAAAATAAAATAAAATATTTGCTATTAAAATGAATTAACCTAACCCTCACTATATGAAAACCCGCATATTTGAAGAAAACTTACATAATTACAAGAAAGTAGGCTTATTCCATGTGAATGGCTTAACATCTTATATGATTTAGCATATGTTAAACTAACTCGAAATTATAAGATTATATCTCATACTTATGAGATGCTAAATAATGTGATGCTAAGTCACTTTTGTAGGTCATAAATATGAGAAGCTAAATCATAAAGAAGTGCTAAGTCTTTTAAAGATAAAATCTACAAAGTATGTCATGGTAGGGTTTATCATAGCCTATCTCAGAATTATGAGAATATATAGGTCAAGATATATCATGAATATGAATTGCTAAGTCATCAATATGAGATGCTAAATCATTTTCAAGATTATTTTCCATTATCATGACTTGCAAAGAGATTTCACTTATAATTATGACTTAGCAAAAAAAAATGCTAAGTCAATTTTGAGTTACCTGACTTTGAGATGCTATGTTATGATATGCTAAGTTCTTTTGAGTTTACAGTATCTTATTATAATGACTATGAGATGCTATGCTACAAAATTTAAAATGCTGTCTCATAATTTTGAGATATTATTTGAAATGAGATAGCCTTCTAATTTATGATTTTGAGACAGTTCCTCATAGGACTTGGAGCTTTTTATATCAGAGTGGTAGAAATGAGCTTCAGAAACTCTACCTGGATATTATTGCAAATAAAAATTTAATGGTAAATGAAAAAATACTTGCACTTAGTGCTTTACACTTTAGTAATTCACACACACATTCACACACTGATGGTAACTACAGCCACAGCTGCTCTGGGTCAGGCGACACAGGCTAACAGCAAATAACTTTTACTATGTTTAAAAAATATGCCAAGTTTTCAGCTATCAGCTCTTTGGAAACACATACTGAAATACTACTTTGTTTTTGTCAAACTGCTATCTTTGGTATTTATTTTGGATTGAATAAAAACAGAGGGAAAAATAATTATATTAAGACAGACACAGCGTTTTCCTGCTACACTGATTCATACTCCAAACTGAACGATGGCGCTAATGCGCCGTAAAAGATATTTGTCTAAAGAACGAAGAAGAAAGACACCGCGCGTGAGCTACAAGCTAATTGCTAACACAAGAGGAACAGACAAGAGTACAAACTGGTAACACCAAAGCTTTAAAAAAATACGTCATTTACGACAACGTGAGGTAATTGCAAGCTATTGTAACGTACATTTTGTTATTTTATACTATTTATCATACATTGAACATTACAGGTTTTTGGAATTATAGAGATATTTAAGAAGCTTCTTTTAGCCCGACGATTTGCTGCTGATTATCAACAAAGAGACTGGGTTGTCGTACGAATGACACCAAGCGTGTATGTACTTTTTGTACACGTTTAAGCCACTCATAAAAATGTTCATTTAAAATCTCTGAGTTAGGTAACTGGTTAATAAATAAAATATGGATACTGACAAGTAAGGTATTAAAACATGCGGCGGCTCGTTAGCTATCGATAGTATCATGTAGCTATAATGTTATTTTAATTTATAGTCGCTTTTTTCCCCATTATACGCCGTTTTAAAATGAATGAATTAGTCATTTGTTTCGTTTAAGATTTTTTTCTTTTTACTGTTGGACTTCACAACCAGACAAACGGGTGTGGTTGGTTTGGTTTCAGAAGAAGGCCTCGGACACACCAATCCGATTACAGTTTGCTGCTCTTACTAAATTTTATTCATATAATTATTTATTTATGTATCCATACTTTGTCTTTGCATTAACGAAACATCTCTCAGAGATTTTGTTAATGTTTTTTGTTTTCATTTTAAGATACCAGTTATAAGGACATATGACAGTCAGGATGTAGGGATGGGCCTTAATATTAAGCATAACTGCTTTTCGAATTTGCTGATCAAGTTTATTAAAAAATAAAATAACTTCCATCCCTAATTTATTTTTTCCCACAAATGGAAATTGGATGAATAAAAGTTGTAATAGTCAATTTTACATTTTTATCATATGAAGTGCCACTCAGGTTTGGGGTCATCAATAAAACTTCAGTAGACTCTAGATTAGATGAGACTTGGTTTTATTTGAAAGTGATTTCAATTTGTAATAGCTCATTTCTTACATTTTTTTTTAAATAAAGTGGTTAGAATTTGACTCCTATTAATATTTATAAAAACTTTACATAGTGTAAAAGATCCTAGTCACCTTCTCTTGTTTAGTCTTTTACATAACTCCAACCCTTTTTCTTCATATAAAATGTTTCACTTGCACACATTAAAGGAACAATTCAAGTAGGTGAATTTGTATTTTTGCAAATCCAAAGGATTACTATTACTGAAATTTTAACATTTTCTAATAATATTGCCACATTTATAATATTAATGGTAATAAAGTTGTTTATATATTTTGTTTTAAAGCTTTCAGGCTTGGATCCAAGGTCCTGTGACATTTTTCTCTGTCTTGAACTCATCATTACTCCTCTCATGGCTGCATCCCATGTTTAGAGATTTGCTTTTGTCTAAATTAAGGAATTGTCTGCGGAAGGACTAAGTTTTGGAACTGAGAATAGGATATGGACCATTCCACAGCCATTTTTGAAAGCAAGAAGTGAACTTACATTCTACAGTTGCTCCTGTTCTGTGTCAGCAGTGCCTCCCACTCAAACAACATGTCTGACGGCCGCATCTATGTTGGGAACCTCCCTGTGGATGTTTCGGAGAGAGACGTTGAGGATCTCTTCTACAAATATGGAAAAATTCGTGAAATTGAATTGAAGAATAATAGAGGGATCATTCCTTTTGCCTTCATCAGTTTTGAAGACCCGCGGTGAGTTTTTGGGATGGTGTTTGGCAAGTCAAATCACAATCCTCTTTTTGGAAACACCTTAAATTTTATGATACGGTGTCATCAATGACCGCCGACACGGAATGGATGGAGACAGCAAATCCAACCTATGCTCGCCAGGAGTACATTGGTAAGGGGTTCTTTGCTCTCTTCTCTTAGGGATGCAGATGATGCTGTTTATGGAAGGAATGGATATGAATATGGGAACACCAAGCTGCGTGTGGAGTATCCTCGAGCCAGTTCTGGAAAACCTGGTCCCATGGGAGGCGGTGCTGGAGGTGGACAAAGAGGAAGGTTTGGACCCCCGACTCGGAGATCTGAATTCCGGGTCATAGTGACTGGTAGGTGGATGCCATGAGTCGTGGCCAGTTAATAATATTCTAAATTTCGGTACAGTCTGGAGGACAAGGAGACTTGTAGGAACATAGCAGTTATAGGCAGATATGTTCCCATTCTCATGGCGGACTGGAGGACAAAGATCTAGTAGATGGAAGTTCTAAATCATAGGCAGATATGTTTCCCCTCTCTCATGGTGGACTAAAGACAAAGGATCTAGTAGATGGACATTTTAAGTTGTGGGCAGACATGTTTCCCCTCTCTTATGGCGGACTTAAGGACAAGAAACTACTAGATGGACATTCTAAATTGTGGACAGATATAGTTCTCCTTCACATGGCGGACTGGAGGACAAGGAACTAGCAAATGGAAGTGCAAAATCGTAGGCAGATATGTTCCCCTCTCATGGTGGACTGGAAGACAAGGATCTAGATGGACAAACTGAGTTGTGGGCAGATATAGTTCTCATTCTCATGGCGGACTGGAAGACAAGGAACTAGTAGATGGAAATTTTAAGTAGTAGGCAGATATTTCCTCTTCTCTCATAGGGGATTGGAGGACAAGAAACTGTTAGATGGACATTCTAAGTCAAAGGCAGAAATAGCTTTCATTCTCATGTTGAAGTGGAAAACAAGGAACCACTAGATGGAAGTTCTAAGTCATAGACAGATATGTTTCCCCTCTCTCGTGGCGGACTAAAGGACAAGAAACTAGTAAATGGACATTCTAAGCAGATATGACTCATTCTCATGGCAAACTGGAGGACAAGTGGACTGGTTATAGGGCATCTTGAGTCATAGTCAGATATGTTTTTTTTCTCATGGAGGATTGGAGGTCAAGTCTGCATCTAAAGTCACGAAAAGTAAACTGAAACCTGTCATGTTGACTGAATAATCCCAAAGTCCAGCTATAGTGAATGGAAGGTGGGTTTTTGTTTTTGTTTGTCTTTTGTGTGCTACACCTTTTATAAATGTTTCTTGCAACTCATGCACTTAAGCTGAAATATTTCATGAAGCTTATCTTAATTGGTAATCCCTCCTGTTACATAATTGTAGAACTACATCTAAATAAGTTATGTCTTAAGAAGTGACAATGTTTATTGACAATGTTTTTCTTGGCTCTTACACTGAGTCTATTCATTCTAACTAGTCTAACCTGTAAGGTCTAAGAACTATTAAATGAGATGTAGCATATTCTGTCATTAAAATTCTTGATGGGCACAGATTTAATAAGTTGTTTTAATCGAACAGTAGTAAACCAAGATTATTGTATGTACTTAATGTACAGACATTTCTCCACATCTTTTTGTCCAGTAAGCTTTATTTTTCTTATTTTGTGTTTAGTCATAAAACTAAAGGTTTGATTAAACATATCATTGTTTTTTTTTGTTTTGTTTTTTTTAGAAAAACTATTTCTCCTTTTCTTATCTTTTATTTGCACACATTAGGGTTACCCCCAACTGGGAGCTGGCAGGATCTGAAAGATCACATGCGAGAAGCAGGAGATGTTTGTTTTGCAGATGTGCAGCGAGATGGAGAGGGCGTAGTGGAATATCTCCGCAGGGATGACATGGAGTATGCTATACGCAGATTGGATCGGACTGAGTTTCGTTCACATCAGGTAAAAAACGTTAATGAAATTATGCATTTGTTCTTTGCTTCTAGACCGTGAGGGGAAATTAGATCTTTTTTTGTGTGTGTGTGTGTGTGTCTTTTTGTAGGGTGAGACCTCTTACGTCCGTGTGTACGAAGATAGAAGTAGTTCCAACTGGGGGGGTGGCCAGTCACGCTCTCGCTCCAGATCCAGAGGTCGCTACTCTCCTCCCTATTTTAACAGAGGGTCTCCCCCTCCTCGGTCTCCCCCTCCTCGCTACCAGTCACCTCCACGCAATGCTATGCTACGCCATAGCCCACCACCCAGGAGGCACCCGATGCCTCATCACAGCCCACCTCCACGCCATTTTCGATAGTGAGCTCATCACATTTACATAACGTGGAAGAAATGTTTTGCAATTCTGCATTTTATCTTTTTTTTTTTTTTAAACCCTCAGGCCTCTTTGTAAGAAACAGGGAAATGTCTTCATCCATACATTCCAGGTCAGGAATCCCACATCATCCTGCTCCTCCCCACAGCCTTGAGGTTATTATGTTTAACACCCATGCTTAACCTCAAAGCAGGATTGTATTTTGATCTTTCTACCCAGTGGTGCTAATCCTGGTCCTCCAGGACCACTATCCTGCTTCTTTTTGCAGAAACCTGTTAGGTCACCCATTCATTCAGATCATGTGTGTTTGAAGCAGAAAAACCTCTAAAACCTGCAGGATAGTGGCTCCTGAGGACCAAGATCTGCCACCCTTGTTCTAACCCCTTGGATGTTAATTTTTTTTTGTTTTAAATAATTATTAGTTGTGATAAAACACAGCGCTCATGTTGTTATTGAAAACAAATTACACAAATCTGTATCTGTCAGACTGCCCATGCTGTTGTTCAAGTTAATTTTACAAAAGTTTGTATCACTCTTAAATAGCTCTTCAGTTCAAGTCTAAACCTGTGAAGCTAATCAATAAAAATTAGTGAGCCTTTTTACTTCTGATTGTAAACCTTGTTTTTTTTTAATTTGTAAGTTAATTTAGGTGACCTGTAGGTGGAAAATAATTTGTATTTTTTTTTTCTTTACCAATAAAAAGTTTAATTTTACTGGAATAATTCCTTTTTTTTTTTTAAATCAAAAACTCTGCGATACCAGTGTTTAAAATTTAGTCTAAAGACAACTTAGTCATACCTGACCATTTGAAAAGTTCACAAAGCTTTTCTTCCCCTTCAAACTAGAGTCTGTGGGAAAGTCACACGTGTTCCTTAGATTGACCTTAAATTAACTTTGATCTATTTAAATAGCAAAGCAAGCAGCAGTTTGTGCCAGAGTGTCACTATATTAAAACAGTGCCTTTGTGACAGAAAATGACTGAAAACATTTTAAAATGTAAGCAAGAATATAATAGATACACTATTCAATTAAATTTGTGACTGGATGCAAAAAGTATTACATTTTCTCACACTAGTGCAATTATTGCTTCCAACTGTTATTTTAAAAAATAAAATAGACCTGATTGTGTTTCCAAGTATTTGTTACAGTGGGCATCATTACAGATTACAATTAGCAAGAACTATAGCTAAAACATAACTTTAATTTATAATATTAACCCTCATTCTGACCTTTTCTGAAGTTTTCTGGTGTTTTAAAAATCTGATGATTCTGTGATGTCCATGACTTCATACTGTACGAGTTTTAAAATAACAGAGCATGTGCGTACATATATTTTATAAACTCATTTAATTTGCAACATTTTCAGAAAAATACACAAAAGATGCAAAATATAAGATTTTTAATACACAATAAATTAATTATACTTAGTAACCATTTTAGAACACAGAAAAAAATAAATATTTCTAATTGTATGCTTTTTTTCCATATTATTTGACCAAACTCATACAGACATTGTATTGCATTTGTTAACAATGTACCAGCTTAGTGTTTGTACAATAGATCTGCATCATTTCAACACGTTTTATATCTTCTGACCACAATACACAGGTAGCGATACGCAGGCATGTTTGAGATCAGAAGGAGACACATTTAAACTTAAGCCACAATGAAACCAGCACAAGAGTTTTAGATATTTTGCATCTGTTAAGTGGCACACCTATTAGATTTAGTGTTTATTTATTATTGTCTCCCTTAAAAAATGGTGTATTGACATCAAAATCTATAGAGCATATACTGGCATTACATGTTCTACTTCATATTTCATCACTTGAAGCTGAACAGGTAAAATAGGACATAATTTCACTCTGCGTAGTGTATATTTGAGTGGAGTCAACACCAACCATCATTTAATATGTTTGAAAATCTTTTATTTTCTGAGCCTATCAAATTTGTAGGGGATAACCTTTGTCATTTCTTTTTTTAAAGATGATTCACCACCCAATACCCATGGGAAAACTGAGTTAAAGACCAGATTTTCAGACTAAAACAGCTTTTTCTTAACCATTTGCTGAGACTGAGCTCAGTTTACTGTATGTGCTACTCTTTACAAGAGTTATGGCAAATTCTGTGCATACAATCGTCTTTAACCCTTCTGTTGCTCTTAGGTCAAAATGATTCGAGGCCTTGGTAATCATCCGGTTTTGCTCCCCAAAATGAACTGTTAAGAAATAGCTCTAACGCTAAAGAAGACAGCTTTTGTTGCTATAATCTTGATGCATTTTGACCAAACTGTGTCAAACCCTTTTATTAGACAGTGTTCAAAACTGGAAGCCTGAATGATGCACAGAAAAGCCAATCCAGTTTTCATTTAAAATGTTTATTCTCAGATCTAAAATGTCAATTTCATCCTCAGAGCCTGTGTCTGTGGCCCTGAGACCAATCAAAACAAAATGGCTTCTAATCCTTCTGCTGCTGCTCTAAGCTTATGTGTCCTTAGCAAACCATAATATTTATGTTCACACATCTAGGGGTGGTACCTCTAATGTCAGCACTGAAATACCAGAAATCTACAGTAAACATTCAATCGCTGCTGAAGGGAGACATATTTAAAGAGACATAAATAACCTCAACCAATCACAAATTCTAAAATATAAGACTGTCTAAAATTCAGTTTATCAGTCACAACATTTCATTCAATTCCTTATGTCAAGAGATTAATCAGATTGTCTTATATTTTATAATTTGTGACTGGTTGCAGTTATTTTAAATATTTTCTAATTCTTTCACAAGACAAGAGAAAATCATATCAGCTTGTGATAAAGGATAATTTGTTTTATCTTCATTGACCTGGATTCACAGGAGGCAATCAAATGTATATAGCTACATATACATTTTAAGTTAACTTGTTTTTTTTTTCTTCTGACTGTTAAAACATTATCCTTGTAGCTGAGCACACATTTGAAGCAAATTAATTCACTTAAACTAGGAAGTGTGCCATTACGTCTTCTGGTAAACTGGGAGCACCACATGAAATAAAATGTGAACCATCTGTTCTTTCAAAGTAAATAAAGCTGGCACGGTGGGTGTTGATGTCAAGGCAAACACCAGTTCCACAGGAAATAAAATACAAAGAAACTGAAAGAAAATAATCTGAAACATTCTGTTTTTCTTAAATGAAAAGCTTAAAAGACGAGCGTGTAAAACTGGATTCCAGGAGGTGTGAATCCAGAAAAACTGAGGTCAGAATTTATGATTCACAGCATTTGCTGCCAATCAGTTGGGCAATAAAAACAAAGAAGCAAGATGGAGGCAAATCGCTGCTATAAATTCATTTTACCAATCACAACAGTTCTACTGATGTGTGAAAACAGAATCTTTCAGTGCTACACGCTAGTCAACGCATTCAGCTCGAGCAACCACACAAAAGTACATGTACATTTATGGTAAAAGTAATGTAATATATGACTGCAATAGCTATCTGAACAAGCTAATTTGAGAGATGAGATGCTTTTATTTGTCGTTCAACACAACATCAGGGATGCAACGTAGAATGAGACTGAGTTAAGAACACCCATTCAAGAAAACAAACATGAGACAAAACATGGGGGAACAGAATTCCAGAAAAGCATCGATCTGCACAAAAATACAATCTGACATCTGAGTCAAAGCATGAACATCAGCAGGGTGAATCACTCTTCATCCAATGCACAGAGGACGTCAGAGACAGAAGGAGCTCACAGAATGTGGATTTGGTCCGGTACCAGGGGAGATGTTTATGCCATGTCTTCAAAATCAAAAATGTGCATCCGACTTGTGTACAGAAATGGGGTGGTTAAAAACCAAAGCGTGTGATGCACAAAATGGCCCTTAGGATGCAACCCAACGATGAGTTTTAGCACAATCTTTTAAAAATGAACCCTCCTGCTGCCCCTTGGGTCCAAACAACTGTGTTTTTTACCCAAGAGCAGCAGGAGGGTTAAAAACCAAAACATCTGTTCACATCATATCTACTAGACCTGAAAATATTTCAAGTTTAGCACAAAATGTTTAACCATGGTAGCTACAGTTTCAGCTAAATAACAGCATTAAAAAAAACGGTGATTGATTAACAAGATGTGTAACTTAGTGATAGTTCAGATCTTTTAAAGTAGGGTTCGGTGAAAAAGTTGTGAATAATTCAAATCTTAGCTCTTTAAATGACCTCTGGAGAAAATACTTTAATTCAGACTGATTGATTACATCATAATCAAGATCACACAACCTAATAATTGACATAAATTTTTATGGGAATTTAAAAGCACCAATAGTGGTACCAACAGCTAGCGGTAACACTTCTGGTGCAGCCTGAGGCACTATCAGCAGATAGGTTATATTTGTTTCTAATTAACTATACAGTATAATGTAACACTGATGGCAGTGGAAATAGTTTTCTTGTAAAATTTTAAAGACTGGAGCTACTTCAAGTTTGCAATCTACTTTGTTCTTGGCCAAATGTGTTTCAGGTCAAAACTACACTTTTCCTTAAACTTTGGTTGTTCAAAAAGCTACCAACAAGAGGTAAGAGATTACTCATAACCTTTCCACAGAACCTAGAAATTGTCTTTAATGTCATCGTATGGCTCATATATCACACCAAACTATTCCTTTAAAGAATTTTTTATGGCAAGAAATAACAGATTTAAGAATTTGTTGTTTTATCCATTAAAAAAAACAATTAAATGTAAGGCTAAATTATTACCATCCTGAAGCAGAGTCAATTAGGGTACATTCACTGGGTTAACAAGAACACTCCAAAAATAAAATTCCATTGCCAACACCTCCTAAAGATAAAGAGGAGCAACTGAGAGAAGTTGTCTTACAACCATTTTTTTACAATGAGCAGCTTTAATCACTGCCTATAACTAATGTTAGTGTTTCTATTGGTATATGTTGCAGATATTTGAGACAATGGAGCACAACAAAGGATCATAAATTACAGCAGCCTGCATTACTTGTTTTCTATGAGAGTCTGGACTTTGTGGACCAGGTCTCGGGCCTTCATCAGGACCTGCCGGACGTTGTGCCGCTCTGCCATTTCTAAAAAGAGAAGATAGAAATGAGATCACAACAGTGATAATATCAGTTCCTAAATGACAAAACCACGTCTGCTCTGATTGGTCAGTTGTTAATTTAAAATGATGACACCTGTAATCATCTCCTCTTACCATTGAAGAACTTAATGATGTCTGTGAAGTCCATGTTGTTTTCCAAGATGATGTCTCGATACATCTCCACGAGCGCCAGGGCGATGAAGAGCACAAAGTGTTCAGAGCAGGTGTGCTTGGCCGCCCAGATAGTTTCCCACACAGAGAACACATCATCGTAAACCATTTCTGCTCAGAGAAGTCCAACAAAACAGATCTGAGAAAATTCTATTTCACGCAAGGTTAGGTTTGACCATCCCAGACTTCCCCATCCTACCTCTTTTGAAGTCGAGAAGAAACCAGCGATAACAGAAGTAGAAGTGGGTGTAGTCTCCATTCTGCTGCATCAGCTCAAACAGCTCAGAATCCAGGATCTGCTCAAAGAACAGCAAACTGTTGAAACCACACCGCAGCTTGGGTTAAGACATTTAAATGCAGCCTATGATCGTACAACATCCTGAAATATAAATCAGGCTGAGTCTCACTGGTCCTCCGTATTGTATGGATCTCAGTGAGGTTTCTGTGGACTGGGCTTACTCCAGCAAAATCCAACCAGGTTCCATTAGATTTGTGTTTTGTTTTGAGTTTTTGAGTCACTGTTAAGCTGTTTTTGAGTTGTTGTTTTTTTTTTTTCCAGACAAAGTTGCAAAAGAACTCATGCAGACATGTTTGTCCAGCAGTGTAGCAGCTCATCAGTGGTATGGTATGTGAGTTTGGGATGAATAAAGAACCCATATGAGCGGGGGCCTTGTAAGTGGGCCCATTTCTTTTCCTTTGACTGCTCAGAGCCAGGCAGTGGCCTAAGTTGTACAAAGAGGTCTCTAATTCAATGCCACAGGCATCACACAGACAGCGGTCATGGAGTCCAGTCCCCATTTTGTGGTGGTTGAGCAGGTTCTGCCCAGTTAGGACTCCAAAGGAGTGTACTTAAAAGTTTTTCTTGTCAGGGGGATGAGAGCTTTCCCAAACCTTAGATTTGGGCCATTTATCAGTTCCCGTGCCTGTCTACACTCCATCAGCTCCCTCCAGCAGATTAAGTGTGGACGTCTAATCCAGGCCTGTAGGGCAGTCCTACAGGTTGTTGTTGAGATACCTACAACAGGCTCTGGTTCTTTGAATTAGACCTGACTGCTAGCTTTGCAAGGTTGTCAGCTCTCTCACCACCATTAATGCAAGTATGTTCTGGTACCCATTTAACAGCAACTCATTAAATGCTTATGTAGAATTAAATAGGAAACCAAGATTTTTCCAAAGCACATTTATGAGTATGGAAGGTCTGCAGTATAGATCAGGAGGGAGGAAAAAAAATGAAAGTGACTGGGAGAAGCAAAAAGGAAGCAAATTGAGTAAGTTGGATACAGTTGCCTTGGCAACCTGATCTCATTGCCTCAAAAGTAGGGCTGCAATAAGCAGCCACCTTCCAGTGAATCAACTAGATTGCAACTTTTTCAGGAGTATTGGTGGGGATCTGTGCCAGCATCTAAAATGGGAGGAGAATTGCAGTAAAATGATCTACTATATTCATCACAAATTTAAAAACAAAACAATTTTAAATCAAAAATCGTATTTCCACTAGCTTTCATTAGTTTATTGTCAGTGTCTAATTTGATTGACCAGCGCTAAAAAACAGGTTCAGTTTCAGCCAGTTTTAGTAGTTTCTTTTCACAATGGTATGCAATAAATCACAGGCTGTCATTTTAACTGAGCTACAAAGCATGAACCTACTTGTATAAGTGAGCGCATGTTTGCAAAGTGAGTGTCCATGGCTCCCCCATGAGGAAAATTTTGGTTCATCCTCTTCATGAGTTCGGTGAAGCAGCTGAATGCCATCACCTCTGTAAAAAATGTTGCAACACATACAGGCAGATGCTTGACTAGGTGTCTGCTGAACCACTGGAATGAACTAAAATAAATGTTTTACTGACCGTCATCCAGAATAACCAGAAGGGGGGCCAGCAAATCACACATGCCCTGAACATAACCTATATCCAGATGCTGCCACACGTAACTGCAACAAACCAAACACATTTTTTTAAATTGAAGGCCTCATATTCATATCACGCTGAAAAGAAAGCGTGTCATTTTTCGTAGCTATGTGTTTAAACTCAGAGAGAATGCAAACCACAACAACAACATGTTTGAATTGGCAGAATTGTAAGAGAGAGAGAGTCATACAACCAGCACTGGGCTGAGAGATGCAGTTTATTCCAACAAACCACATGACACACTTCATATAACAGCCATCTTCCGGGTTTGACTCCGCCCTTTTTGCATTGCGTCCTGTGGGCCAGGCTACGGCAGGAATCAAAACCCTTAAACACGAAATTCTTAACCTAATGTTATAATGTTATAAACCCAATGTGTTGTGTGGAAAAAGGCATGTAACTACCTAAAATCATCATCATAAAAAATAGTCGCACAATAGTTTATAAAACATATAAAAATTCACCTTAAAAATAGAAATGTGTAGTGTATTAAAATCAGTAAGTAATACAACCGCATTAATTTCTTCAATTCACTGCTTTTTATGCCAAAGTTGTAGATCAGCTCATATTGAGAAATGATGAAGTTTTAGCCATTTTGGTCAAACCTTAATAATAACACTGCAAAATCTTATGCAACAATAGCATCACACCAAACTTTAGCTGATTTTGTGATATCTGCTGAGGCATAGCCATATTTGTATAGTTTAAGGTAGATTAGTTGTGGTATCTAGAAATGTTCTGAATCCGAAAGTTAATCATTCTGAAAGTTTCATTAAAATCCACCCATGGATTCATGGAATATTTCCTAACAGACAGAAAGGTGATTTAAATAGTTAATGCCAAAGTTTTGAAATAAAACCTTGCTCTAACAGTCATCCCTTAGCGTTAGAGTAGGAGATCAATCTAAGCTACTGCTGTAGCAAATTGTAGCTCATTATCAGTAAAAATAACTGAATCTTTTTCATTTGTTTTCAAATCATTTTCTAAGATTTTTCTCCTGCGGCGTCCATCTTAAATTGGTTAGCTTGAAGTTATTTAGTTAAGGATGTACAGTACATCTAATAATAAAATTTAAAAAAGGGATGTACATCTAGTGATACTTCCTATGAGTTTCATTAAAATCTGCTCTGCAATGCATTAATTATATTTTGCTAACGGTACAAACGAACAAGAAAAAAACTACAGATAGATTTTACTTTCCTTTTGGAAACAAACCCTCACAAGGTATTTGACATGTTCACCTGCACATGATGTTATGCAGCTTCTCCAGGTTTTCGGGAGTGAAGTACCAATACGTTCGATCACAGCGTCTCACATCTTTGTCGATGCGATGCAAGTTGATCAAGTACATGTCCAGCGTCTCTTGCTTAAGAAATAAAGACAACATCTGTTGTGTGTATGTTTATGGCAGAAACAATGCAAGGTTTGTCATATTTGATACTCACAGAATAAGTTTGCTCTTCTGAGGATTCTTCATATTTGCCACCTCCCATGTCTGTAGACTCCTGTTCAGTCAGGACATTGTCCATCTCTGGCTCGTCCTCCGAAAGGCCCAGATCAGTGACCTCTGGACTGGTGTTACAAGCCGTGTCCAAATGGTGATCTTGGACAAAACTGTCGGATGCCATTTTTTCTCTCTGCGCCAAGGGGACCGGAGGGGCAGCGAGGCCCACCAAAGGCCTGGCCCTGATGTCCTCTGAAGTCACACAGGTTATCCCTGCAGGAATGTCCTCCATTTCCAGAGCAGAGGGAGAGTCGTCGGAATCGGCCGTGTCAGGAGACTGCCGAGAGTGAGACAGGGAGAGGCCGCCCCTCGATGCTGACTGGAGAGCATTCAGAACTTGTCTGACTGGAGAATTTGAGCCGGGCTTCTCAAATGGCATCTCTGCAGCTTTTTTGGTTTCGGCAAAGTCACAAACTGTTGTTTCTGTGTTTTCGTTTGTTTTACTTTGTGAATCAATGTTTTCTCCTTCGACATCCCTGTTCTTGTTCACTTGAAAAGCTAAGGTCTGCCCGAGGGGAGGTGCTTGGAAATATTCATTATGGATCTCCGTTTCCAGCTTCAGAACATTAGTATTCTCTGGAGCAGATTTCACATTCGTATTTGTATCGACTGCTTTTACAACTACATGAGTCTGAGTTTCTTTATTCTCAGCTTCAGATGTCTCCTCTAGCTTATCTTTTAGTGTCATTGCAGCTTCTCCACTTTCTAAATTTGTCTCCATCTTCTTCATTACAGCCTCTTCCTCAGGAACTGACGGTTTCCCATCTTTTTGTTCTGATTCACATGGAATGAAATGACTTTTTCCCGACTCTAAACCAGCTGTAGTTTCACCACTGAAGGCTTCTGGAGTTTTGTCGGTCTGCTGAGAGGCTGAAGGTTCAGCTGTTGACTCAGTTTTGAGAGGATTTTCGGAACCTGGGTTCTGGTTTGACACATCAGGGGAAGAGGACTCGCAGGAGAAAAACTGTGGACCATCTGTGATCTTCACAAGGCTGCTGTGCTGCGTTTCTTCTACTTCAGCTATGGATTCAGCCTCGACTGATTCAAATACCTTGTAGCAGATAGGAAAAACAAAGAACAAGAAAATTATTTTGAATCCTGTATTGAAAAGAGCTGGTGTTAAGCTTGTATTAAGAAGTCACCTTGTATAAATTTAAAACAATTTTACTCCTACTAAAATAATCCCTCTAAGTCATTCTCTGAACACTCTGAATTGTGATTGTCTGTTTCTCTGTGGACATATTTCTGCTGTATTTACTATTTTTTTAAGTATTTAGACAAACAAAAAATAGCAATCTATCACTGAAAAAATTAAATATATTATGACTAAGAATAAGACTAGAAGCTGGAAATAGAAGCCACAATATACAAAGACCCCTTAGTGGCTGGCTGCAGTAAACATTTTAAGCCCCGCCCCTCCAAGTAAACAAATGGGACATTTGACTAAAAAAAATTAAATACAGTTGAATCTTTTCCCTTTTCAGGGGATTATTTTTGTTGGTTTTAAGCAGTTCTTGCCCTGCTGTATATTCGAATTTGTTAATTTTTTAAAACATTAAGTTTCAATTACATTTTGAGGCTTAGAAGAAGTTTCAAGTCACTGTGATTGACAGGGCGACAGCCTGTCTGAGAGTTGGGAGGGCAGGAAAGGATGGTTAAATCACATAAACTTTACATTTCTGGAAACAGTATTTGGTTTTTAAGTTTTAAAGTTGATTACCAGTCTGGGGCAGTTTGATTTTCATTAATTAAAATAAAAAAAATTTCCAAGATAAGTATACAACAATGTTTATAAATATTAAGTTAAATTTTGTCAAAGGAAATATTTTAAATTAGTTCATTTTTGTTGCATTTTACCGAAACAACAAAAAAATTTTTCTTTGAAAAAAAAAAAGTTTTGATGTTCATGCAAAAAAAAAACTACCTGTGCACTGCTGCTGGAGTCACTTTGTGAGTGGACATTCTGTTGGTCTGAGCTGCTACTTAAAGACGACTATAACATCACACACAAAAAAAAAAAAAACACAGAAATGTAAGTTTGAAAATTTCCTCATCATACTATAAAATATGCAGTTTTATATGTGCTACATTTTAATAAGTGTTGACTTGCATCTGTGCTGATGGTGGAGTCCCGTTGCACAGGTCCTCGTTCCACGCTGGCACCAGACGAACACCTCGCGAGGGCCTCTGCGTGCTTCTCCCTCTCCCTCTGACGGACGATGACCTCACAGCCCTGCCACTCCTTCACAGTCTGTTCGTACATGCTTCGCATCTTCTCATCAATCTGAACCACAAAGAACACAAGATTCTAAAAGATGCCAGGGTGCGTGGAGGGATATTTAAACATCGACATGAAATACCTCTAGCCTGCATTTCTCGCTCATGTTGAACTGATAATGTCCCAACAAGAAGGGCCAGACGTCTTTGCGAAGCGACGGGGCCACTCCACCAAAATACACAAGCCTGTGTATCTCCTTTTCCTCATAGGCCTAAAACACAAGTTTTTTTTTAAATTAAATAATATATATTAAAGTATTAATTATTAATAACAACATGGGAATCTTACAGAGTTGTCCCGGAGGAAACTGGTCCAAACTTCCACAGTGAGGCCACCTCGAGCGTCTTGCGGAACATCAGGATCAACTATGACGGTGTTGACCAATGCAGAAAGATGCGTACGGACTGTGGACAAGTGGCGACAGTAAGCAAGCCCTGTGCAAAACAGAGATAATGAGAGTTCATGATCAGTTCTCAATAACCATCTTATATTAAAGACCTTATTGTCCCATATTTTCTGGACAGAGCACGTCATTTTCATTCTGCAGGTTTACTTGTTAGTTACTAGAGTTTCTAAAAGGAGAATGAGAGGCAGAGCTTTCAGTTATCAAGGTCCTCTCTTGTGGAACCAACTTTCAGTTTCTGTCCATGAGGCTGACATTCTGTCTACTTTTAAGACTAGACTGAAGACTTTCCTCTTTGATAAATCCTATAGTAAGGCTTAGGTTTCCTGATTCATTCCAGAGTTATTCCTCATTTCTGCTGCTATGGGCTTAGACTGCTGGAGAACAAACTGACCACATTTCCTCACTCTGCTGTTGTCTTTAGTCTCTGTCCTCTACATGTTTGTTGTAATTATTTCTATTAATAATATGTTTTCTTTGTTTCTCTTCCAGAAGAAAAAACATCCGGACCAGTTATTTGTGTCTCTCTGTGTCTCTTTCCTGTCCCCCCAAACCCAGCTGGTCGAGGCAGATGACCACCTGGTTCTGCTGGAGGTTTCTTCCTGCTAAAAAGGAGTTTTCCCTTTCCACTTTCTCCAACGTGTTGCTCAGGATAGTAGACTGTGATGAACTGAAGAATCAACACAATCTGCTAGCTTCATTAGAAAGATAACGTTTACTAATTGGTGTTTTATAATGTATGTCACTATTTTTGTACAGTGACTTTTGTTGTGAATTGTCAAATGAGACTAGATGAGACTTTAATAATTTGCAAATTCTTAAAGCGTGAAACAAAAAACAAAAAAAGCTGTAAAAACTCACATCCATAGAATGCACGGGAGATTATTTGGTGTTTCATTGTGTCACAAAGGAGCTTTATAGGAGCCCTGGAAAAGTTGGAAAAGGACAAATTTAGTCAAGTGGAATAATTTGAAAGTAAATTAAAGCCAATCTGAGCTTTACCTCTCATGATTACATCCATTAGGCAAAGAACCATCAGAGGAGCCATTCTGTGAGCAGGAGGAGCACGAGGACTTTCTGGGGGTTGGTTGCCACATAGTAACACCCTGATCCATCATCTCCAGAGGCACTGAGAAGCATAATGGCTCTTATCATTACTGTTGCTATTAATGACATTGAAAGAGAGTCGTTAAGAATCAAGAAAACAGAAAGAAACTGGGAAAAAAAACACGAGAGGTTGGCAATGAACTATGAGAGAAACAATGTCCATGCAAAGACTAAAGTGAACACAGACAAGAACTCTAGTGGTTTAACATTGGACATAACTTGAGTACAAAGACGTACACAGGTGAAAGAAAAATAAATAATCTGAAGTGAAAGCAATCAATCTTTGAAGATTCTTTATTGAATTATCATTTAGAGGCAGAGTAGGAAGACACTTACTGAACTCCATCTGAATGCCGGGAAAGATGATCCGAAACACATAATCGGTTGCTTCATCGTCCTCTTTATCCGATACAGAATCACATGAACTGTGGGGACTTCTCTTTCGCAATTTGGGGAAAACCTTTCCCTGCAAGAAAAAGCAAAGTATTCATATACCAAGTCTAAACCATATACTGTTTGAAGTAATTTTTTTTAAATACATGTAATAATGAGTGATTAAGGCTAACCTTTCCCCTTTGATTCCAGAGTGGAGGGTCCAGCTGACCATGAGGAAGCAGGCCGGTCTCGAGGCATGTAAGAAACTGCAGCAGGTGACCCCCTTTGGGAAAATGCAGGGGAGGTCTCTGGATTCCATCTTGGCTCACCAGCACTACTGTCCCACCACAGTTCACTAGATAAATGAGCATAGTAAAGTTTAATAACAACTAAAGTCATATGTATTGGGGGGGGGGGGGGTCGTGTGGAAAATTTTGTTTATGATACCTTGCTGATGACAGTGGAGATATACAATCTCCTCCAAACGGATTGTCATAGCATAATCCCAGAAAACACTGAAGAAACATGGGTAATTAGAAGGCTGGATGGGTGATAAAGTTTTTTGTTTTTTTTTTGGTAATGGCTTGTGTTTTAACCTCTTTTCAGAATCTAGCTCTCCAACGTTGCCATTCATCAGCTGATTGGGAGTCCACTTCAGGGTCATGACATCTGCAGTTTGATGAAGAGAGAGGTAACCCGGTATGGCTTCCATCCCATCTTTCTGCAAGAACAAACCAACCCTGAGAAAACTCAACACTTTTTCATTGTAGCACCATAAAATCAGAGCAATCCATTGTTTTTCTCAGAGACCAAACAAACAATGAAAGAAAACTGCTACACACCGGCTGAACCAGAACGTTGTTCTTTCCAAAGAGAAGCGTGGCTCTGGAGTTTTGGTGTAGTGATTCAACATATTCTCTGGCACACAGAAGAGGTCGATCATCCATGCTACCACTGGACTGTCTCTTTTGGATCTGAAAGTTCAAGAAATCAGAAAGATTGTACATGCCAAATCCAAAATGCAGGACTAGTTTTCTGAGTTCTTCATCTATCCTACCAGGGCAGGCCTTCTGGAGGGAGAGTCCTGCCGACAGTGGCCACTGTGGATTCGATGCCGCTGTACAAGCTCATCAGCTGATGGATCGGTCCAGAAATGATCAGCAGTCTTAACTTTGGTGTACTCCAAAGCACAGGGGCCAACTGTAGAACAAAGTTAGCAGGTGTAAACCAGAACTCTGAATGGTTAAATGTCTAAATTGAACGTTGGCAGTAAGAGAAAGTACCCAGAAGAGATGCAAGGATCGGTCCATCCACAGGATCCATTAGCATGGCTCCTTTGTCATAAAACGCACTGAAGCAAATCATAACACGACATACACTTGCAGGAAACAGATCAGTTTTAAAGTAGACATCTCAAACTTTTAAACCCTTCCTTTTCACATTTAAATCATTCACTTGTGGTCTATATAAAGTGGAACTACAATGCTTTGGTCTGAATTTCTTCTTATTGTAACTTTATCAGCCCCGTCTTTCACCCCCATTTCTGGTGTGTGCCTCAAAGCAGCTTGGGTTGTTACTGTTCCTTTAAGAAGATTCAAGCCCCACCCCCTCCGGCTTCCAGACTAGTCCACTACTGTTGCGGGGGGTGGGCGTATGTTTACTAACTTGTAGAAATGTTTAATTTACAATTTAATTAAAAGATGTCAGCAACAGAAGATTTAATTCAAATTAAGAGGAGGAAATTGTAATTGGTAAGTTTAGACCTTAATTGGCAATTCCATCGCAGATAATTTGACATAATAGACTCAGGAAATGTAATAGAAAATAGAGAAAACTGAACAAGCTAAAAAAATATGACCCAAACCGAATATGAAGATATTTTTTCAGCACCAGGACAGACTAAATTAAACTTTTCTGCATGCCTAGAGACTCTCTAAATACACAACAAATGCTAAAAATGTGGATTTTGCATGCTATGTCCCCTTTAAAGGGGTAAATAATCACATTTCTGCTTTGAAATAACTTCAGTTTCAGAATATTGTAATTTTGTTTTCAAAACTGGAGACTCACAAATGCGATAATTAAGTAGCAACAATACCTGCTGTTTTCTACCAAGTACAGAACGATCCTGTCCAGGAGTTTCTCCATCAAAGCTGTTCGAATCCACAGATGTTTCAGTGCCTGAGGAGGAAGGTTGGGCAACTTGGACAATCGGCTGCGATCATTACTCACCGAGGAATTGTTCTGCTTGCTAATGTAAATAATGAAGAAACAGAAAAAAATATGATTGATACTGATGTGAAAAAAAGAATAGATGCAACGTAGCACTAAATATTTTGGTGAATCAAAAGGGAAATTTCACCCCTTTTATCCAATTCAACAATCAATCTGGATGTGAATTTGGGGTTTTCAATTGGCTATTGTTAAAGTTTCAACTGTTTAGTAGAAGTTTTCAGGTCATAACCTTACTTTATAACTCCTCATCAGATGATGATGCTACACCACCATGCACACTACTAAAACAATGTCTTTGGGATTCTTTAACTCATTTATATTGATTTAACAACTGAAACTTTGTCTCACCTAAAAAACACAGTGTTCCTGCAAAACCGTAAGACTGGGGAGAGCTATTTTAGTTTGAATGCCTCTCCCTGGTTGAAAGAGTCTCACCTGTTTTCAATCAGCTGCTCCAGCTCCTGGACCTTGCGGCAGAGCTCCTCGGCAGGAGAAAAGCTCTTCGCCACCTTCATAAAGAGTGCAGCCACCTTGTTACTGCACAGCAGGCCTGCAATACGCCGTTTCAACCCGTGCAGCACACACGCCTCTACTACAGCTATAAACACAGAATCACAAGGAACTTCGGTTAATATGTGGTTAATATGGTTTCCTTTACAGCTCCATTTAAGACACTCTTATGTTTTTATGTCAAGGGTAGAATTTAATTAGAGCTTTATCAAACCTTGATGCATTTTTAATAATAATAATATTAAATGTGAAAGGCAAACACAGGTGACACAAGTAGAAATAGACTGAAATCAGCAGTGGCTGCGGTTGCTAGGATATAAGGGAGCTGAATCACATACGTCTCACTTCTTGTTAGTATCAACACCTTTCAAAGGCGTCTCCTTTAATATGTAGAAATCCTGAATTGATCCAAACACCCAGATCACTGAATAAAAATCTACATGGCTATAGAGAGGAAATCACACATTTTAGTGTCTGAGCAAACTGGACAGAAGCCTTTGGAACATATGAGGATAAAATTGTAGGAGGTGATAGGTTTTCGAATCACTGTGACGTCAACCATCAATTTGAACTGTTGTAGTGAACAATCAGACTTACAATGTACAGTTTACCACACAAGATACAAATGAACAGATTGAATTTAAGTAGAAAGAAAATTAGTATTTTTAAATTGTATATATATATATATATATATATATATATTTGAAGATGTATGCTTGGTTTAATATCCATCTCCTTATTTATGTCATTGTTTGAAGCTTTCACTCTCATCTAAAAGCCACAAAGATTATCAGCAGAAAAATATTTACCACAGAAGGATATGATGTGGCTGCTGTCTGCATGCACAAATTTCCTTGTTACGGCTTCTTCCATGATTTGTTTGACCTAAATGAGAGAAGTACACATTAAAACATGTCTTAATTAGTCTAAATAAAATTAGATTTATGATGACAAAGATGCAACATTAATCACAGTCAGCAACGAGAAACTTCATGGCAGATGCCTTTAGCCATCAGCCTTTGGATACTTTAAGCTAGCCTTTTGCTCTTTAGCCAGTGTTGCTAGATACTGTATATGATAATTATTATATTTAATAGGGTCTGATCACATGTGCTTGTGCTCAACCCCACTTCTTCCTGTATGCAGGTTCACCGATTACAACTCATCTTACCCCCAACATCATTGGCTGAGAAAGCACACCCTCATTTAGCACATATGATAGTTTGGGTCATACTAGATACAATAATTTTAAAAAGTACAAAAGTACAATATTTCATTATTTTCTATTTGGCAACCCGGGCTTCAGCTTTAAGTTAGCCTTTTGCTACTTTTTGCTAGCTCTTTATCAAGGCCCTACAGACTCCAAAACTTTACATTTAGGCTACAGTCATTCACCCATTCATACACACAATCACACACTGGCGTTTACACAGGAAGTTTACACCTTTTTTCCCCTTTATCCTGAAATGCAACAATTTATAAGTGTCTTTCAATGAAGATGAAGACTGAATTCCAATCAATGGTGAGTTGCACTGCTTCATGTGTCAGATTCCAAAAACACCACATATATTTGGAATAATGCACCAAACTGTTGCTCAGTATTAGATGTTCTCCATTTCTGCTTTAAATAAAATCTGCTTTATAAACCAACTTTTACTCATGCTTATCATTCTCTCAGTTAAAACAGACAAAAAACAAAAACAAACAGCACTGAAAAGAACTTTTAAAGATGGCACTTTTGTAAAAAAATATTGTTCATGTTATGATTCTTAACTAGACATCTCATTATAATTACTTTTATAGGGATGCTCTGTTTGTAGAATGGGGCACCATGAAAGAACCCAATCCAGATTGATTCATTCCAAACAGTGCAATTAATCAACTGATAGTAGTTACAAACAAATTTTGCTTTGTAACAATTAGCCATCTATAATAATATGTGACCCATCACATCGAAACAAGGATTAAGTCTAAAAGTGGGACGTGGAGAAAAAGGCAGATATAGTATTTTGAGTAAAATGTTTGCAAAAATTGCATTTTGTCAAAATATAATGAATAAAGGCTTTATCAATGTAACATTTGATTGAATTGTCTGTAAAATAATTTTAAAAAATTTCTTTCAATAACTTTTTGATCATTAGCAACAAAAAACCTTATTTTGATGAAAAACACATTAAAATTTTGAAATATTCCCTGTGAGGCAGCAAAGATTTTTTTTTCTTTCCAGCTGGGAAATTTAAATGTTAAAATGATATTTGAGGTTTCCTCTTTATAGTAACATAAAAAAAAATTCTTATTAAAATTATAAACAATTAGGATCATAACCAACAAGACAAATTAAGTCATATTTCTGGATCCACTTAAGATATCAGGATGATCCAGGTATCCAGGTAGCTTTTAAAGCCACAAATCTGAAAATGTAATTATCTCATTTTGACCAAATTTGACTTAATCCTCACTTTGATGTGATGGATCACATATATAGATCAAATCTAAGCCCCTCCCTGCTGCAGAACCTGAGCTACAAGAGCCATGGATGTTTTGTTTTTTTAAGAAGCTATGAGTCACAGGTGAGGGCGAGCTTGAACACAATAAAAAGTCTGGAATCACCAGGCTCTGTTTGCAGCAACTCAAACCCCTTATTTTCTTCTTTTTTATGGGATTAAAATTAGCAGTTCAGATGTTAGCTGTACTTTTTATTAGATTTATGTGCTAAAGCCAACAAGCTGCAGTTTGGAGCGGAGGATGGGGAATAAAATAAAACAAGGTCACACCTTAGAGGTTTTAGTGATGCTTATTTGAGTTGTTCAAATAAAATTAGCTCTTGCATTAGTGGAAACAAGAATCAGTGCAGGGCACTGTGGTTTCTCAGATCATCATCACTATCGTCATCATTATCATCCCCATCATCGTCATCACCAGTTCACCATGCAGCAGTGAGAAGCAGACTGATCTGCAGCAGCCTTTAACATGAACTGTGGTTTTCTCTTGCAAGATATAAGGTGCGTGAGTGTGTTTTTGGTTCTTTTTTATCACCAACAGGCCTGTAAAAGCCCATGATCGGCACACACGCGCATACACGCACACACACTCTCAGTAAACATGAACTGAGGTAAGCAAGAAAAAGCCACGAACCTCCTTCTTCACATTGCGGAGCAGTTTCTGACGCGTCTCGGCCTCTGTCACGGAAGAAAACATGATGAATGATGAATCAGTCAGATGCTGGCGGGAGGAGATTAATGCTGATGTGCGGCCGTACCTCCCATCGCTCCGGGGCGGACACGCACGGATTTTACTAGAGAGTCACAATCCTGGAGGGGGGAAAAAGCTATTAGACGAACAGCAGATAGGTTCCTGGATGCACGACGTGTTCTCAGGGACTAAATTAAACCTATCTGCTATCTCACCGTGAACCACCACCCCTTTAAAGGGCCAACACACACACGCACCAGGGGCGACACCGAAAGGGTGGGCTTAGGGGGTGGTGTTTACTCCCTGTCTCTTTGCAAAATATTTTGGGAACTCCAGAACAGGTTTTATTAAAAGTCACGCAGTGAACATACTGTGGCTGTGTCTCAAGTCAGGGACAAAAGGGTAAATGGACTGTACTTGTATAGCGCCTTTCTTTCCGCCTAGGATATTCAAAGTGCTTTATCCTACAATCTGTATGGGGTGCCTAGTGTAAAATGAAATGTTAAAAATTTTTCTAACATATTTTTCAGTATTTAGCTCACTTTTTGAGTGTTCATATTTTTCTAGTAACATTTCATTGTTATTTAGCTCACAGTTCTTACATTTAGCTAATTTTTTACTAAATGTTAGATTTAAATGTTAAAAAATATGTTTAATTATTAAATCTCAAATCTAAATGTTTAAATCAAAATGTAAAAGTTAAACCTTAAATGTTGAATTTCACATTTAGGTATTTTGGAATGGAATGCAGCCTTTGCTGTCCACTCATGTTATGATGTCATCATCCTGAGACAATAGCAACCGCTAGCACTCCAATGCAGCTAAAGCTTCACTACAAGACATCAAACTTGCAGTTATGGCTGGTGCCTGAGCTGCACTTCAAACTGCTGGACCACAGGTACCACCCATATTGTTTTTTACAAACATATTTTGAATTTAGATTTTAAATATAACAGCGTTAGTGGCGGGTAGCGGTGGCTAGAAGCGGCCATTGTTGAGGTTTACTGTTTAATATTTAGAATCTAAATTCAAAATGTGTCCCATTTCGTTGGCTCCTTCTCATGTGGCCTACAAATGCAACCTTCAAACAAAGGATGCATCTGACCATCCTATGTGATCGACAATATCTCAGGATTTACAACACTGTCAGCCATTTTTACAGTTGGATTGCCAGTCACACAGACAAGTGTGCTTCAGCATCTTCTCCAGGTACACTTTCCTGTGGCAGAACAGGCTACACAGCCTTACACGGTTGCTAACTCAAATCCAACAGAGGACAACTGGAACAGAGCTGCAAGTATTACTACTAAAGGCAAAGTAAAATGGGCAATTAATATGTTTGACCCATTCAAAGCT
>JARVJO010000140.1:13313635-13325547 GCA_031762555.1 Cynodonichthys magdalenae | reverse complement strand
TGTAGCATAAAGTGTAAACGACTGAGTAAAATAAGGATAAGGCACTGGCTTAAACATAAAAGTCAATGCATTTTTTGACCAAATTGACTAGTCATGATTATGTCGACTATTATAGTCGACATAATCGTGACTAGTCGACTAATTGTGGCATCAACACTCTTTGGTAAGCTAGTAACATGCGCAGTAGAAGTTTCCTGTTTCACCACCATAACTGCTTTAAAAATAAAATAAAAAGAATGATGGGGTGGAAAACCTGTTTTTTTTTTTTTTCTCCTGGTCCTTATTTCAGAGGTTTAAATAATCGATAAATATTGATACCGACTGATATGAAACGCTTTTATTGTGATCCATTATTCAGCCACATCACCCAGCCCTTATCGGTTCATTTCCGTGATTGTAATTTGCAGCCAAAAGATTTATGCAATAAATAAATTAGAAAAACTGCAAGTATTTACTGTAACATAGCACTGTTCCTAATGTAACAGTCTGCATACTGACTGTTGTAAAAGTCTTAAATCATTGTCATTAATTTTAACAATATGCTGGAGTATCTCTTACATATGTAGACTTTTTTATATTAAACCCTTATGAATCAGTTTATTATTAAAAAGCCACCAATATGTGAAGTTGTTTACTTTATAACTGTTAACTTACTGTAAAAATTGTTAAACATCAGCTTTACAGATAACTCTGCACATTGACATTGTATGTGTGTGCTAGTAATGATGGTAATTTATCTAAAAGACACAAGAACAGACTTTCATTGTTGGGGTCCTCAAAAACTCTTAAATTATGTTTCTTGTACCTTTTTATGGACATAACCTTGTACAAGCAAGTGTATTTGTGTAGACTAGATAAGCTGAAAAAAGGGGGTGGCACTAATTATTAATAATATAATAATAATAATGATTTAGACTGTCAAAGTTGGTGTTATTATTATCACTGAGCTAGGTATAATGGGTAAGAGAGACTGAATCTGTATCTCAACTCAACAGGTAAATGCTGCCTGAAAGAAGAAAAATAAAATTGTGGTTATGAAAATGATAAAGATCACAAGGTTTGAGGTATTAAATAAAAAGCAGTTTGTATTTCTTTAAAAGTCAGCGTGAATTTTGGATTATGTGAAACTTTACATTCTTATAGATCAATTCATTGTAGTTAGAGCTCCCTCTAGTGGAAATAAATATTTCCAGTATTATAGTCGGTTCTTTTTGGTTTGTCACATCTGTAGGTTTATCAAATATTGTTGCTGCGATAAAGATAATTAAATTTTTATCTTTTCTCTATTCTTTATCCAACTTTTAGATTCATGTGAACAAGATGCCACTGAGCAGTTTACCAGCCCGGAATGGCCCGATCAACCCTCCAGCTCCTCCCAGGGAACATTTAAGGTGTCCATATGCAGCAGCGACAAGAAGAGCTCCAGGAGGAAAACTAAAGGCAAGATTAGGGAGACTCCAGTCTCTGCTTCATTTGTCGTGCAGGCAGATCAAACAGGTGAACAATCATGTGCCAACACATCCCCTGAAATCTCACTTCCTGTAAACGCACAGTCTAACATGAATGAAAATGGAGCCATTGACCTGTCGCAGCCAGCGTTGTTTTTTGACATGGTGATGAAGTCCATACAAACTGATGGAAACTTCATTAAGACTGAAGATGAGGAGAACGAGGCGCTGCCTGGTCCTGATAATTTGCCTCAGCCACAACTGAAGCAGGAGTTGGGATATGAAAAATCTGACATGGATCCAGAGGAAGGCAGCTCACAGGAGGTGGAGCGAGAAGAAATGTCTAATCAAAGCGATTCGGCGGCGGAAGAGTTTCTAGAAAAGGTTAACATTTTTAGCTGTGCCGCCTGTCCGGAGACTTTTACAGATGAAACGTCGCTCAATATCCACCTCAAGACTCACAGTGGTGAGGAAACTCATGACTGCAGCATCTGCGGAAGACGCTTCGGTCGGATCAACCTCCTCAAATCTCACATGCGCTCCCACTCGGGAGGAAAAGCCTTCATCTGCAACATCTGCAACAAAGCATACACTCACGCCCGTCAGCTCAAGATTCATAAAAGCAGCCACACCGGAGAGAAGCCATTCTCCTGCTCGTTCTGCAGGAAGCGTTTCAGCGCGCACAACCTGCTCAAAGCCCACATGCGGACCCACACTGGAGAGAGACCTTACGTGTGCCGGCAGTGTGGCAAAACTTTCAGCAACCCGGGGAACCTGTGCATACACAGGAGGCTGCACACCGGCGAGAAGCCGTACTGCTGCGCCCACTGTGACAAAAGGTTCAAAGTCCTGGGCGACCTCAAGATCCACACCAGGACCCACACCGGAGAGAGACCATACAACTGTGAGATCTGCAAGAAGACCTTCAGCCAGATGAGCCACGTCACGATCCACATGCGGATCCACACAGGAGAGAAGCCGTTCAGCTGCGCCTACTGCACCAAGAGCTTCAGCCGCTCGGGTCACCTGAAGAGACACGAGCTGCTGCACACGAAAGAGACACTGTTCCCCTGCGCTCAGTGCGGGAAGGCCTACACCGACAAGTCCTCGCTCAAAAAGCACATGAAGTCGCACGCGTCAAAGGAGCTAAAGGAGGAGAGCGAGGCGAGCACCAGTGAGGCTGCAACAAAACCGCTTGAACCTTAACCTGAACTGTTTCCTGACACGATCAAAATCTAAGTTGGAGATGAGGAATCAAGTCTAAGATGAAGTATCAAATATGGTTAAAATACACTTTCATCCAGTTTGAAGTACTTAAAATTTATATTTTTCAAATACTATATTGTTTTTGTCAGTCTTGAAATAGAGAAAACGGTTGCTTCTATCTGTTTTCTTTGTGTTTAGTTCACAAATTAGTTTTCTGGCTTCCAAAAACTCGTTTGGGTTTTAATCTGTTTAAACTGGAGTAACTGGAATATTTGCCAAATTTCAATCTAAAACAGAGGTGGGCAGCAGGTTGTTCCAGAGGACCTTTATGATTTATTGAAAATGACTTTAGAGTCTCACTGAGTTGATGGGGCCCAATTGTGTTTCCTGCATCTATCAAATACAAAAAAAATCATTGTTTAACTTGTGACATTTGTTGCATCTCTGATAATTGTTGATTGCTTTGTAAATATGCTCTTTCTGATACACATCTACACTTTGAAATGCTCTTTTTTGTTGTTTGTTTTCCCACTGAGGACAGTTTTGGAGGACATAGGACATTCTTGATTGGAATGTATTGATACTCCTTTAGCATATTATTATACATGATTTCCTGTGAATTGACGCTAGGAACAGTTCATTTAATCAACTCTTTGTTGGTGGAAAACAACTGCAATCCCTGGTAATCTCTAACTTTAAGTTTAACCTTGCAAAATTTAGGTTTATACAATGAACAACTTTCAAAGGTGGTATTTATTTAATCAGGCAGAACATTAAGAACAAATTCTTATTTACAATGCTGAGCTTGCAAACATTCATTCAGTTTTTGTCAGTATTCACGATATAGCTCTAGTAGTTATAAATATTTTAAGGATGTCAAGGACCAGATGGCAAACATGGTACAGTGATCGCTTCTGGACCTTGCTGTATTTTGGCCATGTTTGCCTTAAAACCATACTTCGAACAGGTCGAGTGGGATAGAGAATTTTGTTTTTGACCGTTTTGTTTTTCCCTGTGTTGTCATCTTTATTTTTTTTTATTTATCAAACAGACCAGAGTGGCCTATCATGTTTAAAGCTTGTCATATAAGAGCAAATCTTCTACAACCCAGCCTCAAACTTTGACATTTTACAGTCAAAGCCTTAAACACAGTAAAATGCAATGTTTTTTTTTTTAATTTAAATTAGAAACAATGGTTTTAGCCAGTAACCATGAGTTGGTTATTTGGTTTAAAGCAGCAGAACCTTGTGACCCAGATTATATTTTATTAGCCAAGAAACAAGAATTATGACAAAAACAAACTGTCCTGTTATAGTCGAATCATGACAACACATTTTATTTTTAAAGGTTACAGCAAATAAATGTAGTTTGCAATTATTTCTAAATGATTTTTTCTGGAAAATATCTCGAGACCTGTAACTTTACATTTTTATGACCTATGATCGGGGCTCTTAACCCTAACTTAACCAACCACTGGTTTAAACATTTACTTGTTTAATGACCAGCTACTAAATGAACCTTGATTAAAGATTTAATTCAGGCTGAAGTTTGGTCATAAAGCTGTAGTAATGACTTCATTGAAAAACTCTACTGCTCATGTAGTTTCCTTGTGCACAACAAATTAACACAGATGAATGTTCTGTGGGTGGTTCTAGCATTTAATCTAAATCTCCAATGGTTGTAGTTACAAAGACCAACACATCTATTCTGGCATCAAGTAACTTGTTGAAACACATAATCAAAGTAGCTTAAGACAACCAATAAAAAGCTGTAAATAATGACAGTGTAAGATTAGCAGATCCATTAAAATGCACATATCGTATGCGCTTAGTGTTAATAGTGACGATGCTGCTGTAAATATTCTGTATCGATCACATGCATTCAGATTAATGGCAGTTTCTGTAAGTACTGTGGAACTTTTACAGTATGTGAAGTTTAATTGTAATACCACAAAACATGGACAATTTTTATATCATTTTTTTTGAGACCTTACAGATTCAGTTTGTCGTGGCGACTGGTTGATGTATATTATGTAATGTTCACAAACGCATGAATCAGAGTGCAGTTAGTCTTTACTCATAGACTTTGTGATTTGATGTGAATTGTGTCTGAATTAAAGAAATATATTAATCCCAAGATCTAGTCCCTTTTTTTTTATTCATGTTCTGACTTTAGATGATCCTCATTTTTTACTGGGTCCAGAACTGTGGTGTCCTTTCCAGTGGACGTGGACTGAAGGGGTTAATGTGGGGTTTTCCTCTGTCATACATTATTTTTGTTTAATTTTCAAGATTTTAACAAAATATTTTTAGCACGTCTTTAACTCCATATTCAACCCTGGCAAAAAAATGAAATGTTGCTAACTAAAAATGACAGAGCTGGATTTAAAACATTAATGCAAGGTCTTGAAATACTGACAAGATAATCATTGCAGAGAAAGGAATAAGGTTTGAGGTGTTATGTTCAAGAACAATAAAAAAGGTTTTCTGACACACACCTAGGGTGTTCATTTGTTAACTTCCCCATGTTTGCATCTTGCAGCAATCATGTCTTTGAGCTCTGCTTGCAGTGACTTTGCCCTCATTGCTTGATTTTTGCCAATAATGCATTAACAATTAGTGAAAATTAAAACTAGTGTTGAGTTAAGCCTGTGTTTAATGACTGTCAGCTAGACGCAATAAATCTCTGACAAACACTGAAATCAGTCTTCATAGAAATGATATTTACTTTATATGTAGAGGAAATTTGATGTTTGAGTCTGCAAGTTATTTACTGTGAATTGTATTTACTTTTAATTGAAAATGCATAAGCTCATTCCAAATAAAGAGTTTGTCTTATTTATATTTCAATATTAAACTCTTATGCTAAGTGTAATTATGCAAAGTTTAAACATGTATGACAGGATATAATGAAAGAAACAAGAGTCCTGCTTTTGTTCTGTTCCTTTGAATTCAGTTTGATTTGAGGATTGTTAGTGTTTACAGGACCGGCCCTTGGCAAGATTTCAGATGGTGTCCCTTGTGCAATTTTTTAAATCTCATTACCAATTTACATACATTCACATACCAAGTAACTGAAACTTCCATTGGCTTTATTTTGTTTTATTTACACACGGAACCACCAGTAGTTAGTCTTGACTGCATCATATGATACTTTTATCACAAAATATCCTCTGCACCATAACACCTCATGAAGTAACAAAGCAGGCTGAGAAAACCACAGACCATGTTTTTGTGGCACCCTGTATATGGACGGCGCCCTTACCCACAATTTGCATGTGGCTTTGCTCCAGTGCAAAGCAGAGAGATGCTCCAAGAAACTTGCAGGAAATGCAAGCTTGTGCAATAAAGCCAGTAATTCATGTGGAAGTTTGACCAAATTAATTCATTCTGTGGAAGACGAACTGGAAACAATAGTTGAAACGGCATCTGTGTTGTCTTTTTTTTTAATCCATTAAAAAAAAAATCAGCTTTTGCAATCTGCATCTTAAGCAGAATGATACATTTTGACAGCATGTATGTATAAATATACTCATATATTTATTAATATAGCTAGAATTTTGACAAAATGTAGTCTGCCTTTGTGAAATATTTTGAAAATATGGATGTTCTGCTTGCTTCTTTTCCTGTTGGTGCGGTGTGATGTTTGTAGATTGATTCTGCACTTGCTCCACAGTCCAGCAAAAATAGGATTGAATCTAATTTTGGCAGATGGCCGTACACACGCTGCCGCCCTGTGGATACAACATAAATGGTCTCATTGATTATGATGGTGCCTTTTTAATGCAGGAGGTCGGAGTGTAAATTGGGGTTAGTATTTGCCTTCCAGACCTGAGTTTTAAATGGTCAAGCTGGCAACATGCTGGTTACAATAACTAAAAATACACTGATGTAAATGGAAAAACACAGCATTTGACCAATTCACAGCAATAAATGTCTTTAGTCAGCAAACTTCCTGTAATATGGATCGCTCATCAATCTGTCATCAACCTAAAGTTCAAGCTAAACTGTGCATTTTTTTCTTTCTGTTTTGGCTTTAGTTTGGTGCCAAGAAACCCACAAATTCATCAGCAGCAGTGGAGGCCAGCAGCAGGGCAGAGAATATAAAATGACAGTCGTAGCACTAAATCACAAGTTTTTACATTATGGTTATATTAGTTTCTATTAATTTCTGTAGCCTTACAGTAAAACTAAACAAATACAAATCACACTAAACCTAATTAACCATATTAGGTCTAAGCTCCGGTCCCTCAAATGACTGCTAGTTTTACCAGTAAGGAGTGTGATGGGAGAACATGAGCTAAAGTCCAAAAATATTATTTATTTAACACAAACTTTCTAAGTAACTATCAATAAATGTCACATTTACAAAATCTGTCTCTTAACAGAGATCAAATCACCAAAGTTGACACAGTAAGACAAAGGGGTCTTTTAATATCGTAAATGACAAAACAATGTAAACTAAATCTGTACATTCAGAATACAAAAGGTGCACATTAAGGTTTCCCAAAGTCTAGGAAGACCTCTATACCAGAGTTATCTAAAATCAATTTAAAAATATGATAAAGTCAGAACACAAGTTTCTTTCTCCTGTAACCACAGAAGCTTTTAGTGCTGCTCTTTGGTTTTGAGGTCACCTCAGCAGAAAGGTTCTTGGTTCCAGTTCCAGCTGAGGCGTTTCTGACTGGAGTTGTTATCCTTGTTCTTGTTTGGGATTTGCTCCAGGAACTCCTCCAATCAGGGAGCTGATTTGTGCTCTATGATATCATCCAGACCCCTCGGGACTCTGAACTGGAAAAAGCAGAAAGGGAGAATGAAGACGAGTACTTAGTTACAATCTGAAACATCAGCGTACTGTATATGTCTTACTTGTTTTGTTCTGTGTTGGTCTGGCAGCAACAGAGTCTCCATGTCAGCTTTTCTTTGAACAGGTAGAGCATGGGTTGAATGGTGCTGCTGAAGTCCATCAAGCCAAAGGCCACGTAGTGAATGTAGCAGCGAAACACGTCAGGAGAGAACTGGTTCTGGAATGGAAACAGTGCAACAGGAGGGAAGTAATTGAACACGATTATGGCCAGGATGACGAGGACCGTCCTAAAGGCCTTCTTCTTTACAGGATGCATGGTGTCCTTGCCGGGCCCGGACTTCCGCAGGGCCCAGAGAATGGCCACGTTGCAGAACACCATGAAAGCGAACGCCGTGAGGATCATCACCGTGAAGACCTTTTCAAAGTTCATGATGTTGCCCACGCATTTCAGGGAGGCGTAGACCAGAACGATGAGCCAGACCAGGAAGGCCAGGACTGTTCTGTGGTTGTGGTCCTTGAGTGCAGTGAAGGCGATGGGGTGGATCACAGCCACGTAGCGGTCCAGGCAGATGCAGGACAGAAAGAGCGGCGAGCAGTCTTTGATGCCATAGACGAAGCGCAGGACGTACCAGGTGGTGTCTCTGGTGAAGAAGACGAGGTCGACCAGCTCCAGGGGAGGGATGAGACAAAACAGCACGTCCAAAACTGCCAGGTGAAAGATGAAGATGTCTGAGGTGGAGGAGTCGCCCTTGTGTTTGTGGATGAGCCACAGGACCATGAGATTGGCCGGGATGCCCAGGAACATGTTGGTAAACTGCAGACTGAGATACCAGATGAGGACTGCGGGCTTTTCTCTGCAGCTCTCGTAAACCGTCTGCTTCCCGGTGAGGTTTGAGGGTCTGTGAGAGATGAAAAGCACCGAGGAGTTGAAGTCTGAAACGTCCATGTCAGACATTTAGATCGTCTGAGGAATCAAAGATCTGTCAGATAAACAGGAAAACCAAGAACTATTAGCACACACACAAGAAATGAAACTGAGTAAATTTCTCAGAAAAGTCTCACTGACAGACATGATGACTGAAATCTTAGATCTTTTTTATCCCTTTAGCACAAAACAACACATTTTAAAAAAGGCAAACAAAATTTACACAAATTTATAATTGATTAGGTCTTTATATGCAGTCATAATAACTAGGTTTCATGTGAAGAGTAATATGACCTTTTATTTTTTTGGTTTTTCATTCCTTGTTTTAACTAGTAATTTTCCAATGATATATAATTTTGAATTCATTATCTGGTAAATAGTATGAAAAGATTTACGCCCTTTCTTTTTGAAAATATATTGATTTGGTGCTGCCTGTGGCCATCACAGCTCAACCCTTAAAATTTTATTCTTATTTTTAATATTTTTAAATGTTAGGTTTCTCTTTATTTTTTGTATTTGCTGGGTCATTTTACTAGGAATACTTACTTTTACAAAAACAGTTGTTCCCCTTGTTAGTTGTCACAAAAAGCCACATGCAAGCAGATTAAAACAAAAGTGGAACTACAGTAAAAATTACAAGAAAACTTGAATGAGAGTTTAGAAAGGTCAGATGATAAAGAAGATAAAGCATCCTATTATCAGTATTATTTTCTTTTACTGAACACTAAATTGCTGTGATACACATTTTATTGTCATGTTATTGTTTTTTTTTGTCTTTGAATTGAATTGAATTAAATTTCTTCCAAATGATCATATATATATATATATATATATATATATATATATACACCCATTTAAAAATATTTTCCTGTTGCTGCGAAGGTGTGAATTTCCATAGGCAAATTTAATAAAGTTATGTTTGGCTGACCTTAACCGAAGTCTTACATCAATTGGTAGTAACAATTTTTCTTTTTTTTCTTCATTAAACCTCAGCTTATTTCATTCAGTTTGATTATTTTTTTATCAAGGGGTGTAGTATTTATTTTTATTTAACTTTAAAAGTGATGCAAAATCACCAAAAAAAAAAATGAAAAAAAAAAATAATAAATTTTAAAAAAGCACAAAATGCTGCATGGGTGAGATCTTACTTCTAGACTGACTTATGTGACAAATTTATTTTGCATTTATTTGCAACACATACAGTACTTCCCTCAAACACCAATAATTAAAAATGTTTTCAACACTTCTACTGTAAAAAACAAATAATTTAATCTGTAAACCTGAGAATCAGCAAATGGATCCGATCCATCCGATACTATGATACTCCTTAATGTATGTGATATACAGTGGAATGTGGTGTTTAATTTGTTGTGACATAAAAAATGTTTAAAATACTTTACACTGAACCCTCTGTAAATGCAGATTTTCTTCCTGTGTAGCTTTTAATTTGAAACGGCGGCTCTTACCTTTAAGCGGCTCCCAGTCTGGTGTGAACTGATCTTCTCTGAACTTCTCGGTGCATCTGTTGTTGCCACACTTCACTTCATTTCCTTCTCAGAACTCAGCTCGCCACAGAACAGAATAACTGTAGAAGGCATGTAAATGAGCAGCCCGATTAGAAACCGAGCCTCTTCTGCTGAAGTACATGTTTGTATGGAGAGCAGGAACCCAGGTGTCGAACTCCAGTCATCAACGGCTGCTGTTTCCTTGTTTATCAGCTCAAACACACCTGATTTGCAAGAATGGATGATTTATGTAAATGTACTTTATTTACAGGCTTCTACAGTATTTGAATAGGTAATTGAATCACCAAATCAGATGTGTTGGAGCAGAGAAACAAAGAGAACAGGTCCTCCAGGACTTGAGTTTGGCACCCATGCTCTAGACCTCTACCAGCCGCAAGACTCTCCAAGAACCCAAATATTTACATCAAACTGTAAAATCTTTGAAGTCAGAGGTCATCAGTAACACTCACCTGTTCTTGGGGATCCTGAACGCTTTCCACTCTCACTCCTCTGTGCTTCTTTGTGAGCAAATCTCGTTCCCCTTCCTCCCCAAAACTTCAATTGAGCATCTCTTGGATTGTGAGCCAACACTTCAGGGATCCGTCAGATTGTCCAATCAGAGCGTTGAGTTGAGGGTGTGGAAGCTGAGGATCTCCCTCTGGATGCCATGGCACCTTAGTCTGACCCCTGTACATTGGACATATTTTACATTAAAATACCTAATGTGGATTTATAAACTGAAAAGGTGAGAAAGCCTATCGGTGGAAAAAAAAAACAGCTATCCAAAAGAAATAAGTGTGGATGTGGAACAAAGATGAAGGAACAGACATGTGGCTCTCAGTTCACACTGATTGATAATGATGCAACAAACCTGACGGAAAATCGGTGGTAAACAACTGATGCAACCGTCCTGAAAACCAGATCTGATTAAATTCACTGTAACACTGTGTAACATGTTACATGAGGCCAACATGTTTCAAAGACCGACGCCTGTTTTAACTTTGATTAAGTGTCACAAACTTGACCTTTGACCTTTTAACAACAAATCCTAGTAGGTTGAAAAGACTGTTCTATAGGAGTTACTCTGTAAAGACTATTCACTAAAACAACAGTAAACACTGGTAATGTTTTCACATTATTAAACTTTATCGTTCCGTCATCCATCCTCTTCCTCACTGTCCTGTCAGTTCTATTTGTCACTGTGACTTTTAGAGGAGGGTTCAGGCTGTTTGACCAGTTTTATTGCTGTAGTTCAACCCTGGTTTATTTACTTTCGTTTGTTTATGTCTGAACTGCTTTGCTTCACTTGTGTCAGACAGATTCTGCAGCAGCGCAGGAAAATGTATGCATGTTGGGGTTACCATGTTAATAGTAAAAAAGTAATAAATATGAAGTGGAGCACAAATTGCATGTTTGCTGGAGTTTTAATTTATTAAAAGGAAGTTTTGTCTTTAGCACTACACAAAAACACAAACACTTATATGAAAGAAGATATAAATAAAACCTGTTTTGATATTATATAGGGAACATATGCAAAATTCAATTTTTTGTGTACCAGGTCTAGAAAATTTTACATTGGGGTGCAAAGGAGGAACAAAAGTCTAGGCAGGGTAGCATTGTTGGACCTATAAGTAAGAAATCTCTTATGGAGTCGACATAACATCCACATAAACTATTAGCTATAATAACGGCTTTTGGTAAATTAATAATAATAATAATACGTTTAATTTATAGGGCACTTTATATTCAAAGATCTCAAAGTGCTACAAAAAAATAAAAAAATAAAAATAAATAAAATAAAAAAAAAAATTTTTTTGAAATAAATTAATAAATACATAAATAAAAATAAAAATCAATCATGGCCAAAGAAACTGCAAAACAAATAGATTTTTAATCCTTTTTTGAAGGATTCTGCAGTCTGAGATTCCCTTAAATGATCTGGGAGTGAATTCCATAAATGAGGAGCAACAGTGCAAAAGGCTCGGTCCCCCATGGTGCTGAGCTTTGTTCTGGGGATTTGGA
>JARVJO010000140.1:13300634-13313535 GCA_031762555.1 Cynodonichthys magdalenae | reverse complement strand
GTTTTGTATTTCCGTTCCAAAGCACGCCCAGATGTTTTCATTTTATGCAATTCAGAATTGTACCAGGGGGCAGAACGTAATGTTTAATTTGAAGGCTGTAAGAGGCTTTGGACTAACAAACAATAATATTATATTGAATAAAATATTTAAAATCCTCCCTCATATAAAACCTGCTACCTCATTATGAACCAGGTGAATTTCTGCTGATGTATTTATATTTGTCACTATTTCATTTAAAGGTGGAGTGACAGTCATCCAAATAGGCTGTTTGCAAAAGAAGCTTGTAATGAAAAAACTGCACAGAGTACATAAAATATGACCAAATTCACTTTATTTGACCACTTTTTGTTTTGATTTTTCCCCTGAAGTTTCAGTACCACAGTTTCATTCCAACAGTACCATAAAGACACAAACCTACTATTTTCCTTCTACTGCCACCCACCAACTAAACGTGTAAACTCGTGGATGGCTTCGTGGGTTTCAAAGGTCGATAAGCATGTGTGTCCAGGATCATTCAGGCAAAACAAAACTTAAATGGAGATTACACAAGTTTTCCTATTTAAGCCAACGTCGTATCTCCAACTTAAATGTCCTCTGTGGAAAATAATTGGAGTTTTAACCCTGAAGCCAGGATTTGTGTTACCAGCTGGAGAAACGGGTCGCTCAGTTTTTTTTTTAATTTCTTCGTTTCATCTCACATCTCCATCGATCTTTCTTCACAGCTTTCTTCAACATTCAAACTTCCAGATTTCTTCAGTCCGTCTCTCTTTCCCCCCCACATCTTTTAAGGTTCCTTTTATTTGTTTCATGTTTGAGACGTTTTTACCGTGTGCACTGCAGCCCAGAAAGTTTACAACTACAGCTACCAACAGAGCCGAAGCAAAAATGGTTTTTGGGCCAATCTTCGAACAGAGTTCCAAGAGCAGGTTATTGTCCAGAGAAGTACTGATGAGGTTTGTTGTTTGTTTGCTCATCAGTACTCTGAACACATTGTTAACACAAGGTAATAGCTTTCATCATTACAAATAATTAATTGCTTTTTAAAATGATTCATTGGAAACAGTCCACAGTTTAAATGTGAAAAGAACTAAAGAAAGTCTCAATATGAAACAGGCTAATATAAAATACAGACAACCATTTTAGTATTTCCTCTTAGTGAAAAAGACACTGCAAATACTAAAAAAAAACAACAAATGTACATCAAGAGAAAGGGAAGGCTAAAAGTCAAGAACAAAATATGTCTTAATAATTAGATAAAAGTACCAAACTAAATAAGGAATATCTGATAGGTCACAGCAAGTGGGTGCAGATGGTTTGTTTTCATTTGCAGAAGTATGGCATTTCATTCCAACACAAACAAACTACCTCTCACTGTCCAATTACTCATGTTCTGTTCTTTGTGCAGCAAGAGTACAAGTAAGTCTTTCAGGAGAGGGAGAGCCGGTTTTGAAGACGCTGTTACCCAGCAAGAAATGTAGTGATTAGAATCATGAGACCTGCCTGATTTCAGGAGTGCTTCAGTTTTTCAGCTCAGTGGGAGTGTTTCTGCAGAAAACCTGACAGCAGAGAGAGAAAAAAAACAGCTTTCCATTTGGGTCACTCAGGTCAGGAGTGATGACAAGCAGGCAGTGTACCATTTTACTCGTGGAGTGGTCTAATGTTGTAATTGAGGGTGTTGGTGTCTTACAAGGCTACTAAAAGTGCATTGCTGCCATAAATGTTCAGTCAGGTAAACAGAAGACTTCTTCGGTTCTCCTCCAGACCAGCACAGATATACTGAGGCGACGTCATAATGTTTCCTATGATACTTGGTGCTGACGATGGTGAGTTTCGGTGGAGTAAAGCTGCTTTCAGATAAAAGTGGAATCCAAGGTGCTGGTGTCCTGAGCGCTGCGAGCACGAGCTTCAAACAGCTGCTTTATTAAGGCTGACTTCTCCTGCTCCAGCTGAGTGATCCGCTCACTCTTCTCTGTCACCTCCTGTAGGGGCAGAGAGGACAGAGAGTCGCAAAGGGGGGAGACACGTTAGGTGAATAAATATTAGTTGTGGTAAAGAAAAGGCAGTGGACTGTGTTGAACCTGAGTGAGAAGTCGGTTCTGGTCCTTCAGTCTCTGGATGGCCTGAGGGGGAGCTGGGGCTGAAGACGGGGAGTTAGTGGACAGAACTGCAGTCTGAGCACCACCCGAAGGAAATGACGGCTGAAAAACAAACAAGAAACGGTGGCAAAGAGGAACTCGTGTTAATTGGTTGATATCATCTTTTCCAGATGTTTTGTTTAAAAATTAGGGGCGCACCAATTCCAGTTTTCTTGCCGATCTCTGATTTCCGATCTTTAAAAAGTCTGACCTGCTGATTCCAATTTTGGCTGATACTGATTTTTTAAATAGCTGACACTGTCAGATGTTAGAAAGTCACAAAGTTCAAATGTTATTTTACTGAAATACTTTGAACAAAACCCTTGAAACAATACAAACTTGTTTTAACTGGATATTAGGTAGTGCTCACAGCAGAGCAAAAGAGGATAGTGGCTGATTTTCAGACCTTTGTAGAGGGAGAAAGCTGATCTTTTCCATCGATCTTATTTAAGGATCGGCCGATCTCCGATCTCACAAAAGTAAGGAAATTGGCCAATTTATCGGTGCACCCCAATTAAAAATATACATTTTATAATAAATACTATCATCCATTCAAAGAGGAAATAAAGGATGCAGTTGGTGAAGACATTAACCGTGTTTCCATCAACGTTTTTTAATTCACATTTTGAAGTATCATTAGAAAAGGTGAATGGAAACGGCCTGATTCGAAAAAATTTTCTCTAACGTGCAAAAAAGTTTATACGCTCGCTTGAGGTGGTTTTTGGGTTTTTTAAAAAACAGTTAATGGGCAAAAGGAGAGATGGAAACACATGAGTCGAATAAGTTCTGACGTAGAGAACATTTGCCTCACGTTGATCAGCTGTTCCCGCTGTCTGTCTGGAACCGGTATCAGAGCGACTGCAGCTGGACCCTCCTCCTTCTGTCAGCGCCTCCTCATTATTCCCGTAACGTAAAGAGAATTGCATTTCTTTTTCTACGTCTCTAGACAGCAGTAACATCGCCAAAACTAGTTGATATGACAGAATAAAGTACAACTTTCCAAATAGCAACACGTTCCTGAGAACTTCTCTCTATTGTCCTGGGATGTGTATCCCTGAGAGTTTGTGACTTCTACTTCCTGTTTACTACAGACATGTGTCTAACATAATTACACTTTGTGTAGCCTGGTTGATTTGCATCAAGCCAGTTGATGGAAACACGTCTGATTCGCATTTCTTCTTTTTTTCCTTTTTGCAAAATTTTAAAAATTCGCTCAAAATTCGAATTAAAATTGGATGGAAACACGGTTATTGAAGTAGTTGGTGAAACCACTTGAAGAAAACTCTGTGACGGATGTCCAGTTTCTAGATTTTAGACTAAATAAAAGGGGTAGGAATCGTTTACAATCTCACAATTCAATTCAATTATGATTCTTGGGGCCATGATTTGATTAAAAATCGATTTAAAATGATTTGATTCATAATTTCTGCTTCAATCTATTGATGTTCAAAGGATGATCTACTACAGTCTGTGAAGCTTGCATCAAGCTCAGTCTTCCCAGGCTTTCAGAAAAAAAAAACCCAAAATGAGTCCAAATCTTTGCAACAAAGTGGCCCCAAAGATGGGGCCAGTTGAATCTGTCTTTCCTCCCTACTTGTAGTTTCCTCTTTGTTTTGGTGCTATCCATGCTTACGTACCAGACTGGCTGCATGCATCTGAATGATTGTAAATGAGAATCATGATTCTTATATGATTTATTTTTTGGCGAGTCTCTACCAAATAAGCTTAAACCAAACTTTTATTACAGGATCTACACAACACGTCAGGTGACCCACTACTTCCTATGCTCTGGAAAACAGCTGTAACATTACAGTTATTATATGGACTGATATTGTATTTCCACTGCATAGAACAGAACATGCCAGTAACACAGAAAAAGGACCGGAACAAAGGTTTTAACCAACCTAAAATACAGGCTTTGTTATAGCTACTGTGCATTGTAATAGAAAAACAAAGCCTAAACCCTCAACCTAGATTAATAAGCATTGTTTGACTTATTTTAAATCTCAGAACAAAGTAAAATCATATTTGAGGACTTAACACTCACCATTCCAGGACAGGAAATCAGGTCATTAAGGCAGCGGTTGACATCTTGTAGTTTGGGAATAAGAACATTCATGCGACTCTGGCTAGCTTCTGTGATAAAGTCCTGAGTTCAAGGATTTAAAAAAAATAAAATTAGAAAAAAAAAAGAACCATCTGCTAAAATTTTCAATGTTTTTGCACTTTTATTTAGTGTTTTTTCTTCTTAAGAGCAAGTCTTGAACTTACTGTACAGTGAGGACTTTGTCCGACCTGTCGCTGTCTCTCTGTGACATTGTGGATTTGGCCCTGGTACCAGTCCCGAGCCCGCTCCACCACTTCCAGGCCTGCCAGCAGGGAATCCTTCTCCTGCTCCAGCTCTTTCATTTGCTTCAGCTGTGAGAGATGAAAGGTAAAAGAAGCAGAGTGAAGCAGAAGTGACAGGAAATGGTGAACAAAAAAAAAACAAGAATATAAATCAAACACATTAGGAGTCATGTTCTGTGCTGATTTGATTATTTTTAGTTTCTCATGCCATCACTAAATTGCTGCCAAGATCTGCAGCACACTCCTTTGTGCTCGACGAGACAATGGCGCCGCAGCAATTGTGCTGAACTCTTTCCCGTCCTGAACAATGTTTAGAGGAGAAATGAGTCCAGTGTCATGGCAACCGCACAGCAACCTAAGAAAGGGGTAAACAGTGGGTCCACTTCAACTATGGCCACCCCAGTGTGTGTTTGTGAAAATGAGATGTGTGTGTGCATCTGTGTGTGTGTGTGTGTTTGCAGCCCAGCAAGGCTGTATTGAGTTGTGCTGACCAGGCTGTCCATGCTACACACTGCCTCAGTCCAGGCCTCATTGCTGGCATTCAGCCACCTGGTGTGTCATTTTTCTGTCCATCCATCGCTCCAACTCTGAGCTGCTCACTACATTCCACTGACCATCACTCATTCGAGAGGAGAAACACTGCAATAGTAGCTCGACTAGAGACCAAAATCAAAACCATGTAACTTTTTTTCAGCTTCTTCTTAAAAAACAATGAACAGGGTATTTACAGAAAAAGAGCCGGGGGGGGGGGTATGAGACCCAGAGTCAGGCTGACTGAATGTGGTCTGAACAACAAGCAGGAAAAGCAGTAGAAAAAAGGGGAGCAAAGAGGGGAAAACAGTGTGAGGAAGTAGAACATCAAAGGGATAAAAAGTTGTAGAAAAATGTGGGTTTCTGTGCTTTCTGTCTGCCCAACTAAACAGACAACAAAAAAAACAACAAAACACACCTAACAACAAGACACTCATCGCACAATCTATTAAACAAATAACAAAACAGCCTGTGGAACTTTATGTACAAAACACAGCAGGGCTGAATAAATAAACAACAATAAATAAACAAATCTGAAAGTATGTCATAATAAATCATTAGTTTAAAAAAGGGTCTCAGAACAGTAGAACAATTTCATCCATAAGTTTCTATTTTTTTTATCTGTTATTTTTTTATTTATCTGAAAAAACAAATAGGTTTTCAAAAATACTTATTTGTGCTATAGTTCTCACTTATGGAGGGAAGAGTAATCACTAAATAATCAGTCACATTTATCTTCACTCACTAAATGTGTTAAAATAATCTATTTTACCGTAATTAATTTTATATTTCTAGCTCCACAGCATGGTAATAAACCAACAAACAGCTCTCTTAGTTTCTAGAATAATTGTGATTCCACAATCCTGTCCAACAAACACACTGAATTCTGACTTTATGAGCGATCACAACCTCTTATTTCCTGTATTGTCTGAACTGAATAAGCAGATGCACAGCCTTGAAAGTCTCTTCACACAGACCCTCTTCAAATCCATTAATGCTCTATAAACGTTCTTGGATTCCTTCCCCACAGATCCCCCTCGTCCTACTCACCCAGAGGAAAAAGTGCAGAGCCTTGCTGCTGTAGAGGCTATTGCTGAGGGGGATGAAGACAGTAGTGTAGGCAGCCCACACAGCCGTCCAGGCTGGGCCGGCTGAGCCAAGTGAGTCCTCTACTTCTACCAGGCCCCTGGGCCCGACCCGGCTCACTACCATCAGGACAGCAGTGAGCCAAGTTGGCCAGGGTGGGAGGGATGGAGGGAAAGGAGGGGGGAGAGGAGGAGGAGACGGGGAGTCAATAAGTCAGCCTCCACAGACACAGAAGCCAGGAAGAGAAGAGACAGAGACTAACGCAAACACAGAAAAGAGGGAGAGGAGGTGAGCTGGAAAGAGTGAGAAATGATGAAGCGGAGGGGGAGAGACAAAAACCCAGAGGAGGCCTGATCTCCACTGGATGGTGGGAGGGTCAGAGCGTGGGGGCCGGCAGGGCGGGGGGCAGAGGGATGGGAGGGGAGTTTATGGACCAATAGGAAGTGAAATAAACTCAGCTTGAAATAATTTTCCCATTATGCATCACCCTTTTTATCCTAATAAGTCAGACATTTATCTCTTAAACCTCTGTGTACAAACTGTTGACCAGTTTAAACACAAGGTCACTCAAGGGCAACAGCCTTGATGGGGACCACAGTCAAATCATGTTGAGACAAAATGTTATTCTTGGTATAAAAAGTAAAGTAAAAATGTTTGGCTTGAACTTGTCTGTCGACAATGAGTGGATGTGAATGCAACAAACACCCACAGCAGTAAGGCCTTGTGTAACTGAGGGTGTGTGTTCATACACTGACCATTTCATAATCCACTCCGTTAGAAATGGTATGCCTCCTCTGCTCCTCCCGACTCCGCCCATGTCTTCTGGATCCGCCATTAAACCCTGTTGCTGATTCACTCTGAGATCTTGGCAAACCTGATTTCACAACACCTGGACAGAACGAGACAAAAAAACTCAACCTTAATGACAGAAAAAGTATAATTCTCATTACCCAAATTTTATTTACATCAATTTCTAACCCTACATAGGGAATAATAGAAGTCTTAAACGTAATACATGACTTTATTGTCACACTGATGACAAACATTAGAATTACACAGCATCATGAAAATAGTATATCATTCAAAACCCTACAGGTGAAACAGTTAGACAAATATATGTATAATATATACAAATATAGTTGTGTACTCAATTACAGCTAAACATTTGCATCCTCTTTTAGTTCAGAGACTTTATTCATGTGTCGTATTTGTTTAAATAATTTGAACTACTCAGAGCAAGACAGGTACAGACAAAACCTTCATTTGAATTGCTAATGCATGTAATTTTCCATTTTATACCACCGGAGGGAGCTGTAATCTTTGAATGTGTCTGGTGTCATTACTTAGCAAAACAGTTCAGAGTATTTCTTTGTCCCTGCTTTGATTGTTTGTCTAAAATAAGCTCAGTAAGTAGAAGAAATTAGAGTGCAACTAGAAAACTGAACAACAAAACAGGATTTAAATGGGATGTAAAATGCAAGCAATTAGGTTCTATCATGCATTCCAAAAATGTGTTTGGACAAAAGTTTCACTGCTTCATAACGCTGATATTTTCACAACAGTGAAAAGAGATTCTGGTAATAAAGTATGATGAAGGATTCCTAGAGATAAAGAATTTTAGGACTTACAATCTGTAATAGGGCCAGGTCAGGACTGCAGACTTTCCAGTGTCTACACTCTTTTCCTCCTCAGCCATGCCTTTGTAATGTGTGTAGAAGTGGTGCAGAAATGTACTTTTCTGTTCATTCCTGTCAGTGCCATCATCTATGTTATCACAGAACCTGGCTTTGGGATTTTCTAAACTGGATGGTCTATTTTCTATTTGGTCCCAACTCCCTAAGTTGTATTTGCTTACTATTTTTTTCTTCAATTGTTTTTTTTCACTGGGCAGCTCAGTTGCAAGAAGGTTGCTGGATCAAATCCCGGCTGGGGTACCTTTCTAGATAGTTTGCATGTTCTCTCCGTGCATGTGTGGTACCCTGGTTTCCTCTCACAAACCAAAAAGCTGAATGTTAGTCTACCTGATAACTTGAAATTGTCCCTAATTATGAGTGAGAGTGAATGGTTATTTGTCTTTATGTGATCCTGTGATGAACTTGCAACCCAGGGTGTACCCCACCCCTCACACAGAGACCGCTATATGGACACCAGTGACCCCCGGGACCCTGAAAGGAAGAAGTGGATTTAGATAATGGATAGATGGATGTTTGTTCACTGTGTGAGTATAGTTGATACCGTACGTGGACAAAGTTTTACATAGCTATTTTTTTTCATTTGTGATTTTAATTCTTATTTTAGATCTTTAGAAACATTTAAATAAAAAACAGAAATAAAAATGATCGGATCCCTTCCAGCCTTACTTTGAGAAACACTGTTTGTAAATAGGGTTAAAAATGTTTAGCCATTTTAATGAGGAATTTTCAGTTCATTCTAACTTTTGTTAAAGATTCTGTACACCCATCTCATTAACTTTTATTTTATGTGGAGATGTAAGATTTTTATTTTTTTCAAGATTGAATAGAATAGAAAAACTTTTCCTGCAATGTAGGAAGCAAATTAAACCTAAACAATCTAGGGACTAAACCATAAGTCGTTACACTAAACAGTCCAGTGTTACGACTTTTATTTTGACGAGAAACAGAAACCAAGTGGTAAACACAATACAGTTTGCACATGATAGAAGAAAACGTGTACTCAGGTCCCAGCATAATAAAAGATAAGTCATCTGTTGAAAATTCTTGTATTTATTTATATCATATCGCAATATATATTGCAGGGTTAAAAAAAAAGTTTTTTTCAATATCATGGAGCCCTAAGGAGATGCATTCAAGCTGTCTAAACCAAGCATGCAAAGTTATGTAACTTATCAGTGTATTTTTCCGTCGTATCTCAAGAAGTCTCTCCATCACACTCAGATTCAAAGATTTAAGTGCACCGAACCAGTGCTTTCCTCAAACCCAAAAATATCGAAAGAGAAAGGGATTCTGTGAATTTGTGAATTTGTGGCGACTACAGCAGCGAGTCACTGAGCCCTGGTCCGTCTGCTGTAATCTGGACTAAACCTGCACGGTTTGGCTGCACGTGAGAGATTATCAGAGCAACTGGCGTCCATGATTTTACCATAATCAGTCGGAATTGTGGCCTTTTAAATTCCTAAACTTCACACTAATATGTAAAAACCGGATGTTTTGCTTCAAAATGGCAAACATCAGCGCAAAGCTGTTGCAAACTGTAGCTAAAGGATTGATCTGCTGCAGTTTTGTTGTATTTAACTGTTGAAAAATGAGTTAAACACGACTGCTGGAACAAAACTATCAAATGTGTGAGCTTTGGTTTGTGCCAGAGATCCATTTCAGAGGTGGTGAGCCCGTTCTCATGAATCCTGCTACCTGTCCAAACCAGGACAAATGATTGTACAGATTATCTTTCTGTGGAGAAACAACCACTTTACAGGTGAGACAAAACAGACACACTTGCAATAGTTTTAAATATGCAGTATATGAATGAGGTGAAAATAACCTGAAATAAGATGTTTGTGAAATTTGCTTATTATGATTGAAAGTCGTGTTTTTGTAGGTTGATAAATTAAGTGTACTTTAGAAAGTACAAAATATTAGAACCTACATTATAAAGTAAAATATGAATGTAGAGCAGAGGCCTCAATGTCAGCATTAATAAAATAAATATTACTGCTTCTATCCATCCATCTATGTGAAAACCTACTCTGTCAAGTAGTTTCAGCAGTAGAAGGCCTGAGGGCAAGACAGACATAACATGAGAAAATCTATTATTATAGTTTCAGACAGGCCTGACTCTGAGTTTATAAAGACACATTTTTACGTGGAGATTCAATATTTTTAGTTTGTGTAACAGTTGAAGAATATATATGTCTATAGCAAAAGAGTTGTATTCTAGCTACCCAAACTAAGCATGAAAAGTTGTGTTTTTCTGTCCAATCTGAAGAAGACACTTCAGATACCACATAGGGTTAAGGTTCTTCAGATATGGGCAGATTCTCGCTGAAAGAATATTTGTGAGAATGTGAGAGACCCACAGAAAGAGATGTGAGAGTATAACAGAAATGCACTGAGGACCTATATAAATAAACAAGATAATAATGGGGCATGTAAGGAGATCCTTCAACCTCACGTGGTGCAGAAATGACTCACTCGTTCTTCCATCTGAGAGTAATGATATCGGAAACTGCAAACTCCCTCTCGCAAGAAAACACACAATTTCTGCAATTCCTGATGTGATCTCTGACCTTGCCTGAGGTTAACAACTGCAATTATTCAACTGGAGCCTCACGATTGGTCAATGGGCCGTTAACCAGCCCCCTTTTTAAGCTGTGACATAATACTGAATACATGCTGTCAAAATCCAACAGTCCCTTCTACTGAGCTTCACTCAGATTCAGTTATGGACTCCCTTCGTTAGTGCTATTTTTACCCACAACTCCGGCTATGTGGACCAATGCTGACAGGCTAAACCTCTGCTGATATTATACAATTGTGTGAACAAGATTGTTCAGTGTATCCAATGAGATCAGAACGGGAAGCAAAGCTAGGAAAAGTGCAACAAAATGACAAGTGGTGCAACAGAGAATATCTTTCAACTTTTTATCTTGACCTACTAAACCAGCAGTGTTGTATATTTCCCTACTGAGGGATAAATAAACATTTTAACTCTATTCAGTTTATTTATGCAGTGCCAATTCACAACTAGTGTCATCTGAGGGCAATATACAAAAAATAAAATAAAAGTTCAAATCACCAATTCAAATCAAATTGGAGTGGATGTAGTTCCTGTTATCATACATGCAGTCACATATAGTACATTATAAAATAGCAATTAGTAAAAGAATATATTATATTCTATTTACCACTATTACTATGGGCTCAAGAGTTTTCAGTCCCTCAGAACCACACTTCTGGAACGCTCTCCCACTGGAGATTAAAAACTCTCCTACCATCCCCATTTTTAACTCATAAATTAAAACTTTTCTTTAACAGGCATATTCAGTTTAACCTCCATCTCTCATCATCACCTTTATTATTTTATTTGTAGTTTTATTCTTTTGTTTTTATTGCATTTTATTTTGTATTTTAGACAGTCAAGTGCCATGAAAAGCACCTTCAAATAAAATGTATTATTATTATTTTACTCTATTGTACATTTTTAGTTGTAAATACATATTAAAGTGTTCAAGTAATCAAACTATACAAATCATCTTTGGCATTCAAACCAAAACTACAATTTAAAAAAAAGGCTGAGAAAAAAAATGTTTTGGTTAAAGAACAAAGTTATTTTGTGTAAAGAGTAAATCAGCCTGTCAGTAAATTTTGTTTTTAAAAACGTTTTAATATTTTGTAAACTTTGAAAAGTTGAAAAAGATAATAATTTTCACATTTTAAGTTGATTTTTGTGCAAAATAGAAGTACATGATAACTTGTGAAAAATGTTTCCTAAAATGTATTTTGTGTAGTTTTTCAGGGTATATTAATCATAATACACCTGGATGTTAAATATTAGAAGTAAATATATTACTAGAAGAGGGCACAAACTCGTTTTATTCTTGCCACTTACATGGATCCTGATGGAGCTGTGGGGACTCCAGGGCCAGAGACTCCATTGCCCTGATCCTGCTTTGCTGAGGCTGTGCTGCTTTAGTGCCATTGTGGACCGGGTCGGCCCGGTAACCCCCATCCTCCGGAGCTGCAGGCATTCGCTCCAAACTCCGCCCGGATCTCTGAAAACCCGCGCCGTACCGCATCTGTCCACACGCGGCATACCCGGATCTCTCCTCCGGCCTGGCCCGGATAGAGGACCCCCGGTGCTGCTGCTGCGTGTTCGTCACGTTGCTTGGTCCCAGCGGACGGACCTTGTTCTCGACTCGATGTACACCACCGCACGATGTGGAGAGAGGGGCGGGTGGTTTCTGCAGCAGAGGGTGCACTGCAGCCTGGGCCTTGAAATGGGAGCTATTCTCGGGGTTGAGCATGGAGTACCGCAGCCCGGCCACGAACCGCTCAAAAGTGAGACAACCGTGAGGCGGAGTGACCCTCCTGAGGCAGCCCAGCACTCCGCCTGGCAGGTCTCTGGTGTCTGCACCCTGCCAGCGACTCTCAATCTCCGAGATGTGGACATAGCCTCGTCCACTGTCGTCCAAAATGTCAAAAAGAGTCCTTAAACTATGAAGAAAAGCTTTGGGCAGCCCATCTGTTGAATAATCTGTCTCTTTGGGTTGCATCGTTTGAAATCCGTCCAAAGGGACTTGGATTACGTCTTTTCTCGACCCAACTCGGTTATAAATCAGCGAGGTTCCGTTCGGTTTGCAGCTCTGATCACTCGCTATCAAAGCCATGAAGGTATTGATAACTTTCACAACTTATTTGTCAAAAACACACCTGACTAACTTCGTGTAAGTGCGGCGTTAAACAAATAAAAAACGTAACTTACGTAACTTAAAACATACCTATTAGGTTATTATTTACACAGATATCTCGATAATTTATAGCCGTAGTCAAGTACCTCTCCTCTTCACCGAAACTCCACATCTGATGATCCATACTTTCCTTCTTATGCACAGGACCGCCCTTCAAATGACTGTGCGCGAGCGCCCTGGGATCAGCCATTGGCTGCGGTGTGTGCGAGCTCGTCGCTGATTGGTTGTGAGTAGAGGTAGGCTTTATTTTGAGTTTTGCTTTTGTTATTACGGTGCCTCAGAGACGTTATTCATAAAGACTGAATGATATTATATCCCTCCGCCTAATCAAACAGAGCTGCCCCCTTCGCGGGGG
>JARVJO010000140.1:13279078-13296670 GCA_031762555.1 Cynodonichthys magdalenae | reverse complement strand
CTTATTGGAAACTCAAGACAGCCATGACATTATGTTTTTTACAAGTGTATGTAAACTTTTGACCACAACTGTAGCTTACCACCATCAGTGTGTGTGAATGTGTGTGTGCATGGGTGAATGATTGAATAATAATTATAAAGTAATAATTAATACAGCTCTGCTGACAAAATGAAACATGAATACGTTTTGAACAAACGGCAGCAAACTTGAGGAACTTTTGCACAAGAATTTGCTCCGTTTAATTCTTTGATTTCAGCATTTACTAAAGATCATACAAACTGATCATTAACTGAATCCATCAAAGGCTGCAACACAGGATCCTATTAGTTCTACATCCCATTAGTTCTGCAGCAGCAACCACTGGCTGGTGCTGGCAGTGCTGAGTTAATTCTGTTTGCATGACAAACCAACATATCCAAACATTAATACCAGATCACAAGCTTTACATCAGATTGCTGCTAAAATCCTGACCTGCGATTTAAATCCGTGCTAATGCTGTTATGAAATTCAAAAGCTCCACAAACTTCAGAACCAGAAAATACAGTAAGACTCATTTGTCCACATGAGAAAAAACATAAAAAAACCTCTAAATATAAAGCGCATGCCCATACACCAACTCAAAAATAGTCATTAGATAAAAAGAAATGTTTACTCCATGGCATCTCCATATTTTGTCTTCTGGGGTCCTTGTGTTTCCTCTGGTTGAGTTACTAAAATACAAAAATAAAGAAAGAAAAATATAGAGGAACACAGCCGTTTTCTGTTCTATTGTTACCAAATAACAACATATGTGTTGATAAGTTAGAAGTACGAAAAGTCCAGGGGTTAAAATAGATTTTCTCCAACAGAATCCAGTTTCATCAACAGGGATCATGAGAGTAAAAAACAGTCTTCTCACCAGATGGTGGTGATCTGTCTGGGGCTACGCCGGTTTCGAGCATCAACCAAAGATCTGAACATTTCTGTGTTTCCTGGCGAGTTATTGCGTAACTGCCCAGCGACGCCGCCACTGAGAGAGGACAGGAGGACAGGAGAGAGGTTTGAAACGAGGCACTCAGAGGCAGCAGAAAACACAACATCAGTATCCTTCCTACATCAGTTTTTCAGTGGATTTTTAAACGTTGGATCTGTCACCTATTGAAAAAAGCAGATTCCACTGTAGAGGATAAGGGAACTTCTTTTGTAGAGCCCTCTGAACAGCAAAAAAACCTGCAACACCTGCAACAGCAGCACAGAAAGCCTGTCAGTCTCATTGGGTGGAATTAAAAAAAGCTCAAATTTGCATTTATTTTTAATTTTTCTGATACATCCTGCTTGTTTCTGCTGCAGTTCCCGCCTCTATGTATATTTATTTCCCTAAACTTAATTTGTAAAAAATTATTTTGGAGATACTTTGTTGGGGTAAAAGAAAATCAGACTTGTAGTCTTGGACTGGGATTACATTTAAAAAAATAAAGTGGAATTAGTACCATATTTTTTGTATCACTGTGTTCTGAAATGTGTAGTACCATTGGTAACCAAACATTAATGAACTGCATAAACCTTCCATTTTTTATTTGTGCATTTCCTACTTTGAATAAAATGAAGCTTTCAGTTCTTTGTTCACATCTTCTGGTGCCTTGTTTGGTCTATTTGTATGCTTTCTTTTTACGGTTATGTTTTTATTTTCTTTAAGATTTTAGACACCGCTGAATGGAAACAAATTTGTTAGCCACTCTCGATGTTGAATCAATGTGCAGAAAAAGTTTAATAACCTGTTTAGCTCTCTTGCTAGAACAATGTTTCTTTGCATAAACCAAGTGTAATGTGTGTTTTTCAAATACAGGTCAAACTGCATATTTTTATTTGTTCTAGAAAAGCAAACTACAACATTTTCCATATATTTTCCTCTACTTCATCAATCAAAAAGTTCCTTATTTGCAATACTTTTATATTATATTTAGATCTGTCTCATTGAGCAAGTTTACAGGAAACCATTTAGTGCCAAAATCTTTTTTTTTTTTCCAATTTAAACAAAATAAAAACAGCTAAATGAACACAATTCAAGAGTTTTAATATTTAAGGGTTACAGTTCCCTCTAGTGGTATACGATATAAATAGTTTAGGACAAGAACAGGTTTTTTGCAACACAGTGAAAACAATTACATTAGACTAAAGTCTTGTATTTTAAAATAGCAAAGAAAGAATTAAAGCTGCACAAAAGACAATAAAAGAGAAAAACAATAATACACATAAAAAAATTATGATTGCAATAGGCAAAGTTTACAACAATGAGAAATATTATTTAAGTCAGAATTAAAACAAAGTACAATTTGCTGTATTTTATGATTTAAAAAAGAACATTACCCAGTAAAAAGCTCCCAGTCCCCTTCATAAAGGCTTGAGACTGACAAGCAGCATAACTTTGTAACCCCTGAAAAACAAACAAACTTTACATTAAAGCAGCTTTTACTTCGTGAGCAAGCTTCTAAAAATATTACTGTGTATTCCTTTGGTACACTACAAAGTGTCAACAGCAGCTGAATATCAGTATTGTAAGGTAAATGTCCTCTAAAAAGTAATAGACTCAAACAAACAAATCTACAACAAATTCTCACCGGGTGTTTTGCTGCTACCGCGTCGTCTACTTTTGTCAAACCTAGATTAACCATGTTGTTAGGTTTTATAAAGCTGAGAGATTGTTTTAAGCAAAAAAAAATCACAATACCGCTTGTCAACACAGATGAAACTTCTTCCGCATTAAAAAACAAACAAACTCAAAAGCACAGAAGAAAAGTGTGTTTGAAAATTTAGCGACATCTAGAGGTAGGAAGATGGTACTGCATGATGGGCGCATCTATCAGGTTTTTGCTAATTTTGCTCCTGTGTTTTTAAGACATAATTTTACATACACTTTATCTGCTGTATAATTTTTTTCAGCCAGACATTTTTTTCTTTTGTCCAGTTTTCCAATGTCTCAGTACAAAATAAACAGTTTACTGTCGTTGTCAGGTACAAGGACTTGTGTGGCAGAAAATAATTAAAAAAGCAGCTAATGTACATAAAAAATAAAATTCATTTATAAAGTATTGATGCAGTTTTCCAGTAAATTTAATAAATAACAAAAAAATGTTTTATAACTTTTCACATTCATAATGCTGTGCTTAATTTTCTAAAATAGACTGACAGATCTTTTTCTTATTCTTGTTTGATAATGAAAAACAAATAATTTATTCAATATAACTTTATAACAAATGTAAAAAAAATGTTTAGTTTAGTTATTTATTCCGTCGAATCATTTTGTAGTAAATTGACTGAAACTTGTATTTGTTTGTTTGTTTTGGTAAGGCGGATATATGCTGACCGGAAGATGGCAGCACGAGACATTTGGCCTAGTCTACCAAAAATCGAACAAGCGAAGAAGAAAAATAAACTTCCTAGCATGAGGTTGGCGGGTTGTTAGATGCATGTGAATATTGGACGGTTTTGTTTAAAAATTGCTGCCGAATTTTCAGATACAGCTTGTTGTCCAAATAATAATTCAATATCACGCGGAACATTTTCAGCCGGGTAAAAACACGAGTTATTTAAAAAACACTTTAATGTTAGCTTTGTTTAGTTAGTAGCCTGCATGCTAAGTTGAAGCTAACATTGGCTAACTGACTCAGAATCATTCAGGTTGTTTTTAATGGTGATAAATTCCAGAGTTATTTGAATTCGTTTGCTCTGTTTTTGTGTTTTCTCTATAGATAAGTCAGCGGCGATTGTCTCAGCTATGCCAGCCGCCTCTGGACCCAGCAGCCCTGCAGCTGCGCTCGCAGAAGCGTTGGACAACTCTGCCCGTCTGATAGACAAACACCTTCAGGATGATCGTTTCTTTCCTGATCTGTCCGAGCTTCTCAGCGTTCCGTCACACAGTAAGTCCTGTGTTTAGCTTAAGCAGTCATAGCTAACTGTTTACATTTGGTCTTTTACTACAGTGATAGGATAGAAGGGGGAACTGCAATGTAAATAATGAAATTGCATTGTAAAAGCAAATTTAATTCGTTAATTCGGCATAATCCATTAATCTTTGGTCATTGTCGTGAATATTGTCCTAAACATTGGCGATTAAAGACAGAATGATATACTTAAGTGTGGATTTTGTTGACAGACATGCCGTCTCTCTCCGGAGTGTCAGATATGGACTACCCTCTCCAGGGACCTGGCTTGCTCAGTGTACCAAACCTCCCAGAACTCAGTGCAGTCCGAAGAGTCCCTCTGCCACCTGAGCTGGTGGAGCAGTTTGGCCGTATCCTTGTACTCACTTATGAAACACTAATCCAAACCCTTCAAACAGACCCAGGTGTTTCCATCATACTCAAAAGTAAAATGTTTTTGTTCAGCACTTTTTAATTTGTTGACCAAGAAATCAAAGTTTCAGCTTAACCTTTTTATAAGATATGCAGTTTAATTGCATGATGGGAGTTTTCCCTGAGATCTCTCGAGCGTGGTTAACAATTGACAATGATATCTTCATGTGGAACTATGAAGATGGGTGTGTATCTTTATAATTTTATCTGAAATGCATGAGCAGGTCATTTGTAACTTTTGTTTTTGCCAAATTAATTTGAGCTTTTGTGTAAACTTGAGCTCATGACAGCTGTCTTTACTTTCATAATGTGTTCTTTGCAGAGGTGATGTAGCATACTTTGATGGCCTAATTGAAACTATTTTAGCCGTGGGTCTTGTTAAACCAAAACAAGGTATGACCAATTAATTAGTGAACTATGATCATTTTCATTTAATTATTTCTTCATATTATAAATTGGAGTTGTTTTTTGCTTTCTCAGGTATTTTACAGCCACACATTCACTACCTCTTGGTGTTGGCCACTTCTGTGGATGTTGTGATCCTTGGGCTCAGCTTCTCGAAGGGTCACGAGGGTGAGTTAACATTATTAATGGTGCTATTTTATTTCTTATTGGTTTAAATGGTTGGAAAATGACTTTGGAGAACACAAAATTTATGTCATTGTGGTGAATCTTATTAAGTTTCAAGAGACTAATAAATAATACTAGACACAACTAAAAGCTTAATGTTGCAATTTATGTATTAAAATAAGACCAAGCAATTGGCTGATATCTATTAGCAATGCATTGCCACTAAGATTTAAATGTATTGTGTAAATGTCTTTAAGGAATACTTTTCAAATCTGTGTATACACCTTTTATTAGCATCAATATAGATATTGAGATAAGTTAAGTATGTTTATTTCTGTCTTGTGTTTTAGGACTGAACGACAGCATGTCCGGTGGGATGCAGCTGCTACCAGACCCCTTGTTCTCAATTCCCACAGACAACACCTACATCCTGTCCATCACCTCCACAGACCTGGGACGTATCTTCATGGCAGGAAAGGATGGCTGTCTCTATGAGATAGCTTACCAGGCAGAGGCAGGGTGGCTCAGTCAGCGCTGTAGAAAAATCAATCACTCCAAAAGCTCCTTGTCCTTCCTTATCCCATCTGTGCTCCAGTTCTCTTTTTCTGAAGATGGTGAGAGGAAAATATACACCTGTGTCATGGAGGAAACGTCACAGATCTGATTAAACTTCTGAACATTTTGTTGCCTTTGTTCTCCACAGATCCCATTGTGCAGATTGCCATTGATAATACTCGAAACACGCTGTTTACACGCTCTGAGAAAGATGTCTTACAGGTAAAACATGTATCTGATTACCAAGGTAACTGATGCTGGTAATGATCGTCAGGAGCTGAAGTGTTCATTTGTTTATTTTTCAGGTGTATGATCTGGGAGCTGATGGGCAAGGCATGAGTCGTGTGGCAACAATGTCACAGAGTTCTATTGTAGCAGCTGCAGGAAACATCGCCAGGTACATCTGTGTTTTGTATGGGTGATAAACTCTTCTCACTCTTGCTATCTGACTTTTTTTTTCTTCAAACTATTTTTTAGGACAATCGATCGTTCTGTTTTCAAACCCATTGTCCAGATCTCTGTCATAGACAGATCAGAGTCCTCTGATTGCCATCTGCTCGCTGTCACTCATGCAGGTAAAGATTAGAAGGCATAACATAGAATTAATAGTGTGTGAAATGCATTGTTTGCATCGTCTGACAGGGTGTCTTTTTGCAGGTGTGCGTTTTTACTTTACCACCACACCTTTTGCTCCTCAGCATCAGAAGCACATTGCAGTCCGCCCAAGCTTGCTTTCTTTAGTTCACGTTCGTCTGCCACCAGGGTTTTCTGCATCTTCCACCTTGCAGAAACCCTCAAAGGTCCACAAAGCTCTACACAGCAAAGGTAAAAGACCCAATGGAAGTCAAAATTAAACTTTTTGTGTTTGGTAACACATTTTATTCTAACATGTTTTAAATCTTCCAGGTGTTCTGCTCATGGCTGCTTCTGAGACAGAAGACAGCGACATTCTGTGGTGCATCAATCATGACTCTTTTCCCTTTAAGAAACCTCTGATGGAGACACAGGTTTGTACACAGAACTAAACAATGACTTGAAATATTTAAAGACCTTTACATGCTCCATCCGAACCGCCATAATCAGCTCTCATTGTCACAGTTTCGTGATGAAAATTCCGTCACTTTGTTTGCAGTTTTGAGTATTCCACCCCTTTTTGTCACAACTTGCCAGGAGAACATTTCACCCACCTCTGCAGAAGAACTTTCTGTGTTATTGGTCAGATGTTTGGGGGGGGGGGGGGGTTATGTTAAAACGCTTTTTGCTTCAACTACTTGCTTCCATATAAACTGTATATATATATATATATATAACCTACTCGCTTCCAGAAGCCGACTGTTGTATCAGACATTTGTGGACAAATAACATCAGGTAGGGAGAAACCCTTTTTCAGTGACGTGTACCACAGTGGGAGGGGTTTCCTGGAGCTCTGCACAGTGTGTCTCAGGCTTTAAAATGTTTGTGCGAAAACAAACGTGGAACACTCATGTGACTGTGCGTTGACTGTTCCGCTTCAGATGGAGTATAATGGACCGTTTAGTCAGGAGGTCTCCCTGTAGAACAGTTTGTTTTTTGGGGACCAGAAACAATCTGAAATATGTAACAATAGGCCTCTTCTTTTTGTGTGTCTTGTTGCAGATGATGTCTAATGTTGATGGACACTCTTGGGCTCTTTGTGCCTTAAATGAAGAGAGGCCTCCTAAGATTTTTACTCCTTTGAACAAGGAACAGATCCCCATCACTGATTCGCCTGTGGTTGTTGAGCAGCATAATCTCTCTCCACAGAAGTTTGTCCTTCTTTCTGCAAAGGTTAAAGTCATAACTCATCATGTTGCTTAATTTAATATTTGTTATGACACAAAAAGAGTCTGACTGTTGGTTGTCCTTTAGGGAAGTCACATCTTTCAGAAACTGCGACCAGTAGACCAGCTTCGTCACCTCCTGGTCAGCTGTGCTGGAGGAGAAAGCGAGGAGATCGAACGCTTCTTTAAGCTGCACAGGGTAAAATCTGTTATTGTCTCTGTGATGTTTTATCTTATTAGTGTTAAACTTGTGCACTGCAGATATGCATAATTACTGGTAACATTACATATGCCATTATAAATGCAGCAGGATTAATTTAGACTTGTGGTCCATGTGCACGTACACAGTATATTTAAATGTTACCCTGTTTGTTCAGGAGGAGCAGGCTTGTGCCACATCCCTGATCTTGGCTTGTTCCAGTGCTGCTTCTGACCGAGAAGTCTCACAGTGGTCTACCAGAGCATTCTTCAGGTCAGATGGGGATTTCTTTTCTTACATTTGTATATTCATGCATTTTTACATTATGTGCAAACTAAAGACTGTTTTTTATTTTTTGTTGGGATTAGATACGGAGGAGAAGCTCAGATGAGATTTCCTGCAGCCATGACAACACCCAGCACCGTCGGGCCTGTGATGAGCTCTCCAGCTCCTGGTAAGTTGGTAAATAATTTGTAATGGAAGTAGCAGAGCTGAAGGTTCACTTTGGGAGTGACAAAGACAGATAAAGCTTGGTTTATACTTTGAGTTGCAAGTCTTGTCCCCCCTGCTGTGTGACAAAATATCGGACGTCTATTTCTTCACCAAGTATAAAAAGACTGCAGACACAACGGGCCATAAATTAACATGATTCCTCCCTCTGCCCTGACACAGTTCATATAAGTAGGAAAACAGCAATAATGATGGGTGGGTATTGGGATTTCTTTTTCACTCAACGATCAGTGAATGTTGGCTGAAGAGTCCGCCGTGGATTTTTTATTTTTTGTTAACGATGGTGATAAAAAAAAATAGAAAATCAGCTGTGTAGTAGTGATGAAATTTAAAATTTATTTTCTAATTCCTCCCTAGGTATTATACCCCCTGCGTTAGCTACACCATTCGCACCAATGCAGTCAGGCTCTGCCCCAATCACGCCCATGTCAGCTGGCCCAGAGGTGATTTTCTCTGGAAAACACAATGGCATCTGCATCTACTTTGCTCGCATTCTCGGGTAATTAAACACAGTTTTCTGGGTCAAAGCTTAAATATGTGGACGCATTAATATTCAGAGCCCTGAAAGCTGGAGTTGATGATGTTCCTTAACTTTGTCTCCCTTTCCTGTTCACTGCTGTTACAACTCTAATAGAAATATTTGGGATGGGAGCCTCGCTGTAGAGAAAACCATAAGCAAAGGAAATCAGGCCGTCACTATTGTAAGTACCTTCATTACATTGTAATTACAAACCCAAAAATAATTTTCTAAAAGTAAACAAAACATTTTATCTGTAGTTAGTTTGAACCTTTAAATAATAAATACGGGGACAAAATATATTACACTTTGTGTATTTACTAATCAACTTAATAGAATTGATACAGCGTAAACTAATGTAAAAGAATTGATGTCGGTAACATTATGTAAATCAGTAGTTTGAACTAAGTACTAATTTTTGTTTCATGTAAGAAACCATGCAGATTTTTGTTTAAAATATGGTCATTCTAATTATTCAAAGCATTTACATATAGATTACGTTAAGGTTGTATTCTTTCTTTTTGTTATTTTTTGTCTGTACAGTTGGAAAGCACCATCAGTTCATTTGAGTTGGAGTTGGTTCTTCTGGAGCTCAAAGGTTTACAGGAGTTCCTTGATAAAAACTCGCAGCTCAGTCCTTCATCTCTTGGTGCTACAAGGTAAATATCCTTCTTCTGCCAGAAATTTTGTACATAAAATTAGTTTGGTATTGTCTTATTAGTATGTTTGAAAATGTGTTTTTTCTGTAGCAAAACAGTGCTAGCCAGGGAACCCTTCCTGTTAGGATTTTATGACAAAAGTAGAATAGCAGTAGAATCATTTTTTGCTGGTCTCTGTGACGTGTCTTTTAACAGAAACTCTTGTTTAAACACTCTACTTTCTGTTTGTGGTGCTTTAAATTAAAAGGAAAAAAAACATTTTCCAACATCAGCACAAAAATCCAGACACTTTAATAGCTGTAGTTCAAAGAAATTGTTCCTGTTTTGATCTTTTTTTCTTTTATCATATTGGAAATAGGACGTATCATCTCTAAAGCACAATGTTCAAGGAGGTGATGAGCCTTGCAGAGTGTTTGTGTACTTTGATGTAAACTAAGAGAGAAGCTGCGGGGTGTTTTCAATTTAATAGATTGTCAGCTTTATTGCCATCACATTTGGTTAATATAATTACCAAGAGCATTTAGTGCTGCTAATCTAATCTGCTCCCACATTTTGTTTCCTCATCTTTTATTTTGTGTGAGCATAATAGACAGACACGATGAGAACATGTTTCTGCTCTAATTTCCTGAAAATACCAGGGTGATCCTTTTTATTCATATGATTGGGTACCTTGGGAGTAAAAAAAGCAAATGTAAGGAGACCAGCAGCTTTCTGAGAGGTTCAGATAATTTTAAGTATTTTTTTTTTTTTTAGAGTGGCTGCACAAAACTTTCTAATAAAAGTCCTGGATCTAGATCTTTTGTTCAAAAGCTGCATACTCTTTCTTCATAATGGGAATAAAATAATTTCAGATACTTTCTAGATGTAGACTTTTATATTGCATTAGTTTTTTTTAATTGACAGCTTCTGATCAGAGCTTCACTTTAGACAAAAATAGGTTCAGAGTAAGGCACAGAGAGCTGAGGCGGTAGAAATATCATCTTAAATTAGGATTTGTCTGTAATATCCCTGAACTTATTTTTAAACTTGAAAGCACAATTAACATTTTCAGGTAGTGACAAAATAAATAATAATGTTGACTCATCGTGTAGCTGTTGTGAAAGCATATTTTACTGTTTTCTCTAACGTTAGCAGTCTCTGCAGTTCACTTTGTATCAGTAAAAGAACTTTTTGTTTGCTGTTTCCTGTGTTCCTGCTTCCCATTAGCTTCAGCTCCCCTGCCAACCTGCAGCAAAGGTTGCTTGGATTTATGCGTCCTGATGGAGCCAGCTCCCAGCAGGTGCAGCAGGAACTTCAGAGAAAATATCACAGTGAGTTTTGAACGCTTTGCAAGTATATAAAGTTTGCGAACAAGGAACGACATATTTACTTTGTGTTCAACGCTCTCCTCTAGAAAGTGATATCTTTAATCTTTAAAATTTATGTGATTTATCTGTTTTTGAATCCTTTTTTTTTTTGTTTCCCAGCCAAGGCTCAGGTCTATGAGAAAGTGTCCCTGCAGGGGATCCAGCAGTTAGTGCATCGCTCTTATCAAACTCTGGCACTGTGGAAACTCCTCTGTGATCATCATTTCAGTCTCATCATATCAGAGCTACCTAAGGTACTCTTACATAGCAAACAGATGCTCACACTGCAAAAAAGGCTAAAACCTGCTGCTGAATGAGTGCTCACTACATATTGAACCTTTTGTTTCCTTTACAGGAGTTTCAAGAGCAGATGAAGGGAGCAAGTTTTAGGGATGTAGTGATTCGGGGCAGGGAACTATCCGGAGCACTCATCACAGGCCTTATTAATGCCTACATCAAAGATAACGCCTCTGTGGACGCCATCAGCAATCACCTGAGGGACCTCTGCCCGCTGCTGTACAGCAGTGATGACAGCACTTGCTCCAAGGTACACGCACACACACACACACATCAGAAGCGAAATATATACATAAATTTATCACAGCTTTATTGACATGACCTTTGCATTATTATTTAATGTTGTCATTTGTGCCTTGTTGTCGCCCCCACTCGTTTTCACGATCATTTTAGGCGCAGCAAGCTCTTGCACTGATGTGATATCGATCAGCTCACATTGATTTATGTGTCTCAGTAAACTGAATTTGATTTTGTCCCCCCACTTAGGCTAATGAGTTGCTGCAGAGCTCCAAGCAGATCCAGAACAAGGGCGATAAAGAGAGAACACTGAGGGAGTCTCTACGACTCTACCAACAGATCAGTCAGAACACAGACCTGCCGCTTGTTTGTTCCCAGTACAGACAAGGTAGAAACACAGACACCGCCACTGTCTTTGTTGTTGGAATGTTATTTTTACCAATGCTGTTTATCTTGACAGTGCGTTTCTATGAGGGAGTTCTTGAGTTGTGTCTCACAGCGGCAGACAAAAAGGATCCACAGAGATTTGGACCCCACTTCTACAAGAATGGAGAGCCTGAGGAGGACAAAGTGGGGCAGCAGGCCTTCCAGGAAAGGTAACGTCCACCGAAAACAAAACAAAAATAAAACTAAACTGATCTGCTCCTGGGTTGTCTGTTTTTAAACACACTTTTCATTTCTCGTCATTTTTTTCAGACTTTTGTGTTATAAGTGCATCACAGACACAATGCAGGAGTTGGTGAACCAGAGCAAAGCTGCTCCTCAGTCCCCCAGCGTCCCTAAGCAGCCTGGACCTCCCGTCATGACCTCTGACCCCAACATGCTCAGCAATGAAGAAGCAACAGCACATGTGAGTTAGGAAAAAGGACAGTTGATGCTAATTTCCTTCCACTTTTCTCTACATATTCTGCATTTCTAATGAAGATCTGTCATCCCTCTGTAGTTTGAGCAGATGCTTGGTTTGGCCCAGAGGTCTCAGGATGAACTGTTTCACATCGCCCTGTACAACTGGCTGATTCAGGCTGACCTGACTGACAAGCTGCTGGAGGTATTATGTTCCTGCTTGTGTAATTACTTCTCTCTACACCTAAATTTCAATACAGTGTATTTTTAAAAGCAAGCATTCACATTTTGTCTGCTCAACCCAAAAATATCTTATTTTTCCTGCATATTCTTTTAAATATTTAGAAGTTTTCTTTTTTTTAATGCAGTTTGCTTGCTGCTTTCTCATTTTCCAGGTGAATTCTCCATATCTTGAAGAGCATTTGATGCATATGATCAAACAGGACCAGAGTAAAGTGCACAATATGGACCTCCTGTGGCGCTATTACGAGAAGAATCGTAACTTTGGCAAAGCAGCTCACGTACTGGCCCGTCTCGCTGATATGCACAGGTTTACAATGAAATCTTATTTATAAACCTATACTGACCAGTCGCCAACACTGTTTCTTTCTGCAAACCACTTACATGTGTAAACATGCATTCATTTTCTGTTCATGTAGCACTGAGATCTCTTTGAAGCAGCGTTTAGAGTACATCGCTCGAGCCATCCTGTCTGCAAAGAGTTCTTCCTGCATATCCGCTCAGGCTTCTGACGGGGAATTCCTTCATGAGCTCGAGGAAAAGATGGAGGTACTTTTTGGTGATGATTGAGAGAAAATATAACAGAACTTTCAGCAGATTCTTATGTATATGTATGTTTGTTTTTTCCCTTTCTAGCTTGTGCGTATTCAAGTGCAAATCCAGGAAACACTAATCAGACAGTACTCCCATCATCCCTCAGTAAAAAATACCATCTCCCAGCTGGACTCTGAGCTCATGGATATTACAAAAGTAACTAGCAGCATCAGAATGATGATAGCTTAAATGTATTTCTTTTCACTGTGACACAAAGTGTTCATAGTTGTGGCTTCTTGTTTCGTTTGTTGTGCAGCTTTATGGAGAATTTGCCGACCATTTTAAATTGTCTGAGTGCAAGCTGGCCATTATTCACTGCGCGGGACACTCCGATCCAATTCTGGTTCACTCGTTGTGGCAGGAGATCTTAGAAAAAGGTGGGAAAAACATCAACATCCTGCAATAAAGTTGCCCTCTTCCTGCTTTGTGTACATGTGTGAGTGTTTTGTCTTCCAGAGTTGGCAGACAGCGTGGCCATGAGCCCAGCAGACAGGATGAGGTCTCTGAATCTGAAACTGGTATCACTCGGGAAGATATATGCTGGAACGCCCCGATATTTCCCTCTGGGTAGGCTTTAATCATATTCCACTTCAGCCTTGTAAGGTTTATTCAGCTTGCTATTTGCAATTTTGTCAACAGTAATATAATTAGCCCGTCTTTTTGCATAATTTATCTCAGTATGTCTCTGGGGCGCAGGTTTGTTTAAATCAAACAGCTGCTTGTGCTCTTAATTATCCTCTTTTTACAGCCGGCGAGTTCAAACTTGTCATGTCTGTGGAGAGTTTGATTCATTTTATATACATCCCTGCTACTTGTGGGTGTTCAGCACCATCATTTGTGAACATGATGAGTGTGCAGTGTTAACAAGTGCTGCTGTGATTGCAGAGTTCCTGGTGAAGTTCCTGGAGCAGGAAGTTTGCCAGCTCAACTGGGACGTGGGATTTGTTACGTGTACCATGCAGGAGATCGGAGTACAGCTGCCGAGACTTCTGGAGGTTTATGATCAACTCTTCAAATCCCGGGTACACACATCATTTTGTTATACTTTGTACTGAAAACACAAACGATCATGAACTTCATTTTCTTACACCAAAAAAAAAAACTTGACTTTAGGATCCCTGCTGGCAGCGATTGAGAAAACCTCTGCATTTGGTGGAGTGTATCCATGTGCTGCTTTCAGGATATGTTGAAGACCCCAGCAGAGTACCAACCTATGACAGGTGAGTGTGGTGTTGACATAGTAAGGCAATTCATCAGTCATGAGCTGAAAACATGCAGATAGAAACTCAGATGAATTTAAAGCATTTATTTAAGAATAAGGTATAGTTTCAGGCTTAAACTGTACTAAAACATCCAGTTAATGTTGTGTAATCTTTGCCAGGCGCCGATTCACTAACGTGTGCCTCGACAACATCTGCGGATACCTGGTGGAGCTGCAGTCTCTGAGCCCAAACTCAGCCCTTCAGCAAACCATCGGTAACTTTAAATCACTGCAGGCAAAACTGGAGAAACTCCACTGACATAAAGGATGATAGTTTTCAGTCTGGCACGACTTGACCATGTTTATATTCCACCGTGAGGTTTTGCATCATCTCTTAAATGTGTGCGAGTCAAAAGTAAAATGCAGACAAATAAAAATGCAACTCTTATAACTTATTTGATACTTTTTGTTAGTTTATACTGAAGCAGAACTTTAGAGACTTAGTATTTTTCATTGTGTGCAAATGGCTGAAATCTAAAAATGGTTTGGTAAATTTGTCTTTTCAAAAAAAAAAAAATAAATCACCGATTGCATCTATCAGTTTGCATATATTGGAGAAAGACAAATGCTCAACTTTGTTCCTAATATGGTATTTTCTTATGATTAAAAAGTGACAAACATGCCTGTTTCTACACAGGGTTCTGACAGTTTAGTGTAATTATGTACATAACGTGTCTCCTCTGCTCATTGAAAATCTCATGTCATTTTGTAAAATACAGAACATTTTTAAAACTTGGTGCTGTACTGAAAACTCTGGCGTTGAGAGAAAAATAAAACTTTTTTTTAAAGATAATGAAATTGTCTTGACTTCTATGGATAACTGGGACACACTTGACAGACATACTGGTGTTTTTAAATACAGCCTTGTGTGAAATGTTCATAATTAGCAGAAAGAAGCATCAGATGTTAATAATGCAACATTGGTTTCGCAATTATCTTTAATTTAAAGCAGCACTCTGGTTTTCTTGCTGTCATCACTCACAAGGCACTAATTGCTGAAGATCTCCAATTAGCTGTGTGCTCAAGTACACAATTATGTATAATTTTTTTTATGCTTGTGAAAAATAAACATTTAGTCTTGGTGCTGAGTTTGTTTTTTAACTGAAGTAAACAAAATGGGTTCTAGTAAGGTCAATCAAACATGATGTTTACAGAAAAAAACAAGTGTTAAATGTTTTTTAAATATTTTTATCATCTAAAAACAGATTTTAATATTCTTTCTCAAAATATTTAAACCATAATCTTTAAAAACTAACATTCAAAGCAGCTAAACTGTAATCATCTTGTGGAGTGAAATTTATGTGCAGCATATTAGTTTTTTATTTTTATAGTTTATAAATCGGATGTTTTAAGTTTATAGCTGAAAAATCCAGTGAATATAAAGCTCAATAAATTACACACATTTATTTTGAATGCAGTTTCTCTCACAGATGAGCCAGAACTGAATAAGCATGGCAACGATAACTATCAAATACAACCATACAGATATTGTCAATCAGCAGAGGATAAAAAGAAATGAACTCCAGCAAGAAGCCGTCTTTTAATTTTCAGGCTTACGATAACACAAAGGTCCTAAAAATCTTTGGTTTGTGTTGAATCACTTTACCTGCATCCCTTATCATTTTATAAAGGAAGAAAATCAACATGTAAGTAATGTCAAAAAGCAGAGAGTAACTGCTAAGAACTAAAATCAGTATTTACTGTCAGGCCGATGGCTTGAAACCACACTGAACATTCATTCATTATTTTTTTTACATGAACAAGAAAGCTTTTTCACTCCGTGCAAAAATATGTAAGGGATGATGCTGGTGTAGGACGATGCAATGTAGCTGGCCACCTCCACCACCACAGATGAAGTGTGGATGCTGCTGGAGATGCGCAGCAGCAGATGAGTCAACCAGCAGAGCAGAACCACACTGGCTACAGCCACCACACTCTTCGCTGCTCTCGCCTGAGGGCTGTGGCTGGGCTTAGGTAGCGTCTGCTGAGGTTGGACTCTGTGATCAGTTTTGCTGTTTGCCGATTCTTGACTCACTACGTGCCTCTGGTTTCGGAGCAGAGTAACAACAATTTGAGCACTTGCAATTATGATTCCTACAAGAGGGAAAACATTGGCCACAACTAAAAAGGTTATCTCATAAGTTTGCCTGGAAAGTGCATCAGGGAAGACCTCAACGCAGTCTTCGTGGCTCTCGTTCAGCCTCTCCACCGAGGCGAAGAAGTAGTGAGGGATGCTGAAGATGGTGGCCAGCATCCAGCTGCCCACCAGCAGACAGCCCACCAGGCGCAGGCTGTCCAGCTGCACCGGTGCGCCTCCACGTTTGAGGGACCCAACCAGCTTCTGGTGCCAGAAAGCGCTGATGAAGAGGGTTGTGAAGATGCTGCTGGTTTCAGAGAGGTCGGCACAAAAGTGGAAGATGGCACAGAAGTTTTCCCCCAGGAACCATCTTCCAGCAAAGTCTGCGGCGGTGTCGGGCAGGTCCACTAGGTAGTTGGTGATGAGGTCGGATACAGCCAGGTTGATGAAAAGGACCTCATTGGTACGAATGTCAGACTTCTGCTTGGGAAGAGCGATTAGAGCCAGCCAGCTGTTTCCCAGGATTCCTGCCATGAACATGAATGCTCTGAGGATGGATTCTATCAACTTTTCTGCATCCATAGTTTATCAGGTTTCACACAGGAGGTTGGGACGTCTGAAAGAAGCTTTTGGCTTCTGGAGGAAGGATGAGGAGTCCAACTTGATCACTGCAGAGGCTGAACATCTATTCATAATGAAGGCTTCATCAGGATGTTACACTGAGAGGGAGGGGTAGTTTCTGATGACAGGCACTCCCAAATATAGCTTCATTCTGGAAGAATTATATAAAAAGGGCCCCAGGGCAAAGACGTCTTGGCCACCAAGTCTACTAATGAAGGAGCAGTACTCCAAATCTCTCAAAGCCACACACACATACTCACACACATTAACTTCCATTAATTTCTACAGCCTAACCGTGACCGCTTACCTTAAACCTAACCTCACGGGTACCTAACACCAACCCAAACTTAGCCCTAAACCCCTGACCCACAAATTGGTTCTTTCCATTGTGTGGACCTCTAAGCATAGTATAATGTCAAAAATATGTCCACACAAACACATATCATGTATTTCTATCTTCACAGGGACTTTCCATTGACTTCCATTCATTTTTCATTCATTTCTATGACCCTTACCTTAACCCCAAACCCAAGAATAGAATTTGAACATATGGAGCCTGGGCTTTGGGCCTCGTAGGAGCAGTCTTCACAAAGTATCTATATTTTGGGAAAACTGGGCATTAAAAGGTAAGAAATACTAGAACACATGCACAAGGAGTCATGGGAATACAATTTGCAGCCCTTCATTGCCACAATACGCAATTTTCAAATGTTTATTTCTGATAATTTGTGAGTAATTATAACACTTATTAATAATTAAGCTTAATTTGAAATTTGTCACATAGCACCACGTGTGGACCATTTTGCACGTATTTGTGGCCATAAACCATATTTATTATTATTACATTTTCATCCATCCATCCGGTGGCCATATGATTGTTGTGTGTGTGTGTGTGTGTGTGTGTGTGTGTGTGTGGGGGGGGGGGGGGGGGGGTGG
>JARVJO010000140.1:13254501-13276710 GCA_031762555.1 Cynodonichthys magdalenae | reverse complement strand
ACCTGCTGATGTGAGAGACTGGAAAAAAGACGACTTAATTGGAACTCCAATACTAAAACCTGCAGAAACCAGGACGCTGCAAATGATCGAATGAACAAGTGATGATTCAGCTTCTCCTGAGACTACGTTTGCGTTCGAGCTAAAAATGACTTTGTGGCAACCGTTTTTGAATAACACTGGTCTGAACAAAACAGAGATCAAAATATCTTCAGTTTATATCAAACAGATCGACTGATGCATTTTCCCCTTGTTTCTAAGATATATTCTTTCAAGATGTGAAGAAATAGTTCAGATTTTTAGGAGTGGGTTTCTGTTGAAAAGGTGTCCACAGTTAATATCTTACCTGTTTTAGATAGCTCTTTGAACCACTTAAGTTACTTCTGATCAGATTGACTAGTTAACAGCTGATCTGGGTGAGGCTAGTAGATTGTTTCCTTACTTAAAACAACTGCAGCCTCAAAAAGGTTATATTTGGTTCATGTGAAAACTCTTATAAATCCTATAAGCAAATATCGCTGTCAACATTGTTTTAGTTATTTCAGCAGATATATACTGGAAAGTTCAGCTTAGGGCTAGGTGCTGCTCCTGTCCATCCTTCCATCCATCCATCCATATGTCCATCCAGCTAGCCAGTCATCTATCTGTCCATCCGTATAACCATCCATCCATCCATCCATCCGTCTGTTTGTCCATCCATCTATATGTCCATCCAGCCAGCCAGTCATCTATCTGTCCATCCATCCATCCATCCATCCATCCATCCATCCTTCCATCCATCCGTCTGTCTGTCCATCCATCTATATGTCCATCCAGCTAGCCAGCCATCTATCTATCTATCCGTCCGTATAACCATCCATCCATCCATCCATCCATTCGTCCGTCCGTTCGTCCGTCTCTCCATCCATCCGTCCATCTGTCCATCCATCTATATGTCCATCCAGCCAGCCAGTCATCTATCTGTCCATTCATTCATCCATCCATCCATCCATCCATCCATCCATCCATCCGTCTGTCTGTCCATCCATCTATATGTCCATCCAGCTAGCCAGCCATCTATCTATCCATCCGTATAACCATCCATCCATTCGTCCATCCGTTCGTCCGTCTCTCCATCCATCCGTCCATCTGTCCATCCATCTATATGTCCATCTAGCCAGCCAGTCATCTATCTGTCCATCCAGCTATACAGCCATCTCTGTCCATCCGCCCGTATAACCATCCACCCATCCGTCCGTCTATCCATCCACCCGTCCGTCTCTCCATCCATCCGACCATCCATCCGTCCATCTGGCGATCCATCTATATGTCCTTTTTCATCCTTCCTTCCTTCCTTCCTTCCTTCCTTCCTTCCTTCCTTCCTTCCTTCCTTCCTTCCTTCCTTCCTTCCTTCCTTCCTGCCTGCCTGCCTGCCTGCCTGCCTGCCTGCCTGCCTGCCTGCCTGCCTGCCACCAGAATAGCCAGAATAATTGCGCAGAAAACCAAGTTGATTCTAGTCTAATAATCTGTAACTCCATTTACTTGTTCACAGCCACTGTCTCCCAGCACCAGTCTGTTTGGCCCTGAGTTTTATCAGAATCAAAACGAGGCCCTCTCAACAGCAGCCATGTGTCTGCCTCTCTACTTCTGTCTTAAGTGAATCTATCTAAATAGGACACCCTGGTCACCTCCTGGTGGTGGTACCTTTTACATTAGCACTGTTACATTGGTATGTTGACAAGTCCTTGTTTATCCTGCAGAGAAGAGATACATTACATGGAAATATGCTGATTCTCTCCCTGTTTAAAGTAAAAAGCTATAATTGATCACAAAGTGTAAAATATAAGACTGTATCTAAAATTCAGTTAATCAGTCACAAATGTTTCTTCATCATGACTTGAGGGGAAGCCCGACATCTCTGTCCAAAGCCACCTCTACCAGCTATGGAGGATTCCAAAGCATTCCCAGGCTAACCACGAGACATAGTCTTTCCACTGTGTCCTTGGTCTTCCCCAAAGTCTCCTCCCAGTTGGACATGCCTGGATTGGACCTTCATTGGGAGGTGTCAAAGGAGCATTCTTACCAGATGCCAGAACCACCTCAACTGACTCCTATAGATGTGAAGGAACAACTCTCTCTGTCTCGAAGGAAGAGCCCAATTTACCTTGATGACAAAACTTATCTCAGACCTTTGAGACTGGAGTTTTTTTAAGACACTTTTAGTTTTAGACCCCCTAAGCCAGAGGTCCCCAACGCTGATCCTCTTGGCAACACTCCGCTGTATGTTTTACTTGTTTCTCTTCTTCAACACACCAGACCGAAATAAACAAGTCATTGACAAGCTTCTGCTCAACTTGATGACATTTTAAGTAGGTAATTAAATTATTTCAATAAGGGGTGCTGAAGCAGGGAAACCACTGAAACATGCAGGACGTCCCAATAAGCTGTTAGCTCATGTATTGAGTCAGAATTAAATTATTTCTTTACACTGAAGTTGTTCGAAAGCTTCCTTCAACACTTAAGATAATTCATAACTTTTTCACAGAACCCCACTTCATAAAATGATTTATTGCTTTAATATCAAACTATTTTCTGGTTTAAACAAAGACATATTCATGTTTTTTGTTAAAAGCCTATACAGATACCTTCCTAAAGACTCCCAACTTGATAGCACTGAAGCTGCATAGCAAAGCACTGTGTGAATATTCATGTGAATGTGCACATTTACATAGTTTTACCCTTCAAACCATATTTTAATTTCTGCAGAAATAAACCCTGCTGTGACATTTTATACAAAAAAAAGAAAGAAAAAAAAGACAAAGAAGAAGAAGCCGTCGGCCCTTTTGTCTGAAAATTCTCATGCAACTGTTAGAGTCAGCAGATCTGTAAGAACATTAGTGTGAAGCCTTCAAGTCTCGTTTTATGCTGCAGGTTTGGGGAAAGTCGGGGAACAACCTTCAGCTGCAAAGGAGGCTCTTTTGTCCTTTCCCGCCCGATAAAATCCATCAGTGAGCTATTTCCTGCTTTTGTTCCTTTGACGTTAACATTTGTTTAGAACAACCGATAAGATGTGGTGCATTGTTCAACTCAGGCAACATGAAAAAGGACAGTAAAATTCCCCCTGTTGATTAGGTGGAAAATGTGCTTTGGAGAAATCCATGGAACATAGTGGAGGTGAAGCTGTAATGCTGAAAGGCAAAAGCTGAAAAAAAAAATTCATGTAAATGGCAATTACATGATGAAAAATGCTAATATGTTCTCTGCATATGGTGCATGGGGTTAACAATCGTGCATTGCTCAGTAAGTCCTGTTAGCCTGCATTAGAGATGGCCAACATTAACTAATATTACCTCCATTAGCTAATGGTCATAGCAAAGCATGCAAAGCTGGAAAGCTCCTGAGTGGATTGAAATGAGCAGCGATTTGTTTTTTATTGCAAAATAATTATTGCTATTATTATGTTTTCCTATTTAGAGTCTATTAATTTTTTAATTAGTTCATACAAAATCAAAACGAAAACTTAAGAATTTGAGCAAATTTATTGTTCAGAATTTTAGCACAAGCTTGCAACTCTAAACACGTTAAAAAGGCGCAGGGAATGTGCATTCCTTCTATTTTACAAGCATTGTTTCGATGAATTGGACCTTTTTATTTTGCAGCGCTCTGCCTTATGTAAGGATTTGCATTGTGGCGTCTGCTTGTGCCACTGACCCACTGAGGGGGATGAGGCCGGTGTGCAGATTGCAGAGCAGCTTTACTCTTCGTTGTGATTTATTAGACATCTGCCCCGTGCTGTTTCATTAGGTGGGGCTTGTCTTCCGCGTAATGAACCGTCCCTCCCTGCGGTCCAGATGGTCTCAGACCAGTGGTGGAGGCTGGCCCGCTCTGTAATCTGGTTCACGTCTATTTTTAGATGTACAAAAATGGAGAACTGTGTTAGAAAAAAAGAAGTCAAACTTTATTCTTAAAAACAATGTCATTTTGCTCCTGTTTTGATGGGCTTCTTGTGGGAGCTCACTGATCAGCTCAAACATCTTCGCTCAGGTAGAAAAAAAATATCACAAATCCAGAACAAAGCATTTCAGGCAAATGAAGAATAAAGGAGAAATCATGTTAAGCTGCTATATCTTTAAACGAGAGTCTTCTGCAAGATTATTTTGAAGGGAATCGTTTTATCGAGAAATGTGGTGTTTATGGCCACAGCACATAGAGTGGAATGCTGGCTGCATGAAGGGTCCACAATGCACAGGACTGGCAGAAAAGGTCTGTAATCCAAAGTTTATAATCTAGGGATTACTGGGTTTGCAGCTGGCATGGCATCAGCCTGTTCTCCTTTAGAGAGGCCTGGGGACCCTTCCCCCCACATGGTCTAAAACTAACCCAAACCAGGTTCCAATTTCCAAATCCCGCTGTTTGGTTTGAAGTGCAAACAGACATTTTTAGTGCTTTAACTTCTTTTCTGCCTTTGTGGTCAGCCTCTTGATGATGTCACCAATTAGCAGCTAATGACGTCATAAAAAAACGACAACTGTTGGCACAATTTCTGAGTCACTTCTAAGTGGTGCACAACATTCTGCTGTACGTCCCTTCTACAAAAATCTCATACAGAAAATAGATTAAACAAACACTGCTGATTTAATCCAGCAGTTTTTTTTCTGACTGTGACTATAACCTGATTTTTTTTTTTTCCCTGGTTCTAATCTCACACTGTTGAGAATCACAGGTTTACTATAATTTAACACATTTGCACGCACATGCTAAGATGAGGGGAAAAATAAACAGGAAGACATGTTGTAGAGAAACATTTCATGATTAAATGTTTGAAAGCATCCATCCATCCATCCATCCATCCATCCATCCGTTTTATCATCTGTGTTTGGGTCACAGAGGGAGGGAAGTCCTGGTTCTCCTTTCAGTGTGATGTGTCCAGAAAACCTTGGTATCAGGTCAAATAAACATGGACATAGTAACAATATTCACTATAATGCTACTTTTATCCATTTTTAAGTACACTAACCTCACTCTTTTGTAACAATTAAGACAAAGAAAAAAAACTGGTGTTAGTAGTCATTTTTAAATATAATTTATTCTGAAAATCTTTTCAAGACTTGATCTTTTAGGACCCATAGTGAGGTCCTGACCTCAACTTTGGTAACTACTGTTCTAGTGGGATGCCAGAGAACCACCTTAGAAAGCAAGGGAGCAGTTCTACTCCAACGGATGATGCCGTTCACCCCGCCACTCTATAGAGCTTCCAACTTCCTGTTTGCTACTTATGTTCAATATCTTGCTACAGCAAACCGGATCAACAGTCTCATTACTGTAGATCAGGACTCAGTCATTTAGTTCATCGGTCTACCTTCACCAGACAGCTTCAGACTCCTTTATTTAATCCCTTGTTGTTGGCACCGCTGAACACACGCTAATACAAGCTTATCTCTCACTGCAAACAATTACTTTTGTGATCCACTGTTCCCATCAGAATAAATGAGGTGGAGATGATCCTCTAAAGTCTTTATTGTAGTCTTGATTTGTGTTAGACCTAAAGAATAAAAAAAAAAACTCTTGTTACCAACAAAAACCTATTCTTTGAACTCAAATGTGAAAATCTGCTTCTTTCTTTTTTTCAACCCCCCTCCCCACTATGTGTGTTTATTCAGATGCCCGTGGCTGGCTTTGACCATCTGCCCTGCTGTGCCACCATGCTGGGCCATCCTTTTCCTTTTCGTGCTTGCCAACTTCACCATGGCAACGTTTATGGATGCCGGGGTGCTTCCTGTGGGTTAGTCATCCCAACAAGTCACGCCACGCTTCGAAGTGAACGGTTTATTTTAAAGTTGCAAGCATGACTCCATTTGTTTCTGCTTTTTTTTTTTTTTTTTAAGCTGGAGAGGATGAAGATAAGGACGACGAGTTCCGCGCTCCGTTGTACAAGAACGTGGAGGTGAAGGGCGTCCAGGTGCGGATGAAGTGGTGTGCGTCCTGTCATTTTTACAGACCTCCACGCTGCTCCCACTGCAGCGTCTGTGACCACTGTGTGGAGGTAAATAATCACAAGTTTACTTGCTTGTTTAAAAAAAAAGAAGAAATGTGTGGAACTAAATGTGTGATTAGGATTAGTGAAAGTAATTAGAAAATGTGGGAGAAAAAAAAGGAGGCGAGCTTATGAGTGATTGTAGAGTTGAGAGATTTCTAGAGGATGACTGATGGAGGGAAATATCTCATTAATCAGGGAAATCCTTTTCTCTGATTTTTGTCTTATCTCTATTGAGTCAATTTAAAATAAAACAAAGTTTCAGACAGTAATCTTTAGAAGTAAAGTGGATTTTTAACCAGCAGTGCTTAAATTTTAAGCTGCGACATTTTTGATTAAAGGCCGTCACACTAGACAACTTACGCCAACTTATGAAACATTTTTTATATCTAAATTGCTAATAAATGTTACATTATTTGATCAATTAGTTAAAATTACAGTATGTAGATGCCTAAAAGAAGCTTCCATCTTCAACGTAGATGTCTTTAAAATTTTCATAAGTTGGCATAAGATCTAAAATGTGTGACAGGGCTTTAAATCGGACAGATTTTCTGACTCCTCCAGGATTTTGACCATCACTGTCCGTGGGTGAACAACTGCATTGGGAGGCGAAACTATCGCTACTTTTTCCTGTTCCTCCTGTCGCTCACCGTACACATGATCGGCGTGTTCACCTTCGGCCTCTTCTACGTCCTGCACCACATGGAGGACTTGTGGAAGCTGCACTGCGTGGTCACGTATCCTTAGAACCTGTCTGTGGTTTTTATCTGTAAAGCCTGGAAACAGCTTTTCCTTATTGGTTCTTTCCAGCTTGGTGGTGATCAGTATATCAGGGTTGTTTCTTATCCCCGTCCTGGGTCTCACTGGGTTCCACTTGTACCTGGTGTCCAGAGGCCGCACCACCAATGAACAAGTGAGTGACTTCCAGCACAGAATCATTTCTCTTTAAATTACAGCTTTGTAACTATTCTCACTGGCAGAATGTTTAATGCCTTTTATTTTCACCTGCTGCCAAAAAAGCAAAGAAGGCGATTTTTTTAAAAAAATCACTAAATTAACTATAACTCCGACAATTTTACAAATATTGACCTATAATTTGACGCAGTAGCAGCTGTGACTGATTCCTAACACATATTCTGAGCGCAAATAGATTGTATAAGATTTTGGTTTAAAAATGAGCTATTATTTGGTCTCAGCTCCGCCTGTCTGTTAACAAAATATCTAGTAACCCACTGGGCAGATTTTAATGACACCTTCAGGAAATATTTATTTGATGTACTTCTACAGCTGATTACATTTTGGAATCAATCTTATTCAAGATGGCCACCACAGCCAACTGATTTATAAACACAACAGTGACTATAATATTAAATAGAATAGCATTTGATGCTGTTTTCTAAAATGATAAAATATATACAACTGCATAACATCAACATGCATCTCTACATGTTTTTATAGGTGACTGGGAAGTTTCAAGGAGGAGTAAACCCGTTTACACGAGGCTGTTGTAACAACTTGGAGTATCTGGTTTGCAGTCCTATTTCACCAAAGTAAAAAAAAAAAGAATTTTTTTTTTTCAGCGTGATCTGCATCTGTTGGCAGCTTTGTACGTCACTAACACTTTTTCATCTGTCTGTACTCGGAAACCAGTTACACAGCAAGGTCACGCAAGAAAACAGCCGTTCACGTTCAGCCTCCGTTCCTGAGGCTGGAGCTCGACCGACAAATGGCGGCGAAAGTCAGAGACAACGGAATCCAAAGTCTAGCGCTACAAAATAAAGTATGCATGGAGGCTGGAATATTTTCACAGCATCTAAGGGACTGTGACTTCAGCTGTCGAGGAGTAAAGATCTATCGTGCCTCTATTTATTTATTTATTTTTTATTTCTTCTTTTTGCCAGCAATCCTCAACGGGAGCTGTGGAGCTGTCAGACATCAAACAGCTGAAAACTCCACCGCCGCTGCCTCCGAAACCAGACCGCAGTCTGCTGAGAAGCCAAGTTGCTGTCATGGATGGTACAGTAAAATATATATAAACACATACAGTAGAACCTCTGTATCTAGACTCAGCACCGCAAAAATGTATTTGACAGCATAATCACGAGTCTGCAGAAACAGGAAGTTGAAAACAAAGTGATGAAGAACAAACAATCATGTTGGGAAAACTGATAATTGTTTATTATAATATTTCTGCAATATTTATATTAAGTAGCCTTTATAAAGAGTAGTGGTGTTGCAGAGGTTAGAGAAGGCATGCCTGTGATCGGAAGGTTGCTGGTTTGAATCCTGGTATAATCCTAGCATTTAAAAACATAATCATGTATAGCATTAGGTTCTATTTATGCAGTATTTATATCAATGATCTTGGTCTAAATGTCACTTTTGATTCCTTCCGTGACCACGTTGGAAGGAATTGAAATAAAGTAGGTTCATGTGTATAAATATCTGGGAATATTGATTGACGAGTCCCTTATTTTCAAGCCACGTGGAGAAACTGGTGAAGAGGCTCAGACTAAAACTAAGTTTTTACTTTCGGAAAAGGTTGTGCTTTTAATGTGAAATAGCGACTTGTTGCTGCTACTTTCCTACCAGTGTTGGATTATAGAGAACACGCCTGCTCAATGTCTTCAGATGACTGACACTGTTATGCCTGTTTGAGGGTCATTACAAACTGTAAGGCATTGACACATCACTGAGTTGTACTCAATAGCCTGCTGCTCTGCCATTGGTATACATTCATATGGACTTCTTCCCACTTATATTTGTACTGGCTTTCATTCCATCCACTCACAAAATTATTTGATGCTTTCTGTTCCATTTGCACACTCTGATTTGGGAAAAAGGCTTTTGTCCATTCTGCATCCTCTACATGGTATACACTGCAGACAGAGTTTATTTGAGTGCTTTTAAAGCAAAACTGAAAGGACTTGAGACTAGGTCCATAACGTCCACCTGTTGTTTTTAATTTGTTTTAATATTTGGATTTTTAAATGTTTTTTGTTTTTAATTTGATGTTTTATTTTGATTGTTACTGTGATGTAGGAACAATGTGTTGTATTTGCTGCTGCCATCACCAATGGGACTTCCTGGTTATATAAAGGTTAAATAAAATATAATGTTAAAATACATATATTCTGGACCAGGGGTCTGCAAACTTTACAATACTAAGAGCCATTTCTTCCCCTTGGCTCTCTAATAAAATGTGTCCAGAGCTGTAAAACATATTGTGGGCCCATGGGCCACTTTGAGTTTGTTAAAGGGGTGGTTTCCAGTCAATGGGGTGGGAGTGGGAGTATATTATATAAGTAAAATATATAGTGAATTCAATATTAAATTTTTACATTTTAGGGTAAGAAAAGACACTATTCATGCAAACAAGAAAAAATTTATTCTTTGAAAATTTTCATTATTATCTAATCAACTAACCTTAATCCTAATGAATTTGAGAAAGAAAAAAAGTCACTCAAAAAAAAAATGAAAACGTTTGCGTTAGATTTACTTAAATAAATTATGTCAACAGGTTCTACTCAACTGAAGAGAACCTGTTGACATAATTTATTTAAGTAAATCCAACGCAAGCGTTTTGATTTTTTTTAGTGTACTGTAAGTTGGATTACTGAAGTGGTCAACAAACCACTAGCATGATCTATAGTCAACATGTTTCACTCCTTGTATTAGATACAAACACATTTGCAAACAAACAAACAGGAAAAACTTTGGGTATAAAATCAACAACAAAAAGAACTGTTCTGGTTTTGGTCAAAGCTTCAAAGAGCCGCATGTGGCTCCAGATTCTGGATCTTAGCTAGAGGTTTCCTTTTTTGTTAAACCTTGATAAATTTTTATTGTAGTCCGCTGCTTTATTCCTAAGTTCTTTCAATAAATATGCCACGTCTGAGATATGTTTGCAGATTTTTCTATACATTTGCAAATGCCAGCTGTTAATCACAAGATGACCTCCTTTTCAGATGTGGGACATCACACCAAATCTGTCATTCCTGTGTCTATTCCCACCGTGCCACAACTGCGGCCGGTCCTGGAGGCCATCTCCAGAGGATCGTCACCCATTCCTCCGGAGCAGGTCAGTTTTTTGTTCGGCTTTGATTGCTGCTTGATATGGAAGTTGTTCTGCTGGTTTGATGAGTTTTGTTTGTTTTGTGTTGTGATGCTCAGTTGCTGAGGACGTCCGATCAGCAAGGCAGCACCAAAGTTCCTGACGTCTTCTCAGAGTCTAAAGAAAGTCCTGTGAGAGGCAGCCACCAGGCCTGTCTGTCGGTCCAACCTTCCCTCCAGCCCTGCACCGCCTCCAGCTCATTACAGCTCAACTCGTTCCCACTCAACTCTCGTTCGCTAACATTAAAACACAGCGGTCGCCATGGCAGCAAATCCCAGCTGCTTGCGATGCACACTGATGGGTTGGGGTCTAATCCTGTTGCAGGGATCATCTCCACTTCCGGTCTGCTGGCCAGCCAGTGCAGCAGCAGCGTCAGCCCCTCTTATGATAACCTCATCAACCCTGGAGACCCTCAGTTCTTGGCTCAAAGAGGGGCCCCGTCCGTGAGCTACCATTCCCACTTCATGTCCCTGGGCACAGATGGGACAGTGCAGCGTCCGGTCCCTCACAGCTACAGTCCTGTGTTTATGGGAGTTACCAGACAATCCCCTCAGCCTCGAGACTCGTCTCCATCTTTGCAGGGTCTCCCTTCAAGGGACCCCTCTCCTTCTTATCAAGGATTCATTCAGAGAGACTCTTCTCCTGCTTTTCAAGGGCTGATTCCAAGAGACCTCCAGACCCAAAGCATAACATCGCGAGACGTTCCTCCTCCCGGTGTGGTGAAGAGAGAAACAGTTCCTCAAGGTCTTCAAGACAGCCTCCGGGATCTGATGCCACAGGATATGACACTTCCGAAGTCTGCTGCGGCTCGATATGACAACTTTTCCAAAACCATCATGGCTTCCATCTACGAGAGACGGGAGCTGGAGGAGAGGGAGCGGATGCTCCACGTCCAAGCCAGAGCCCAGGCTCTCTATGGTCCAGATGTGGGGATCTACGACATCCCCAGCAGGAGGAGTCTACCTCCAGACAACATTCGACCTCCAGGGTCACGTGGACCAACCCCTCCAGCCTACGGCTCCAGGGAGTTTCTGATGAGTACAGGTGTTCTGGGTTACGGCATGAGGACCTCGCCTCTCTCCAGCTCCTCCACGTCGTCTCTGACTCGTGGGCCCAAAACCTCTAGCTCTCCTCTGCAGAGCAGCAGCAGCAGCAGCCTGCACAGCAAAGGCAGGTCCTCATCTCCGGCCTACGGCCCTCCCGAGAGGCAGACCCAGGGCCACTCTTCCTCTACTTCCACTCTGCCACGTTTACCATCCAACACCTATCCCACACCCCCGTACACTTCCTACCCAACAGCAAAGCGTTCCTCGCTTCCTTTCGCCTCTGAGGGGAAGGAGTCAGTCACCCTGGGGACCCTAAAATAAAACATATTCCACGCTTCTGACGGCGCGAGTGAATCATCTATGCAGTGTTGTGCTCAGTCTTCACAGCTCCAAAATCTTTTGTAAATAAGAGGCCATTTGGGGCTTTTTTGTGTGGGAGGACGTGTGGAAGTCAAAACACACACTTAGAAATATTCTTGCAAATCAAAAAAAAAACAAAACTGTAAATCTCAGGATATCTTTGCCCTCCCTTACAGAAGGAGGGAGCACATTTGACTCAGAGCTAAACACAGAATACAAAATGTAATCTGTTTGCTTGTGTTTTAATATTGCGAAAACATTGTAATCTAATTTGTCTCATTTACAGTTTAAAAAATCCTTGATTCTCAAAAATTTTGTAGCTGTTTTTAAATGAATAAACTTATTTTGTAATTTTCAAGTCTAATGTTATTTTGTCATGTGTATGACTTTAAAGCAAGACAATAAAGCCAAAATGAATAGTGCCTAAATTAGTTAAATGCTGCTTTTTGTAGTGTTAGTACTTTGTGGAGGGATTCAATTGTTCTAAATTAAACTTGTATCTGGCGCCCTCTAGTGATCATTTTGTAGATGACATCATGAAGTAATTTCCTGTAGTGTCATTTCCTTCTGATGAGGCAATGTTGTGAAACAGTTTTTGGTTAATATTGTGAGGTGTCATCCTCAGAGCTTATGTTTTGAATGACTCTCAACTACTACGCATGAAATTTTAGCTAATATTTGTAAAGGTTTCACCATTTCTGGAGTGGCTAATGTTGATTAAGTGTGGCCATCTTAAACTGGATTAACCTCACCTAAATCTGGTGATAAATTCTGAGTATCACTTTGAGTATGCATTTTGAATGACTCCCAGCTATAACCACGCCAAAGCTTAGCTTAGTAGCTGTAAAACATTGACTGTATATATGCAACTTTGGTGTCCCGCATTCTGTTAGCTGTGGCGGCCATCTTGAATTGGGTTGGCTTTTAAAGGGAATTAGCTATAGAAGTAAATACAATATTTATTTCCTGAATGTTTCATTAAAATCTAGCTAGTGGTTTAAGCAGGGCTTTAGACAATTTGGCTCCCAGATTTCAGGTGGCACCCCTTGTACAATTTTCTAAATCTCACTGTCAATTTACATTCACATACCAAATTAAATAGTTTTGTACTTGATATTATTTTTTTATTTTTAGAAATCAGGTTGCCCAATTAAAATAGGTTAAAATATAAGTTTTTTGAAACAGAATACCAAAAATCTAATTCATACCTGTCAACATCTGCACATGTTAATGAGCAGCTGTGGAGTGAAGCAGTTCTAGGGGAAGTCCAGGTGTATACTCCCCCAGAAAATTGTGTAAAAATCTACTCAAAACTCTGCATTTTCCAGTCATTTAAAAAAGGATTTTTTACTAAATTATTGGGATTAATTAAACAACACAAAATCAATATTTTATGAAGGTAGAACACTGAAAACCAGTTATTAACCTGAACTTTATCTGGAAAAATACCTGAAACTTTCATTATGGGATTTTGTATTCTGTTAACACACTGAACACCAGTAGTTAGTCTTGACTGCATCATATGATACGTTTATCATGAAATATCCTCTGCATTATAAAACACCTCATGTAGCAACAAAGCAGGCTGAGAAATCTTCATAAACCTGAGTAACAGTTATTATATTACGGACTAAATCACCAAATCGCTGATGAAAAGTTACAAAACCTTTTTTTCCATCCCCTATCTGTGGCGCCCCCTAGATGAACAGCACCCTTAGCATTTGCCTATACTGCCCACGCAATGGGCCAGCCCTGTTCATGAGATATTTTGCTAACAGACAGAGTTGAGTCTAAACTGTTAATGGCAGTATTTTCAACAACGAGCTAACAATCTGTTAGTGTGCAAGATATGTGTTGGGAATCAGTCTAAGCTGCTGCAACACCAAGTTTTAGGTTAATATTTCTAAAACTGACATATAGTCATTTTACTGTTTTTTATTGTTAGTTGTGGCAGCCATAATGAAGTGGGTTATCTTTAAAAGTTAATAAGTTGTATCTAATGCTTTTTAAGAGCTTCATTAGAATTTATTCAATGGTTCATGTGATATTTTACTAACAGACAGATACATGATCAAACACAGCAGCAAGTGTAAAAACATGGTCTTTATTTTTGGATTTTAGAGGCTGGTTTAGTTTAAAATGGTTTGGAGCATTCAAAATCACAAGATAACAATATAACGCGACTGAAATTCTCCTTTGTTTGTTTAAGCTTCTGTTAAAGTCTTGTTTTTCGTTTTTTCAGTCCCAGAACAAACTCATTATGTTTTTGTGACCAACACGTTTCCAGTAGCAGGAGCTTTCAGTACCTCTATCCTCTGATGGGCTATAAAACCCAGTTCTGTCTCTGTAATAAATGGCAGGACTTGTCATTTAAAGGTCAAATTTTTACTGTGTGTTTTTGTCTCATTCGGCTTACAGTAAACAAATACTAAGTTTTAAAGACTGATTTAAACTTGTCTAACTCAGCTGGCAGATCCATCACATTACAGGCATTCAAAGATAATGACTTGAAATCTGAAAAAGCCTGTTAGATTACCCAGAAAAGTAAAATGTTCACACTATTATTTTTTTAGAAGTCATCAGAGAGGTTTTTCTTGTTAGTGATGTCTGAAAAGACTACAGCAGTAATTTGTTTTTTTTACTGGAGAGGCAGAAACTCAGAGACTGATGATGTGAAAGCATCATTACGGTCCAGGAAGAAAATGAACAAATCCAAATAATTTGTCTGAAGCTCCTTTAAATTTCTGAGTAAAGGAGCTTGGTACACATTTTGGAATCAGAAGGTTGGAATATAAATACATGCTGTGCAAAAGATTTAAAACTACAGTAAAGAAAAACAAAACAGCTACAATTCTGGCAGCATTGCTTTATGTTGTATTTATGACATTTTACCGTATATTGGATTCTGGGCTATGGCAGACAATTACTGTATGTTTTTCCTGTGTCTGTGTGCGTGACTATTACCAAAATGTCTCATGAACCACTGGACAAGTTTAATGAAACTTGCAGAAAGTAATCATTAGATGCACATCTATAACTCATTAGCTTTTGGAGTATAATTCAGTCAGTTTTACTGATATTGACCTGGACCTGGATCATGAACCACTGGATGGATTTTAATAAAACTTTCAGGAATTAATCTTTAGACACAACTCGATTATTGATAATCTTTTGGAGCCAATCCAGATCAAGATGGCCACTAACAAACCTTAGAAAACACTAAAAAGTTTATAATGCAGTTAATTTGCTGACTTGGTTGTCACATGAAAATAAGCTAAAAAACAATTATTTTAATCTGGTTTTACTGTTGTCATTTGTTCAGATGTGTCTTGCAAAGGATTTAGATTTTTTATTGTTTTTAGCTAAAAAAGGTTCTATGAATGTGCAAAAAACCAAACATCCATTTCTTATTTTTCCCTGGTTTCCTTCTCTCCCCTCCACTGTTTTTCACCGTCCTCATTTTAAACTGGAAGAAAAGCGATTAAGACAATAAACAACCCGACTGCTGTAAAAAGAAGGGACCGCAGCCTGTTTCTGGTGGAGTGGTGGACGGAGTACATCTGATGAACTCCCATAGCTTACATCATCCTGTTCTTGTAATATGTCTCTGAATTAAATATGTATGAAGGGATAGTGGTGCCAACAAAACTCTCATTATCCTCAGCTACAGCATGCAGTACAGTGGAAAAGTCCAGTCACTTGTAATTCTTTCAAAATTTGTTTGAAGTAAGAATAACAGTGTAGGCTTTTGTAATTGTTATTATTATTTTTATTTATTTATTTATTTTTAAACTTAAAAATACATTGTGCAAAACCATACAGTTTAAAATTTATTACATGTTATCTTTGGCACTTTGACAACAAAAACAAGTAGCAATGAGTACCAGGAACTTTAATTACCTGGTATTCTGGGTACTTACCTGGAACCAACTCAATATACACCGGCTAGACCAAAAAGCAAGTACCTAAAAGATACCAGATACACAACTAGTATTTACCTGGCACCTAACTAGCATATACTGGGTACTTACCAGGTGAATAGCAATACATAATATGACCAGAGCATTCTGCATATTTACTAAATAATGTACCAGGTGATTAGAAAATCACAATACAGCCACAGAAGCCACTTACATAAGTACTTCTTACTTACCTGGTACATAAAAAGTACTTTTGTTTCCACATTTTTGTAATGTTTTTTTATTTAAAGGAAGTGGAAAGTATTTGAAGAGCTTTAAGGAACAAATAATGAAAACATTCAAAGGATAATTTTTAAAAATTACAAGATCAAAGTTTATATACTGTATATATATATATATATATATATATATATATATTTATATATGTGTGTGTGTGTGTGTGTGTGTGTACAGTATTATCTATGATATATGAGGCCTCGTGTTTCTGGTTTTTTTTTGTGAAATATCTTCCTGATTTCAGTTTTTTCTGGTGTCCGGGCAGAGCGTGCGTCGCTCCTCAGGGCCACCCTACATGCTGTCCTTTTGACATGTGATGATTTCTTCCCCATCAGTCTCTAAGTCGCATCCTCCTCAGATGCTCCACACTGACCTACATTTATCCCCCCCACACCCCCCTTGCCCGCCCCCTCCTGCTGCCTCTCTGTGTGTCTCTGTGCCTCTCCAAGCTTCTTCCTCTCGGCTCATTGATATGCCTGATCATCAGAGGCATCGCTGAACTGGCTGATTGTCATTTTCAGCTGCGGTGCCACTGATGCATTCCATTTCCTCTCTGGGCTGTCTCTCAGAGTGATGAAGCACTCTCTGCAGTGACACTTGACAACAAGGATTTGGATTAATAGCCACCCTGGCTTATTGTTCCATCAGATAGAGGCATGTTTGTTTATAAAAATGCATTATTTATCTGATCGTAGGGGTGGAGCGTATTTGGTGGCTTTAAAGTTGTTTTCTTATAGGAGTGACCCTGATGCGCAGCTTTTGACCTACCAAAGGAGCGCAGCATCGACGTGAAAGTCAGGTGATGCCATTTGTAGTCGGAGGACAAACTCTTGTCCTGAAAAATCTCTTCTGCAGAATCAGCAGCGTTTTCACAGATTTCAACATTGTTTTCAGCAACAAATAAAAAAGGACCTTCCAGTTTAAGACAAAATTCAACATCAAGCATTCCTTGAAGAAATGCGCCTGACCTCTTATATGACAGAATGCCTTGCCATATTATTGTAGAACGTCATATATTGATGACTCGCAGCAGAGTGGTGTGTACAAAATACACTTCCTGTTTTTCTCTTTAATAACTTCTGTTAAAAATGGTCAATATTTTAGTGAAGTATAGGTAACAGGCAACTGTATGTTGAGTTTGGTTCCTTGTAATATTGGTATCATTCTGTTATGTTTGCATAAAACTGAACAGGAAAACTGCTTGTAACATCCATAACTATCATGTTCATGAATCAGAAAATTACTTTTTTCTAAGTTGTCTTTGGTCAAAGCTACAAAAAGAGCCACTGCAGAGACTCAGAGCTGCAGGTTGCGGACCCCCTGCTTTAGGCCAATTCCCTGACCTTTTCTGGCATTTCATGTTTTTTCTGTGAACCGTCTACTGAATGAGAGCGGCATCCCAAAAAATAGCTGGCGCTGGTTTCAGCCTGTTTTTTTTAAATATTTTATTCAAACTCCTCCTAGGTGTTTTGTCTCTGCATTAAAATGAATAAACCTCAGCCGTGCTCACCAGCCTAAACAGAACAGTGGTGGACAGTGCGGGGGCTTAATTAGGACAAAAGTCTGCATCGACTAAGGCTCAGTGTGGGAAAGACCTCGAGAAAAAAAAAGGATGTGAAGCAACCTGCTGAGCTCCAAACACTGTGTGGGCATTGTGTTGCAATTAATACATCACTGTACACACTGTAATCTAATATGCTGTCCCCCCCAGTCTGTGTGGGTGTTTGTCGGCAGATTCTGCACATTGCACTCCACTGTGCACTCGCTGTTCATCCCAGTGTGTGTATGGATAATGGGCAGCAATAATTACATTCATCTCTGCCACATGTTCGAAGCAATTTACTATCCATTTACTGGCGTGATGAGAAAGCGCTGCGTGGTCCGTTCAGCAGGCACAACACAGCCTTATTTACACTTCAGCTCAGGGTGTGCGGCAGAAAATAGACCGTGGATATTTTGGAGTGCATAAAGGATCAGCAGCAGCTAGCCGTAGTATGTCCAGTGCAGCCTTTTGAACAAGATTAACATGATACTCCTGACAGAATAACCATGTAACGTAGAATTGGTACGAGATAATTTCAATTTCTTTGTTTGCATTCCAGTGTACTGTAGCAGTGGTTTCCAAACTTTCCAGCATCTGACCCATACATGTCAACCCGTTTGGACGTTTTCCTACATAATGAGCCTCAAAAATCCGTAATTTTTGCAAAAAAATCAGTAATAATCACATGAGGGTGGGGGTGCTGTTAGCCCCAGAGATGACAGCGCCTCACCGCAGAAAAGAAATGAGGATGGGATAACGTATTTCTAGCCGCAGAGCAGGTTGGAACATGGTTATTTGATGTTATTTATTGTTTTTGTAATGTCCTACAGACTCTGACAAGTTAAATAAATCTGAAACTGAGTTCTTGAAAAAAATCCGTGAGATTGCTCTATACGTCCGTACACCTGCAAAGTGACAGATCTGTGTAAATTACGGACAATCCATACAACTTGACATGTCAGCTGACCCACCAGAGACCTGTGAACCCATCCAACATTGGTTGAAATGTAAAAACTGTAACATTAAAGTGCCTCTGACATGCATAATCTACAAATGAAGTGAAACAGGAAGTGACATCAAAGGTGAACTCTTTAAGAAAAAAACTCCCTGGTCTTTGTTTATTGAAACAATATTATTTGAACTCTGACTCCTCTTCTTCTCTCTGATAGTAACTCAGAATAAACTGAAGAAACATCAGATTCTTCAGTCTGTTGTTTGCCATTTTAGTAACACTGTTCACATGCAGACATTCTCCTTTGATATCACTTCCTTTTACTTTACATGCAAATATCTCAACAACTGTTCATTACAAAGTTTGTTTTGTAATATTTTATTAATGTTGTCTATCCAAAAATGCATTCATATTTATTACAGAAATTTGATGTCACAGACACTTTAAAGAACTCCCTCTGACCTAATGCCATCTTCCTTTACAGCTCTGTCAGAGGTGTATAGTAACTAAGTACAAGGATTTGAAATTTTACCAAGTATTTTTTATTGTAACTTTTACTTTGTTACATTCAAAACATAAAATTTATACTTTTACTTCTCTACTTTTAAGTTTAATACCTACATGTAAGAAATTTATGAAAAGAGTTGTTTATACACTCTTAAAAAAAAAGAGTTGAATTTTATTTAACCAATGAGGATGTAAAGCAAGTGTGGGTCTGATTATTGTGAGCAGTTTTATGACTTTTAATTAAGTACTTTTCCTATCAGTGAAATTAATTTTTACCAAAACTATTTTCTGTTAAGATATTTTTACTTTTACTTATTTATTTATTTTAAGTACTTTAAATACCTCTGATGGGATTTTGGTATTGCTTTGGATAAGTGTTATATACAGAGGCTCTCACACATCTAATCAGTAGCAATAGAATGTTTATACATCTTTCTAAGACGTATTAAAAAATGGTTTAACAAACTATCTTTTTTGGTTTTAAATGAGACAATATTTAAGCCAATTAAACTAGAGCATGACAAAAATGCAATAAATGTTTTTATTTCTTGTAACAACAACCAAAAATGCAAATAATAATCAATTTAATTTGATTTCTAGGTATCATCTCAACACCTCAGTTTGTGGATCTTCACCAGTCCTGACTCCAGCTTTGAGAGCAACTAAGCTGAAAGAATTGATTTTAAAACCATGTTGTCAGGTTTTAAATCGATTACCAAGCTGGCACCTCAGTATTTTGTTGACCTGCAGCACTTTTATATCCCAGCCAAGACGCTTAGGTCAAAAACAGCTGAAAGTCCCCAAAACCAGACTGAAGACCAGAGGTGGCTTTGGGGCGTCTGACCCCGGACTCTGGAACAGCTTGTCATGTAGCATTAGATCTGCCCAGAGCTTTGTCATTTTTAAATCTTCTTCAGAGAAACATTTTTCTTCTTGGCTGTAATTCAGTTTGAGAGAGACTCAAATGATTTCATCTTACAGTCGGTTTGTTGTTTTGCACAGTATTAATAGTTTTGCATACACATTGCTATGGTTGTTTTTTACTTTTAATCAGATTTGAACTTAATTCCTCCAAACTAATGTTGTTCAAAGAGCTATCTATAACAGGTAAGATATTAATTGTTCATCTTTTCACAGAACCTCACCTCCAAAGATCTGAACTATTATTTTTATTCAAGCAATGCTTGATGTTACTGTGACTTTAGCATTGTTTGCATTTAGAGTGTCTGCAGAAGTTAAAATATGTTTTTTTATTATCAGGTAAATTTGTAAATGCCAACAAAATGTCTGAAGATGATGACTTACAAAACAAGTTGTGGCTAAAATTAATTGATAAAGTATGTAGGCCTGCAGGATTTCTAGCTTGCTCACTTTTAAAGTTTATCTTAAAATTTAGATTGTGGGAAATTAAACTAAATTATTTATTCACAAACAGCTCAGGTTAGACTATAAAGTCCTGTAAGACAGTCAGGTGAGTTTATACAGATTTCTGTGAATTTAATGTTAAACATTTAGAGATAATTAGTGAAAATCTTAGGTTTTCCTTTTTGTTTTCCTGGAATGAACAATATCTATGTGTACAGTCACATGTGCGAAGACAAGAAACTACAATTTTGTCAAACATTTCTGTGATGAAATCACAGAAATTCCCTCTTGCTTGTCACATAACTTAATGTCCTTCATGTTTCTTACATCAGTGCGTGTAAATGTAAACCGGATAATAATGAGTCATTTCAGCACCCTCCACAAACCCTGAGGGGATATTTTAGAACAACAACATGGCTTTTGTTCTAAGGTTTATGCTGTCAAATAAATGTAACGTTGAGTTTTACAGATGGAAAAGTGAGAATTCTTTTAAGTACAGTGAACACAAAAAAACATGTCAGGGTTTTTATTCATCAGGAGGTGAAGGATCACTCTGAGAATTTTTAAACATTCTGCTATTTCTTTATCTTTGTACCATTTATAATAATTCAAAGTATTTTTACTACAGAAAGTAAAGCTTCAGAACTGTGAATCTTTCATAAGACTGCCACCAGGAGGGATGCAATGTTAAAATTCCAATTTTAAAGGTTCTGGTATATTTTTCTTTTTCTTAAGAAGATAGTGTAAGCATGAAAAAAACAATCATCTGTCACATTGATGTTAAGAGAAGTGTATGTTTGTCTCAGTATAATAATTCCACATTATTAACCATTCACTACGGGAGTTTAAAACTTTTGCACAGTAGTAAAGGCTAAGACTCATCCTCAACTTTCTCAGTTTGACCAGAAATAGAAAAGCTCAAGGAGTTCATTTTCCAGACCTCTTTAATATTTCCAGTGATAACTGAGGCCCACATAGCCTCTGGAATCAAAGGGCTTGTTTTTTCTGACACGGACCTTTGATGGTATCTCACCCATCTTCATCCAGCTTCCCCGGCTCCTCATTCATCCATAAATTCATTATAAAATGTTACTTTTCACCTTCAAAGCTCACCTTAATCTTGCTCCCTCATACCTGGGAGGCCTTCCTCCTCTGAACACTGTGTCCCTTTTGCATTTCTAATCAGCTGCTGGGCTGTTTGGACTTCTTCCACACCACTCAGAGTCAGGGTTTTATATTTATCTTATATAATAATGAGAAAGCCACATTGTTTGTTTGTTATTTTTTAAGTTGTTTTTGAAATCTAATTACTTTCACACATGCAATTTTAGCAGCTCTTCTGTCAAAACCTTCAGCTCTTTCAGGTGATTTTAAACTATAAAAAACACTAACTTTATTTACACAAGTCATCCCCATAAAAATACATTCAGATCTCTTCAGCTCCTTCAAAAACTTTGTCTTCTACTTTGAAATACTGTATCTGTTTTTGTCCTTTTAGCTACCAATCTGTTAGCATTTAGCTTAACAAATCTTAACAAAACAATACTTTTGCTAGCCTATTTCTATTTCCCAATTTTTAGGTAACTTTTTTGGTACTTTTAGCTTATTTGTAGCCTTTTGATATTTATAGCTAGCTTTTTGATACTTTTAGCTTTTAGCCAGCTTTTAGATACTTCTAGTTTCAATATAGCCTCCTAGCTTATGGCTAGCCTTCTGCTACTTTCAACTAATTTTTTGCTACTTTTAGATTTTAGCCAGCCTTTTGATACTTTTGGCTTACAACTAGCCTTCAGTTACTTTCAGTTTATAGCTAGTTTTTTGTTACTTTTAGTCAGTATTTTGATACTTGTGGCTTTTATCCAACCTTCAGTTACTTTTAGCTCATAGATAGCTTTTTGTTACTTTTAGCTTCTATATAGCCTCATAGCTTATAGCTAGCCTTCTGCTACTTTTAGCTAACTTTTGCTATTTTCAGCTTTTAGCCAGTCATTTGATTTTTTAGCTTATATTTTTTATTTATTTTTTTTTATTTTATTAAATTTATTCATTTAAAAAACAATCAACATAAATTCAATATACAATAAAAAATATACAATCATAAAGTAAATGAAAGGTA
>JARVJO010000140.1:13242045-13254401 GCA_031762555.1 Cynodonichthys magdalenae | reverse complement strand
TATTGTTTGTATTTTATGTTCCTGTACAGCACTTTGGTTTTTATTGTGCTTTATAAATAAACAATGATGATGATGATAAAAGCTACAATTAAACTCATAGCTACCAGCTCAAAAAAAACAAACCTTGCTGAAATAAAAATTTACAAAACAGTAGTTAAATGCAAAAATTTGCAACACATTATCTAAAAGCTAAAATCAGCCAAACCTTAATTGCTAAAATAAAAAAAAACTATTTCTAACAGCTAGAAGTAGCAAAATAGTAGCGGAAATTGTAATTTAACAATACAATAGTTAAAGGCTAAAATGAACAAAAGCATATCTACAGACTCAAATAAAGAAACAGCTAGAAGCTAAAATTAACAAGCTAATAACTAATAACTTAAATTAGCTAAGCCATACTTAGAGTTAAAATTAGCAAAACAATAGCTTAATGTTAAAATTAGCAAAACTACTGCTAAAAGCTAAATTAGCAAAGCATTAATTAAATGCTAAAAGTAGCTAAATCTTTGCTGAAAGATACAATTAACTATTATTTAAAACTTTAAATTAGCTGATCCATAGCTACAATTAAAATGATCAAAACAGTAGCTTAATGCTAAAACTTTGAGTACCCAACATGCAGACATTTTCTGTATTTGCAGGATTTATTTTAAACTAAACAGTAATGTTTAAGTAACTCAACTAAATACTGTTTCCAGTTAAAATAGATAAATAATGTTTACAGTAGATCAGAGCTAATGTGAGAACAATTAAAGAACAGCAGTAGTAGGAAAAGACAAACTCACAGAAAGTCCTTCAGGTTTTTCCTCATAGTGATTTAAAGTTTCTCAAGACCCCTGGAGAACAAAGCCGAACCGGTCCTCGATACAATCAGTAGCTCAGAGTGTTGCCACATGGAGGAGCTCTGCCTGTGTCCTGTGTCTCACTCTGTGTCCGTTTTGCAGCAGCATCTAATCTCTGCCGTTGTTCTCTCTTCTTCCCTCTTAAAAACTGCATTCTTAAGAAGAGTGGTTCAGTCAAGGTCAGTCCGCTTCTTACGCCTGAATGTTTTCAAAGCAGTAACAATGTGATTCTACACCACAATGAATTTGCTGATGCTGTGTATATCTGTGGACTGATAAATTGAAAACTGGTGTTTTGTGTGCATGTTGTGTATCTGTGGTGTACAGGTTGGAAAAAGGGATTTATGGACAGAAAATACAGTACATTGGATTTGCCAAAATGTACAGAACTAATAAAAGGTATATGTTTAAGAAAAGTAAACAATTACCTTAACACTCCATTTAAAAGTTCATCACAAAGCCTTCAGTAAGAAATGCAGACTTTTTGTTAAGTTTTCACTAATAGATGAAACGTAATCATCCTACATTATAATATTTCCTAACCCATCCATCCATTTTCTTTATTTGCTTCTTTTTTGGGTTCTGGTTCCTATCTCTAGTAGTCAGTGTGAGAGAGGCGGGGTCACAAGTTCATCACAGGGCCAGAGAAAGACAAACAACCACCCACACCTAGGGACAATTTAGAGTTACCAAATAACATAAAGTGCTTGTTTTTAATCTGTGGGAGGAAACTGGAGTACCCAGAGAAAACCCACGCCTGCATGGGGAGAATATGCACACTTCACCCAGAAAGGCCCCAAGGCCAGGAGACAATCATGCGACCTTCTCCTTGAGAGGAGACATCTCTAACCACTGAGCTGCCGTGCCGCCATGTTTTCTAATCATCGTGCTGTAATATAGTCAAGAGTCAGGGCAGTACCTGCTCTCTGAGCTGTGATGTTTACAGCGTGAGCATGACATTGGTGAAATCATTTAAATGCAACGCTGCACACCAGGAACTGCACCGCTTGTGGACAATTTGATTTCTAAAGTCAAATGGCCCCAACATCTGATCCCATATTATCTGGAGAATAACAGAAAATATAAAGCCATCCATTTTTTGCTCCAAACACTCCATTCACTCCACACGTGTCTCCAATTGGTTCTGCTACACTGCTTTTACATTATGTCTCGTTTTCTAATATTTTTTTGATGCCATGGTATGAATAAAGGAACTAAAGTGGGAGAAAAAAAAGGAGAAATATAAAGCTTCTGCTGCAGGCATGTGGCTCAGACTACCATTAGCATCGAGATCAGAGCTTAGCTAATGCCTCCCACGCTGCAGCCAGTGAATGCAAATCAGAATGACAATCATGTTACGGTTCAGGGTCAGCCTGATACTGTAGTACTTGTAGGTTTTATCCACTTGATCAATGCAAAAAAAAACCAAAAATAAAATAAAAACTAACTAAAAAATCTACAGGATTTGTAATGCTTGTCCATTGCAGTTTTAGTTCAGTATAAATTCTCTGTTTATATTTAGCTACTAACCTACTAACATAAACTGACCCAAATAGAGAAAACTCAGAACATACATTTAAACAAAATACTATAAGTGTTTGGAAATTTAATGGTAAGTAACCATGGTATTTCTTCATTTCTGCTCAAGGTCTGGAGCTGCTGTACCAACCAGAGGTGGTGAGGCTTTACCTCTCTCTTCTCACCTGCAGTCACAACCACAACACCCTGGAGGCAGCTGCAGGAGCACTGCAGAACCTCGCTGCGGGACACTGGGCTGTGAGTAAACAGAAAGTTCAAAGTTATTCATCAAACTCATAATTACATGGGTTGGAAGTAGTATGCACTGGATTTCAAATTTAATCACACTTGTTTAAACATTGCATCTAAAGCAAATTTTATTTGGATGCACGGCTGAGAAACGGCGCCTTTATTTCAGGTGATGCACGGCTGCTGTCACAGTTTGTAAAATGTCCTCACTGTTTGTGGAGCAGATCCACGACATGCATCCCGACAGCATCGCCCGCTGCCTCTCCTGTTAAGGTTTGAGGGGAGACTTAAAATAGATTTTGTGCTGGAACGAAGCCTTTTTTTTCTAAGTGAATTCAGTGCGAATATGTCTGCAGAGTGCAGGGTCAAACAAGACAACTTCTCCCGGGGCTGGACTTGGAGGCGTGCCTGCTCGGGGGCTTTTCTTCTCAGCTGGTTGGTTTTGTTTCTGAGGCACTGTCATTAATCAACATAATGTAAATGTGAGCTGACCTTGTCCTCCAGCCTTCAAGAGCAAGAATAACTTTGGTTCTTTACTGAATTTCCCCCTGAGTGGGTCCATATGTCTTCTTAATAATGTGCTTAGTCAAACAATGAAATATCACTTCACAAGACACTGTACATGGATGTGTAGCTGGGTTCTTATTTTTTTCTTTTTTGTATGTATTCATGTGAAGATTCCTGAAAAATCACTGTTCTTAGCCAACAGGCTGTTTTTGTGTTTCTGCTTTTAGTGGTCCAGCTATATCCGGGTTACGGTAAGAAAAGAGAAAGGGCTGCCAATTTTAGTGGAGCTGCTTCGCTCAGAAGTGGACAAAGTCGTGCGAGCGGTGGCCATCGCTCTTCGCAACCTGGCTATCGACAGAAGAAATAAAGACCTAATTGGTACAGACCTATAATTCTCACCCACATATATATATATAAAGCTCTCTGCCTGCACGCTCGCTGTAACTCTGACGTGTCTTTTTTCCCATCTGTCTGCTGTTTCAGGGAGCTACGCTCTGAGGGACCTAGTTGCCAATCTGCCTTGTGGACAGCAGCATCCTGTGAAGAATCTCGAGGGAGACACGGTGGTGTCCATCCTGAACACGATCTATGAGATCATCACGGATAACCCAGAGAACGCTCGGATGCTCATACAGGGTCACGCTGTGCAGAAACTGGTGGCCATCAATAAGTCAAGGTGCAGATTTTCTTAAAAAGAAAATAGCAACTTAGTCTGTTAGGGCCTTGTATTTCTTGAAGGAATGCATATCACCCACCACTTTTCATGTTAGCTCATCATGTCTTAAAGGGGACATATCATGCAAATTAAAAGTTTTAGCTGTTAAATACATTTGGTTGTGTACTTGGAGTCTCTAGGAGGCAGAAAAGTTTAATTTGGTCTCTCCTGGTCCTGCAAAAATATCTTTACATTCTGTTTGGGTGATATTTTTCAGCCCGTTCAGTTTTCTCTATTTTCTTTGAAGTTTTTTTATCTATTACGTCAAACTGTCTATGACAGAATTGACAAATAATGTCTGGACTTAACTACTATTTCCTTGTCTTCATTCTCCTCTGGCTCTGGGTCAGACACTGGCTCCAACATGTAAGGCTGGATGGACAAGTCTTCTCTTGTTGACATTTTTTAATTAAATTGTAAATAAAACATTTCTGCATGTTATAAAATTCTAAGCCCCTCTCTCAAACCAGAGTGGACCAGTCTGGAAGGGGGGGCTTGAAGCGCCTTAAAGGAACAGTAACAAAATCAGCTACTTTGAGACACACATCAGAAAAGCGTGAAAGAGGAGTTGGTACAGTTAGGATAAGGAGGAATTCAGACCAAACCACTGCAGTTCCACTTTATAAAAAACCCAACTGAATGGTTTCAATGTGAAAAGGAAGAATTTAAAAGCATGATATGTTTACTTCAAAGGGGACATATTATGCAAAATCCAATTTTTAGCTCTTAAATACATTTGTTTGTGCACTTGGAGTCTCTAGGAGAGCAGAAAAGTTTTATCTATACTCTCCTGGTGCTGCGTTGATATCTTTATATTCTGTTTGGGTCATATTTTTAAGTCTGTTTCGTTTTCCCCCCATTTACTGGGGAACTGCTAAACAAGGTCACGGACTGCTGGCTTACCAATGTCATTGTCTTCATTCTCTTCTCACTCTGGGTCACACTCTGGCTCCAACATGTAAGGCTGGAAGGACAAGTCTTCAATTTGGAAATAAAAAGTTTCTGCTTTGCTAGATAATCCTAGCAAAAAATATTTGTCCTCAGATTATGTATTATAGATGACTCTCAGCTACTACCACATCTAGTTGTAGCTCAATATCTTTAAAAGGACTGTTTTACAGTCATTTTGTGTTGACTAAAGTTGACTAACCGTAGAGACCATCTTGAATTATGTTTATTGGGTTTGATGAACGTCCAGTGATTAATTTCTGAGTTTCTTTAGAATCTGTTGATTGGTTTATGCAATATTTTGCTAACAGACAGACAAACAAACGTAGACAAACATGATTGTCCACCTTCCATGGTGATAACAACCGGATCTCCAAACAATCCACTTGGCTTGATGTCTGCATACAAAAACAACTGCATGCTTTTATATGTAACATTGTTTCTGATGAACTAAACCTGAATGAATGAGTGCCGACAGTTTCAGAGCAGCGTCTCATGATATTATGAGCACCACATCTCAGGACATTCATTGATTTTAATTAATTAGACAGTAATGTCTTGAAGCTGCTTCATGTTGTTTGTCACATTATCGCAATGTTTTCTTGACAGCCAATCAACGCGCGAGACCAAGGCGGCTTCACACGTACTTCAGACAATATGGGCCTACAAGGAACTGAGACACATTCTGAACAAGGCAGGCTGGAACAAGAGCCACTTTAAGGTATCTTCTTCCATTTAATGGGTTTTTAAATAGAGGAAAATGTAAGTTATTCCCTAAAGCACAAACAGTAACAGTAGAAAATCGTTTGCATGGCTTGCGATATGAAAAAAAAAGTGTGTAACTGAACAGGGTCCAGTGTAAAATAATAAATAAATGTATATATATATTCATTTTGTATTTCAAAGCCTACGATTTCAGGAGTGACTAAAAAGATCAAGAGTGGAAAACAGAACGGGGACGACATCACTTTGCCTCTCATGGAGAAAAACCAAGGTCAGTTAAATTTGATTCAATCATGATAAAAAATGTGTCCTTTAACTTCAAGGATGATCAAATGTTTTTAAGCATACTGATGTCCTTCATTTCACATTATGAACAGAGTTTAGAAAAACAAAGCTAAACTTAAAATAATAATGTAACCTGAAAATCAACAGTGAACAGGCTTAGAGCTAGACTTTTTTGCAAGGGGTGGTACAGGCGGGGCCAAGGTTGTTTTTAGAGGGGCACATTCAAATAAAGAAAAAGCTATTTGGATTTGAAAATTCAAGATGGCTACCATCATTTATTTCAAATGGCTTTAATTCATCTGTTTTGAGAAATACTGAGCTAAAATTATGTAATCCTAGCTAAGACTCATCCAAAAAAACATTCTAATTGCTAGTCACAACTTATAATTCAGCCATTTTTAGAAATACAAAGATGAAGATTAGTGTAGAAGTAGCCAAAAACAATCTTTACCAAATTCTAAATGCTAATCAAAAATTGAAGTTGGCTACCACAGCTAAATTGAAATGGCTATAATTCAGCCTTTTTAAGACTTCTTAAAATGAAACTTGTTGTGGAGTAACTAAGAATGACCGCATGTCGATGCTAATTCCAAATTAAGCTAACCACTGATGCTAATGCTAATTTTACAAAGGGCTACAATTCAGCAATTTTTAAACATAATCAGCTAAAAATATATATATTGTACGGTAGTATCAGAGAACAAGCTTTAACATAATCTAAATGCAAATACGCAATCCAAGATCTCCACCCACTTGTCAGTAATTTTGGAGTGGCACCCAGCCAGAGGGGTGGCCAATCAGGTGCCAGAGGTGGCACTGCCACCCTGGCCACCCCTCTGGCTCCTTCCCTGGGCTCATGCATCACTAGTTAGCTTCCGATTAAAACAAAACTTTACCACTCATCGTGGTTACCAGGTAAACCTGAAAGAAGTATGTAATTTTTGTGGCATGTCATTTTTACTTGTTCTGTGCTTCCAGCACACATGCTAGCACAAAATCTAAGTCATCAAGGTCACAGTCATTTTAAATGTTTGAAAAGAGTTAGAGCTAGAGTTTATTGTAAAAATGTTTCTAATCCTGAAAGGCTTATTCTGTTTTACCTAACTGTAAGTTACCCACAAATGCCATGGGTTAATGGGGTCTTTATCACCTGGGATTTATTTCTCTAACTGAACATCAAGATAAATGTTACACAACTCAAGGTGTGAATGCTTGTTATGTGTGTCAGTATACAAAATGTGTGTTTGCTCAGTATGGATGTTGTTGGTGCTGAAGTTGCTAAATGTTTCAACCTGCCTGTTCAGGATGTTTAGTCCAAAGTTGACTCCACTCCCAGAGGACCCATACATTCAGCACATGTATGTGTGTACAGTAACACATAATATAGTGTTACTGACATACGTTGTTAACTATCATTAAGAGCTCCAGTAGAATAATGCAAAAATGATCACATTAATAGGCTCTCAACCAATTCCTGTAAACCTGACAGTGCAAACATCCCAGGGCCGCATGACCTACCCAGTACGGATAGGGGTGGGTTCTGTTTTGTGTGTTTAGAATGCATGGAGGGTCCGGCTGTGAGTGTGCTCACTGAAGGTGTGTATTTCTGACTGAAGTGCATTTTTTATGCCTCCATTTATCAATATGCTAAAAAGTCAAACCAAAATTCTCACAACCTCTCTGCATTTTTTTGGGATAAATCGTGACCCTATTGTTGAAGACCTCTGCCTTTTGTGAAAAGGCTGTTTTAAAAGCCACAAAAACATGCCAGTAGCCTGGCTTGGCTTGTTTCTTTATACTCTGTGCTCCATGACTGACTTGGTGTTTGACCCAGAGTGGGGTCCTGACCCTGACTCAGAAAACCACTGATACAGACAGTGCTTACATAATGTCCATTGAGTAACATTTTTAGATTTTACATATAGACACCACCCTACTGATAATATTGTAAATCTGTTTAATGTTTTTTAATGACCTTTTTGACATTTTTTACTTAGAGATTTCCATTGTGTTGCCTGTTAATTAGCATGTTGTAATCTTTTGTAGATGTATATTCCACCTTAGAGCCAAATGACAGAGTTGGAGACAGAAAGGAGCCTGTTGTGGAAAGAGATGCTCTTCAGGTAATTTCAATTCTTACTCACAGAATTTCTTTTGTGTATAAAACAATGTGAAGCAGTAGTTATTTCTGCTATGTGAGTATTTTTTTTTCAGCAGGACTTTGTGTTCAGAGATTTCTTTCTTTCTGACTCTTTGTGTTTCTTATGCTAATTGACCAACTCCAGCCGTGTTTCCTGACACAGGCGATAAGTGAAAGAAAACACTTCATCAGAGCTGGCAGGCCTGCAGTGGGCCTCATGGATAACAAGCCTCCACCACTGGACTCTTGGGTGTAAACTTGACAACATGTCCAGTAAAGCCAGTCAGATAGTGTGAAAGACACTTTCTGCAGGTAGAAGCTGTGCCATCTTGATTTTTCTTGTACAAAACAAAAAAACACAAAAAACAAACTAAAACAGTTCATTAAAAAAAACTCCTTTGTTTACAAAACTTATAATGTGCCAAACATTTACATGTAAGTATTCTGAAACTATTTGTTAACAGACTTCATAGATTTATCATTTAGGATGATATTCTGCAGGTCCAAAACTGGTTGTGTGTGATATAAGATATAGCCCAAATATGCAAACTGTGGTGACTCCAAAGAATATATTGACATGTACAATTAGACTTTTACAGCCTATTTACAGTCTACTTCTAGTTTGTCAATAGTAAAGCCCAAACAATATGTGATATTTTATTTGGATGTTTGTTTTTAATGGTTTTAGGCTTAAGACACATTTTGATCCAAAATAATTCTTTAAACAGTTTTGGGTTTGTGTCAAATACATATAGAACTAGGGCTATTATCAAAAATATTAGTTTTACCTTAATTCAGTAAATCAGAGTAGACAATGAGGTCGTTGAGTCTATTGCATTTGTCAGATGTGAGGCAAAATGAGATTGTACATGTGTAACAAAGGACTGTTAATACTCAGAATAAAGGCATTTATATTGTAATGTTTATTGTAATACCCATGTTATTAATTAAGAGTTATTTATGTGTCTTAGCTAATGCTGACCAAGTGATACAGATCTGCTTAGCAGTGGTTCCTTTTTGCATTGCAATGTTGAATGAAAACAAAAATAAACGCTGTGCATAGTTTCACATTTTAACTCGTGTCTCCTCTTATCTTGCAAAATAATATTGTTTCAGTTGATCCATATCCACCTGTTATCTCAAACAACAGTGTGTTAACTAAATAATAACTAAAACAAAGTCAGATCAGTGGTTCTTCTATAATTGTAATTACTTATAATTGGCTAATTGTTAAAGTAAAAACATTACCAGGGCACAAACAAAAAACACATATCGTCACCTTCCTTAAATAATTGCCCAACTCATTTTTTTCAAGATTTTCAAGAAACAAAAAATGTCATATGGTAAAGTTTTTGTGTTTTCTGAAAAACTTGGGGGGAAAAAAAGAGTTAGGTGATAAATTTAGAACGGTGATGATATGCAAACAGTTAAAGGATTTACTGATAAATTAAATGTTTATTCTAATTTGAAAACTAGGATGCTCAATTAACAATAGCCTCTTGTGAAAATTAAAAATTTTAAAGCTGTGAGCTATTATTTAAATTTATTTTCCCAAGCAAAAGCATACATGTTTATGTTTAACTTGGGTGTAATCTTGTATCCACATTTTTGCTACTTATAGATTATTTTATAATTTCAGTCAGCAGCAGGGCAAAGTCATTCAAGTTAAATAAATGTTCCATTCATTGAAATAGAGGCTGGTTATTAGGAAGAGAAAAAGTCATCAAAATTAGGCGACATATAAAGGGTGGATCTAGATGGTTTGAAGCCTCTGGTATGGTGAGAGAGAGGAGGGCAAAGCAAGACCTTAGTGACATCTCCAAACATGTCAGCACAACACATTGGACAGCACCGCCCTGCCCTCAGAACCAAACTTCAAGATCAACCAGGGCAAAGCTGTTTCACACTTCGGACCCAGTGGCAACCTGTTGTCCTTTAATGAAGGAGAATCTACAGATATTTTCCTGTCTTTTTTAGTTTTCGGATTTAAATATTTCCTTTGCTCAACAATGACCACTCTTCTGGTTTTCAACAACTCTGGGTTTGTCTTGAACCTTGTGCTTCTGATGTTGGCCGGTCTGAGCTTGAGCAGTCCCATTAACCCTGCTGAGACTTATGGAACGTCAACGAATGTGGACGCAGGCGGCAACCATCTAGTCAACGCTCAGGACTTTTTGAGCCAGTTTCTGTCCACACTGAATCTTACCAGACAGAGGTCCCAAACCCGGTATCAGGTTGCCCAGAAAGAACCACTGCCGGAGTACATGCTGGAGCTCTACAACCGGTTTGCCAACGACCGCACTGCGGCACCATCTGCCAGCATTGTTCGCAGCTTCAAAAACAAAGGTAGAAACTTGTTTTTTCTTAACATCATTTAGTTTTACACAACTAGTTCTTCTCGTTGAGGTTAAACCCTTTCTGATATTTTTATTCCAGATTCCTCCCACTATTGCATGAGAGCCAAAGGTGTCTGGATCCATCCGCTGCTGTTTAACATCTCCATGCCCCATCGTGAGCACATAACAATCGCTGAGCTTCGACTGTTCCTTCTTGTGCGGAAGGCTCAAAGACCGTTCGCTGGAATTAACTGCAAGGTGACAATCTACGAGTTCCATGATGGCATTGTTTGGACAAAAGAGGTGGGGAAAGAAGGGAGAGGGAGGGATGAAGAGGAGGTGGTGGAGATGAAGGATTTGAAGGAACTGGTGACAAAGCATATCACCGTCGAAGATAATAGCTGGGTGTCGTTTGACCTCACTCATGTGGTTACACTCTGGCAGAAGTTAGGGTGTGCAACTCACAGACTGGAGGTTCATATTGAAAGCCTGGGTTCAGAGGAAGAAGGGGTCACAGAGGAGAGTGAAGGTTCAGTTGAGATCGATATTGACAGGAACCTGGAGGGGAAGCACAACACAGTGATGGTTGTGTTCTCGGACGACCAGAGCAGAGATCACAAACAGGACAGACAAGAGCTCAGTCAGATGATTAAGCATGAGAATGACCTTCCTGACAGCATGGGTGGGAGCCAGCAACCTCTCTGGGGGCATGCAAACCGCAACACCGACTACGCTGACCAGGACGAGCTGGATGAACAGTCCGCCCCGCAGCTGCAGTCTAATGTTATCTACAACGCGCCTCCTCGAATTCGTCGCAATGTTAAGAGCGAGTCATGCAGGAGGACATCGCTCTTTGTGAATTTTACAGACATTGGCTGGGACACATGGGTTATCCAGCCATTGGGCTACAAAGCATACAAGTGCAACGGCGTGTGCAGCCCTCCCATGACGTCTGAGGTCTCGCCTACCAACCATGCCATAGTGCAGACGCTATTGAGCCTCAAGAACCCCAAAAAAGTGTCGCCTGCCTGTTGTGTACCCACGAAACTGGGGCCGATCTCACTACTTTATCACGATAACGGAGTGATCACATATAACAATAGGTATGAGGGAATGGTAGTGACAGAGTGTGGCTGTAGATAGTAAGACAAAAACTTCTCATTTCTATAAAATCTCCAATGGTGGACTAGCTGTAAACTAGGATGAACACATGGTGTAAATTATCAATTGTATAAAGGCAAATCATTAAGTGTAAGTGTGGTCAAACCTTCAAAACACTGTTATTCACAGCATTATAACAAGTTTGTATTTTAGAGTGCTTTATAAGCATTTCCACTTATTTATGTGCAATAACAAGCCAAAAGAAGCTATGTGAGTTTAAAATTTCCTTTCACAGAAGAAAACAAAAGGAATGCATATCATTTGCTGCTTTTCATGCCATATATTTAAACTGAAATCATAAGCTGAGGTGAGATAATGTTGATCTTTGTAAAAGACAATATGCACAATCTCGTAAAATGTAGAGATGTAAAAACACTGAGAAAATGTGTTGAGGATGACTTTCATCTACTACTGCACCACCTTTGTGGCTCAATGTTTTAAAAGGGGACATGTAATGCCAAATACATTTTGTTGTGTACTTGGAGTCTCTAGTGCAGAAAAGTTTAATTTAGTTTGTCCTGGTGCTGTATAAATATCTTTATATTCTTTTTGAGTCAAATTGTTTAACCCATTCAGTTTTCGCATTTTCTGTAAAGTTTTCTAAACTATTACATCACAGAATTTGCAACGGAACTACTAAATAAGGTCTGGACTTACCAACTACAATTTGGTGGTCTTCATTCTCCTCTGGCTCTGGGTCAGACGGCTCCAACTTGTAAGGCTGGATGGACAAGTCTTCCCATCTTTTAATTCATTTGTAAGGTTACACCCATTACTGAACTGTCTAAATTTGATTAGTAGTAGTGGCAAACTTAAGCTGCTGTGACTCCAAATGTTAATCAGTTGTAGACATACAAACTGACTATTTTCTGATAGCTTCAATTAAAAAGCAATCCAGTGGTTCATGAACTATTTTGGTAACAGACAGATAG
>JARVJO010000140.1:13211818-13231320 GCA_031762555.1 Cynodonichthys magdalenae | reverse complement strand
TTGTTTTACAGCATGAAATGTCTGAATGAGTGCTCATCCAAGACTGGTGATTCCATACTTTTTGCCAGGGGTTGTACTCTCAGACTTGAGTCTAAATGCCAGTTATCAAAATTCTTAAGTCTAAGAATTACTATTACTCTCCCAGATATTTAAGACGGCTCCAGAGGTCTCTTAAGTGGTTACGAGTTGCCACTAGGGGTCTGAGATGGATTGAGAAGACAGAGATCACACAGAGAACACAGCTGTCCTCCTCCCCACCTGAGTGTTGTTCTCAGTTATAATGTGCAGAGTAACTAAAACAAGGTGTTGAAAACAGGTTTAGTCATGCAAAACAAAAGAAAGAAGGGTAATAAAATAAATACCAGTGCGAATAATGTTGGACTAAAAGGCAGATATTTCTGTGCAGCCGGTGAGTGCATTCAACCCCCTCCTTTATATGTCTGTATTCAAGATGCAAATAAGGGCATTTTATGTCAGTGCAACGTGACATTAGTGAATTGAAAGTGAAGGTATCTTAGGATTTTCACAATTTCATCTCAACATTTCTCTGAGAATATTTTTGAACATGAAATCCGATGCAGTGATTGGTCCATGCCAGCGGTTTTGTAACGACATCATCCAGGATCCGTTTTGCGGCACAGCAAAGTGTCGTAAATCAGCTCTAAGACTGACACTTAAGAATTACTCTTACACTTCACTTAAAGTGAGACTGAGATGCTTGATAACTGACTTTTAGGCTCAGTTTTTAGATAAGATTTTTTTTACACTTAAGTCCATTCTTAAAAGTAATTCTAAGTTTGATAAATACAGGCCCTGATAGTTTGAGGGGAAAAAAATAGCTTTTTATCAGTATGAACATTCTTCTATTCACAATCTAATGTGTTAAAAGTGCCCCATGTCACAAAGTTGCTTTTTAAAACTGATACAGTATATTTTCTTATTGTGTCTTTTATTGTGTCAACATCCTAAATGTATTTTTAGCTGGATTACACTGCCGGTGCGGTTCGCCTTTTAGTGGCTTCCTTTGGCCTAGAAGACTTCCTGTAATAGAAGTTATTTCCCCCTCACAGATCAGGACATTTATGAAGATGTGTATGTTACTCATGATCTTGTCAGATGTAATTTTAAAACAGTTTTAATGCTAACAGTCTTTTTTTTTTATTATCGTTTACATTGTTTAACAAACACAATTTTGGTAAAAACTGTTACTGCATGAAATGTTTCAATTTAATTCGATTTTTTTTTTTCAATTCACACAAATATATATTTTCAGTTTTGGTTAGCTGTCCATTAGCACTTTATTTTTTTGTTTCATCATTTTATTTGTGGTTATTTGGTTTTATCCATATAATCCTTATAGTCTAGTTGAGAATTTTATTTGATCATTTTCTTGCTAATGAACATTAAAACATGGCTCATTGTGCCCAAACATCAATTTAAAATAACTAACACTGCCCGTTTTCATTTCTGGGGAAGATAAAATAAATTGGCTGACAAATTAAATTAGGAGTGAACTGTGAGGAAGTGTAAGCCATATTGATGCCAAAAATACTTTATGAAAATTTTAAAGATGTCTGGACTGCAGGTTTTTTCAGTATTACATTACTTTTATTAGTTACTGGATTTGTTTTGCTCAGCACTATTGATTAAAAAGTATTTTTTAACATTCAGCATTAATTTAATCAAGTTTTTTTTATATACTTTACCTTTTATTGTGGTTACAGTTTATTAGACAAATGTACAAAATAAAAGATCGTGTTCACCCTTATCGTCACAATGTATCACAAGTTAAACATGGAATGGGAATGATACTGGTGTTTATGTGTATGAATAAAGTCGAGAAGTCACTTGTTTAGTGTGGAAGTCAAAACTTACGACACCGACTTTGAACAAGAAAACGTTTATTACTGCAAAGACGAGTCACAAATTTTAAGAAAACACTAAGAAGCTAGCCTGAGCTCAGATCTGAAATATTCAGAAAACAAAACTACATGTGTCTTTAATAGTTCCCCTAATCAATACGACACACTAAATGATAATGTCTTTGTAAATATAAAAGTCCCCGCCCACCCCGATCATTCTTTTTTCAGTAAAATGCACAATACAAATCACCCTACACATGGTTTTCCTTGCCAATTTTGAGAATATACATTGTAAACTTAAACAGCACACAAAAAGAAAGTTACATGAAGTTTGTGTGTATATATTATATCAGATACTATACATTATCCAAAAAAAAAAAGGAGGAAAAAAGGAATTCACAAAAGCACTTAAGCCAACAAATCAGATAAAATGTTCACTAAAAGAACAACTCATAATTAGGACACAAATAAATATATCTTTTCAGTTTCTGATATACACATTTTTTTTTGTCAAAGATGAAATAAAAGAAAAAACCTTCAAAATGCAACCACCTGATGCTTGGCACCAGCATCAAGCAGCATGCTACAGATGGCCAAGACTCACTAGACTGTCAAATGGCACTTAACAGATCCCACACAGGTCCCAGCATTTAGAAAAGATCTGTTGACAAAATAAATCACAATCATGAGGGAAAACAACTTAGCACTTTACTGACAGTGGCTCTTCTGGTGCATTTACCACCTCTACACACATTAGTTGTTTGCAGGTACTCTCACACGCATTACTGGTAATGGATGTAAATTGTGGGGGTTCTCATCCTGAAAGTAATCAATAGATTTAATCTGAACACTTCCTCTTTTCATTGGCAGCACCTGTGCAACTAAACATCTGCTTTATAAACTATCTGTAGCCCACCAGAGACCCAATAGACACCCAGGCCGTCTGCTGCAGTCAGGGTGAAATCAAAGGCACCAGAGTTTGCTGTGGTTCAGTGAAGCTGCAACGTCGTCCATGTAAAGAGGCAATTCTAGCTTATATCCGTAAGTTTTTAAAGTTGGAAACAATTCTTTCACAAACAGCAGTTATGAAATGACGTCAACTCTTAATTCCATAAAAAAAAAAAAAAAAGACACAAAGAAATTAGAACACGGTAGTGTCGGCAGCCATTCCCATCAGTCCAGAGTTACCCTGGCAGAGTTGGAGAAATAAAAACTTCTGGTGTCTCATGGAAAATAAACCAAGATGGGGAAAATGCGTTAGATTGTTTAAAAACAGTTTTAGCGGCACGTGGCAGCTAGACCAGAAAGCACTTACAATCCCAACAAAAACAGCACACAATTGTGACTTAAACTAGCACATTTTCAGCCATTTTTACTTCAGGCACAAAATAATACAAGTCACCATCTATCTTGTAGTGAAAGATTATAAAGAGGCTGAGATGAAGTTAAATAAATTACAATAAACATGAAAGTAAGGAAGAAAACCAGTGACCAATAAAAACTTCGTTCATCTCGTTTTATACAATGTAATTGTAATCAATCTTTTTTGTTGCCGTTATGTGAACATGATCTGGGTTAAGTATTGTAGGCTTGCATTTTTCTCTTTTATTCACTGAAATTTATCAACACTGTCACAACTTTTGACCTGAATTTGACAGTTTTATACTAAGATTATTTTTTTCAATCTCAAGATCATAAAGAGCACAAAGTAGTAAAACACTTTCAACTTGCAGCAAAGTACAGTGGAGTTCATTGGCCTTTTAAAATTTTTTTTGTGTGATGTGGAACGGTTATAATTATAACGGAAAAAGGCAAACCTTCCTTGGTCTGAACAAACACTTTAAGTCTGTTGAGCGGAAAGTGTAACATGGGTGTACCACAGGTTTAACCAGTCAAATTCAACCAAAAAGTAAAACATCAGTAGTCTAAATGACACAATGCATTTGCACTTTCCCACCTTATTTTACTATTACAACCTAGGCTCCATAAAAAAGGCTAAAAAGAAGGGAACCCAGTAAATGCAGCGCCTCTTTTTTTAACCTTAGACAAACCTACTCCATTAAAAAAAAAAAAAAAACTTCTGCTCTTTCTGTACAGTAGATCTGCTGTTTGAATCAGTTCACAATTTCTCTCAGAGCCCATTTTAACATAGCACTTAAACAAAAACACAATAAATATCAATAAATAAACATTTCTCTTGTGGAGAAACAATACATGACTGTTTAAACAAGCATTTGAAATAAAATGAGCAAATAAAAAAAATATTTTAGCAACACCAACCAAAAAGTTCCTATTTTTAGAGGATTAATCTCAATATTCCCCACAACATTGAAGGCTATAACAGTTCAAGTATAAGTTGCAATCTAAGAAACCAGAAGTTAGTCCCAAAGTCTTTTACACTTCACAGTCTATGAACTAATTACAGATGAGCTACCGAAGGAAACATTCACGTCTTAACAATCGGATCACACACATAAAAAGCAACAAATATATGTAGTGTGTCAGCATTTTATATACTATACATATATATCTATATATCTATATATCTCTTTCAATATTAGAAAATATCTACTTTTGGTCCACTGTACAAAGATGATCTTCCAACAGGGAACAAAGGGTTAAGTGTTATATGGATTTTAAAATGAAAGTATCAGAGGTGAGAGAAAAGCAATGCAGAGTTTTCTCCATTGTGTTGAGATTTGTGCAGTACAGTGGTGAGTAGGTTAGTGTGTGTGTATGGGTGTGTGCAATAAGGTTTGGTGACTGTGCTGCACGCATCAAAGGGCTGGCACCACTGGTTTGAGGTAGGGTGGACTGATGGATGTGTCCCAACACACACACACACACACACACACACACAAGCACATAAAACACATGAAAGCACAGATCTAAAGCATCCAAACACGCAGACACAGGCACACTTCATCCTATGACAAAGACTAATGCAAGAATAGGCCTCGAGAAAGGCAGAGTGAGGACAGGAGCAAGGCTAAAGACTCGGACGAGTTTAAAAAAAAAAAAAAAAGAAAGCAGAAACTGATCCAGAGGAGAAACAAACAGGTGCGCCTGCATCCCACAGGCCTCAACACTGATGAGCCAGCCCAAATCCAGCCACGAGTCACCAGAAAGCCAAATCTGCGGCTGGGACAATGCAGAGGAGCTGCGGTGCTCTCTACAGCACACAGGTCAGGACTACACGGACAGCTGCATTTTAAGGATAAGGCACTATGATAAAGCCGAGGTACGAGAAATCCCTGACATTCTTTCTGCTTTGAAACATGGCACTGCGGGACAGAAAACAGCATTTTCTTTTTCATTTCATTTCTTTTTTTGGTGGCTCAAATGGCTCACTCTTTAGCTTCCTCTTGTTAGTTTATTTTTGGTCCACTGCAAACTTAAGAAACTTGATTAAGACAAAAATAAAAACTGCAAAACCAGGGAATCATGCCCCATAGGTTGTTTTCAAGATTAGGACTACTCGTCACATAAACCACACTAAAAAGCATCTAAAATAGGCAAAAACAAGCATCATGCACAAAGTGCATAGAAAAGCTAGCTTTCTTTTTTGAAACAGCCTTTTTTCCTCAATCTCATCTGTGTACAGAAGCAGCAGCAGACATTTTTTTTTAGTTTTTTGTGGCTTAAAGATGTTAAGTGATTATATGCATGTGACTAACATAACTATCAAACAGAACTGCTTCATGAGCTTTACATAAATATACATAAACTTAAAAGTTGTCCCTTTTTTTCTAGCTACATACAACTTAAACATCTCATTCAACTAGAATATCAGCTGCTGAAATTATACTAAAAATCAGGAGAGATAACTAAAAGGAAAAAAAAACAGTCTTAGCACCATGAAGTTTGACTAATACCAACTGAAATGTTAGAAGAAAAAAAAACTATGTACAATAGGTGAAGGTTTGAATCAGTCAATGCATTTGCTCTCCTGGGACTAGTGACATGGATTTGAGCTCGGAGACATCAGTAGTTTAATGAAATAAAGCCCATCCGTGTTCACAGACAGAAACAGTAAGTCATGTCTGAAGAGGAAACATTTAATGGGTCAAATTAGTCCTTTTCCTCCAGGTCCTTTCCACCAGCTGCTGCACTGTGTTAGAGCACAGACTCACAGGATGACTACACATCCAGAATTCAAACAAGTCAGACAAAGGACAGAGCACATCTTGGCCAGAGCGTCACTCCTCCAACTGACCAGGCCGGAATGCTGAGAGTGCAAACAGAGACAATGCATGAACACGATGTAGACATCTAGACTTCAAGTGAAAAGAGAAATGTGGAGAGTGAAACGGCTAAACAACTAGGCAGACGAGGTGAGCTGTGGCCTCAGACGGAGGCATACGTGTTGCCGGTGGTGCTGCAGTGACGGATGGTGGGAGTCCCGGCAGAGGATGTTATGATGCTGACGTGCTCAGTGTGGTCCTGGGGGGGCTGTGGCAGTGAGTGGAGGACGCCTGGCTGGACAACACCCACCACCGGGTGGGTCCCATCCTCTAATGCCCCGACCTGGATCACCTGGATTACCTCATGCTCCGACTTCTCCCGCTTGGGGAGCGGTTCCCCGGACTCCTCCGTGTCCTCTTCTAAGTCACTGTCCATCCCACTTGTTTCATCTAAACAAAAGCAGGAAGCACGCTGGTAAATGTTCTCAAATATACTCTGAAATGATCCTCACACAAAATTCAAACATTTCAGTAATAGTAGTAGTAACAGAGATTTGTGGGGTATTGCTTTAAAATAACTTTCTTTTTTTGTATAGTAATCTGCTTATCTTACCCTTATCAATGCTAGTAAGGGATAGGTTGTTGAGGTTGTCAAACTGAAAAATATTCAAAAAGAAAAAGAGATTAGAGGTTTATATTGTTTTATGTACATTGGTAAATGCATTGGCATACAGTGGATCCTCTGTAATAAACATTAAAACAAAATGCCAACAGAAAAGCAAAATGAGTTTAGAATCCAGCAATGAAAAAAAGGAACATAAGCTCTATGCTTACCTCCCCCATGACACCAATAGGTGTCTCTCCTGTAGCTTGAGCCACACGATGTTCCACTAGATAAAACATGTACTCATCATAAAGCAGGCGAATGAGGTGGAAGGAACCAAAGCTGGCAGCACTGCGCAGGGTCAGGTCTCTGATCACCATAGAACTGCAGAGACAAACAATGTTGAGGTTTGGAGTCAAATATACTACAACCTCCACTGTGTCTTTGTATGGTTGACGTTATTCCGACCTGTAGAAGGACCACTTCAGCAGGAACTGTCTAGCCGCCCTGGGGAAGCTGGGCCTGTGCTCATAAGGCTTCAGCACCTGAGTGACCACATTGTCCAGCCAGGCTGCCCATTGCTCCAGAGAGCTCTGCTGCTGCAACGTGGCCTTAAAGTCCTGCTCCAAGTGCTGAACCATTCCCTCCTCACACTGGCACACCCATGATGCCTGCTCCTGTACAACAGGACAGGACAAGCAGGAGGCGTTACGAAAAAAAAATGTTTTAACAAAACTTAAGCTCGATAATAGAAACGTGTGGAACAAATAAACGCAACGGACTGCTCTAACCTGTACATTGGCAAAGTCGACCCGGTTGAGATCACTCAGCATCTGGTTGATTTGCGATGTGTTTTGCAACACAGCACGTGCCGCCTGAGCCAGGTGGTTCAGAGATGTATATCTGCGCAACGTTTGCGCAAAGGCACTAACAGCGGCAATCTGAAATAACACCAAAGAGCCAGGTTATAACTTTACCTAACTTTCATACAGAAATGTTATATATGTTTGTTTCCTGCAGAAGGGCACCTTGGTCTGAATCATTCTCTGTGGAATGGCATTCATGGCATTACTAAGCCAACCTTCCAGGCTTTTGGCAAAGTTGCGAATGGCTTGAGTCAAGGCACCTGAAAAGAAAACAGTAGGGAGTTAAAGATCCTACAAACCTGAAGCAGTTATTCAATGAAACATAATAAGGTTCTGTGACAGTGGCTCACTGGGAATGGGTCTCAGGACATCAGGAATAAGAATCTCCACGAGGGCCTGGTACATTAAATGGTCACAGGTGCTCATCCACTTAAGAACCGCCTCATTTCTGCACAGCACCAACAGCTGTGCTCGAGGAAGCCGGGCTTCTATCTCACTTATGCTGCTACAGAGGGAGCAAACCATATTTACAAAAGACTCGTCTAAACAATCACATTACCTTACATTAAATAAATATATCTATATACTGATGTGCATATAATAAGTTCAGTCGCACCTGTTTTCTGTTACAGTGGCGCCCTCTATGGTGTCAGGAGGAGAATAACGCCAGAATGTCTGCCACAGCTTCTCAATTAGACCAAACTGGAGGTTCACGACAACATCCAATATAGCCTGAAACACATCCAGAAATTAAACAAGATAAATTATGACTGCAGCAACTGTGCGTGGGACAAGAACTGATTTCTCTGAAAAAAAAAACTAAATATCAAACATCTTTTCAGAACATCAGCTCATCAGCCTTTGACATTTTTTTTTATTTTTGGCTTCACACCTCTTGAAGCTTGGTGGAGGCAATTACTACTTTCCAAAATATAAAAAGTTGAGTGTAACAACATCCAAACAAGGAGGAAAAAAAACAGCTAAAAATGTCAACAGTTCACATTTATTACACTCCTTTTCTCTGTCTCTCTCAATTTACCTAAACTTCAAAGTGTATTTCACGTTATAATTTAAGACTTTAGTTCAGTATTTGCAACTTTATGGCCTTCTCTTGTTAGCTTAAATAAGAATAAATTTCTAAACTGGTGTCATAATAGCTACATAACAGAAAATCTTTTTGCTGTTCAGGGATCACCACAGCAAGTCATGCTCCATTCTCTGCATCCTCCATCCTCAGTCCAACTACCTCCATGTCCTTTCTAACTGCATTCATATATCTCCTCTTTGGCCTTCTTTTAACTCTTTTTCCTGGCAGCTGCATCTCGAACATCCTTCCACAAATATACCCACTGTCTCTCCTCTGCACATGTCCAAACCATCTCAGTCTGGCCTCTAACTTTATCTCCCAGCCGTTAGTCTGGGCTATAGTGGTAAGAATAGTATGAAAGAAAATAAGGACTTGAATCATGGCGAGAAAGAGTCAATATGTACAATGAAGAATATGTGAAATGATGTTAAAACTTGCAACTAACATTAAAATACATTTCTTAGCCATCTTTAAGAAATGTTTTCTAACAGTGTTTTTTGTGACCTTGAAGAAAATGTTCAAAAAGAATATTTTATCTAACCTCACAGTGCTCTCTGTAAAGGGATTGGAGAGCTTTTACATCTTCTGGGCCGATGTTTTCAGTATTATTCTGTCCCAAGTCCAGCTCTACAAAATCAGGGAGTGCCCGCGATGCATCTGTCAAGAAATAAAATACAAAATGAATTAGATAAACGACTAAGTTTAAAAAATAGATAAATAATATGAAGCATTTAGTTTGTTTCAGCTCTTAGCTCTACAGACACGCAGATAAAGTGGGAAAAGATGCTGACCTAGGAACTGCTGGTGGTGCTGGCTCTGTGCAATGACCGTCTGCTCTGCTGCACCAGGATGGTGCTGGCTTCCACTTGTGTAATTGTCCCCAGAGCCACCGTCAAACTTCTGCACCGGCTTGAACCTGAAGTCACAATGCAAACCTCTGTATTCCAACAACTTTGAACCGTGTCGCAAGAATTGTTGCACGGCAGGATGTTCTACCTTTGCTTCTGCTGAACAGGCTGCTGTCTGAGGGCCATGTACTGCATGTCTTCTTGAAGTCTATTAAGCGGGGAATCTGGTTTCACACGTATACCATAGTAATGGTATTTAGAGTTCCCTCTGCAAGGCAAAGCAAAAAGGTAAACATGCTGACAGTCGTACTGTGATTGCACAAAAATCTTCAGTAAATAACAAGGGAAAGAAATGATCAAGTCAATATGATGCTTTTTTACGGTTTAAAAAATAAGTAGAAACATCTAACCTCGTTCCAAGACGTCTTGTACGGAGTCCCATGAAGATGGAGCGAATGAGTTTGCCAAAAGAGGCTGCATTTACAGGGTCCAGTTTCTGCTCCTGGCAGTGGCGTAGATAATGATTGTAGAGGGTGGATCGTGGTAGACTTACTCCCTCTGCTGTCTCGTAATTGTCAAGAAGCCACTGGAGCTAAACGAGGGAAAATTGGGCTTTTTAACTCACTTAACTACATTTATATCCTGGTCAACAAAAACGTGGTTCAGTAAACTTAATATTGCTGCGTAACAGCTTTGCAAAAGCTTCTATGGCAGCCGGTGATTTGAGTGCAATTAAACAAAACAAGCCACACACATACAAAAAACCCCACAACACTAAAACCATATATAAAAAGATAGACAGGCAGAGCGGCAAAAGATTAGGATTAGCAAAACTTAAGGTAAGGCGAGGGCATGCATTTAGAAAAGCAACTTACATGGCTGTTGAGCAGCGAGCTTCTCTGACTGGATAAACCCTCAGATTTTTGGAGCGTCTCAATCGCCATTTCAATCTGATAAACCACGAAGCACAGGACAACAAAATGTAAGAGTGGAGGGGTGGGGAGGTGGGACCAAAACCAAAGCAAGAAAACTAAAGAGCTCGATATGTACACAAGCAAAAAAAAAAGACACAGTCTAGAAAAGATCAAAGCAAGCACCGCTAACCCCAAGCAGAGCAGGTCTACCTGTCATTAACAGGAAATTTTTGCTTAGCAGAGAAACGAGCAAATGTAACATACAAAACATCTAATGACCTATACTGCGAATAGCTGTAGAACACTCAACTATTCAGGATTTATAAAGCATAAATACACCAGTAACAACTAACAATGTGAAGATGAAATACCCAACTCTTATATAAAAACAACAAATGAGTGCAGTAAGGTGGCTACATGCAAGGTTTTCTGTGAATTTCTGTCTGTTTTTAGATTGATAAAGATGACCATGAAATGCTGTACAAGAGTTTTAAATCACCCCTAATTCCTTTATAATTTGCAATTAAGAAATGGAGGTTCTACAACTGGAGTGAGTCTTGACCATGTGACCATATGATCTACTGTAAAAGCTATGGGGTTAAGCAGAATGAGCAAAAATCTGTATTTACCATTTCTGTACATGCTGTCAACGTAGTAAAAAAAATACTGATGATGTAGAAATTATAAAAAACTGTTAATAATATTAATGAAATATTAATATATTAGAGTGAACATAAGCTAATGTATATAAAAATGTCAGAAACCTGTGTGTGTTATGGATTTAAAAACTGCAGAGAAACAGAAAAACGTCTAATTTCACAAGTAAGCAGATTTTATCTTATTTATCTCAGTGTGGATGTGATCTGACCAGAACTGAAGCTAATAATGTAACTGTTTACAATTAATATAAGCTTTTAAAGCCAATATAATCACTGTTAATTATTGAACTGATTAGCAGATATTAGCTTCTGCAGCATATATTGCTGTACAGAGTGTAGAACACTGCTGAATCATGCTACAGTTAAGCACAAATTATTTAATATTACAAGCTGTTTTGGGTCTATTTTTTTGTAATATTTATACAGTGTAAAATAATATATATTTGACTATTTTTTAGCTTTTTATTAGGCAAACCTGACCTGTTGAGAAGATGGTTAGCCACGTTTCATCCTAAAATATCACCAGGTATGCAGTGAACATTGTCAACTGTTTAATAATAATAATAATAATAATAATAATAATAATAATAATAATAATTATTATTATTATTATTATTATTATTATTATTAATTATGACAGGTAAAAATTAATAAATATACTTTATTATTAGTTGAAGTCCTAATTTTTCAACCAACTAAAAGCCGAAGTTAGTGACTGACTTCAGGTCTGGTTTAGATCTTTTTTAGTTATGAATTATATTTTTTCTAGCTGTTTTACATGGTTGCTGAAATTAACATTTATATTATTTTATTGTAAAAGTGTTACAAAACATGTGCCAGAGATCCAGTTGAACTTGCTGTTAATCACATAGTTGCTTTGTGAGCTGTTGCCCTGTTTGATTGCCATTTTTGCTCCCCCATGATGTCACAGATGCTAACAGTGAATGGGAGAGGTGGGGCTCACTCTAGTGATATTTAACTATCATCCAAAAAGCCAGACATTTATGTAATATTTTAAAGTTATCTTGATCAGTAGTTCTTCTGGGTTTCTGAAGGTTTTCTAAAAAATTTTCTGAACTTTGGTTGTTTTTGTTTTACTGCAGGACTTAAAACTTTTGCTCAGTCATGTAAGCCAGTTGTGTGAGGTGACTGGATGGTAAATATAAATAGTCTGAAGCTGCTGTAAGTTTGTTTGTTGTTTGTTTTACAAAGAAATATATTCAGCTATTTGAAATTTGAAGATAGATTTTTTTTTATGTGTACACTTTTTGCCTTGACTGATACAGAGTTATAAAACATGACATCATTGCTGCCAAAACCTTGTTTACAAAGACTCAAGTGGAATAAAATATAAAATATTAAGATCATCAGAGCGTGGCTGTTTGGTTTCAAGCTTTACTTTGTTTGGTACAGAATATAAGAGTGTGTGCATGCCTGATCAAATTTGAGTCCAGTTATATTAATACAAAAGCAGTCAGGAACAGGTTCAACCATAAGAAGCAATTTCTACGAATGCTTTGTAACTTACAGTGGCTGGGGAGGCTCGTGCGGTCTGGGTGGCAGGGTGTGGTCCGGCATTGTCCATCAGGTAAGCCCCGGAGCTGCTGCTGATTACCTGACCCCCCGCCAAGCCCATGCTCATCCCTCCGGTGCTCCCTCCTCCGTTGTTGGTCATGCCATGAGATGTCACCACGGTGGAAACTTGCGACGAGCTGCCCTGTGTGTCGAAGTAACTCCCCCCGCTGTTCTGGCTGTACAGCTGCGGCTCCGAGTACGAGTAGGTTCTTCTGTTCAGTAGAGGTTAGAGGTAAGAAACAAAAAAAAACTGCTCATGATGATGAATATTCAAAATGCAAGACTTCATTTTTTTTAATGTTTTTCGCGCTTCTTTGAACAAACCCTGTGAAAATGACAAAACCCCATAGTGCTCATGCAGTATTTGGCAGTTGCACCAAACTGAACTGTAGATTAACTTAGTCTTCATGCCTATATTTAATAGTCTCACACAATGTCATATCCCTGTACTTCATATTAGCATTCCAAGCACACTGCAGGAAAGTAAAATATCAAGGCTGCTGCATATGGAAGCAGCAGAAAAAAATCTCTCTTAACTTACATGAACAGTAGGCGTTCTTTTTTGAAACAACTGACAATCAGATTATTGAGACCTTTAAGGCTCTACAATAACAGTGTAAATTATATTAAAGAAACAAATTGTTAAAACTGACAGCCTCCCTCCCCACTGTCATTGTTGCATTAGAAGCTGAGCCACACACAAAATTACGTTCTACAAATTAAAAGTTTGAACATGTTTTTCTGGAATGAGAATTTATTAAGATATCACACTGACAACTTCAGGCACCGTAAGGGTAATAAATGCAGCGCGTGTCTGAAAGGAGCTATATTAAATTAACATTAGCCTCATGCTCACCCATCATACATCAGCTCCTCTTATATATAAAGTTGTAGAAGCTACTGTGTCTGTTATATACAAACATATTAGGCATTTTTCACAGTAGGACAAACGCAGCTAGAGTCTGTTTATCAATTGTGTCTCCAACTCCATTCCATGGACCCAGGGGACCCCCTTCATGGCATCAACACTTAGAAAAAAAACAACACTGTCCTACTTCTGGTCATGTTCAGGTGACTGAGTACAATAAGGCACATGACTGCAAGCTCCTCAAAGAAAAAGAAAGAAAAAACAAATGAAAGGAGAAATCAAACACAAAAGACAACTGTGCTCCCACACCATCATGTGCTTGTGACATGAATGATCACATGAAAAGACTTGAGAGGAGATGGAGAGAGAGGGAGAAAGAGACAACAGGCTGCAGGGATGGTGTTGATATTTGTGGAGCTGGCTAACAGACTGACTCACATGTTGCCGTTGGTGTAGACGCCACTGTTTTCCTCGACATACTGCACCTGTGCTGGGTAAACATGCTGAACCTGTTGAACAGTCTGGGCCTGGCAAAAAAAAATATCAACAACTTCAATTATTTTTTTTCAGTGTACTTAAACGTTACGTGCATATGCGCATTTGGATCCAAAATGCATTTTAAAAAAGCCAGGTTGTACCTGCTGCTGGACAGGTACCTGCTGGGTGGAGCCGGTAGGCTGGACAGGCACGGTGGTCTGAAGAGGGACAGTGGAGGTGGAGTCAGCGCCTGCTTCAGGGGTCTGCATGGCGCCTGAATAGAAAAGAAAAAACATAGATTATCAGTAGATGAATTATGGCCTCACCAAGAGAAAGCCAGCACAACTATTAACCTGTTGGCCTCATGGGTGAATCAACTTTATTATCTCATAATAACCACATCATAAACTCAAAGCAATATAAATTCAATATCTCTGTTAAATAAAGACACAGTTAACCAAATAATACGTCATTGATATATATATATATATATATATATATATATATATATTTGAGTATTTCTAGTTGATGCCAGAAACTGTGGCTAAACTTTTATTCCACTCTACAGTTTTAGAAGAAATTACCCAGACCCCCTTCCAAAATAGTGATATTAATCTCCAATAACTTAAAATCAAACTTGATGCTTCACTTTTTCCATGCAACAAAAGAAAAATCTGTCTTGAGAAAATGTTTGTCCAAAAATGCAGTAACTATCCACAGTTTTGGGTGCTTAGGGTGGAAAACCCAGCCAAACAAGAACCTAATCTTGGGATAACAGGAAGCACAAGGTGTCATCATAAACCCAATGTATGTTTTGCCCAAATCAATCCCACTAAAGCAGCTCCAATTGTACCCGAGCACCTGTTTCCACCCTTTGGTACTCGGTGTACTGAGAGCCTCATGCATCACTGACACATGGTCTTGTCTCCACATTTGCAGCCATAAACCAAGTTAATATTTAACAAACTCTAAATAGATGGTGTTTCTCATTTGTCTGCCAGTCCCCACTTTTACAGGCTTAAAGTTGCTTCTGACTGAGCCCTGGAACAGGAATTAAAAATGTTTCTGAAAACAGGAAATATCTGTTTATGCATTTCTACCAATTTATTGAAATTACAAATAATACCAAAGCAACACTGTGATGCTGCATGTGGTATGCTTACTAAGCCTTGCCTAACTGAGCAAAATTGAAGAGAAGCAAGAGAATGAGTGGAAAGACTTGGGCTTAACCTATGTTTTTGAGTTAATAACAGTGTGGCTACCATCAAGCGTTGCTTCCTGGGAAAGGCCAACTCCTCCCCATCACAGTTTCCATGAACAAGCCTCTCTTGGTTAATTAAGCTGGTACTCCTAAGAGCTTCAAATCACTCCAGGGACAGCTTGCCCCTTTCCATTACCTTCAAACTTGCACTGTCCCCTTTCTAAGCTTTCACTCTATTCCTGTTGGGGTAGCTAGACTAACCGCACTGTGAAAGTATCAATGAAATGGCATGGAAATTAATTGTACTTTTCTGTAAACATTCAAGCTCATGAAGCCTTTTGATTTCATCAAAACAAGTGTTGAACACCTTTGGGAAATAAATGCATTTACTGTGAGTAGCGGAAAGCCGAGGAGCGAGACAGACCTATGTCTGTTAACAAAACCACTGCTGTTCAGTCCAAATATTTGTAATCTCTCAATCTGATGCATCACCATGTGTAAGGAGCACCAAACTTACAAACATGTCATGCCTCATATTTAACCTGCAGCTCTCAGTTTACTACATTAGCCAGAAAAACGACTTGAAGAGGGTGAAAATTTTATACTTCACTTATATTCCGCGAAGCAGTTTGAAAGCTAAAGCAAATGGCCCCAACTGAGCCCACCTAATTGAGGAAAAGAGCCCCTGCATCACAGCATACCCTCGTTGCCTCACCTCAACCCCCTTCACAATGACACACACACACACATACCTCCTGCCACACCATTCAGGCACTCCCTTGTGGCCCACTTAAATGCTGTGCTCCACTGAGCAAGTGCAAACCCTACAAAGACACAGAGGAACAAAAGCCACCAAGGAGTGCAACATTTCTTGCCCCCGAGTTTTCTCCCTTCAGTTCCTCCTTGCTAACATCCCAGGCCACGAATCGTAAAGAAGCACACACGAGGTTCCCAGCCAACGGAAAATGCAAAAGAACTATAATTTGCCTCCGTAATGATCACATATGACAAAGTTGGGAGTGTAATGTGTGGAGTCAAGACATACATGCTAGTGAGCAGGACTGATTACATCCAGGAGAAATATTCTTTCTTTTTTCAACTCAGCAGCTTGATCAGGTAGCAGGAAAACAGGCGGAGGGAGATGTGATTGGGAGCCTAAGTAGTGGAGGGTATGCAAAGAACTGTGTTTGTTTATGGGGGGGGATTAAGAGTACAAAGAAAAGTGGGAGTGACTTTCGTTGTAAGGACTGGTAATGTCAAAAACTATGAACCTATAAGAAGAATGTTAAAGAACTGACTCTATGCACCAGAGACGCACAAGTTATTACAACTATTTTAAATTCTGCTCCGTTTATTTTAACAGCCAGGTGTAAGAGAGAGGGAAAGTGGGGGGAATCCCATTTAAATAGATATGAGTATTTTATTAACATTACAGAAAGAAAGGCTGCGGAGAATTACAAACTGAACATGCAGCTAAGCCAGGAAAATGGCCGACAGAATAATTGAATTAATCAGCCTCTCTTTAAGTGATTGGAAATGCAACAGGATCCAGGCAGCAGGTGGCATGGTACTATTTCTGCCCTTCTGGACTACAGGTAAGTGGTAACATGATCTGATAGTTGGCAGTTCCAAACATCCAGTTTTGTTTATGTGTGTGCCTGTGTGAGGAAGGGAGTGGGGTGGTGGTAGATGGGAACTAAATTAGGTTGTCTGCGTCAACAGATTAAAAATATTTTGTGCATTACCTGCATAATGCATACAAATTGAAGAGTTAGTATGTTGATGCAGTTGAAGTGGACTGCTCCGGTGGTGCTACGCCCAAACTACTACTTTCTTTTACAGAAAGTTATAACATTATTCGGATTTGGTGGTTTGCTGTACTTTGTTTACTGATGAATCTCTTTTTTCTTCTGTTGAGGACAGATGAAGATAAATCAGAACGTCTGGAGCCTCACACCAGTGGAGATGCACCTGCCCTTCCTTCCTTAAACACACACGCGCGCGCACACACCTATATACACACACCTGTTTTCTTTCCTAATGGGAATCAGTTGCTGCAGGTGAACAGGGGACCTGGTGAACCCAAGACTAAATGTGATGCAACACTAAGAAATCTGATTTAAATGAAACACCTACAGAATTAAACAAACCCTAAATGAATATCTCTTATTCTGTTGGGAGGAAAATGTATGCAAACAAACTGGTTTATTCACTTTCCTAAAACGCAATTTAAAAGCTTTTTAGGGGGTTGTGTGCAAACTTTCACGTTAGTCTATCATTCTGAGTAATAACAGAGGGGGTATATATTGAGGTTTATCAGCCTATTTTTTGAAATTCAGAATGAATGGTTTGGTAAAACATAAACATATTTTAATGTTAACCCAGTTAAGGGTTTTTTCCTCCAAGCTGGCCCTTGCAGAACTTAGCCCAATGTTATCACAAAGCTTATCAGCCATCTGATGCCACAAAGAGGGCAGATGGAGAGCTAGCGAAGCTGCCTAAGACAAAAGGGAAAGTAATGGCTTAGCTATTGTCAACCAGTTAGTGTGGAGGGCTAGCTCTCACCACTTTCCATTTGCTAAACTGATGTACTGATTCACGAGTTGAGAAACCCGAAAGACAAACTTGCAAAACCATCGTAACATTACCCCTAAAAACGGGATACCAACAGGCATTGTCAGGGAGGCATCGCTGGCGTTAGCAACAGACACCTGCTCCAGCTGACCAGTTAGCAACACTGACTAGCCTCGGGCTCTGCTACCACTCAGCGTGGAAAGTTAAAACTAAATTTTATACGTCAAAAACATTATTTTAAACACGTTTTAGCCTCACGGCACTCCTAAAGGCAGGATAGCTCGTTTCTGTGGGTTAGCAGGACCTCCTACGGTAATGAGTTACCACGGGGAACCTTTTAGCAAGCAGGCTAACACGTTACAAAGAAACTACTACCCCAGCTATTCGCCGAGCCTCCATCCAGCGGCGGACAAAACATAAAGCAGAAGCGCGTCCGAATCTACCTCAATAAAACCCCAATCCACCCGGCGAGGAAGGAAACGAGCTGCATTCAGGCTAAAAACGGTTAAAAAAAGAGTTGAAGCAAACCTGAGCGGTGAACTGGTTGATGAAGATGAGGATGGTGGAGGAGGTGGTAATGATGGAGCCAGAGGTTGTTGTTGGTGGGTTACAGTCGCCAGGACTACGGTGACTATGGCGTTGCCTCACTGGGCAACAGTTGCTACAAAACTCATCGGCAGCGCGCAACCTTCTCACCAGGCAGGTGGGAGGAGATTTAAGCGTCCAGATATACCTTCAGACAAATCTATTCACGCCCTGAACGCATCACGACCAACGCTCCACTGAAAATATGTTTCTATTCCTGGTCACCATTACATCAAAGCTGTGGCCTCACTTTCTTTTAAGAGTCTTTTTTTAATAATTTGCTTTTGTTTATATATATTTATCTACACTAGCTTAAAAAACTTTTAATTTAATAAAATGTCATCACAATTCTCTAATTCATAACTTTTCTAGAGAGGCATTAATTGTGGTATTTCCATAAATATCACCAGGTCTTTGCTGATAAGAATTCATTGACAGCTTAATTGTTCATTTTTTTGGTGGGGGGTGGGGTGTCTTTTACTGTTATATGTGCATATTCTTATTATGAATTTATCTGTGTATTTGAATTTTATAAGAAAAACTAAAGTAATACGACTAAATATGTAATCAATTAACTCTATAGTATCTGTTTTTTTATATTCTGTAGTTCAGGACTGGACTGTGCTCTGGATACCCTAAATCAAGTGTCAAACTTGTGGCCCGCCATGGCATTTTATGTGGCCCAAGGGAGCTTTAAAGACATGTCTTAAAATAAGCATATACTGCTTTAAAGTCAGCATTGACTATAAACTACATATCCCATAAGTAAAATTATCCTATGTTACTGTGTTTCTGTAATTTTTGTTTCACATTTAATACCACATAGAGCTCAGTTATAGTTTGTTAGCAGTGCTCAGCCATAGCAACAAGATGAGGAAAGTGTAATTTCATATTTAGGTGAAGTTAAACACAAAACATCAAAGTCAAGTACAACTGACCCTTTGAGAGCAACATTCATGGGGCCCCTTGGTGAAAATGAGTTTGACACCCTGCCCTAAATTAAGTCTTGTTTGGACTCAGGACACTTGTTAAATTTGTATACGTTTTTACTTGCACATATTGTAATTTATTTAGGCAGTGCCGCTTTTCCCAGATTTACAATAATTAATTTTAGGTGAAACATCTTCTCCACCATTTACAGTAATTCAAACTAAGCATCAAAGCTTTTTCAGTACTAATGGTAATTAATTTTGTGTGG
>JARVJO010000140.1:13179818-13206724 GCA_031762555.1 Cynodonichthys magdalenae | reverse complement strand
GGCCCTGGTATTTCTCCAGTTTCTCGTGCTCCTTTTTCCTGATGTTGCAGTCACTTGGTACTGCTACATCCACCACAATGGCTTTTCTCTGTTGTTTATCCACCACCACGATGTCTGGTTGGTTCGCCATTACCATTTTTATATATATATATATATATATATATATATATATACAAAATCAAGTAACTCTGTTACCTTCAGTTGTTATGAAAATGCTGTATTTATGAAAAAATAAATTTGACTTTGCGTCATAGTCCATCTAAACACTATGAAATCGGCTGCAGACTGAGCTCCAGGGAGGAGCTTTGTGTAAATGGGCGGTGCTTTGTACCAGCAAGCGTTAAGGCAGCTCCACATGGCTACCACAGAAGATTCAAGGATTTATCAAAACATACCCAAACACTTTGGGTATGTTTTTTGATAAGGGAATGACATCATATTATAAAACTCAAAAAGTTGATTTTGTATAATAACTCCCTTTAAAGAAAACATAAATCAATGAACAAGAATAATGTTATCCTAAAGCTTTGTTGACATCATTTCTGTTATGGACAAGTAAAACTTTTCAAAGTCTACTTGTAAATAACAAGACGACACTAGTTTAAATAAATCGTATTTACTGAGTCAGAACTCAGAGTGTTACCAGAATGTGTACAGAAAACAGCTGCAAGGGTTTTACGACTGATTTAAGAACTAAAATAGTAATTTCAGCATTTTCTCCTCGCCTATTAGACCCTAAATTGCATTTTCTACATTTTATGATTCGCTCATTGAATTCCTTAGCGGCTCTTGCATCCATTGATGCTAGTGGTGGAGACCAATGAGGCAAGGCAAGGTCCGCTTTCACAGGTCGATTGTCTTGTCTGTGTCCTGCAGTGAATGCTTGGGCCTACCACTGATCCGAGAACAACCAAAACCCAGTGAGGAGCCTTAGGCATCTGGCTGCTCAGAACGACAGAAATCCTTTATCACTTTCTTTGAAGTGAGTAGATGAAGAAATGTTTTTTTCTGTGGGTTGACAAAGGAAGAAGAATTCTGGCTATTCCCAACCCCCTCAAAACACACACAATAAAAAATAAACAAGAAGAATAGCTGAAAACCTCTGGGAATCTTTGTATCATAAATAGTGGATATTTAAAGTCATTTTTACTATGTTTATAATAGTGATGCTATGACCATGAATGTTTGAGCTGATTATTCCAGCTCATCATGAAAAGAAAAACAATAAAAGCATTTAAATTTGGTTTGGGTACAGTTCCAAAGATGTGACTTGGCTCACTAAACAGCACTAAATGGTCTATTTTTAGAAACAACATGAATTGGGTTTTGAATTCCTGGTAATTTTGTCTGCCTAATAGATGAAACCATTCAACATTATCTAGAACTACATTACACAGCTCAAAAACACACCACTACAACTAACCTGTAGTTATCTTGTAAGGAGTCCAACAAAGCCAGGTGGGAACCGCTGTAAGACTCTTGTCCTTGTGTTACAGCTGAGGAACAGGGATGACAGACACTTCAAGGCTGTGAATCTAATAAATAACCTTATTATGTACACATGGTTGCAGGTGCATAAGTTTATGCATTTTTTCCCCTTCACTTATCAAATGTATTTATGCAAACAGCCAGGGCTTGAATGTGCTGGAGTATGACTCATGAGACGCACCAAGAGCTGAGTTCACATTGTCGTCTAGCCTTGCCAGAGGGGAAAGGTTTGGATGCAGAGGGTGGATGGTTAAACAGTCTGTCAGTGTATCTCGAGTTGCATCAGCAGAGGCTTTCATCTGTAGTAGTAACGCAGTAGAAGTAATCACAAGTAGAAAGAGGTAGTGCAAACATTTTGTATTAATTTTCGTGCTGTTTCTACATTAATATTATTAGTAATACTGTAATACATCATCCATAATATTACTAACATTGCTTTCATTACAAAATAAAAGAAGAAAAAGTGACATGAATACCAGAGCTAATTGGGAAAACTATTAGCGTCTAACAAAATTCTGTTTGCATTTTTTTCACTATGTGCACATACATACAACTGGCCTTTATCATACATATGGCACTTGCCTTTGCTTTGAAACAGCTTTTTATTGCAAATGAAAATGGGTCATTCGTTGATAGCATCAACTCCAAAATTATAAACTAATCTAGCAAAAGACAAATGTAATAGATTTAAATCTTTAATGCCCACATTAATCCAACTTAAGAAAAATTTGTGTAAGGGTTTGAAATAAGCAGTTCATGAAACAAACCAAAAAAAAAAATCCCAGAGTTAAAGCTGCTATATATACGCTACAAGTCCTCTGAGCTGATATTCAGAGTGTTCCTCAGGGCAGGTATTTAGTTACCAGAAAATTTGGTAGCAGTTGTCTCTTGCTTGTTCACATTTATTCTCAAAGCAGTCCAGATGTTTACAAGATTGTTTTAGTCTTCAATTAGATTTTTGTAATAGTATTGGTAGGTGAGAAATGTAACATTCAATCATTTTTCTTTATTCATCACAGCAAACATATCATCTATTATAGATTTAAACATGAAAAGAGTTGAACATATGGTAGACTTTTTAAACTGAAACCCTTTTTTGATAATAATAACTCACCTTCTTTGTCTGTATCTATGGTTACACAAACCTAAGTAAAAGCGCATTTGTCACGCACGTGTGAAAATCCCATTTTTTCGCACTGCAGTGCTAAAATAATTAAACTTTCCAATGAAGTAGATCATAACAGGAAAACAAACCAAACAAATATAATTTTGTGAAATCTTTTTCTGTCTCTGTTAACCAAGGGTCATGTATCAACTGACAAACTATATTGCTGCATATTTCCTTCTGACTGCATGCACAACTTTAATTAAATGTGATGATTATCTCTGTACACTTAACTTGCAGAGCCAACTAAGTGGGATGGAAAGCCATTCAGTGGACTAATTAGAATGAGTGAATTAAATAAAACAAAATGTGTGGCATATGTTGTAGAGGTTTTTTTTGTGTTAGAGGTTAAAGGAATGGAACTTGCTTTTGAAGTTCCGTTTATGGTAATACGTAGGTCATATGATTTTCCAAAACAGGGTAAATAATGGTAAAAGTGACAACTTGCCTTCTTTCGTAACTGCCGCTCTTTAGTAGAATGGGATTTCATGTGTTTCCTTAATGAACTTGGATCAGTGTAACGTTTTGCGCATCCCGGCACCTGGCACGCATATGGTTTCTGCACAACCACAGCAACATGAACACATATGTTAGTCCTGCACTGATCCACAAGGATTAAAATAACGTTCATAATTAGCCATGTGCTCGTGCTGCTTCTCACCGTGTCCAGGTGCGTGCGCTGGTGTTTAGCTCTGTCGCTTGAGTTGCTGAAGGCCTTGCGGCACCCGAGGTGCTGACACAGATAGGGCTTCTCACCCGTGTGGCTGCGCAGGTGTATCTTCAGATTCTCGAGCCGGGAGAAAGCCTTGTTGCAGCCTTCAAACTGAAAACAGCACACAGACACTTTTAAGTGTGGTTGAAGCTGGACGGGGCCAAAAAATAATCAGTTTTTCAAATACAAGCCTTATTAAAATGAACTTCTTCCCCCCAGATGGCTCCACAGAAAGATATTTTTAGTACAAAATAGACAAGCATATTTTATGTGGTGTATATTCTTATGATGTTTGCTGAAAATCGCAAGGAAACAAAAGCTTCCTAACCTCAATGTGTGGGAAGGAATGAAAGGGTGAAAATAGAGACCCCTTCTGAATAGAAAACTGTGTCATTTAGCTGACATGCATGGCATTGCTGTCACACTGATATATCATTACAGTGACTTTTACTGAAATGGATCAAAGCTTAAATTGTTTGAATTAATGTTTAAAGCTTTCGGGAGGCTCTTTTTCTTACAATGCTGCTGTTTTAAAGAATGTATTTTACACTTTGCACAAATTTCAGATTTGACTTAAATGTGTTGTGACCAGCAGGGGTCAGTATGTATACATGCATGACTGCACTGCTTTGTGCTTCCAATCCTCTGTCTTGCATCACCTTGGCAGCAGTTGGCAGCAATCAATTAACAAAATAAGTCACTTTTAGTAAACCATCTAGAACAGATTCATAATGCTCAGTCAACCAGGTCAACAAAACAGTGTGTTGCAGCATTATGTGACCTGTGACTTCACCGCTGAAAAATCTGAATCATTCAGGCAAAAGATTTTTTTTTGAGTCCAGAATCACGATTGCCCTCTCCCTAGGGGGTTGGGGAGGGTAGTGGAGGAGGGCGTTTGGTATGCCCTGACTAAGAATCATGGACAAAACACACAGACCATGTCTAATATTGTTTTTTTTCCTTCCAAGACTGGATTCCTCACATACTACTGCCTCTTAGTCATAACTGCTGAAGCCATATGAACTCCCCCAACTCCTCCAAATTTAGAAATGCTCGCTATTCACTCAATACAACAGTTCTTGCTTGTCAAGATAACTCAAAAGAAGCTCATCTTGTTTGTGCAACTGAACTTGAAAAAGATAAAATAATAAAACCTCATTACGTTTCATTTTCCAGGAGAGCTATTGAACAAGAACAAGGTTGTGCCAAACAGTTTTTTGATGCTTTATGGAGGCAGAATATAGAAAATTCCTAATATTTGGTCAAATTAAATTTAGTAAATTGAAAATGCAGCAAAAGGCAAAAGCAAATGCTTTACATATTTTCTTTCCTTCGTGAGAGAATTGGTGCTCCTTTTAATTTAGATATGTTAGATGAACATATTCGAATTAGGAAGTGTTTAAGGAAATGGGTTAGAAAACAAAGTCACCAGCTTGATAATAAAAGCAATGACAAAGATAAAGTCTTTTAGCACCAAACTGGCCAGACAAGTGAGAATCAACATTGAGCTAAAATGCTGGCAAAACTCCAGGCTGGTCCAGAGGTGGGTACTCTCTGCTTCTTTGTCACAAAGCACTCATGAAGCCAACGTTTTAGTCACAAGGATCGGTTGGGTCTGAACAGAAAAGCAGAGTGGCTCTTCAGTCTTACAGCCAACTTCTGACAGGTCCTGGCAGGTACTCATGTCCCAGCTGAACAATGACAGCAGCAGACTGTGCCAGCCAACTCAGTCCAGTGCCCAGTTCCCACTCTGAGGCCCGATCACTGAATCCCCGTACCTCCCATTTTACAAGTGATGTGTGCATCTTTGCCCTTTGGTTTGCCCTTTGGTTTCACCTTGTTTCTTCTTTAAAAAGGCTTCTTACTTTTACAGCTTTAAATTTCTTTTTTTAATATATTGTTTAGGCCATTTTTAACATCCAAACACAAATACTTGGGTTTTTGTTCAACTGTTTTAAAATGCAATAATTATAAATAAATATTGACTAGGGATGTTTTCATGGTATCAAATAATTGCCAAATGATTGCCGTACCAAGAGCAAAAGATAACAAACTTAAAAACAGGGCAATGCTAAATTCACCAAAGAATTAAACCAGAGATTTCAACACTGTGAGGTGACAACACTAACCACTATGCCATCAATGTGGTAAACAACAGTAGATGATAAAATTGACAATCAAAAACCCAGACTGTTGGAACAGTTCAGCTTTGTTGTCACTTAAGAATCGGAAAGCAGAGTTTCAAAGACAAAGGAGCCACAATAGACAAACTAATACTTACAGGGAAAAAGTCAATTTATACCTGCAATCCATGCAAACAGCAAAATGTGATATATCTAAAGAACTTGTCCAAAAATCACAACAGGCTTTACATTTGTTAAACTCTTTTGAATATAGACAATCAATGCTTGTATATGTTTAAATCCAAATGGGTCAAGAATTTATGAAGAAGTTGTTTAATTGTCTGTAAACAGGTACGAGTCTGGACTTGCCCTATATGTCCACTGTGTAACAAGAGCTCAATGTGCTGCTAGCTGGAAAACTTGTTAAACTGATTATTTATCTACCAATCATCTTTGGAGAAAAACTGTCTTTTATATTTCCAATATTTCCATTTGTGTGGCTATTTTAACATTCAGGTTTGAGCAATGGTGTCCTACTTAAAGAAAGGTTTCATGTAAAGATAAGGCTTAAACCATTAGCATATTCTGACTTGAAAATACGAGATTAAAGTCAGATGACTTGTCAGAAAACAATGCAACTTTTTCTTTCTAAAGGAAGAAATAAATAGGTCCTTCCTTTTGAATTTTTTACCTGGATTACTGAGATGCATCAGGACATTTTTCTTTCTACATTCAAGATTTTAACAGTTCAACAAACACGTGTATAACTCCTCCGTTTGGTAATAAGATGTGATTCTAAATCTTTCTTCATTGAATAATTACAGAGAACATAGAAACACCCGAGAACGGCAGCACCATGACAACAGAGCTTCAACTAATAAGTAAGTATTTTGGAGCAGAAGGTCGGCGGCAGGTATGCATGATGTTAATAATTAGCTTGTTGAAAGCACCAACATGAAGCGTGTTTGGCTGGTGGTTTGTTAATTACTCATCCAAGTCTCAAATGTTTTCACAGTGGGAAAAAGGAACAGACAAAGGAAACAATACGGTCTATAAATAATCTGCAGTGTTGATGGTTGGATGAGTCTGTGGAAGCATTGTTGGGCTTTTCTTCCTTTTTTCGATGTGTTTAAGATAAAATGAACTAATCTGAAGAAATAAATCCCATTTAAAATCTTTTTTGCTAAATTGTTGTGTGTGCACAATAGGTTCATTCTGTGAATGAAGGGGATTAATTTTTGTTCCTGAATGATTCTTAGGTCAGAGTTAGGTGGCTTAAGCAAAACACACATCTCTGAAGCTGCTGGACTAAAGTGAAAAAGCAATGTAGCCGAAATTAGCACCTGCATTGTAGTAACCAAGCTACAGTTATTTTTAATTTAACAGCTGAAAAAAAGGATTAATTCTCCTTCTCTCCCATTCTGGCCAAAGACGCAAATGTGTACAGGGCTGGAAAACGGGGCATAACCTTCCCAAGACCGACAGCCAAGTTTTGTTAGACAGAGGACTGGTGAAGCCATGGCTGCTGACATTCACAATAGCTTCTAAAGGCTCATTGTGCCATGCCAAATCGAAAGTGCTGGACCTCCTTTGTGCTTATTTAATAACAATATAATTGAGTTAACTCCATTGCCAGTTGTCACAGATCTCTGTTAATTGCTTCATGGCTTAAGTTAAAAGGGGAGTGAGGCCATATTTGATCTAAACCTTGGTTAAATATCATAGTATGAGAAGGCATTTACTCTAATAAAGGCTCTTTTTTTGATAACCCAAAGTTTTAAACTATCAATTTAGATACTATTGCTTTGAATTACATAAACAGATTCAAATTGAGCTCTGTCATTTATGATGCTTATGCTTTGAAAGCATTTAGTCATTCATTTTCTTTCTGAGTGAAAAGAATATTAATCTGATTGAGAGGAAGCTGTGCTAAATACGTGATGCATTCAACAAGGACAAACACTACAAGGATTTTTTTTAAATAAATGACAGAAATAAGATTATGGAATTCAGAAAGATGAATTGTAATAGACACATATGCAACATGTACCGAGCATTTGTTGGGTTTCTCTCCTGAATGGACCCTCATGTGGATAAGAAGTTTGTATCGGGCGTTAAACGGCTTAAAGTTGCGTGGACATCCTACCCAGTAGCACGTGAAATCCTCAGCCTTCTGCTGGTCTACATGTATCTTCTCTATGTGCCTTACCAGCTCCTCCTTTTGGTCATAAACTACACTGCAGTCCATCCACCTGCAGCAATGAGTGCCATAATCCTCCATCTCACCTTCTTCCTCCTCCAACATTGGAATTTGGGGTAAAAATGGAACTCCATGTCTGTGAGGATGCATAGGAACCTGTATGAAAGGGTCCTGACAAGGTGCCTTCACTTTCCTGTGATGCCTGGAGAGTTTTATGTGTTGGTGCGAGTAGTAAGGTGGTGGAGGTCTTTGTGGAACAGCAAATTCTTGGACAGTTGTGAGAGCTGGCTCTAACTGTAAAGGTGGCAGAATGTTGCTGAAGGTCTGGCTACAGTTGTCTGATGTTGTCTCCAGAATCCCACCCTCATCTGGAAGGCACTGCTGTGCCACCATCATGTTGGCCATCTGGCCCTCCAAATCCCCTTCCTCCTCAAGCATCTGCATGCGGCCACTCTCTGACTGTGGGGCCAGAGCTTGTGAAGAGCTCATCATGTTGTAGTGATGGCTCTGGGGTATGCATCGACCTCTCACCCCCAGGAAATGACCGTATCCTTCAGAATGAACAGGCGAGAGTGTGAAGTGTGAGGACGGAGAGCTGCGGGAACCGTTGATGTAAGCCACAAGCGAAGTCGGCGAGGTGCGTATAATAGCGTTAAAATCCATACCCATGACATCTGACAAAGGTGACATGGAAAGAGCTCTCTTTTTTGCACGAGACTGTCGGGGGCTTCCAGCCTCAACGGCAAAGAGGTATGAAGGCAGGGAGGCAGAGGTGCTTGTGCCACCTGATATGGTTGTGCCCGACAAGGCTGTTCCAGGGGACAGGCTGAATTGTTCGCCACCCTCGCTAGCCTGGGTACATGTGTGAGGCAATCCCACAGGAGGAAGCACACGGTAACCATATGGCCAGTCATGTTTGCCACTAAACACTGACTGCGTTTCAAACAGGCTGAGGGTAGTGGATGCCAGAGATTCTCTGGACAGCAAGGACCTGAAAAATATTAGCTTTAGTAACAAATTTTACAAGCTCATCATCAAATAGGCTTACTGACAGGGCTCACCTTGCATCCGTGTGAGGATTTGGCATGCTGTGACATGATGGGGGTTGAGGCAGTGACGGATAAGGTTGGCCTGAGGGAACACCTATGGAACTACTGGTCACTGTTAGGTTAACGCCTGATGCCTGACCACATACATCCAAAGGGGACTCGGGGACTGCAAAGTCTGATTAACACAAGCCAAACATTTAATTAAAAATTCACATATGCAAGACTAGAATTGTATACAAGTTAAAGATAAGAGAAAACTTAAAAGACACCCATCTAACTTAAATACAATACTTCATTTTCCTGAAGGGTTACCCACCCGATTGTGGAATTTTTCTTGCAAACTTAAAACAGAGTAAAACTCTTTGATCTGTTAATCACTAATAAGCTTTTTACCTCCTACCACTGTTCTGTAGAAAAATTATGCTGTTTTTTTCCTGGTAAATCATCAATAAATAAGATAAAAGGTTTAGCAAGAAGACAGTGAGGTGAGGGTTAATTGTTTTGATTGCTATGTAGAGATGTTGTGTTTAATTCAGACCCTGTATGGTAGAGCTACACTGGGATGTTCTTCCAACAGCATTATAGTTTTACCTTTGAAACTGTGATTAGATGGGCTGAGTCTCGTTGGTTTGTTAGTTGTCGCTGTTGTGTTTTGAGAAAGCTGAGCAGGTTGTTGCTGTTGGGACGCGTTTGGCCCAGTCAGATGTTTTCCATTGGTCAACACTTGTCTGCGGAGGCTCAAGGTAGGCAGAACGACGTGGCCTCCGCTCGGTTTTCCAGAGGTTAGAGACTGAACACTTCCTTGTTTCACTTGCTCAGTTCTCTCGTTCTGCTGAGGGGCAGGCACAGACATCCTGATGGATTGAGGCTGGTGGCCTCGGATCATACTGAGTGATGGGGACACACTGCAGGGTGACACGAGGATGTGACAGCCTTTCCCACTCATGGTCGAAGCAAACTCTCTCCAGAGAATCTGCACTTATGAGGAAGCAGATTCAAATCGCTGCACTTTTGGGAAGTTTGTTTTGCTCAGATAGTAGGAAGCTAAGGTTCACACCTAGAAAATAATAAATGATAAAAAAACAAGATCAGGATTTTAGAGCAACTTATGCTCCTTTTTAAATTTTAAGGGAAAGTCTTGCAAGACAATACAGCAACAAAATGACTTGGTTGTTTACTCGTAAAGTAATACTTGTATTCTTTTTTTTTGTAAATAATACTGTAATATTTATTATACTTTTACATGGATAAATAAATGCTGTAAGTTCTAAATAAAATATAAATAATGTAGACCATGGAATAAACTACTACACAACGACACTATATTAATGATAGTTAATTAAAACATTAGCATGAAACAAAGTCAAAAGGTGTGTATGAGGTACTCTAAGCTGCTCAGCCACAGAAGTTTTTCATACACAGTAAACTCCAACAGTTATAAACACGACATTTTTTTAGTTTTGTAACTCACCTGTTGTTACAAACATTTTCTTCAAACTAAAAAGTCAGGATTAAAAGGCTCCTTTCCTCCTCGCGCTGTTAGAATAAACTGCAGCCTTTCTCTCAAAGTGTAGGAAAAGTGAAAACTTAGAGGAATGTCTCCGTAGCTCCCCTGCTGCTTCTGCTGCTGCTCACTCGGTCACAGCAGCAACTTCTTCTTCTACTTTTTCTTCTTCGTAATTCTTTTCTCTTCCTCCCGGTTACACTTTTGCCCTTGGCACGGCCGAGTGTGGACGACGTCATTTTCAAACGAAGTGCACCTTATAAGTGAATTATTAAGATTTTTTTTTTGAAGTCAGTACCGGTCACGCGCTGATGCCCACTTCGCTACTGCGCGTGCGTGTCACAGCCAGATTTATAGAAGCGCATGGTGAGCCATCAATCACTTTTTATCTTTTTTTTTCCTTTCTTTTTTGGTACGGAAGAGGATTAGGGCCACTAGAAATAAAAAAGGTAATTGTGACTTTAATCTTAGAATTCTGATAAAAAAGTGAGAATTCTGAGATTTAAGTTTTTTATTTTTTTAATGGCCCTATCCTTGTTAAAAGTTATAGTTAAGGTCGAATTAAAACCAAATGTTTTCAATTAGTGGGATGATCAACAGATGTGAGTTCTGATCCTGAATCTTGTTTCTTTGAAACACAAATTGAAACATAAAATTGTGGACTGGACTCCCAATGTAAGTGCGGCGAAGTGGTAGTTAATTGATTTTTTTGTGGTGAATAATATACAATATTACATAAGGTTTTTCAATGGTTTTCATTGGACTTTTGCAGCTTTGTCTTTCATTTTTTTGTTGAGTCCTTGTAAACAAGTGACCAGGTGGCCTACTGAGGTAAAAATCTTTCGACTTAAAATGAAAAAAATAAAATCTAATGCTCACAAAATGTAAAATGTCCACCTGTTCATTTATCTTTTGCTTGTTTGAAGTTTCTGTAACAGATTTTGGAATCAGACTTTGTAAAACCTGTGTCATGCAGATAGTGAGTGCAGATCCACAAGTTATTTGATGAAAAGGTGACACAATATACTGTAAAATGACCTGAGCTTCTATTAAAAAAAAGATACCAGAGCTGAAAGTGTTCTGTGTGAAAGTAGTGAAAGTGAAAGTAGTCTGATACATTACAGAATAACAGGATTGTTTTCCCTTCTGAAAATGATGAAAATACAATTAAAAAAAAGTAGACGTCACTGCAGTTACTACACCTCATAACACATCTGACTTAAACCCAAACTGTGAACATTCTTTGATTACTTCTCAAGCTGATTATATATATATGTTTGTTTGTAAATTCTTCCACTCCAACACTGCACAGCCCCCATTGTTTGGATTCTTTTTTTCTTTTCTTTTTTTGTTCTTGTTGCTGGAGTGTTTGCCTGTGGGTTTTGTTCCAGGATGGCATGGAAACCAGAATGTTAACAGATGGAAGGAACAGGCTCTGTTCTATCCGCCTGTGATAGAAATGAAGTTTAGTTTAGTCAGAAAATTGCTGACTCATGTTTTTATTAAGAGGTGCACAACTAATAAAAAAAGGCAATTACGTAACATAAGAAAAGCCAAGCTGTCTTAGAAGGAATGCATATTTTTCATACCAGAATTTTAAACTGAAGTCAAATTATGATATAAAAATACAACCAACCAAACAAACAAACACTGAGTTATTGCCTCATTGATCTTCTTTCTCATTCTTTTTTGTCAGTTCCCTCTTCAGGATTTGAACAGAAAGTCAGATAAATAAAAAGACAGATGGGTTTAATATGTTCTCTCTCCTGTCAGCAGGGGTCACTATGATTACACTAATGTCTGGAAGCACTTTCTTCCTTGAAATCACAGTAGTTCACACAAATAATAAATGAAAAACAGAAAATAATAAAAACAAAGACATGCACTAAAAGTAAAAAGACAAAAAAATCCTAGTGACGATCACATTATTACAACGTGTTTACATCATAGAAAATGTGACATTTTTGAGGAGTCTTGCTTCTCTTCCTTCAGCCAATGAGTCCCAGTGTCTTTCCAAATTTTGTTCATGCTTGAAGCAACAACACAATTTGAAACCCTTATGTTATAGTAAAAAGATAAAACGGGCTAAAAAAGCAAGATCAGAAGCAAAACGAAGAAAAAAAAAGACTCAAAAAGGACAAGATAGATTTGAGCTCGGACCATTAGAGAATAGCTCCATTTGTAGCTAAATTAATGCTGTAATAGACTTTCTCCCCCCACTTATAGGATCCATTTTCTCCCTCTTGATGACAGCATCAGCACTCCTGGAAGCAGCAAAGCATTCATTGCGATGTCAAGATGAGAAATCACGGGTGATTTCTCTTTAAGTTATATTACAATGGTCACTTAAGTTAATGCAAGCCAACGGTGGACCTGTGATTAATTAATCTGCTTTTGATTTGCTAATGACGGCTCAAGTTAAACACAAGGTTAGTGGAGGCTGAGTCAATCCTTTTAACTGCAAAAGTACAGAGTACTTGTTGGAGGTAAGTGTTGGAGATATCAATTTATTGGTACCATCCCTCATCGTAACGACTCCTTATTAGTCTGCAGTAACTTTCATAGACACACACACACACACACAGATAGAATCACACAGTGGGGAAAGATTTAATACAAAGTCTGTTATAAACAACAAAATCACTCATGTTTTTTGTGCTTTATAGTGTAAAATGGGTGTTTTGTGTGATGTCCGAACAGAAGGGCTATAAATAGCGTGGCCACTGGTTTACAGCTCATCATCTGGACATGAAATACAGCAGGAAGAAGTGACCCATCCATCCATCTCCCCCTTTACTGTCGTTACCAACAGCCGGATGAAGACAAGTGTGAGAGAGATCAGCTCACAAGCTCCTTCCATCTCCATCCATCACGTCTAAGTCTCTTCTAATCTTTTACAGAGAGTGATGAAATAAAAGAAAGGACAGCAGGGGAACACAGACATTTGTTTCCTCCACCCCTCTCTTCCTGCTGTATTTTCCGACAGGATGACTAATAAAAGAATGCTGACACAACAGAGCGGGTGTTTTGGAGCTGCTGCCAGGCCATGGGCTTGTTATGATCAGGGTGAAGCCCAAGGCGGTGCGTGTGCCGCGAGCGCCTTCCTTTTCACGCTCAGATGTTATTAACGCTGCGCCACTGGAAGCACATCAAGGATGATGAGGCCTCAGGGCTGGAAGACGAGCACCGGACCCTCTCCGACACAACCTGATCAACAGAATCACTTTTTACAGAAACACAATGAGTGAAAAGAAGCCTGAGCGCCATCAAATGTGGGAATTTATTTAAAGTGACTGAAATCCAGTGAAATTTGTGACTCATAAAGAGAATGCCACTTATTCCTAAAGTGTGTTTGTGTTAGCAACATACCTCTTGAACCAGTAAACAAAACTGTTATGAACCATGACCTTTAGACTGTGTCCAAATTCAGGGACTGAATCCTTTGAAGGCCGAATTTGAAGGATGATTACATCACAGCGATGCTCCAAAGGATGACCAAATTTGAAGGCTCATTCAATTGCAGCCCACAAATGGGTCCTCCTTTTCCCCCAATTTGAGGGACAAGTCCGGTGTATCCTGCTTAGCCCACTTTATCCCAAGATGAATTGTGGGCCAACCGAGAGATTTTTTTAGCTTGTAATGGCAGACGAAGTGAGAGACAGGAGTACAGTTTGAAATGAAAATCTGGCAGTACAAAAAGTGAAAGTTTAAAGTGGTTGTGTTGTTAGGCTTTTTTCATTTGTATGTTTTTAGGTGGGGTGGAGTGGTTAGGGGAGTCGTCCCGTAACCAGTAGGTTGCCGGTTCAATCCCCCGTTCCAGCTGCCTCAGTCGTTTTGGCCTTGGGCAAGACACTTCACCCGCTGTGGTCAGAGGGTTCGGTGGGGCCGGTGCATGGCAGCCCCGCCTCTGTCAGTGTGCCCTAGGGCAGCTGTGGCTACAATGTAGCTTACAACCATCAGTGTGTGAATGTGTGTGCATGGGTTAATTTCTGAAGTGTAAGGCACTTTGGGGTCCATATGGACTTGATACGGCGCTATATAAGTTCAAGCTATTTACCATATCAATATTGTCAGAAATCGAAAAATGAGCTCATATGACGGGTCCCTTTGTTCTTCATGTATTCCCTCTAAGCTAATTTTGTCCATTTATAGTAATAATAATATTTCTATATTAATATTTTGCTAATTTCAATCTTTTTTTGAGCTTCGTTGCTTCACAGTTGCTAGGCGACAGGACATAAGCCGGGGTAAGGGTGGGAATGAAACTAAAGGCGAGATTGTCCAAATTCACAGCCATTTTCTTTGCAGTAGACAAAGAACCCAGCCCACGTACACTGGGTCCTTTGAAGGATGCAGCCCCTGATTTGGGACACAGACTGAAAATCAACTTCATTCAAGATTGCCGCCACAGCAAAGCAACAATAGCAAACACAAAACTGGCTACAAATCAGACAACTTTAAAGGTAGGCTATTGGGCAAAGAAATTTGGCGTGGTCATTTTTATATGGTATGGCTTTAATTTTGTAATCTGAAGAAAGGCTATAACACTTTTCTACTGCCCAACTTCATCCTCAGACTGAATTTATTGGCAGAACTGTGACGATGAGAACTGTCAGATCATGTAGGACATCCTAGAACGTCCAGACAGAGAAGAATGTTTCATTAGACCCCCTGCCTGTAGCCCCCCTAGTCAGATCTTCCCAACATCCGTCTTCATTAAAAGGTTGCTCCTTGAACAGATGGACATTAACAGCAACCCCCCAACTCCCCCACCCTTCCATGGTCTCTGCACCCTCCCAGCAGCAGGACACTAGAGGACACTCAGCGTCCCTGTGGGAATTTCAGAAAACTGCACCAACAAGGAGAAAGTAGTGCAACTTGTTTATGACCACCCTGGGATGTAAATAAATCATTCGTTGAAATGTTGCTAAATCAAATAATAAAATATGAAAACTGGCCTATTTTGCAGGTTGGTCAATACATCTGTGACACAAAGTAAGACAACGATGATCCATCAACAAGAAACAAGAAAGTAGGTTGAATCAGTCGATACAGTTTAGGGTTGTGTGGCCTAACAAAGCTAAACAAAGTTGTTTTCTTTTACTTTTGAAGGATGTAAAAGATATTTTTTTCTGACACAGTCTTCATTTATTATTATATAATTTATTTTCCGTTTGGTTTCATGTCATCAAGAGTAATTATAGTCATTTGTCTCTTTATTCAATCAACACCAAAAACAAACAACTGTCAACCTTGTTGCTTCACTTACCTGTGTTAGCAAAATACCTGACAAGCTACTGGACAAATTGTAATATAACTCTCAGAGGAGAATCCTTCAGGATACATCTACAACTGTTCAACGTTTGATGTCAATATAGTTGAAGATGGCTGCCACAGTCCACTGACTTTAGGAAACACAAAAACGGCTAAAACTCAACCAAATTTACAAATGTTTTCTGTTGGCTGCTTCTCTCTGCAGGGATGGCCAGAGCAAGTAAACTTACTGAGTGATTTGACAATTGTTTTACACCAAATGTCCTTTATGACATAACCTAGACTCAAACCTGCAGACTCAGGATCACAAGACTGCAGCACTGAGAATTGAGCTGATTTTACAATTGAGCTAAAATTTGGTGTGGTAGCTAAAATCTACATTTAAAACTTTGTCATTAAAGACTGGACTCAATCACATCTGTTAGCAAAATATCTGTTAAAACACTGCATGGAATATAATAAAACTTCAGAGAAAAACTGAACTAAAAGGAAGTGGGCAACATGCATTCCTTCAAGGAATGCTAGGCCTTTAATTAAGCTGACTTGACAGTTTCTTGATGCTTGAAAGACCATCTTCTGTTTGGTTAATAAAAGTCTTACAAAGTTCCAGATTTCTGTGTAGAAGTCATGTTAGTAACATTCTATTTCTTGTTTCAGTTTGACTGAAGTAAATCTTATTGACAGCCTCATCATACTGTAAGTATCTCCAGAGGCAGTCTCCATAGATGCCAATTACTGCAGTAATCACTCTCTAGCTGAGAGCGTGGATTCAGACAGGGTAAAGTATGATCCATCTTCATCATATTCATTATCAGGCAGCAGATGCAGGTGTCCTAGCCTCCCACTGCTCCACACCATTAGTGACTGATAGACAGAGAGACTTTACTGACATTTCTTCCGCAGAGCACGCCCACATGGCGCAATTTCTTTAAATAAAAGAAAAAAAAGAGCTGCAGGTAAAAGAAATACACTGAATCCACTTTTCATCTCTTGCTATCACAGTCGTCGGGTAGACAGACGGCCGAGTCTGCAGTACGAGCACGGTCAAATGTCACCCAGTAGGGGGTTTGTGGCACATCATTTGTTGTCTCCTGATTATCCTCTGCTGTCTCTCTAACAAGGAGGGTCAGTGTGACAGACGTACATCGTCTTTGTTTCCCACAACCGGAGAGCAGAAAAGGTGAGAGCAGCGGCAGGTTTGTCACCTATCGATCCAGCGTTTGCTCGCCTGAGGCATGGGTGGAAAGGGCGGCCTGCTCCCTGCTGAATGAGCCCGTCCATGCAGCTAGAGTCAGAAAGTTGCTCAAATATATCACCTCATTAGCCTGATCTCTAATGAGTTATTATAACAGAGCTGGCAACATGCTCCCGGTGAGGCTCACGAGATTTCAAAACTCTGGAAATGCTTTTGGGTGGGATGGTTTTCCTATCCTCTCGCACCTGGTTGAGGTCATTCTATCAGGTGGATTGATTTACATATAAATTGAACATGCAGTGTTCACACACCTCCTTAAACTCATTTGTTTCACTCCTGTATCCCATTATCTGTCCTCCATACTCCAACAAGCATTTAATCTTGTCTTTTATATTGTCTTGTGTTTCTTTTTTTTCCCAAGCGTTATTTATTAAAATTCATTTAGCTAATAACATCCACACACACATATACTCCCTGCTTCTTTTTTTCTTTTTTTTTTCTGCTATGCCCCTTTTCTAATGTGTTCGTAGCATCTGCGTGTCCCGAGGTGAAATGGGAAATGTTGAAAATTCACTGGAATATAAAAAAGCAATCATATTTTCTGTATCGGTAAGCAGGTCTGTGGTAGCTGGAGGTCATTCGTGCTTTTCTGCCGTTGCTTGGGGAGGCATTTTGTAAGATCCCTCAAGGCTCACCTAGTTAATTAAGTTTTTGTAACTTGTGTTTTTTTTCCTGCTCTACAAAGACAATTCACTTTAACTGCTGAAGGTTCAATGGATGTTACATCTCAACTGCACCTAAATGGAATATACAACCAGAACAACAAAATGATTCTTAAAGTAAAATACAAGTATTTTTTTAAAAGTTGGAAGCTTTTCCAGCATACTGTTGGGATTACATGGCCTTCAACATTACATATACCTACTCTTCACAACATAAATCTTAAGTTATTTTGTTTTAAAAAAACAAAATTAGATTTTCTGCCTTAGCTGAACTGAAAAGCAAACACAGTAAACTTCCAATGTGTGTCACCAGTTAATAAACAACCTTTGAACAAATATGTTCAAATTCACATCTCATTGTTTATTTAGCATTAGTTGAAGGCAACTTATTGTCTGCTTGAGCCACAGGAGGATGGCTTTAATTTCCTGTGTGTTAGTTTGTTTGTCTGTCTGTTAGCAAAATATCTCATGAACTTCAAAACAAACTAATAAAACTCACAGAATGCAATCACAAGATGTACATCTATGACTGTTTACTGTTTGAAGTCGGCCTGACTCAAGGAGGCCACCACAGCTGGTCGATCTTAGGAAACACACAAATAACGTTAACTCAGCCACATTTATGTATATTGGGCTAAAATTGTGTGTGGTAGCAGCTGAGAGTCATCCAAAATACATAGCTGTGAGGCTTTTGTTTAAAACTTTAACACTCATTGCTGATGCTACACTAAAAAAAAATGAAAACATTTTCATCTACTCAACTGAATTGAGTAAGTTTAACACAATTACTTCATGTTAACTCATTAAAGAAATGAAAAAATTGCTTTAGATTTACTTAATTCAGTTGAGTAGAACCTGTTGACATGATATATTTAGGTAAATCCAACACAAGCATTTTGAAAAAATTTTTTGAATGAGCTATAGCTCTCTCTGTTAGCAAAATATCTCATGAACCACTAGATGGAATTTGAGGAAACCATAATGTAACCACTGGATACACATCTAGAGCTGATGAATTTGGAATAAATGTCAGGTTTGGCAGCGAGGTTGGACCCAAGATGCAGGCATGACTCAAGGAATCAAATAAAATAAACTTTATTTAAAAAAAAAGCTGGTGTGGCGGCAAAAAAAATGAAACAATGAGAGATCACAGGAAGTCAGGGCAGAAACCAAACTATGAAGGGATGAGAAAGTGAGGAAGACCGGGTAAATGCAAACTGAAAAAGAGAGAGGATTTGAAACACCTGGATAGGGACTGATCTCTAACACATAGCTAGAGTGCTAACAGATTGAGTGAAATATGTTTGAAACTTTATCATTCAAGGCTATGGGTATATGAATTTATTTAATGAATGCTAGATTTTGGACTAATAAAATGCATTCAAACCCATAGGGTTACAATACAGCCACACACACTAATTCTGAGGTTGTAAAACTTGCTGAGTTGTCAGTGTTAAAAGAAAAGCAATTAGAATAGATTCCTTTTTAATTGTATAAAAAGCAAAAGATTGAATCAGCATTATATTATAAAAGAAAAACAAGGCAATTATAGTTTTAGGTACATTAAGCAATGATGTGATCCGAATAATACCTAAAATCTGAAACAGCTAAATCAGATGTGGTATTTTTATCAGGCAAACACACAGAGTCTAAAAGAAGTGAGAAAAACTTTATGCAGTGGAGTTGTCTTGGTGATTTGGAGTTGCTGTGCTGCGAAGAGATGGAACTGAAGCTCCAGATATAGAAAAAGTGTGGGTGTGTGTATGTGACTTGCACTGCCAAGAAATAAATTAAGCAATAACATTGGCAAGGTGAGGTGCTTATGAAGGCTGAAAAGACAAATTGATTTAAAACCTGTAAGGGAAAGAAAAAAAAATCAAGCTGAATGGTATGCTGCAGCAGTGCTATTACTGCACTATAATCCAAACTCACTGGAGAAAATGATTATATATATGAATGGTAGTTTGCTCAAGATTTAGTTCCTAGAGGTTGATTACCGTGACACCTTGCAAATGATGAATTTCTGAGAACTTGTTAAAATCCAGTGATTTTTGTTAGTTATGGAGAATAATGAGGTGAAACCAGAGTGATGAGTGACATTTTCCACTGATTTTAACTGAGAATACAGATGTTTAAAAGTGATAATTTTTACACAGTTTTGTAAAAGACAAACCACCAGACTTGAAAGGAAACTGTGATATAGGATGTTAAAGAAAATGGTCTCATTGATCATGGTGGCTTATTCTGAACAGTCAGTGTTGTGTCAAAAGTGTTGAGCTACTCTTCCTCCTGAGGACATCCATCACCATCCGGTCCATGTCCCCCTTCAGTGGGAAAAGATCCACTAAGCTCTGCAGGCTAGAATAATGAGGAGACACTACCGGTGGAAGTTTCCTCCATCGGCAGTAAAGCAGATTGAAACACCTCCGCAGCCGCCCTCTCATATTCAGCTCAAATGGAAAATGCAAACTGAGGCTGACAAGTGTCGGAAAGTAAATATGATGACTGACAGACTATTGTGTCTTTTTTTTTCTGCTGCTAAGGCCAATAATGCTCAAGAGATCAGGTCTTTGCTACACTGCACAAAGAGAAAGTTATCAACACATTTCATTTCAGAAGAAAAAACAGACAGAAACAGAAACATTACCTTGATTTTCTTGTGGGGGGGAAAAAACAATCTGGTTGTTGCAGTTTATTTTAACTGTAACCAAATTAAAGGAATAGTTCAAATCATTTGAAATTGGATACTGGAACGGTGATATCTTACCTATAACTATTTATTTGTGGGTTGTATTATTGGGTATTAGAAATAGGGTACACTATTTTAGGATTATTGCTGGTGGCACTTTGATTATTACTATGTAATGCTGTGAATACTCAAACGTTATCTCGTTTTTAACAATGGCAATAAACTACAGAACTGAACTGATGCAATGCAGATAAAGATTTAGAGGTTTAAAAAACTTGCACGAATTTATGTGATTATTTTTTAAAAATGGAGCTGTTTTAAGATAACAGAAACCTGATGCTTATCAACTCAGTCAAAACTATTTTGTCAAACCAAGGTCTGTCAAAGAACCGTTTGCAGCAGGTAAGATATTTGTCGTTCATAAACTTTCCACTAACTTTAAACGATCTGAACTATCTCTTTAAGTGGTACAAATCTGCTCACAAACATATATAGGTACAAGTATATTCACATTTATAGTGTTAGAGAAGTGGCAGGTAGGGCTGTTGATCAACACCAAGCATGGGAGTAATAGATCCGTTTAACGTTAATCAATGTCGCTCACAGGCTCATTGAGCAGTGCACTCAGCATCCTGCTTTTGTGTCAGAGCCTTTTAATCTAATTGGACATTAAACTCCTGTCATTATTCCTCATGCTCTGAGACTTATTTATGGCTCTCCTGCTTGCTTGTCTTTACCTTTTCATTACAGCATGCCAGTCCACATCAGCAAACTCATTAAAGGGAATGAATCAAAGCAGAAAGCTGACGTGTGGCTGGAAAGTGTAATTTAATAAATGTATGTTGGGGCTGCAGCGTTCGCCACATCCTTCATGTTGTTTACGGGCCGTGGTGTGTAAGCAGGTGAGGGCACTTTAATAATAACGGCCTTTCACAAAGGCAAACACCGGCACTGCATTTTAATATGATGACCTGCAGGAAGTGAGAGGATTGTCAGGGCTGGATGCAGCGAACAAAATGAAAGATTTGACAGCTCTAACTGATTCTCCAAATTTTTACCTTATCATTCTGACATGTGGGTGTGAAGGATGTCTGTTATTTATATCTAATTTGTCTTAAATTACATTGAACCAAAAACAAATTTACAACTGTAAAGTTTAATTCATGAGCAATAAAGCTGTTTTTTTCTGAATAAAGTCAGGACTGTGGAAGCTTTTTTTCTTCATGATCTGCAATAAATTAAATTTTTTTAAATTGAATTGAATTTTTTGTAAAATTTGTTCAAGAATGAACAAGAATAAGGCAAACCAAACAGATAAAATAAGCTAAACTGTGGCTACATGTTACTATTAGCAAAACAGAAGCAAAAAGCTTAAATGATCATAACTTTATGGCTAAAAGTCAGAGGTGGGACCAAGTCATTGTTTTGCAAGTCTCAAGTAAGTCTCAAGTCTTTATCCTCAAGTCCTGAGTCAACTCTTAAGCAAAGACAAGCAGCAGTCAAGTAAAGTTCAAAGTCTGAAACTTGGAATTTCGAGTCCTTTTGAGTTTTTTTAAACAATGTTGCAGTTATAATGTAAATAATAGACCATGTGCTTTTTTAAACAACTGTATTTATCTCAAGTCATGATGAAACTGCAGCTGAACTTACAAAGTATTTAAATTTTTTTTTTAAATTGCACCGTTATATTGCATAGTTCAAATAAACTTAAACAAAAATTGTCTTCTTTAAAACTATATATATATTTTTTAATCTGGTTAATTTGATTTGCTGTGCTGCAGCTCACATAAGCATAAGTACAGAGAGTGAAAAAAGACAGATGTTCTGCCTTTGTTAATACAGAATGAGTTAAATTAATTAATGGGGCCCATTTTACAAATAATGTGTATTAAACTTTAGTTTTTGGGAAAATTTCAAGTCTTTTCAAGTAAACAGGGTCAAGTCCAATTCAAGTCCCAAGTCATTGGTGTATAAGTCCTTTTTCAAGTCAAGTCTAAAGTCAATATTAATGACTCAAGTCTGACCTGAGTCCAAGTCATGTGACTCGAGTCCCCACCTCTGCTAAAAAGAAAAATAAAAAAAGATGAAAACTAAACTTAACAAAGCTGTTGCTAAAAGGGATAAAAATTTAGGTAAAGGCTAAATAATGCAAACATATTTGCCAAAAACTAAGCCTAGCAAGGCAGTAGCTTAAAAGAGTAAAACTAGAGTTAAAAGCTAAAATTAAACTATATAGCTAAAAGCTAAATGTACAAAAAAAAAACACAAATGAAACCTACAATAAGCTAATCATTACTTAAACTGTAATAAAACACATAATTATAAGCTAAAACTAGCAAAACTGCAGCTAAAAGCTAAAATTAGCAAGACATCTAAAAGCTAAATGGTTTTTAATGGAACTTAAGAGATCTCAATGCAATTACGTTTAATTGTTTTGAGAGTTTCAAAAAATACATTTCAAGTAAAAACACTATTCTCAATTGGTTAAAACAGCTCAAAGTATGCAGAGTTAGTTTGAAAAAAAAATCCCAGAAAAATCATATAAACAGATCTAGAAAAACAAAAGAAATGCTGAATCATTGTTCACACACAAATTGGTTTGATGGGAAGAATTTGAAACTCAAAAACAACTTTTCATTTAAAACTTCACTGGCTGCTGTTCATTAGGAACAAAGCTGCCTCTCAATAATTCTTATGTGATCAGCTGACCACTCGTGTGTCCTGATGATTTGTTATTGTTATTTTGTTATTTACAAAAGGTCGGACATTATCAGATGACATGTATTCAAAAATAAAGCGAAGCATCCGTCACAAGAAAAAAAATTATTGATCAGGTCAAGAAGTAACGCAGGAAGAAGTTGACTATCATCACATTACATCCTCTATTTGACAACAATACATCATGGAGACATCAACTTTTACTACTGAGTTAAACTTTTTAGTTCAATTTTTAAAAGGTTTTGTGAAGTAACAGAAAAAAGGAAAACCAGGTGGATAAAAAATGGGTTTCATTGAATCATGACCAAACTTTTGTTTGGAATAAAAATGGGTGAAAGCATGAATGATTCTGTAAGGTTCCTATGTTGCTCCGCTCATTATTTCTTTTTAATTATCTTCAACATTACTGCATTGGACTCACTATTTTCAATAGCATTATTTCCCATTCAAACATGAACCCAAAAAGTTCTGATTAACCCAAGTTTTGGACTTGATGTCACTCATTAACCCATATTTTAATTCGACAAGGTTTTCATACAGTTTGTGTTGAACCGCTCACTAACTTCAGTTTTGAAGAATTTGTATTTTTTTGTAGTATTTTTTTCTGGTTTATGATCTGTTTGTTTCTGTTGGTAGTTTGTCTTCATTTCTGATCAGTAAAATGTTCACTTACTGTGGATGTTGGCATCTTTTATTGTGCGGACGATTTATGATTTTTACTAGAAGCAGTCTAAACAGAAGCTTTTACTTGTTAACGTAAATCAAGCTATATTTTATTATGATTATGAGAAAATATGGAGTACATTCAAAATGTCCTTGTTTTGGCTTTTATGACAAAATAAGAGACATCACTCACCAAAGTGGATGAATTTGAGGCTTAATACCATTTAAAATATTTGCTATTTACATTCAAACTGATGTACATTTTTTATTTGAAGTTTCTGATAGATTTAGATTCTGACACATAACTTTCCAAAGTCTCATTTTATATATTTTTTTTCTTCTTACCTGTAGCTTTACAAGTCTTTTCCTTCTTAATGACCTGTCTTTTCATAAAGCACTTAGAGCCTGTGAACATTTCATTAGCCTAATATGTCCTGGCTGGGACATGGAGTGTTGTACTCTGAGACTCTCCCCTGTGAAAAACTCTTCTCAGCTGCAATGCACCAAAATGAATGGAGTGCCTGCTCTACAGTAGGTTGTCACAAATTAGTCAATGACTTTATCCTATATACAGTATGTTTTTATTTCTACTGTCTACTTATGATTTATGTTTGTATTGTTTTTCGGTTTAAATAAAGATTTCCTATTGGCTTCTTTTTTAATTTAAATTGATAACATTTTGTTTTGAGAGTATTATATTGTTTGCAATATAATGGAATTCTGACTCAAAGCGAAAAATCCAACATGGCTTGTGCATGAAAAGCTGTTTGCATTTTATTTGTATGTTAGTTTGTATCTCATTAAATCAATTGCACACACAGTGCTGTCCAACCTAAACTAGGAAACATGTTTCCACCATGTTAAAATGCATTAAATGCAAGAAATCCATAGATAGGAACTTGTATTGCAACGGTAGTGATCACTAACAACAATTAATTTATTAATCCCAAAGGGAAATTAAATGTTGTTGTAATTTGTATTATCCTGTTTTTTTAAAAAGTTGTTATAGATACTGATGGCTGTAGGCAGAAAGGATCTCCTGTAGCGGTCCGTCTTACAGTGGATCTGAAGAAGCCTCTGACTGAAGACTCTGTTGTAGTAAGACAGTGTGATGAAGAGGATGCTCAGGGTTGTACATCATATGATCAGAAAGTCAGGCAGGGAGACACTTGAGTCAGGGATATAATCCTGCAGCTACGTCTCAGTGAAACACATAATACTGCATTCCTGATACTGGGTTATTGTTGGGGCATAGAATTTGTACCACTTGTTCTCCAATGATCTCTCATTGTCCATCATGATCGATGGAAGAGATGGTTTGAACTTCCTCCTTCTCTCTCCTCTTTGCTCCTGCTCTGCATCCACAGTGCCTCCTTTTCAACTCATCTGGGATTTGGGGCTGTAGTTGAGGTATTATTTCAGTATTTGAGATGTTAATCAGCTGCTCCCAGTCATAACAAACCACCATGTTGCTATGGTTACGTATCATAACAAATATCCAAAAGCAAAACATGTGTTAATAAAAATACTTCCAGCTTCACCGTATTTAACAGCAGAGGGAATAATCAGCCAAAAAAAAAGCTAGTTTTATCCAGAAAAAAGAGGAATAAAAAATTTTTAAACAGAATATCTATTAGAAACCAGAGCACAGTTAGTTTGGACATGAAGTCAAATCTGAGTAAATGAAACACAGCATAAAATAAATATTATTATTATTATTACTATTAATATTAAAAAAAACTTCAGACTACTGCTGCTCAACACAACATGCGCTGAGAAGAAGGAATTGATTCTGTTATTCAATAAAAGACACTTATTGAGCTCTTTGAAGCATTAAAACAACTAAGCTGTATAAAAAAAGTTATCATTATTATCATAAATTTATTCTTAAACAATGCTATTACCAATATTTCTGTCATTAACTTATAAATCTGACAATATGGTCCGTCCACAGCCTGATTCATTTCCCTTTTCTGGAATAGCAGGCTGCATGTTCATGGTCAATCACATACACATTGCATGGGAAATTAATTCCATTATTAAACATGCCACACTTCAGAAATTTCAATTACAGACTGCAGCATGTGGAGGAGGACGAAAGTAATGCATGCATCCTTTAAAGCATGAATATTGTATTAGGTCAAGAGAGTAATCATGGCTGATAGCTACAGAAGTCGAGTGTCTTCAGGCCCATTTATATACATGACTTCTGCCCAGATGGCCACCTTAGACAACAGGTTCATTTATGCAGCCATTAACAACTGGAAATTGTTAAATTGGTGAAGTGTGTGACAAACAGGGGCTACAAAACAAAATGGCCACTTTAAGTAATTGGGTTTAAGAGGTATAATGGTAAATGTTACAAAAGTAGACAGCTTTTTTGCAAATGAATTAACACTGCTGACCTGTTTGCTTGTTAAAGCAAGAATCATGAACCAGAGCAACATGTTTCCAGAATCAAACCATTAATAGTGTTTTTTTGTGTGTGTTTTCCTGTTTTAAAATGAATGTTGAAGCTTTTTGTCTAAAAAACAGAAATTGGAAAATCATCCACACAATGCGAACAAAGAGATGTGTTTTGACCCCGCAGAGGACAAACACTTACCTCTGTTAATTTCCTCGCTTGCCATTTCCTGGTGTTTTGCAGACTTGAGCACTCTTTCCAGTTGGGTGAAACGTCCCTTGTTGCCATCGAGCCGTGAGTCGGGGAAAAAAAAAAAAAAGGTCAAAGCAATTTATATGTGACACATAGAGTTTGATCGCTTTGTCATCGCCTCAGGGGCCAAACCTGGTGCTGCTCTCGTAACTTACACACACACACACAAATATTAGCTGGTTATATGTGTGAATGTTGTGCATGGATGCACCAAGTGAAACACTTTAAGCTGTGCACAGGTGCGTGCACAGCAGCACAAAGAAACCCATTGTCATCGGCAGGAAAATGTGAGAAAAATAATTGAGGTTCAGCCTGGTTTCATGCCTTCACTGTGCCTCCAGATGAAACAACATGACAGCATCACAGAGCAAAAGTAAATAAAAGCATTATTTAAGATTCTAGTGTAATGACACATACATTTTTTTATTGTTCAATTTACTTTTAAAACTCAAAAAATTGGATCCTATGAACCAAAATTACACATATTTCACACAAATATAACAGAAACTGGATGCTAGATGACTTTAGTCTGATGGTGCGTTCCAGCTGTTCTCTGAGGTCGGAATTTTAGATTTCCAAGTCAAAAATATCAACTGGAACACCCCCTCATGTTGTAATGACCATACCCGACCACACGTGACATCATCATTTGAACATGGCTGCTATACTCACTTCAACAGTGAGCAAAACTTTTTTTTATGGTTTTTAGTTGTTCTGTGATGTTTACTTTATATTAAATCAGTCATAT
>JARVJO010000140.1:13158887-13178335 GCA_031762555.1 Cynodonichthys magdalenae | reverse complement strand
GATGTGTTTCCATTAAGCAAATTTATTTTCGAAATTTTAATTTGCGCATTTTCATGGTCAATGGAAACGCGACTACTTTCAACTCAGAACTAACGTTAGTCCCGCTTCACAATTTTGAGTTCTGCTGTAACTGGAACGCAGAATAAATCTCTGGTATGAAAGGTGGTAGATGATGTACATTCTTGACAGAAATGCTAGGCCTTTAATTTGATAAACAGCTTTAACTTTGGGAAAAAACAGCTTGGTAGTTTTACCTCGGAGAATGATGGGGTTTGGATTTAGACAGAATGCAACATAATGTAGCTATTAATGACTCATATGTGGTTTGTTTGCATTTACTTCCTGGTCTGCTGGTTGCCTGGCAACTACCAAGAAGTAGGAAGCAAAAATATGAAATTGTACTAAATATGTTATAGAGCTGCTATCAAACGATGTACAGAATTTATCTGGACATCTTTAATATGCTCACCTTTTTCCCCCCCTTTCTTCCATATACAGGTATTGATGTGATATGCATTACATTATTTTTTAATAATAAAAATAATAATAATGATAATAATAACAAAAGGTTCATAAATAACAGATCAATGAGCAAAGTCTTTAAAATAAAAATTCTAATTATACGTACCAACATTGATCTTGTTCTGTGTTGGTGGGTTTCATTAAAAAATTTAATACAAAAATGGTTTTTTTAACCATTTTTAGGTCTGAAACCACCATAATTGTGTTGCTACATTTCCAAATGTTGACAAAAAATAAAGCACTGAAGACTTATTTATGGAGGGGCCCTTTACTGTACGTCTGCTCCCAGTGTATACTGTAACCGATGAAATTGTCCAGATGTGTCATTATTTATCGCACTCTTCTCCTCTGGCTGCTGGCGACAGGGAGGAGATGAGGGGAGTGGGAAAGACTGGAGGCAGGAGCTGCTTCCATGAATACCCATCATGCCAATTCCGCTGTGATTTATGGGAGGTCTCGCCAAAGCGGGGGGACAAACGACCTTCACACACAGTTATCAGAGGAAGATATCAACAGACAGGGATTTCCGTATCACATCCGTCTTCACCCTGGAGGTCCAGACTGGACTCTGTTTGTCTCTGTACAGGTGTGTGTGTGTGTGTGTGTGTTGGTGGCACTATGCCAACCCTCAGGACACAGGACAGGTTGAGTCCCACACGTAAGCCTGACACTCAGACAAGACGTTTACCATTAGCCAGATAATTCTCCTAAAATGCTCATTTGATGTGAAAAAAGGGAAACAAAACATCAGTTGTACTTTCTTGTTAGTTTTTTTTCCTTTACAAGCGATTGAGCTGACCTTCTGTGTGCTGCCAGCCAAAACCCGGTTTGTGCCACACTGTGGTCCTGCTGGATCTGAATGTACGAGGGCATGCTGTTCCCCACATGAACCCAGATGTGGTGTGCCTTGCTGCCTGCCAGACTGTGGCCCCTCTGACCTTTTCAGAAAGGGGTTATTTTACAAGCTAAATTAGAGTGACTTGTTGTGTCTTTACTTTTCAGCAAATAAGCATAATTTGTGAACCTGATCAACATCTACAAAGATACACAATTTCTTGGTTTTACTGTAGACTTATGATGGTTTTCAAATCCCTTTTTCTCTCTTTTGGCCTTGCTTCAAATTATTTGCTTGTCAGTCTAATCAGAGTTTTATTTTCATTCATTTTATTTTTCTTATTCAAAATGCTTTCTATTACAGTAATGAGATGAATTGTTTGAGATGTTGCCACTGAATTTTTTCTTAAAACACCAAACTAATTATTTTTGATGGCTTTTTTTCAAATGAGCACTAAAGTGAGCATATCCTGCTTTTAAATCCTTTTATTTCACATATAAATTCTTCCTCAGTGTATATTTGATTTGATCTAGGCTGTAGGTCTTTAAGGAAAGGAGCCACCTTGTTCTAAATGAAATAAAGTATGTTTTTAAAGTTATTGTACAATGTTTAATTTCTAACTCAGTAAGTACTCAGTATTGATACAAGGTGGCAAGTACCCAAACTGAAGTACTTGTACCCAGTTTGAGAGACACTGGTATCAGGACGCCCTTAGAAATCACCAGAACTGACAAATGCTTCCACTGCTGTTAAAATAAACCAAAAACTAAATTAAAAAGTTTCTTTATGCAGAAATTTGGTCCTAATAACTAAAACGACTGTTAAATAGCCTCTAACATACATGTTTATATGTTATTAAATGTTTTTTTAAATGCTCGATTGCATTAAAAAAATTGTTTCAAATTCTTAGACTAATTCTTTCCCTCTTCCTGTTCCAGTTCTTCAGTTCAGATCAGAGTGATGCCTATAAAGCTTTCCTGGTCAATAAGGCTGACACACAGGATTTTTCTGCAGACATCTTCAATATGTTTTTCAGTCTTTATAACAGCATTAAGTGGTCCTGGAAATCTGTGTGTCTCATTTGTTACCATTTCTTTTTACTGGAGGCTCCTGACACTTCAGTCTACAGATCATGAACCCAATTAGAGCGAGCAATTTGTGTTAAATTTATTACACCCAGACTGCTCCGCCATTGGCACAGAGCTCATAAGGAATCACCTTTATCATACTTAGTAGTTCGACGCGGTCCCTGTGAGGTCTCTGGACATTTTTGTTATTGTTCGTTTGATTTATTTCGCTGTTTGTGCAGAAAATTGCCATTTACTGCCCCCCCCCCCCCCACTTCTCACAGAGAGAAAAATAAACTACTGCTTCATAAAGAGCTCTCTCAAAATCTGATGATAACAGAGGAACATATACCCACTCATTCAATAACAGAAATGAGAAATATGGCCCTCATAAAAAAATAATTAAAACTCAATTTTCTATATGTATGGTTGTGTTATAGCTCTCCTATTTAACATTAACTTAAATAAAGCTTTATTTATACTTCTTCAAAGGTTATCTTTATGCATTTATTATCAATTAACTTTTACTGTTCACCTCTTAAAAGCCAGAGTATTTAAAAAAGATAATAAAAGCATGCATAAAAAAACAGTATGTTAAACTAAACTCTTCTTGTATGGGAAATACAATTTTGGGGGGATTTCTAAAACATTTTAAATATGTTTGTTTTTGGTAAATACCCATGCCACGACTGGCCCGGTTTGTGGTCTGGTTTATGTGGTGCTGGCCCATGTATGAACCACCTCTGGCAAACATGGGCCACTAAAGAGTGTCAGAGTGTTCAGTGCATTGTGTGGGCCAGAACTGGGTCAGACAAATGTTGCCATGTGGGTATAAAAAAAAAATCTGCACAGAGCAAGAGTGCGTATGTTTTTATGCTACAATAACTTAGATCCCATCTACTCTACTTCACATCTTCTGCTGCATTTATTGTTTCTGTACAAACAATGTTTTGGTGAGAAATCTGAGATTTTTTAAATGCTTTACAAACTAAAATATTTAATACTCATCTGAGGAGCTTTTGAGGAACAGTTACCAGCTTATTTTTCACAGGTCCACTATTACTTTGTGGCCTATCAAAACCAAAATGAAAGTATTTTTGATTTTTTTCTGCTTTTGTCTTGTTTTATCCCAATCATTTTGTCATTAAACTTTGATTGTGAGCTGACCCAAGAAAACGTTAAAATTAAAATTTTAAACAGTAAAGCAACAATTTTTTAACCCAGTGAAGAAGATACATTTAGCTATGTAAATATGAATGTTTAATCACCATTTTTGTTAGCACTGTTTGGCCAAAGAATTGTTTTCAACTGGTGAAACACATATTCATTAGCAAACACAACCAGAGTAGAGTAGACTCTTATTTAGGAGCTAAGCAGCTTTGTATTCAACTGCTACCATATACATACTTTATCACACATTGCATCACTGTTGACAAGTCTTTTGGGATTCAGCTTATTAACATGTTACTTTAAAAATAAGAATTTTTACATTGTTAATACCTTCTTTTTATCAACACTATATCATCTTCAAATAATAAAATCTCTGGTCTCAACCTGTCCCTGGGCAAAAACACGACACATTACACCTTGCTTTAATTTTCCACCAGACAACATTAACACAATGTGACGGTTCATCAGCTTGTCTGTCTTGCTGTCACCCCACTGCTCCCTTTATCTTCAAGACAAACTGTCTGTCATTTATTCATTAAAGGGTGGAAAGCCTAGAGGAAGCCATTCATGGTGTGATTTAGTGGTTTGATATAAAGAACTTTACAAGCTATTAATCTAAACCCAAACAGCAGAAAGATTTGGCTCACTCCTATAGGTCTCCTAAACAACAATGCCTCAATCCAAATAAAATGAGGGATAACTGAAGGGTTTGGTGAGTGAGAAAAATCACATAAATTACACTTCATAGCCCTCAGTCACCTTCACAACCCAATTAAACACCCATGAGAGATTTTAAACAACAGTCCCCCCAAACGCCGCTTTCTCCGTCACGATCATCAAACGCCAAATGAGGTAATATTGTTTTGGAAGAACGCCTTTTCATCCCTCGGTGAAATTTATGTCACAGAATTTCTTTCTGTAATTCAAGAGACAACAGTGATACACTGCAGAGTTTAATTTACCCTCGTTTCAAGATGAGGAGACAAAAACGTCCCACCTGAATGAGTCTATTTGCGCCCCCTTCTCTCCAAACTGAATGTGTTGTATGTTCGTAAATGTGCCGTGGTAAATGGTAAATGCAGAATCACAAAGTGTAAAATTGTTCCATGAGAGTCCGTTTTGTTTTAGCTGAGTGCATGCAGTGTTGGTTTATTGCTCTATGACTGATCTGAGGCTGCCACTTTAAATGCCTGTACTGAAGAAAACTAAACTTAGCTCAAAAAGTAAGGAAATTTGTGTTTGGTAAATTATTTCTTTGTTGTAACAATGCTTCTTGGCAAAAATCTTATTCTGTTGAAAAGCCTGTTAGTTTCCTTTTTAAATGGTGCCACATTTGTAAGGAGCATGCATTTGTGGAATGAGCAGTGGAGCGGAGTCTTAGGGCCACACAATGAGATTATTATTGTTTTTTTATTTTTTTTATTTATTTATTTTTTAAGTTTTTTATTACTCGTAACATTACGAGAATAAAATCATAATATTATGACATTGAAGTCATATTAAAGTCATTACAAGAATAAAGTAGTAATATTACGAGAATAAAGTCATAATATTATGACATTAAAGTCATATTAAAGTCATTACAAGAATAAAGTAGTAATATTACAAGAATAAAGTCATAATATTATGACATTAAAGTCATAACATTACAAGAATAAAAGTAGTAATATTACGAGAATAAAAGTCATAATATTATGAGAACCTTTACACAAAAAAGCAGTCTTACCACTGCATTAAAACAAGGAATGTTGAGCAACTTGTGAAGTTGTTCTTTAGTGTCAGTTAAAAGAAATACTTAATCTTTTAGCACATTAGAATCAAATTATCAGTAGCAGGACTTTAAAACGATTGTGCAAACGACTCTATGCTAAACTGAAGCCGCATTGCAATTATTGGCTGCACTGACAGATTTAATCGTCACGTAATTTGGATGAAAGCATTTTAAAGTCACCATGGATTACTTCATAAACACAGAGACATGCATGGCTGTCCACAGCAGGTTTTAGGAAAATGATGAGGAAATGAGTAATAAATGCACGTCATGTAAGATTCTGACTTTTTTTCTCATGATAATATAAATTTTTCTTGTAATATTATGACTCTAATCTCATTATGACTGTTTTTGCCATTGAAAAAAAAAAATCTTGTTGTGTGGCCTTAGTACTCCGTGGTAGAGCTGAGTATGTGGGTTTCACATGACAGATGTGGCCAAATCTTTTCTCTCAAACAGCTTATATGTGTTTTATGGACACTTGTTTTAATCTTCTGGTGCTGCCAGTCAGGTGGCTGCTATAAGAAGCATTGTTACAACAAAGAAATAATCTTCCAAACACAAAACTCCTTATTTTTTGTGGTACATTATATTTTGCTTAAATGCAAAATGAAGGAAACACTGTGTGCCAGGGCTATTCAACTAAAAGCCTGTGGGCCACTTCGCTCGTAGGTGACTTATGTCTGACCCAACAATTTTTTTAAGACTTGAATGACAAATAGAGTGGCAATTCTGTTACATACTGGGTTATACAACTCAATGCCTGCCAATGACTTAATATAAAATATAAGCATACATTTTGAATATTAAAAAAATTGATTATTTTAAAAAAAATTTATAATCTAATATATTTTAAATGTAATTTTTATTAAAAAAAAAAAGTAAGACTAGCTTTCAGTAACTGTGGAGCAATTTACTTTAACAGTGTTTAATAGAAGAATGCATTAGTGATGTTCGATACCACCAAATTTCTTTCTGGTTCTGATTCTGAGTAAAATTGCCAATTCTGATTCCATCTGGTAAATCTAAAAATATAGTGTATTTTAAAGGACTGCTACATAAAGAATACAAAACATCAGAGAAATTTATTTTCTTATAAGTAAATTGACAGTGTCCTCATTTAGCCAAGATGATACAACGGAAAAAAACAGAGGACACAATCATACAAAATATGTGAAAACTGTGTTTTAAAACAATACAAAAAAATAAAGTAAAATAATAATTAAAAGCTATAATATTAAGTTCTCAGTGGTATTGATGTTTTAGTATCGATCTGCACATTACTAATATGCGGTGTACACAACCTGGTTTGCTTAAGATGGTCCGAAACCACTTTTACAAATCTGCATTAAACTCTTCTTACTTGGTGCTTAAATATCTTAAATGCCAATTTACTGTATTTCAAAAAAAAAAAAATCTGCATATTTTATGAGAATTTTGTGTCTCCAACAGTTGCAGCCCAGTAACATAAATGCTTTTTCATGTTTTTGAGTATAGTATTATTAGTTTTTATAAATTACACTTTTTACACGGGGGTATGCAGAAATTCAACTTTTTTTCCCATGGAAATGTGTTCACTAAGCAATTCCCACCAATCTTTAGAGTCACAGGGGAAGCATGTACTCTATACGGAGCTGTCAAAGAAATGATCACACATGAGCACACACGTTTACGTTTTTTTTTATTGGGCAAATAAATAGAAGATGTTAAATTACTTTGCATAAGCAAACGTACGCACACACGTCCCCATTCACACCAACGTGTTTGTGCACCCACACAGAAACGGAGGCGTTGCATTAAAGGAGAAGTCCCATCTGGTCGCTTGTGCAAGTGTAGCACTCAGCGGACCCTGATTTCATTATCTCAGCATGTTCTCTATGACCCGGAGAAAAGTGACATCTGATTTACCTCAAGATCAATTTGTATGTAAATCAGTGAGAAACTGGAGGGCAACGGAGGGGCGGCGTAACAAAAGCTGTCTTTGAGGCTGTTTGAGAATTTTGGTAGAAGCAGCGTCTCCTCACAGAGACAATAAACACTCTCATTTGAGTAATAGGACACTCTATGACACGTTTGTGTAAAATATGTTATTTGCCATTTAATACCTTCATAATACACTCTTTATTCAGTAACCTCATGCTCAAAACTGATCTCAATTTGCAAAACTCTTGAAGTCAGCACATTATTAAAAGCCGCTGTGAGGCCTATCAAAGAATATTGAGAATGTCTTTTACAGAAAGACGGATTCACTGAGAGGTTAAGTGTTAATCACTCCGGTGTTCCGCCAACCGGTTGTTTCAGCTGCCTGACCATAAACCAGACTTGGCCATGGCCAAAGCCCCCCCCATGATTGTAAAATATTACAGCCGTATGGAGACGACACATTTGATCTTCAGATGATGAATGCTCCCCCCTGCCTTACAGACATTTTGGTCAATTTCCTCCTCTTTGATTTGAGACCAGAGCAGGCTCCCCTGAACTTTAATGGATCACGTAAGAAGTGTCAGTCGTAGCCTGGAGGATTCTGTTCTCCTCCACCACCTGCAGAACGACCAACAGTCGCCTCTCATTACTGCTTAATAGTGATCTACAGCTTGTTGGTGGTGTTATTCTTTGACGGGAAACGGGCTGCTCCAGACAGAGGTATATTTGTTTATCAGCAGATATTCCCATTTCTGTAAATCTTTAACCTCAAGATCTGTTGAAAACAGACAGTAATTTGACTCATAATGTGATTATACCTTGTTCTTTTGATAGAAGAAGCAAGTGTGATCTCTATTAAATGACAGAATGAGACCACAAGAAGAAAGATAGCAAAAAAACAACAGTTTTGACTAAAACGTATGACATTTAGAAATGTCAAATGAGTCTCAACCCGCTGAGTGTGAATCCGTTTCTCATGAAGATCAAAAGAACTGTGCAGATTACAAGTGGCTTCAGATTTTAATGTCTGTATTTACGACACTTTTACATGCAGACACATGCTGGTACAACTGTAAATATCAGCCTCAGATTGTCAGACCAAATTGCGTCCATAAATCATGTTGAAGGTATTTTCATTTGATCTGCAAAGCATAACGCTCCCACCGGCCAATCAGATGTAGCCAGAGACAGTCATATAAAAGCTCTTTCTATTATTAAATGAGTAAATCATTTCTGGTTGACACTGACAGGTTAGATAGATGCAGCAGCTTTACTCACAAAACACCTTTAATTTTTATGTAAAGGAGATGCTGTGGTGTAAAGGAGCAGAGCTTTGGGATGTTTTATTAATATGGTATGTGCACGCTCTAATCTGTTTTCAGTTATAGTAATATTTAGCATGAATTTATTGATTTTATCCTTGAGCAATTGAATTCAATTCATATTGTTTTCAGAAACTTGTCTTTGTATTTTGTTTCCAAAATGAGTATAAACTCTTGACATGATTCATAGTTATCTTGATGCTTTCTGAAAGTTTTATGGAAAATGTGATTTGCTTTGCTTATTTTTAGTTCGATCTTTCTCTGGCAGTTTTCATACAGATTTTACAGTTTGCATAATAAACCAGTTAATATAAACCTATAATGTATTCAAGCAGAAAACTCACTAAAACAATAATTCAGAGCTGCTTTTTCACATAACTTAATTCAAATTCAGCCTGTTACAATAAATTTGTCCCAAATTAATTTAGTTAAACTTACAAATGTTAACCATGGGCATAATTTTCTATTATTACAGCAACAGAGGAGTCCTAGAACATTTAGCTTTGTCGTGTAATTGTCAAAGAAATAGTATAAATATAGTGTAGTATACAATTTTAAAAAAATTGCATATTGCTTTTTCAACTTATTTTGAATACCAAAACGTTAAAGATCTTGTGTAATTTGCTTGCACTCTATGTTGGTGATAGTGATGACTCTCAGATACTACCATGCCAGATTTTAGCTCAAAATCTGTAAAACTGACCAGTTTTATCTCCGCAAATGTCCATTATCTGTGGCTGCCATCTTTAATCAGGATGACTCCAAACAATAAAACGTTGTAAACATACACCTGGTCATTACCTCCTGAGAATTTCATTAAAGTCGGTCTAATGGTTCATGAGATATTTTGCTAACAAACACACACAATAACATGTTTACCAGCTACTCTTAGCTAAACTGAGAAAAGGTCCACTGAGTAAGGTGACTGAATGTTGATGATGATCTATTACAATTCAGCTCTTCCAACAATTACTCCATTAAAGTTCCCCACAGCAGCAGCAGTAAGAGCAGCTGATTTAGCGTCTGTTTCTCAGGCCTGACGGAGAGCGCCGTTTTGGCTCATCGCACAAGAAAAAGTGGATCTACCTCGGCTCAGTCCTCAGCTTATTATCTGCTCCCTGGCTGAGACAATGGGCCGAGCAGCTCCGCCTGTGACGAAGAGGAGAGAGTAACTTGCAAAAGCAATAAAACGGATTTTCCTTCTGAGATGTGGGGAGTTTAATAACATAATCCAAAATAAAAAAGACACAAATGTGAAATTAAGGAAACAAATATTATTTGATAAATGTGAGGGGGAAAAACAACTTGTTAGAGTGCTTACGCCCTTTTGACTTTTTGTGTTAAACTGCAGAACAAAGAACAAAGGGAGGGAACACAAAAGGTCTATACACACCGAAGAATTAATCTCTCAAGCAGTTTTGACAAGTGTCCCTGTGGGGGGGGGGGGGGTTGCAAATGTTATGGCAAGGGACCCTATTTAAGTAGCCCACGTCTTCGTTTTTTTTTTCTCTCCTCTTGCTTCTTTTTTTTCTCTGAGTGATCTAATTATTGCATGTTAAATAGGCATCTGGTAAATGGTGCATATAATGATGCTCTTCCACAGAATTAAGTGGCTGCCTTTTCTGCTGCTGGGCTAACACATAAATTGGCCCTCCTCTGTTCTCTCCTCCTTTTCCCTCCTGCAATCCCTCATTTGAGTTGTGGGGTGAAGCTCGTGTGGAGACATGCCTCAGGTTCTCTCTGGATTAATGACAGAACTCAGTGATGAGTTTTTTTTGTTTTGTTTTTGGTGGGGTGGGGGGGATCCTTGTTGCTGTGAAAGAGTGAAGGCAACAACATGAAAGACTTTGTTTTCAAAAAACATCTTCAGCTTTGGTTTCCTCCCATGAACTCCTCAAATACATCAGATTAAAGTCGTGACTTTGAGCAAAATCTCAAGTTTGTTCTCTTTTTCTGTTTTCTTCTACAAAGCCCTTTGGATACAGTTGTACTGATATAATTTCTGAATCTACAACTGACTTGTGTTTATTAATCTAGTCCAACAGGTGGCGGTGATGGATTTATTTGACAAAGATTGGTTAAAAAATAAAAAATAAAAGTAAAGTTTCAACAATTTTCCACCAGGAGTTTTACAGTTTTTGTGTTCTTGTAGCCCTCAAAGACCTCCTACTGGAACCTGGAAGTTAAAACTGGAGTGACAAGTTCAACCCCTCCAAGGTAATGAACATGGCCATTGAGAAAAAATGTTTTCAGGTGATGACTCTTGTTAATGTTCCTACCTTGTTGCTGTATGAGCACATTTTTTTTCTGACATATTTAGCCGTAATTAATTTCATCTATCACCACGATTGTTTATGTATCAGGTTCAACAGCAGGAGGAAGCAGGGGCACACATTCTTTCAGCATAATGTATTTAGGACAGTCCCTTGTTGATAAATTGTATAAATGTGACAATGTTGAGGGGACAAGTTGTAAGTCCATCACAGATGAAGAACCCTTCACTCTTACTCACATCTAGGGACAATTTAGAGATACTAATTACTAATTACACTGACATGCATGTTCTTGGTCTGTGGGAGGAAATTGGAGTACTCAGAGAAAACATGCTCATGCCATCCTCTCATTTTCCCTTTATATTCAAAAAATACATAAATAGTTTTCCAAAGTACACTAAATGCTAATTTGAGATCATTGTTCCATCGGTACTTCAAACATCCTGATCTGGAAGCGGCAGGCCCAAACCATAATACTACCATTTTTATTTTGTTTTTTACAGGCACTGTTTTTGCTGGGATGTAACAATTCTGTCCTTGCACACAGGTAATATTTCCACCAAGTTAATTTCTTCAATTTTACCAGATTATTCAGACTGACAGCAGTTTTTTAAAACCTATTTTGAAGAGCAGTAACTTATTTTTACAGCTCAACTATGTGCACTGTTGTGTTCAATATTTCCCTGATTATATATATAAAAACAATATATAATATTATATATTAAAATCCAGCACCTCACCTCACCATGTAAGGTCTTTAGTCACCTTTGGTTCCTTTGTGACCTTTCTGACCTGTAAATATTTTGTTCTTGAAGTACTTTGTTATTTCTTGTGAGACAAACATGGTTTTGGATTGCAAGAATTTGTGCCCATTCAGTCAATTATTTTTTAGGCAAATAAATGTAAAAAGTCAGTTTATTTAGTTTTTAAAACCTCCATTTTGAACTATGACTATTATTTTTTTCTTAAAATAAAAACATCATTTAATTTGACATATTTTTTGAGGAACTGACTTTTATATCACCCTAAAATAAATAGCTAATTTTAGAATTTCACATTTGTTTACACTGTGACCTGTCCAGACCTGTACCTCCTCACACAGTGACGGCTGGATATGAGCACCAGTGACCCCTGTGACCCAGAAAGGAAGAAGCGGGTAAAATATAATGGATGGATGACATCTCATCTGGTTATTTTAATTCAAGTGTTTCCCAGACATTTCAAACACCAGCATATTTTAACGATTTGTGGTAAAACACTTCAGCTCATCTTGACTGACACCTGAATGAGTTTGTGTTTGGCATCAGTTAAACTGCTGAACAAGAATTACTGTGAGAACATCTTCCTCCATCTTTCAGGTCGAGTTCTGTAAATATCAGCAGGCTGCATCATATCTACTCGATTTCAGCAAACCCCTCACCCTGACATTTATCTAGATCTGCTGCCTGAGAATAACCTTTGAGAGTTATGAAGGGCTGTCCGAACCTGCCTGTTTAAATGTCGTAACACATGAGTTCATCAGCGGAGCTTAAAGGACCAAATGTAAATAAGAGGCTGAGCGCCCACCACCACTGGTTCAGCAACACGACTGTAATCTGTTATATGATCTGACAAGTACATATTTATTATTATTAGGGTTATGTTCCTCAAATAGAACATAATTAAAAATAAAAAAAATATTTAAACAAAGTTCTGTCTAGAGAAATTAGCACAAATTTGTTTTTTCTTTGCTTTCCCTTAACAGGTGATTGTCATTCCTTCATTTTGTTTCACACTAACTGCATAATTTATACATCATAAATTGATGTAAGATTTAAAAAGTACCATATATGAAGAAAAGCAAAGTTAAACCTACTTTATTGCACAGATTTATCATTTTTTTGGACTTTGACCATTTGTCCTCTGGGCCTTTCTGTTTCTCCAAATTACATGACCTTGGTCTTGATTAATGACGCCACATGAAAATACAGAACGTTCCATATGCACATTGTCTTATTAATTGACATGCCTATTAGTCATTAAACACATTCAAGTTAAACATCATTAACTGTGACAAGATTAGTGGATAAAAAAGGTTTTTAAGAAAATATGGAAGAACATTCATCAACTGGTGTTGTGGTGATTTTTCCCCCTCAGACTGTATAAAAGAAAATGTTTAAATATTCTTAGGCTGTAGCTGCACGCACATTAAAAATGCTGTATCTGATTTTTATGCTGATTAAATATGAAAGAGAAGCAAATATTCAATTATATAAACTGAGCACTTTAATTGGACTTCTATAGGAGTCGCATGCATATCAGTAAATAAAGGCACTTGCAGCTGTGCCCATGGCAGATGGGCAATAAAAATCCCTATAAAACACTAAGCGTACTATTAAATGTTTCACAGTTTTGTTGCTTAACCCCACAAAGTGCAGTTAATAACTCTGTGGTCTTATTTACATTCCAACTTTCCAACTGGATCATTATCTTTCTGACCCAAGACTGCAGAAAACCAATTTCTTTATGTTTGTTTTAGCTTTACGTTTGAATATTAAATGCTTGACGAGTTAAAGGTCTAACATTCGTGTGACATCTCAAGATGTATGTGTTGTGAGCTCTCAGCTACTATCACATTAAATTTTAACTCAAAATCTGTTCAATTATCTGAGTTAAGCTATTTTGTGTTGACCAATGTGATTAGCTGTGGCAGCCATATTAACTTGGTTTGACTTCAAACAATAACCAGTTATGGAGGTACATTAAATAAATATTTTTGAAAAGTTTAATAAAAATGTGTTTAGTAGTTCAAGAGATATTTTGCTAACAGACAAAGAGTGTTGACTCCAATAGTTAATGCCAATGTCACTGGTGCCCATATCCAGCAGTCACGGTGTGAGGGGTGGGGGACACCCTGGACAGGTTGCAGGTCCATCACAGAGACACATAGAGACAAATGAGACAAACAACATTCACTCTGTCACTGACACCTAGGGACAATTTAACGTTACCATTTAGCCTAACATGTATGTTTTTGGTCTGTGGGAGGAAACCGGAGCACCCAGAGAAAACCCACACATGGAAAAAACATGCAAACTCCACCCAAACGGTCCCATGATCGAGATTCAACCCAGCAACCTTCTTGCTGAGAGGCAACAGCTCTACCAACAGAGCTGCATTAATGACAACACGTTTGGCAGAAATCTTGTAGAATGAGTGGAATTTAAAGTATTTGTTCTGAATAACTCTCAGCTACAACTAGTTTTTAGCACAATGTCTGTAAAATAAATTGGATTAAAGCCATTTCTGTATTTTTTAAGTTTAGTTGACTGAGGTAGTTATTTTGAACTGGGCTGGCTCCAAACCTTAATCAAATAAATATTTTCTGAAGGTTTTATTAAAAACCAGCCAGAGGTTCGTAAGATATTTTGCTAACAGACACTCTGAGTTGACGCCAAAAAATCTTGTATAACTTGTTAGTGCTCATAAAACGTGTTTATGTTCAGTCTCAGTGACATATGCACCAAATGTAACATCAATATGTTTAACAGTGAGTGAGTTAATTCTGTGTTTAACTGTAACAGCCCTCTTCAGTTGTTTTGACTCCAAATGTTAATCAGTTGTAGACAAGTGATTTAGTTCCTGAACACAGAACCCCCCACCCCTCAAAAAAAACAAAACAAAACAAAAAAAAAAACATTGTCCACCTTTGTTTTTCAGCAGTGTGCAACAACAAAAACTCAAGAAGATTCCTATGATTAAACGGATCTACTGTTAGTTAAATGCTGATTTCTGGAGAAAAAGCTGCAAAGGGGTTAGTTTTTGAATAAAACAAAGGACCGTGTGAGCAAGCCAGGGCCGTGTGGTGTTCGTCTCCTGCCAGTGCCACGTCTGTCCTGGTTGGACGGTGCAGGAGCGAGCGGGAAACAGTGGAGGCAAAAGGAGCAGCAGCCTGGAGCAGTACACTCCAATGCTTCTGCATGCTGGGGACAGCTGACGCACGCTGGTGTTAAGACAGACACATTGATGGTCCAAACTTCTAGAGAGAGAGGGGGGGAGCAGTTCCAAAAACCTGCCTGTTTCCTCTGCATGTCTCACCTGTCTCCTATAGATGCAGCCAAGTCTCCTGGCAACATGCTCCAAAACAAAATAACACACAGCTTCAAACATAGAGACAAACAAAAGGATGAACACTACGGTCATGTTAGTTACGGTCCAGCACAACTGTTGTCCTAACCACATGTTCTGACCACATGTATCGACCATTTCTGTTGACCTGAAGTGCTGCTTATGGTTGAGGGGGGGTTCACAAACTGTGCTGCCACACTGGAGTGGATTAGGAGACAGCAGGCCTAACAGCTTGGTTTGGAGCTCTCCTGCGTGGCTGCCATCCCGCCTTGAGCTCTGCAGATGCCACCTCACTGGTGGGTAGTGCGAAATGTGCTGCGAAAGGTGATACTGCACTGCGATCGCACACCCCCCAGCTTTAGAGTCAGTTTTAACACCTGACAGGAGTCTTCTATACGGATCAGAATCATATTGTTCTAAACAACAGTGTTGAAATTAAAGGCCTGGTATTCCTTAAAGGAGTGCATGTATTTCACCACCTTTCAAACCTGTTGTATCATCTGATTTTTAGACACAACAGAGGTATAGCCACCTTGAAAATAACATTATGTGTAATACAGTATTTTCATGCCTGGGTTATTTGTTGTGAATGACTCTCATACTACCACACTAAATTATTAACTCAGTAACTGCATAAATTACCCTTTATGTGTAGGCTGATGTGTATTTAGCTGTGGTGGCCATCTTTACTTGAGTTAAGTTGACTGTATGAAACATGAGTACAGTAGTTAATCAGGTGTAAATGTCCAGCCAACCATCACCTTCAAAGGGTTTCATTAAAATCCATCCAATGGTTAAATCCAACAGTAAAAGCCTAAATTTTAGGCAAAGATGTGTTGTGTTCAGAGGTATATAAAGTACTAAATAAATGAGTAAAAGTAAAAATAAAATGACTTTGGTAAAAATTTAATTCACTGATAAGAAAAGTACATAAGTAAAAGTCATAAAACTGCTCACAATAAATTAGAAAAGTAAATCACACACTAAGAAATGCAATGTTGAATTTACTTAACCAAACTGGTTCCACTAAACCGAGTTGAATACCATATGTAAATTGTTTTACTCAGCTCGCTTTAGTGGAACCACTTGACACAACTTGGTTAAGCAGATTGCATAAACCACTCTTCATGATGAGTTCTGGTCATATTTAAATTTGTAATGTATAACTAGGCGTTGAATTAAAGTGAAGAAGTAAAAGCATAATATGGTTTGAATGTAACTAAATAAAAATAAAGTTAAGATAAAAAAAAATGTAAAACTAAAAATGTAAAAAAAAACGTACGTACTGTAATACATTAAATGTACTTTGTTACTATACACCTCTCGTGTTTGTTTATGTTGGGAACATAGCTCAGCTTCTACCAAACAAAATCTTTGCTCAATGTTTTTAAAATTGACAAAGTTAGTCTAAGTAAGGATTTATTGCAGCAATATAAACTAATTTTAAAAAAGGTAAAATATAATACTTATTTTTTTACTTAATGCAATATTTTCCATAACATTATCAGGTGATTATATGCAGAATGCTGGTGCCAGAAAGTCATACAGTGGTTTGTACGATTACATAGTTAAATTTTTTTAGGTTGTCAATAGTATTTCAATTCAGGAAGTTGTAAACAATTTTTTTTTTTTAGTTTCTTAGGGGATGCATGACAGGAAATAATTGCGAACCACTGCATTAGGCAAAAATATTTTGCTAACAATCATAAAGAGTTCATGGCAAACTTGAAATGCAAAGGTGCAAGAAGTTAGCACTGAAAGTATGTGTTAGGTATGATTCCCAGCTGCTTTGTGGGCGGCTGTGGCGGAGTAGGTAGGGGAGTCATTCTGTAACTGAAGGGTTGCTGGTTCAATCCCCCATTCCAGCCGTCTCAGTGCCGTCCTTGGGCAAGACACTTCACCCGACCTACTGATGGTGGTGGTGCCGGTGAATGGCAGCCCCACCTCTGTCAGTGTGGCCCAGGGCAGCTGTGGCTACAATGTAGCTTACCGCTATCAGTGTGTGAGTGACTGTAGTGTAAAGCACTTTGGGGTTGACAAAGCGCTATATAAGTTCAGTCCATTTACTACTACGACAAATCTGAGCTCAACATCTGTAAAAGTGACTGAGTTATTTTCATTTTTGTGTTTGCTACTGGCCAAGTTATTATAACAATCAGCTGGATGCACTTGTGTTTATTGTAAGCAAATAAGTGACTGAGTTAGTTTAATTTTTGTATTTGCTACACTTGTTTTATTGTGACAGCCATCTTGAATCAAGTTGCCTAAAAGTTAATCTTCACATGTACATGAAATATTTTGCTTGCTAATAGTACAAAAACAATTGCTCCACCTACAAGCAGCGTGCTATAGTGTTGACTGTACTGAATGTACACACAGTTTATATTTTTTTTTACATTTTCACAGCCTCCTCTGTTTTTATTGGTTTAATAGCTGTAATTCAAACAATAAACCCCACCAGGGAGCGTCTTATTGTGGAAATCACACCTCAAGGTCTTCCAGGTTTACAGGATGCACAACAACAAGCAAACAAGTCTGACACGAAAACCGTTGCTGCTCTTTTTTTTTCCCCTCACGGGAGTCTGTGTGTTAGCACGCACGGCTGCTAAAGAGGCCTTAGCGGGGAGAGTCACCTTGCCTGGATTTTATTTATTTATTTTTTACCTGCACTCCACTCGTGAGCAAGAAATCCATCACCTGGCACCATCGTGGTAATTGACTCATTTTTTTCTGGCCCGTGGTTGTCGGGGGAGATTCACAAGGGACGCCCGGCGCAGTTCCTGCGCGGTGACTAATTGACCTCGAGCCAAAGTTGGGGGGCGGGGGAGGACGTGGAGGTCACGGCTGCCAAAGACAAAAAGGACACCAAAAAAGTCTTTGAGAACGGGAGGTGGACAGAAAAGGTGAGACTGAAGGTGACAGAGAAATCGTTAAAGTTAGGAGGGGCTAGGGAAGGACAGCAAACATACCAGGGGGAGAGGAGGAAAACAGGAAAGAGGAGGACAGATTAACTGGCCAAGTAATTATAAGAGTCTGCTGGATTCAAAGCATTTGTGTTTATTATAAGCGCATAAATTCATGCAGATGGCAAAATCACTTGGAAAAAGAAGAATATTTATCATGAGTGAAAAAAACAAACCAGAGCCTCAATCCATCACTCATTTTTAGTCACATCAGAAAAGCTATTTTCAAGGAAACAGCCTGGAAAGTAGCTCTAAGTGGTCTTTTTTTATTTATTTACTTATATTTATTTATTTTTTGCTCATCATACAGCACTGTGAATCTACACTGGTCCTATGAAAAGGCTGAAAATAAAGCACGAGTTCACAGCCTTCAATAAAATGAAAAGTCAACAGCCTTATGTTATGAGAAGAGGAAATGAGTACAATACTGTGGATATTAGAATACAGTCTGCCCTTCCAGAGTATTTACCCACAAGGCACAGGGTCTTTGCATTTACACACGTGATGTTTGAGCTGCAGGAGGAAAAAAAAAGAAGTGTGTGTGTGTGCTGCTCATGTTTCATACAGACATGCAAGCTCTCTCTTTTATTTTTTTTAAATCTTCTCATTCCCGTCTATAACATAGTTGTTTGCATTCAAACTGTTACAAATAGATAGATACTTTTTTTTAAGGTGAAACAAATTCTTAAAAGAATATTTAACTATTAATTTTTTATGCTATAACTCATTTGATATTTAATTATGAAAATAATTATTTGGTTTATATGGGACATAAAGTATTTTCTTTTTACCAAATAAAAAACACACACAGGTTTTGCTTCTCCTAACACACCCTTTCATGTCAGTGATGAAAGATAAAAAACTAAGGCAAACATTAAATTATTTTGCAGATCTTTGTGATGCAGCCAAGCTCTGCTGATTCTCTCTGCAACAGCTTTAGTTTCTACTTTTAAAAGCATCAGTGCCTTCAAGCATTGATGTTCAATGATATCATTTACTGATGTTGGTTCACTTGATCTATACAAACAGAAGTGAATTTTGTCAAAACAAAAAAAAATGTTTTTTCATTTACAATTTAGCTGAAAACACTACATAAGTAAATCTATTTTATGTGAAGCTGAAACAGAATAGTTTAAACTGAAAGAAGCAGAACACTGGCTGAAAGCTAAATGCTATCTAAAAGCAGCAAAAGACCACCTACAGAATAAAAACATCAGAAGGGCTAACTAGAAAGGAAATGCAGCAAAATGTTAATTTAAGCTTAGATTAACATAAGGCTACGCTAAAAGTAGCATAACTAAAAGCTAGCTAAAAGAGGCAACATGTTGGCGAATAAATACAAGTTAAAGCTAAGACTATCAAAAGTATCACATAAAATGTTTTCAGTTTTGAACTTTCAAAGACAAATGTAATGTTACCTGACTGTTCTGACTTTGCGGCACTGTTGGTAGGAGGTTTGGACCCAAAGATGCAGACTGGACTTGAGGAACTCAAA
>JARVJO010000140.1:13148252-13158434 GCA_031762555.1 Cynodonichthys magdalenae | reverse complement strand
GTTCTGAAGGCAAAAGGGGGTCCAACCCGTTACTAGCATGGTGTACCTAATAAAGTGGCCGGTGAGTGTATATTCAAGTATTACTGTCTGAAAGTTTTATTCAAATCTGCCTAATTATTCATTGGATATTTTGCTAACAGACAGGCCCACACATTGACATAGACAGGCAATTACAAGATTGACCACCTGACACTATGACAGCAAGTTCTAATAATGTATTTCTACATAGTTTAACTCTTTTTTAAGTTAAAGGTTATATTTGCAGAAATTTGTCTGATCTAAATGGGAGCAGACACCTTCTGGCCTTTCTGAAAACACCTCATATGCTTCACTTTGCACTCCTCAGCACAAAATGACTTCAGGGGAAAATGGGACCTCTTCAAAAATAATGGTAGTAATATTCTAAAAATTACTTGAGCCCAGAATTACCCCTTTTGATTTAGGGCCTACAATAAGACCTGTGATGAATTGCACTTCGAACCTGTTGAGGATTTTAGTTCTGCAACTATTAATCAGCCTAAGAGCCAAATAAAGCAGCTCTCTCTCTCTTGTTAACCTTCTGTTGCTGCTGCTGCAGGAAACATTATCATCAGACTAATTTCTTGTAATTTGGGTTTAAACTTTCTTCTTTAAGATTTTCATATTTTATTCCCTGGTTTTCTGAAACGAACTGACTGAAATATAAATTTGACTTTTATTGTTATACAACATGTTGCACTGAGCAGCTGAAACCTCCCAGGTAGACTAATGATTTGTCAACGAGACACTCGTCTTTTCAGAAAATATTAAAAGAAGCCAGGTGTTAGACGTGATAATTAAGTGTTGTTAGATGAAACTCCACTAAGCCTCACTCGATGACAGAGTCACTAATCTTGATGTCAGGGGAAAGCTGAGTCTCCTGCACCTCAGCTGGTTTAATCAAAGAGGAGCTCAGGCGAAATCTTTCAGGTCTAAGGTTGAAGTTTGAGCAGAAAGGCAACGGTTCTGGACTCTGACAGGACTGACAGGCTTGTTCGAGCAGCACTAAAAGCAAAGTGGATTTGCTGCTGTTTTAGCACAGCTTCAGTTTTAAGAGTTTCACAGAGATTCACAATTGCCATTCATCATTATTGTAGCATAAAAAGTGTGAAGCTAGCAGTTAATATCACAAGTTAATGCTACCGCTAATGAGGATTATCTATATAAATAACCATGAAATGCAGGGATGTCAAACTTCTTTTCACAGAGGGCCACATGAGCATTATGGTGGTCCTTAAAGAGCCACTTGTATTTTAACTTCAACATTTTGTGTTTAACTTCAGCTAAACACGAAACGTCAGGTTCCTCATCTCATTGCTAAGGCTGAACACTGCTAACAAACAATTACGGAGCTCTTCATGGAATTTTGTGCATAGAAACAGTGTTTTATCACAACCTTTTATAAACACTGAAAAGTACTACGTGTTCAACTGACTAAATGTGAACTAAATAATACGGAAAACTAGTAAAAGTAAGAGAGTTTTATTCACTGATGAGTTGTAGTGAGTAGCTGCCATCTTGAATTCTGAACTCTTCAAGTTTTGGACAGGAGGCATTCCAGTTTAAAATTATGACTTGTAAGTGGAAAATTCCCACTTCCCAGTACAACTGGGTAGCAGCAAAAGTAGCCAGCGTAAATGCAGTGAAATGGAGGTTTTGCACTGTGAACCCTGTGCACCTCCTCCTAGTGGTGGGAGGCCATCATTTCCCAGGTAAAAAAAATTGACATACATTATAGGAAATGTAGTTTAAAGCAGTGTATGCTTTTTTATAAGACATTGATACATCTTTGAAACTCTCACAAACAACTCCACTTTGCTCTTTTCCCTTAGACTAGCCATTAGCTCATCAATCTGGTGAAATTTCAACTCCATTCCTTCACACTGACACAATTTAAACAGCTATCAATGACAGGTAAACTGTTAATTGTTCATAACATTTCCAAAGAACCCTACTTTAAAAGGTCAAGGTCTTTGGAATTTGTTTAAAATTTAAATATGCAAGTTCCTTCATCTAACTCTGGAACAATTGAGTCAGAGCTGCTCATAAAGTTTGTTACAAGAGGAAGGAAACCTATGGCCTTTATAAAAGCTTGTCCTGAGTGCTGTAAAGCAGGTATACAACACTAATGCAATTTATTACCAATGATACTGGTCTCTGTAGGCCTCATTAAGGTCAACACATGCAAATATTTATTGCAGCTGGTTTTACTGATGACATTAATCATTGGTTTCTTGTTTCTCTTCCTCGTTAACCGGCTGCTGCAGATACAGGAAATGTTAAAACAAAACTAAAGTTTTGGAAAAATGACTCTCAGAGTGTGTTGGATGTCAATTACATCCTACCAAACCATTTATAAGGAGACTAAATTGAGAAAAATGAGTTAGAATTTTTAAATGAACCCACTCGGCATGTTGATTTTATCTAGAATTTGAAAAAGTAGAATTATGTTAATGCTAAAGCTTTTTTTTATGATCCAACCTTGTCAGGTTGTCCATCTAACATATGATTGCCAGTCAGTTTGAGAAATGGGTGGTGGGGAAACAGAACCAGTGACAGCTTTGTGTGTGTGTGTGTGTATTTGTGCAACTGACAAGGAAAGCTGCCGTTTCTTTGACCATGAGACTCACGATGTTGACTCTTTCCACATGCTGCCAAGTCACACGTCCGCATTCTCAAGCAGCGAAAAACAAATTCACAACAGAAAATGTCACGGTGTCGCAAAAACAGACAGGACAGAGAAAGTCCTTGTCACAGATAAAAGGAAGGTTAGAGAGTTGAATTTATGATCAGTCCTGGCCTAGACAACAGCACAGCAATACTAAAATGGTGGTGCTGAAAAACAAAACATTTTTCGTACTCGGAAAGTATTGCTCAGAATTCAAAATGTTGACAAGAAAAAATCTAGCTTTGTCAAATTTTTGGGACTCAAACAGCTGAATCCAAGTTTTTACTATCAACTAGTGCTGAGCAGTTTTACAGCAGTCTTTCTCTCGGTTAATACTCTAGTCTGCAGTTTTCTGCATGATAACCCCTCCCCGTATGCACAGATGTGTTGTGCCTCACATGCTTGGTGCCTATTATGTGTGAAGCTGCTGGAAAGACCCCACACTGAGAAGCTCCATCTTAGCTCTTCCCTTCCTCTGAGCCACCATCTGTATATAGAAGCGAAGCAGTCTCTTCACAATAATAATTCTGCCCGTCCGGAGCCTTTCAGTAATGAAATCTTCTTGAGGAGGAAGATGCTGAGCTGCTGCTCTGAGGATGTGCAGCTCGCCCAGGACAAACAGAACAGGCACACAGCAAACTGGCATGAGCCACGGCTGCAGTTCTGGAATGTTTGACCACAAAAGCCGATTAATGGATTTCACCCCAGTCTGGAGGAGCAGGGAGAGCGTGGCTGTCTTAGCCCTTTCCCCCAAAGAACTTAGAGGAATCCAAATACTCAGCACTCAGGGTAGGGATTGGAACATCAGAGAAAATGTTGGCTGGAAATGACTTCCTTTAACTGGAGTGTTGTTATTATACTACTTTCAGTTGTCAGTGATTTTCAGTCATGCTGATTCTATGTTTCTAATTCAGTCCAGCATCTTTAGAATAAGTCAGTAATGTGTACGGTTTTCATGTTACAGTGAAAAGGGTATTTTATTTGTTGTAATTTTATATAAACAGAATGCATAAAAATGAATTAAAGGAAATGTCACAATTAGACGTGAAACTGGTCTTGATGACTGTTCAACATCAGGTTTAGTTTATTTAAAATGTATTGTGTTAGAGCTGAATTAGACTTTGTGCAATGGAATTTACTGTAAAGTGACTTGTTTAATTTTACCAAGTGAAATAAATGAAGATGACTTGAACTCAATTGAACAGAACAAAACAGAATGAAACTAAAAAGCCTTTTTATAGCTATGCCCTTCTTAACTTGTAAGTTATTGAAATTAATTCTGAACAGTGGTTTAACCTCAAAAGTACAGTTTTTAAATTCAATGTTGCTGAAACAGCAAGTTTGTCAGTGGATCTGTGCTTGACAATGCAGCCTATTTTAGTCGAACACAGATCCACTGAACCTTCAACACAGAGCATCTTCAGAAGACAAGTTGATAAAATAAATTTTATAAATGTGTATTGTCCGATACATAGTGTGTATTGAACCTAGAGCACTGTAATAAACGATTCGATACAGATACATGTATTGCTGCAGCCCTACTGGGGGTGCTTGTAGGGTGAAGGTCAGTTAGGCTATAGAAATGAATGAAAAATAAATGGAAGTCATTGGAAAGTCTTTATGATGATAGAAAAACATGGGCTTTGTGTATGTGTATTTGTTACCTTTTAGGGCTGTTTATGGTACACATCTACCTTGTCAAGACCAGTAGTCCATATGGAGACCAAAGACCAGTTCTAATATTGTGAGACTCCATTTTGTGTTTGGGGTTATCGGTTTAGGACTAAGGTGTGAATTGAGTTTAGGTTAGATTTAGGGTAAATGGGATAGTTAGGTTTAGGGTAAGAGGTGATGGTTAGTTTATAGAAACAACTGGAAATGAATAAAGTCAATGAACGGTCCTAAGAAGTATAGAAATACAAACTTGCATATTAGCACTTGTTAAAGATTCTTGGCATCTAATTGCCAGATTTTCTGCCACTCAAACAACTTCCAGAGACTACTCCAACCTCATCTGTCTCAATCTCCTCCATCCCTGCTGTCATTTAAACATATACCTCACTAATTGACTTTCTTGCTCGCCGTTTCTCCTATCAGACCAACTGTCAGCCTCGGAGATGGGAAGCATGTGGCAGTACGCTGCTGTTTCAGCAGATCCCATAGATAGCACAGACCGTATTGTCTTTTTCCTTGCAGACCTGCAGAGCAGGAGTCCATCTTTGTTTGTATGTGTGCAGTTCCGTGTTGCCGACACAACGGTTTATTGAATCTTGTATTTCAATCTACACTGTCCTGTGTTCACGCTGTTCCATCTGTAATCTGCAGCTGGAGACGTCTTTGCTTTGGTGACACAGTGGAGAGAAAATAGATTATTCACAGAGACTCACAGGAGGCCTTTTCTCACTGAATTATTAACAAAAACAAACATTTTTAACCCTTAATCTTAAATTCTCCTTAACTCACAGTTTGTCTTTCATATTACTTTGCTTGGTACTACTTGTTAATGCTAACTTGTTTTTATCATTTAAAAAAATTAAGTGCATCAAAAAAGATTAACTTTTATCATCAAATATGGAGACAAAACTTTCTTTTTTTAAGCATTCATAATCTTTTCCTCATTACAAATGAACTGAAACAATGTGGACAATAATAAATGATGGTAGCAATCTTCTTAGGAAATAAAAGCATATATCTAATAGTTTTCCAGCATAAACAACAAAAAAACAGCAAAACAACAAACAGACATGATGACATGATTAATGGAGTGGAGAGAAAACTGTTGCAGAACAAACAGATTCTTCTGTCTTCATTTTGATGTTACTGCCTCTAAAGTTTCAATTTAAATCTCTTTTTTTTGTTTTTACTTGTCCTGGTAGTGGGGAAAACACAATAAATGGGGAAAAAGAGTGAGCTTCACATTGTCTCAATCATTTTGGGGCCTCAAACTGCAGACTTCATCAAAGTCTTAAGATCCATAACCACAACAGACACAATTGTAAAAAAAAGTTTCCTCTTCTACTGAGCCAAATGTTCTCTCATCTCCTCTGTGAGCTGCACAGCTATAAGTATCGCCAGAGGTTTTTACTGTACAACCCTGGTGGCAGTACATAAATTAGCAGCAGAAGGCAGTGTTCACTTTAGAGTTTTTATGCAGAGGAGGAGTCATGGCTTGTTTCTTATCTTTGCTGCAACAACATTACTGTGATTAATGCCAAGTCTCAGCCATCACACACACACACACAAAAAAGAAGAGTCCTTTAAACTGCTTCTTGTCTTTCTGCCAGAGCACCAGCCAGTTCGACCTAATTGTGGCGCATTTCGAGCTTGAAAGCCGTTCACCGAGACAGTTATTAATTATCCCATTTTCCTGTCATGAAATCACAATCGCATCAGAGCGTTTAGGCTTTAATACTTCCATAAATTTGCCAGCTTGTATCCTGCTCCGACCCAGACTGAACGGGCGATGTATTTCCACCAGCTCTACCTGTGACATTTAACCAGCCTTGTCCTCCCTCTCCCCGCGGCCCCATCCTTTTTTTGTGTGTGTCTGGTGCAGAGAGGAGACTGCAGTGAGTTTATTGTACATATAAGATGCTCTGTCTTTTTATGGTTGGAGTTATTAAAGACTGGAAACAAGCCTGGACCTCACAGTAAACTGAGCAGTCTTTGAAGAAATGCACATTCTGTTCAGGTCAGAGTTTTAGATTAAAATCATCTTATGTGGAAAAAATTGTAGCCGTTTTGATTTAAATTTGAAAATTAATGTTTGTCTGGTGTGTCCCAACCTGCCCCACCTCCAGGCCTGGCTCCAAAGTGGGGCCCCGGTGACCCGCGTCCGGGCAAGGGAACACTAAATCCAATGTTGGCATTCATCGTTAGGGGTCTTCAGGCTGCACTTTGTCTGATCCCTCACCTTGTACCTGTTTGCCTTGGGTGACCATACCGGGGGCATGATGCCCCTGACAACAGCTTCTAGGATCATTGGGACACTCAAACCTCTCCACCACGATAAGGTGGCAGCTCAAAGAGAGGTAAAGTTCGCACTCATTACGGCAAAAATGTTTTTCCACTTTGCTGCTCCTTCAGTTTGGAATCAACTGCACAAAGACTTGAAGTTGAAGGAGTTGGTCTCTTAAGGTTTTTAAATCCATTTTAGACAGTTTGTAAATGAGGCATTTGTTTATATTTGTTTTAACTGCTTTTGTACTTTATCTTAGTCATATCTTACTTTTTATGGGTCTGTTTTTTTCTAGCTGTTTCTTTTATTTATCATGATGTATTTACTAATTTTATTTAGTATCTGTGGATTTAGGGTTTGGTGATGTATGTGTGCTGCTGCCATTCTTGGCCAGGCCTCTCTTAAACTGTATTGACTCCAAAATTTAATAAGTTCATGTTTACCCACTGATTCATTGTAGTAAATTTCAGTAAAATTCATCTAGTGGTTCATGAGATAATTTGGTAACAAATGAACTTGAACATCAGACAGAAACACAAAAACATTACCGTCCACTTTTACTTTTTGATGATAGGTATTAAAAAAATAGACTTAGTTTATGATAGTGTTACCTAAACATTTTTTTTACTATTATCCACAAATATATAAGCAAAAAAAAAAAATAAGAAATTTGATTTTCATGGAAATCTCAATTAAATAAAAGATTTATGTTTCCTTAAAAATTTTCCTTGTTCTATTAGTGGCTCCTGTATGTGTCACATGATTTCATACACAAAACAATAATGTATTTAAAAACCTGAAGGTGGCAGCCCAGACACTGCCTACTGAGAGCATCACATATCCAGTATTCCTCATCTTATATGCTAAGTGTTTCATTTTTTGGAGTCTTCCTTTCTGGAGTTCTCCTCAGCTCTGCACCCCCGGCTAAACACATGGCGAGTCTCAATCTGTGCCCAAACACAGTCCAGCTGCCTCTCCTGTCTTCTGCACTGCTGGAGGAGGTTAATGAAAGAGTCCAGGTCTCCTGATGAAAAAGATACAACCTGTGTTAAAGGCCTGTTTAAATTAGCTTATGTAAAAGCCTTAAACAGGCCTGCGAGCCAGATATATTTTTAATGGTCTAATCAGGAAATGTCAAAGAGATATATAGTTTGTACCTGAGGAGCTGGAAACGGCACTGATTTAATTTAAAATTTTTGACTCATGCTGGCTAAACAAAAAGTGCTTGATCTTTTCAGACCTTTAGAGGGGGAAAAAGTACTTTATCAGCATGTAGGATAACAAAAAAATACACCATATTGACAAGACAGAGTATCAAAGTCATTTTATGCTAATGCTATTAGAGATATAAAATAACATGTGTATTGTCTGTGACTGCACATCCACTCTGATGACAGATCAATGCACTCACTCCAAGAAATTTTACACTTTTTTCTAGACAAATCCAAGCTGGTCTCAATATTCTGCAGGGTCACACTGCCAAGAAAGAAGAACACACAATGTGCCATCTGGTAAGATGTAGTCATCTCATCAGCCCTGTCCAATCTGCAGTCTCAGAAGAAAACAAAGCAAAAATGAACATTATTACACGAGTTGAAGTGATAAGGCATTACAGTGAACAATCAGACTCTTAATATACCTTTAAGAAAACCGATCAATTTCTCAAAAAGTCAATTGTTTTAGTGTCTAATTACAAGAGCGTGGATGTGTCAAAATTTCTCCGAGCTAATAAAAAAACAGATAAATAACAAAAAGAAGCTCTGAAAGTTGAAGCCAATGGAGACACGACGTTTGCTGAGTGAAGAGGAACGATCGCAGCCACGCTTGGCTTCACCCCAGTCTTCAAATATTCAAACAGCCTGTGTGTGTGTCTGTGTGTGCACACACTTATGTTTGTTTATCTGTCTACATTAGCTGGCCACAATCCCGAATTTCCTTTTTTTAATATTTTAGGGTCTGCAGATTCAGACATGACACATAATTGACCTCAAAGGGCTCAGGAAGCCTGTTTTTGAGCCAGTCCATGATGACTGAAAGGACTGGTTAAGCGAGAAGGGAGGAAGGGGGGTCTCCTCAATTTGCTAGCACCCACAAACCGGAAAAAAGTGGGAGTATGGTACATGCAACTGATTTGCATTTGGCGCTTTTAATTGCCTACTTCTGAGTCATATTGCTGTGTTTTTGTACCAGTTTATGTTACCAGATCCGTATGTTCCTCAAGGTTTTTGCGATTCATGTTCTGTGTCAGTTGTCAATCAGGCAACTTGACGAAAAGCTCCAGCTGTTGCTGGAAAAAACACAGAAATAACACAATAACAACAGTGGTCTCAATTGTAATGTAATGTTTTTACAGCTTCCAGATAAATTTGTTCTTCTCTTTGCAAAGGTGCCACAAAGTTTTCACTGCCTTTGGTTATTTTTCGACCTTTTATGTCACATCCAGTATACAGAGGTAAAAAAAAAACTCTTTTACAGAACAGATGAAACATACAGAAAGCTGCAGAAGTTTGTGAAATATTTATATTTTCTGAAATCATGCGTAAGTGTTGTCCTAGACAAAAACCTTTTTATTTTATTATATCTAACAGTGGAATATGTAATTTTTACCTTGTATGATGATCACAAGCATACCCAGGTTCTTGTAATAAAGTGAACATTTTCTTTTAAGCATATGGTTGTTTCCCTGTTTTATAGGTTGTCAGAGCACAAAAAGCTAAGATGTTAACATGAAATACTTTTATATTGTTCAACATAAAAGGTACCCAGAACACTGTAAATGTAATCTGCTTGAAGCTCATATAAACTAAGTAAACCACTGTTTGTTTTCAGTTCTAATCATATGTGGATCTCGCAGCACTATGTTGAGCTGACTTCATGCAAAGGCAAAAATTATTTAATCTCTGCAGGCATTCTTTATTTCTTTTGGCAACAGGAAGTAAATATCTTTGACATATTTTTGAGAAATCCTGCATTTTATCAGTCTCCAAAAATGTAAGTTTTAAGCTCAAGGTAAAGTGACTTTTCAGACCCCAATTTAAATGTAAAAAAGAAGGTTTTGAAAACAGTGCTGAAGAAACTCAGGCCGAACCAGCTTGTGAGGTTTGCAGGCAGAAATGATCCAAGGCACAGGCAAAAATCCAATAACCAACAAAAGATTTAATAAATAAACAAAAAGGCTTGCAAGGCAGCTCAAAAATACTCAAAGATCTCAAGAGAACAAGGACACAAGGAACCAGTGGCGGCTGGTGGATTTTTCTCCAGGGGGGGCTACAATCCAAAATAGACATATCTCAAAAAGCAATCCAACATGTACTAAGTTGTATCACGCCGGTATATTTATTAATCAAATAAAAATAATAAAACAGCATTACAATGTCATGTAGTGTTTTATTTTCTGTACATAAATTTTGCCCTTCTGTAACTGAGAAGCAAATTTCTTCATGACTCTGGTTAAAGTCAGGGATGTTTAACAAGATTCTTCTCTATAGAGAGCAAGGGCGGAAATCCCGGGGGGGTCGGGGGGGTCCGGACCCCCCCA
>JARVJO010000140.1:13099509-13126696 GCA_031762555.1 Cynodonichthys magdalenae | reverse complement strand
TGAAATTCATTTTCAAACCAATGCATTCAATTTCAAGTTATACACATTCAGATTCAGTCTGAGCAATTCAAATTCAGGTTCTGCTGGCACAAGTTTCTGCCCATAGGGTGTGCTGGTGAAAATTTTACAGTGAAGGTGAAAAGTGATGTGCTGGATTTAAAATTAGTCTGTCAACACTCATGAAGATTTTGTCTTTATTTCTGTTAATCAAGGTTAATCAAGTCACTTGGTCCATCACTATTAATGTTGTAACTTTGATTTAAAATATCTGAAGAAGTGCCTTTTGCTCAATTAGCATGGTCAGAATGTATTAAATCTATTAAATGTTAACGCTGAACACAAACACAGCAACACCAAGCTGTTACTAGAGAGACACCTTTCTGATTTGTCAGCTATGGCCTAAAACATCTTCTTATCACAGTGATCTTGCTTCGTATTACACCCCGCCACTCTGCAGTCCTGTACAAATGTCACAGAATGTTTTAGTTTTCGCATTTTAAAATGTGTAAACAATCTAATTTCCTGGAGCAATAAAGTAGATACGCATGCTGAGTATCAAATCTTGTATAATGTCTTGGACAGTTAGTCAGACGTAAACAAAGCAGTGTGTTTAAGTAACTTTTTTTTTTTTCTCTGATTTGTTTGTTCCAGGCACGGCACTTAAAGTGTCTCAGACATGGATGTCCTTTTAGAGTAGTTAAGGTCTCCAGTGTTAAGTTTCCTGTGAGACTATAGAGTCCTTATAGAAGCAGTTCTGTGGGCAAAAATCCATCGTTCCCAACAAAGGTGTGGATGTTAGGCGAGGCATTCGCTAAAAGGATCGTGTTAACAATCTGGGGGGCATTTGCACTTTAGGATTTCTGTGATGCACAGGCTTTTTACTCCTGGTTCAGATAACACATCCTTTCAAAAGCTTACACAGGATAACTGCATGTTTTAGGTTACATAAAACTTCCCCTTTCTCAGTGAAAAAAGTGAAAATTCTGCAATTTAAATGCTCAACTGCAGCTTTTTAAAACATTTGAATAAGAATTGAAATAACTAAAAGAGCACATCTGAAAACCTTTCACTAACCAAAAAATATGTTTTAAACGAATACACTTAACACATTTTTTTTGACTAGATTCGGTCTAATGAAACATCTGACACAGAAAACATCAGAAAGGACATGATAAATTAGGCTGACTGACTCACCCAGGATGTCGCTTGCTGCTTTCACAATCTGCACCTCAAAAGGCTTATGAGAGAAGACAGAAACTGACAAAACGTGTTGAAGTTAACGGGCCACAAATAAATGAAAGCTCGGTACAAAAGATGCATGCAGAAGGACATTTCCAAAAGTACGCATCAGTTAACCTTGAATTTGATAGGCTGCAGCAGAGGAGAGATGCAACACTTTCCATTCCAGTCAGCAAAGGACAGTAAAATGAGGCTGTGTGTGAATCATCACTGTAGATGTTCGACTGATGAGCAGAAAAAACATATTTAAATATAATAAATATGGTTTGTATTCTAACATAGCAAAATGTAGGGTTAAATTTGACCTTTATGATCTGTAACAGATCCAGTGGAGACAATGTGTCATTTCACATTAAGCATGGACCATCGTCTCATGCACTGTGCACATCTCAGTTCAGCTTACAAATAAGTTCAAATGGGTGTAGTTAGCATGGAGCAGTCACCAAAACACGCAAACAGCTCTTTGTTAAAAGGATAAACTCCAAATTGTTTGTCCATCTATTTTCAGATGCCCGCAGAGTAAAATGTAGATTTTCCTCTGTGGATGTGTTTCACCTTTGTGTGAAATATACAAGGTGTTCTCAGTCTAAATAAGAGATCTGATCTCTTCTGCATATCTCCCATTGTTTGTATGGCATGAAACAGACACCAAAATCTTTATATTAGGTGCCATTTTGTATGGCTCCTTTTAATGTATGTATTTATTGATTTATAAGACACCTTAGTCTGGGACTGAGACACATCTGGTCGTCTCAAATGCCCAGAAGAAGCTTAAAGGTGGACTGGTTTGTTTGCCAATTTCCTGGAACTGTTTTCTGAAAGAACCTGTAGTCTTGTAAAGCCAAAAATCACAAATTGTCTACAACATTAATGACGCTTGAAGATTCCCATCAGATTTCTTCCTCCACTGGGTTTTGAAATGCTGTCAATAAAAATCATATCAACCGGTGACAAAAGACAGCTCAAATAAAGACAAACATCAAACATGAAAGATGCGTTTGACTCCCTGATGAGAATACAACCTCTCCACAGTTCCTCCACGGCTCCCTTCGTGACAAAACCACTAAACTTTTCAGAGAAATTTGTGAACGTGTCATGAAGTTTAGGGAAGAATAGACATTCTTTATTGTGAACTTGTCAATTTTATTTTCCGGTAGACCAAGGAGTGATGAACAAATACATCATTATATGAGAGAAACCCTCTAATTTCTTGTTTTGGAGTTGGTCTGCTGGTCCACAAACACTGATCCCAAGCTTTCAACATTCCAACACTGCTGTAAAGATCATGTGTAGGGTAAGTCTCCTGAAGCTTTATCTGAGGCCAGGATATATATAATGCCAGTTATTGGATCTAAGCTAGACAGAGCAGTTTAGCTTTCGTATCATTATTGCCAATAGTTGCACTAATCAAGTAGAGGTCTCTATAGTCACGTAGCTGGAGGTTCCTGGGTGTGGACATAGTTTGGGTAAACTGTGATTGGTTGGATTGACTATTTTGGGTAGGGTTTGAAGAAGCCGTAAAAGTTCAGTTTGTTGAACGCCATTGAAATTGGTGGAAACAGTAACAATTCAGATTGCTAATTTTGAGTATGAACATTTAACTTAGTCGTAATTAGAGACCGTGGTATTAGCTGAATAAAATTTGAACACTGCATGGACTTGTAACAATTTGGCTTAGTCAAAACAGCTCTAACCTGACAGTCAATCGATTATATTTACATGTTCACAATAGTTTTAATTACCATTATACATCACATGTAATAACTACCCCCAGATTTTGCCCAAACTACACATACCCAAGGAACTCCTACTTAGTGATTGAAGATACTCCCGTTCTCACTAATAGTCCTTCTTTCTCACAACTTTTACACCACCTGTATTCCATTAGTAATCACCACACCTGTTGTCAATCAAATGGCACCTCTCCTGGTACGTATACTCCCTGGTTTTCCTCTTTTTTTTATCAGATCCTCCAGCTTGTTCACTTGTTGTTTTTTTTCTACCAAATGTGACAACAATGTCAATTTTTTTCAGATTCATATCAATTTTCATGCTTTTACCACATCCAAGACAGAACATAAACAAGTGTTTTTCTGATACCTGACAAATTTGACCTTTATAATGGGATCAATAAAACTAGATAATTGCTATTGTTTACATCACCTTTGCAAGTGTTTTATTGTTGTAGTTGATTGGTATTTGTTCCTCCAAACATCGACCATAGAATTACTTATATCGTTGAAAAAGTCAGAATAAAAAATAAAAGCAATTTCCAGCACATCCTACCTGAAATTGAAATGCCAGCGAGATGACAGCCACTGCTTGACATTGCTGTGCATTAAAACCTGTGATGGAGAGGAGCAGAATACCATGATTCCTGAATTAGATTCATATTTTAAAAAGTTTCATTTTGGAGCTGAGACAGTGTTGAGTTCATATTTCACATTAATCACAAGGTGTCGGGGGCATTACTCAGACCTCTGTCATGCATACATAATTACCCATCAGCCTCTCTGCCAGAGTCGCAGATACAAATGTCTTCCTGCGAAGCAAAAGTCACACACAAGTCTGTGTTACTGACAGTATGTCTGTTAAACTCATTATTGATCACGCTGACATGCTATTAGTACTTTTAAATAACAATTAGGCTGGTTTACAATGAGGGAACGTGCAGAGTCTTAGACTGATAAATTATGCCTTTCCTTTTGAGAGGCTGCACTAAATTAACAAGCTTTTATTTTCTCAGTTAGTCCGCAACCATACTTACTTTGTCTTGTGAGCATAAAACAGTACCTATTCATTTGTGTTCCTTACCTGTCCTCTTAACTCCTAACTTGACAAAGCAGAAGACTGCTGGGATTTGAAAACCCCCTTCAGGTCCATGTGACTCTGAACAGGATTAAATGGGTGCAGAAAATGAGTGGGTCAATTGAACCGTGTTATCCTGAATGTGAATCAAATGGATTGAATTGGGCTGTAGATGATTTAATTATATTGAGTTGAATTATAATTAAATTAAACTAGACAAAAATTAATTGGAATATATTGAGCATACACCCTATAAATTATGGCTTTATTTGTTGTTACTTATTATTTTATACCGCAGAGGGTCTTTGTTTTTACCCCAAAGGGGCCTCTGGAGATAAAATTGGGTCTTTCTACCAATCATGACAGAGTGATGTGGACTGTATGCCAGGGGTCACCATCAAAATTAATTCAGGGGCCAAATTTTTTAAAGCAAACTGTGTGAGACCTACCTTTGATGTACAAAATAAACAAATACAAATTATGTTTCAGTTATTATTATTATTATTAATAATAAATTGATTCTATATTAGATTATACAAAAGGCTGTTATAATTTTACAAGTCCTTATAGTAAATTGGCAAATTAAAATATCTCAGAGCAACCAAGATTAGATGTAAACAGCTGAAGAAAAAATAAAAATATAGATTTTTTCTCTTGTTGTTTTCATTCCTCAGTAAATTACAGGTAGGCCCCACTATCACACCATCTCCATGGACCATGCAGAGAATGACTTTCCTGTCCACTTTAAACCTGTGAGCCACCAGTTGATGACAAATTGAACATGTTTTTTTTTTAACAACTTGTGTTTTAATGTAAATAGGAGCTATATAAAATAGATTCAAATTATATTTTTTTTTATTTCAAATTTCCTGGAACCCCTATCATCTTTTGAATTTCTTAATTAGTTTTATTTTTTTCTCAGCAAACAACAATCTTTTTTGTCTCATCTGTTACACTTTTACGATCCGTTTAACACATTTGGTATTTCTTTATTTGACTAAATCCCAAACTCCCACATGATCCCTCTCAGCAGACAGAAAAAGCCTCCGTTCCTCGCCGATGTCCGGCCCGGGTTTTGTTTGAGCGCCGCCGCTCCCCGGAACACTTGGATTGGCTGAAGGAGCAAGGTGGCCCCGCAGAGACCGGGCTCCTACCCCCTGGGTTCAATTCCGTCAGTGAGGCGCGCGCACTGTGGACAGGGTTCGACACAGACAGAGCGAGATAGAGAGAGCGCGAGAGAGAGAAGGAGGTGGAACTCTGCTGGCGGACTTCAGATTTTTTTCTAAGGGGAGCATGAATTTGCCTCCCAGAGATCGACACGCACCTCAAAACAAATCGGTTTTAAAGAGAGGAGGGGAGGAGAAAAAAACAAAACAAACCGAGGTAGATTTTGAAGATTTTAATGCAACATCCTTTCCTCACAGGAGGGCGATGCAGCCTCGTCTGGTTCAATAAAACTGTCACATGTTTGCACAGAACAACTCAGCGCCGGAGCTGGATTTATATTCTCTGCAAAACCACATCGCGCGCTGCCGCCGGGGCTGTGAGGGGAGACACCGGGACGCACGGTCAGGAGGGGACAGCAGAGCGCGTGTTTGACAGACCTTTCACAGACTCGGGACTTGGCTCAGAGCGCAGCTTGATTCCTCGTCATTATCATCATCAACATCATCATCATCATCATCATCATGGGTTACAGACGGACAGAAAGAGCAGGAGGAAGAGTGCCTAAATCCTCTTCTGAGATGCTGCCCGTGTCCTGGCTCCTGCTCCTGCTCCTGCTGGAGGTCGGAGCGGCTCAAGGTAAACTTTAAAGCTTTTTTTTTTTTAACTCCGAACTTGGCTTTTTACTCATCTTCTTGGTTCAAAGTTTGAAACGCTCCCGTAGCTCCAGATAGCTGCAGTAGTCGGGAAAACCCCTCAATTCTGTTTGCATATGCTCATTAGAAATAAAAATACCTCTTAAGTCACCTTCTCATATGAAATCATAATAACCTTAGCTGGGATCAAAGACCTTATTAAATCATGGGTTGAATAGGAACATATGTCAAACCAGAAATGTCTGATAAAATCTTTTTCAGGGGAAACAATAATGAAATTATCATCATTATTTAATTTAAAGAATAGAAAATTAAAATTTTAAGACAATAGCAGTCACATTTTCTTTCTTTTTTTTTTTTTTTTTACCTTTGCAAGGTAAAAAAAAATATTTGGAGCTTCCAAATATCCAACTACACAAAGTACTTATTTGACTTAAACATTTTTCAAATGATTTAATTGTATTGTGTAGAAATTGTTAAAAATGTCTTTACTAAAAAAGTTATAAATGGTATCAATTATGTCAAGACAGATGTTGCAATAAAAAACATTATTCCTTCATGAACTACATATTAATGTTTAGAAGTTGTGAAAAAAAATCTATGTATTTCTGAGTTATAATCAAGTCTGGAGGACAGTTTTTACACTAGCCGAATTACAAACTCATTTCTGCTTCAATCATTGAACAAACTTTTGTTCCTCTTCTTCCACAAAAGCTGTGTTGACTGATGTTCTGTAAACTGTAGCTGTGAGTTACAGAACAAAGATAATGCCAAAACACCTAAAGCTACGTACTTAATCCTTTTTTTCTCCTGAGTAAAATTACCTGTCAAAGAGAACTTAAAGGAAGCCCCCCTGTTTGAGAGGTAATTGTTCAGTAATGTGTCTAAGCATGTTTAGAAGATAATCATATTTCTCTTAAATGAAGGTAGGTGGTCTTCTTTGTTCGAAATGGACTTTAACCCAAACTAACATCAGAAATTCTTTGGTTCTTGTTGTTCTTTGTCCCTACAAGAGCAATACAAGCTTTTGTCTGGTTGTTTGTGAGTTCTGAGCACACATACACTGGGGTGAGGGTCTGCAAGCAACCTTATCTGGCTGCTCCAGATTGTCATCTTTGCTCCTACATAGTTTATGAGCAGAAAAAATATATAAATTAAAAAAAGGGAGCAGATGAAGAAAACGCAGCCCAGAACCAGCTTCTTGAAGGGCAGGGGGTGCGATGACATAATACCTTTCCAAAAACCCCAGAGAGCTCGTTGTCATTGACTAGAATACGAACAAGGTTCTTCTCTGTCCATTAAGAAGTCGATACAGCAGGGGGAACATTGTTTGAGCTTAATTAATGGGTTTAGCTATTTTGGGCCACTGTTGAGCTCTACACATTTCAAAATCACTCGAGAGTCACTTCTTCAGTGTAAAACTACTGCTGATTAAAGTGGCTCGCTTACAGGCACCGCTTGAACCGTTGATTATTTCCTGTAAGTTTTGTTTTTTGAGGGGGTTAGTTTAACACCTTTTGGCTGTAGCCGTTTAGTTTTTCCCCTTTTTAATTTCCTTTGAGAGAATATTTTCATCCAGACTACAGGAGTGCTCTTTACACAGCGTAACTCTTGACAAGAGAGGCAGGTTGAGACAGATTTAAAACAAGAGCTCTGTGACAGTAGCGTGAAAGCAAACTCCTGTTGAGCAAACAAATCTATAGTTCTTAGCTTTTCATGGCAGATCTGTGTAGCTCTGCATGTCAAGAAGGGAGTGTTGCAACTCGGATAGCAAAGGTTTGGATGTGTGGTTGTAAAATATTTGGTTACGGCGCACAGAGAATCAAAAATCAAAACACAATATGTGTTAAATCTTCATGAGGGGGGGGGGAGAATAACCATGACTTTAAGGAGGATTTTTAAACTTCTATAAACTGAGAAGTGGATTATACCCGCAGCGTTCTGAAAATCACGTGTGATCAGACGAGAAAAATCCCATTTGAAGTGTTTTCTTACTCGATTTCCCATCTGTTTTATGGCTGACCTTAAGGTTGACATTTATGTAGTGTTTTCTCTGTGTTAGCCGGTGGATACATGGGTGGTGAGCACCACCCTGGGATTGCTTCAGTTTTTCCACAGTGCTGCTCCTGTGTCCTCCTCTTCCTCTCACACCGTGCTCCTGTCTCTGCTGCTGCTCTGCTTTCTGATGATGTGCCCTCTGAGGATTGTTTATGGAGGGGGGAAAAGTTAAAGGATATTTGATATATGTATGGATTATAAGCTACCGTGACTCAGGGCGCTGCTATTTACCGCAGATGTCAATCTCTTTCAGAACAATCTGGGTGTTGTGTGAAGAATGCAAGTAGATGGAAACGTTATTTTCATCATTATTATTCTTAACAGACTTTCTTTGGGCCTGACAACTGGCTCCTTTGGGTTGCTAACAGTACAACCATTACAGTCATATTTCTAACAGGGCCGAAGCACAATGAACACGTTGTGGAACAAAGCAGCACTTATGAATTACCCTTGTGAGCTAGAAAAATTACAGCTTTAACTCTAAGAAAGTGCCCATAATTGTTTATGAAACTGAAAGGAATGAATTTTCAAAAGGCGTAGGTTATAAAAGAGAACTGAAAATGAGTGTGTTCATTTTTTTTTCTTTTCTGAGCCGGGTCAGAGGTACATGCTAAGCTACAGATGGAGTCTAGTAGAGAGTGATAATTACTGTGAAAGGAGACTGCTGAGTTTGCGTCCCTGCTCCACCTGATGTCATACTATTGTTAAAATAGCAAAAAGCACCTATTGACTATTTTTAGAGTTCTGAGAACAGCTGTTTTGGGCGAAGATAGCTTGTAGTGTGATGAGGAAGGCAAATTCAGTCACTTCCATGTGAACAAATCTATACAGGTATTCTTACACTTTTATTTTGAAGTCCTTTTTTGTTTGCTAATTTTTTCTATAGAAACAAGCTTATGTATTTTTCAGTTACATCATTCACAGTTCTTTTTGAATGTTACCATGCGTTGTCTTTTTAGTGTTTCAATGCGCCTTGTAATATACAGAGTTTGAGATTCATTTTTTAAATTATGTCATGGTCATTTAGAAGCATAGTGTACTCAGTTCTCAATAGAATAGTTGTGGAACTCTGATATGGGACATACACAAGTTGAAAATTAATGTTCGGTACCTTAAGTTTAAAGAAAAAAAAACTGGGCAAAATAAAAAAAGAGGACAATTCGAGTTCATTTCTAAATCAGAAAATGCAGTTGAAACACAGATGTCCAAGAGGAAGTAAAAAGACAAACTAGCTACAAAGCTTTAGTTTTACAGTTTGAAGACGAGCTGGCAAAAATCCAAAACTAATGTTAAAGAAAGGGATGGTGATGAAGAAGTGGAAACAGGTGTGAAGCAATCAGCTAACAGGACACAGGTGTGCAGAAACACAGGGAGCCAAACCAACTGACATAGGTGGTAGATTGTACCTTAAAGCTGTTTGCAAAACTAATAAACCAAATAAAGAACTGATGTGCAAAAACAAAAAACAGTTTAAAAAGACAGCATATCTTAAGGCAGTATATTACTAGGCTGCAATAAATAAAATAAAATTCACAATCTTGTGAATTAAAAAAAGCACTAGATACAAATGTTGACATTTTCCATTTCCTTGTTGCTACATCTTCACAATAGATGTAATTTTTTAATTTCTCTTATGCATAGTTTAATGAAACGACTCAAAGCTGCACTGATCTTGGTTTTGTCCTTTTCAAGTAAGGGTCTCTGCAGTCAATAAGTGGAAGTTTCTTGGGTGTGGGCATAGTTTGGGTAAGCCGTGATTGGTCGAATTGAGATGTGGGAATAGTTTTTGTAAAGGCAGCTTGGGAGAAGAGTAACAGATCAGATCTCTAATTTTATGAATAATAATTTTATTCATAACGCATGACAGGAAGGTGCCAACTGCACAAAATGTTAACGCCATGCATGTGAAGGGATGTGTAACAATTCAGCTCAGTCAAAACAGTACTGACCCACCTGGAAAAAAGATCACTATTTTTAAATATGAATATCAGTAGCTACGTTCGGCCATACGGAATAAAAATGCATCATGTAAACACCCCATTCGGATTATTCTGATCCGATTCAGCTCGATCCGAATGAATTTTTATTCAGAATGAGAGGGGTGGTTTATGCCGATTGATAATCCGAACAGCGTGAATGTAAACACTTAATCTGATCATCTTATTCTGATTGTATAAAACTGACCTGACTGCCCATGTCTTCTGACTTTCATCCATCGGTTTCTGCACTTCTGTGGAGGTAGCAGCAGCAGCAGCGCAAGTTTCCAGCAGAACAGAACTTTTCCTCCCGTTCTCTCATTCAATAAAGAAGGAAGATAAACTTCATGCGTTGCTTCACCAAAAAAGAAAAAAAAAAATCCGCGCATGACCTGCAGCTCAACCAGGGAGTGTAGCAACGTCTCCACTGTTAATAAAATATGTTGCAGGTCCATTCTGGGCGCTCAAAAGACGTTTGTTTACGTTCATCACGGAAGTAGAACTTCTTCTTCTGTGTTTAACAACTCTGCGCATGTCAGTGCTTTTATTTGGAATAAAAGTCCAGTGCATGTAAACACTCCTCATTATCGGATTGTGTCCATGTAAACAATACATTTGTATTGTTTAATCAGAATACATTTCAATCCGATCAAAGAATTTTGCCCATGTAAACATAGCTAATATTAGTCATAAATTCAGACCGGAAGGTGCTATCACACCAAATTTGACAACATGTTCACAATCCTTTTTATTTGAGACAATGTTCTGTTTTAAACTATAAATAGAAAGTCATTTACATTTTCACAATAACTTTAAGATTACTTCATCTTTTAACTTCCCTCACAAATCCATCCAACCATTCATGGCTGACCTAAACCATGCCCACTCCCAAGAAACTCCCACTCATTGATAAACCCCCTTCTTGTCCTTTTTGGAAGCATTTCTTTTCAAATTATTTGTAGACTTAAAATGGCTTCCAATTGTATCACTATGATGATAAAACAAAGCTAGTAGGCTTAGTTTTGGTTGATCTAGACCCTTTCACAATATTAGCCTCATGTTTGAAACCTCGGATTTACAAGGTTTCCAGGCTGTTGAGTTTTCCCCAAAACACATCCTCACAAAGATGACTTGGCTCACTCTAACCACTGTGCTTAAGCAAACCAAAACACTTCTTTTTCAAGTATTTCTGTTGGATTATTCCGTGTCAGTTTTATTTGTTTCTAGTGTACTTCATCTCCTTGAAGCCAGTAAATGTGAGGGGTGAAGAGCACAGTGGAGATTTCGATCCCTCTGTGCTGAACTCTTGTTCCTTCCAGAACAGCACTTGGAAAAACAAAACAGGGGGGTGAGATCAAGGAGATTGTAAGGACACGAGATGGGGACAGGAAAGTGAGGAATGGAAAGGGGGGAGAGAGCGAGAGAGGGAGAACAGGGAGACAGAAAGGTGAGAGCAATCGGACAGGGGAGGAGAGGAGAGTGTCATTAATCACCCTGTGTGACACTCTCAACTACAGGGAGCTTCACAGAGCAACATTCACTTCTATTAGCAGTCCATTAGCAGAGCTCCGTACAAGTAGCAGCACTTGACAGGTAGGCCTGTGCCAGAATGTCTGACCTGTATACCTCAACAATGCATATTGCACAACCTGAATTGTGTCTGTGTGTGTATGCTTAGAGTTTTTGTGTTGGTAAGCCGTAGTGCACCACAGGGCAGAAATTATTGTGGACGTATTGTGGCTTTTTAGGCTATGGATGAGGAAAGGAAAATAATTGTCTGAAAGGTCCGCCTTTCAATTTACCCCACTGAATGAGATGGGAGATAATGATTATAACAATGATGATGGTGGTGACCTAATTTTCTACCTGCCATTTCCTCTTTGCCAGAAAATGGCTCTTCAAAGTTGAGATGATGCATTAGAGGTGCAGTCATTTCTTATTCAAAGGCTTGTTGGCCTATTACTATCTACGAGCCCTGTGATTACAGGATTGTAGGCGCAGGGGGAGGTGTGTGTGTGTGTGTATGGAGACCACTGTTCTTGCTCCTGAGCTGCAGTTCATTTATGATCAGAGATCAGAGCCAACAGTCAGAAAATCTGGGGTCGAGGGGTGATGAAGAGGAGGACAGAGCCAAAGGGAAGAGGGAAGTGATTACGACTTAAGTGGCCCCTCTCGTGCCATTATAAGCAGCAGGGCTGACAGAGCACACATCATGAGTGAGAATAAGTACACACTCCACTTCTGCCCTTTAATTTGGCATCCTGGCCTCTCCCCTGGTGTTCAACCACTAATGTCCTCCTGCATTTTTCTCTTCCTAACAGGAGATTAGTCGCACGTCCTTACAAAATTAGGCAAATTTGCCAACATGGTTCTAGTAGACATGTTTCCATCCAATTGTAATGCGAATTTTGAGCAAACTTTTAAAATGTTGCAAAAAAATTAAATAAAGCAAATTAGGCATGTTCCCATCTACTGGTTTGGAGCAATTCAAACCAGCAACACGAAGCATAATTTTGCCAGGAGCTGACGTTACGCATGGCTGTGATAACCAGGAAGTAGAGGTTGCAGATTAGCAGGGACAACACACCTTGGGACAATGGAGAAAAGTTTTTAGGAATGTGTTGCTGTCGGGCAAATTGTAATTATTCCGTCATACCAACTAGTATTGGCCATGTTACATTATGTTCAGGGGCATAGAGAAAGAAATGCAATTCTTATAGAAATATCCAGGATAATGCAGACAACTGAAACAACTGATCAATCGTGAGGTTTTTCTACACCAGAAATTATTACGCAAATGTGTTTCCATCTCCTCTTTTGCACATTAGGTCCTTTTTGAAAAACCCAAAAACCACCTCAAGCAAGCTTAAAATCTTTTTTGCGAACATGAGTTTTTTCAAATTTTGCAGTTTCCATCAACCTTTTCCAATGCGAATAAAAAAAAAACGTTAATGGAAACAGCCATTGACACCCAATAATCTTTTCTGACTGTCTTCATCTTGCTCATACATCTATGGAAATCTTGTTATCTTTAGTGTGAAGTCTTTTTTGTTGCCCGTACACAAAGGATCTAATACTAAATAAACCTAAAGTGTATAGAATGGGTCCTTGAATGCTGCTACTCTTGTATTCACTTGTATGCAGTAAATAGCTCTGTGCTGATTAAAAGGCCAACAAATGTTATTGTTATTATGTTATGTTATTTCCCTCATGTCCTTTAACAGAGCTAACTAGCCCAGCATGGAGCATGGAAAAGCCTTGGTAACCACCGCAGTAAATAGAAACCAGGGGCCTTAACATGGCAAGTACATTTTTTTAGCAAAAATTAAGGGCCAGATTCACCGTGTTTGCAGTTTCAACACGTAAAGACAAACCTGAGTCCTCCAGGTTTTTGAATTTAAATGGAAGGAAGCTGTACAGGTCCATTTGGAAAATACACTCCTTCAAAATTTGAATGCTGTTCTTGTCCAAAAAACTAAAATCTTGTCTTTTAATTTAGCTGAACATAAAGAGTGTTACATACATAATGACCTGGAGCTGCTTCTGACCTAAATTATATTCGCCTTTCCCACAAGTCCAGTGCTTGAAAGGTTACATTTGAAATGCCACGCAAGATTACTACTGAAAATGTCACTTTTAAAACTGCCTAATCGATGTAATATAGCCTGACTTAATATTTATTAATTCCTTTCTAATAGATGTTATAAACAATGCAGTTTTTAAAATTTGGTTTATATTTGCCTGGTTAGTATTTCTTTAAAACTGGGTGTATGTATAATTGGGCTTTGTACAAGAATTTTATCAAACTTCAAATGTGAAAATGAGACTCCTATAGTTTTAGTGACCTCAGGTTGGAGAAATTGTTTAATTCTGACTTGATTGACAAGCTAAAGAAAGTCGCTTTCTGCAACAAGTAAGATAATAGTTTTTAATTGCTTTTCCATGAAAATCTCACTTGAAAACATCTGTACTATTGCTTTAATGTTTCGCCTTGTCATCATCAAGTAACTTTGATGTTAAAGTCAGGTCATATATTCTCTGATGAGAAAGTCCCAAGTAGAACTGAGGCAGTAATGAGTGATGATTCATCCCACCTGAGGAACAGACGCAGAATGAAATCACCTGAAATGACAGACACATGAGTATTTTTAAAAACCCAGCGGAAACACAGTTGCTGTTTTTACCACAGTCTGACTCTGACGAGACTAAACCCTTAATCTTAATCTTTCTTTGCTTTGCCCCGTCTTGCGCTCAGAGCTTCTGCAGTGAAGCAAGGCTGAAAAAGCAAAAAATCTGTTTTTAAGATCACAAACAATATTTATTTGCTGTTTTTTAAAAAAGCTGTTGGTCTTATTGTTAAACCATGGAGTGGAAAGCAGCAGCTTTTCTACCTGCAGACCTAAATGTGTGCTTCAGCTCTGCTTTCTGGAGAGAGAGGTGTTGGTTTCCAGTTGCTGCACTGATTGTCTGCTTGAGGAGGGTTGTGGTCTATGTATGTCAGCAGAACAGAGAGAGGAGGGGTGTGTGGCGGCGGTGGGGTTATGGGACCCCTTGTCCCAGCTGAAATACGAGCGCAAGGAGACCCACGCTCCCCATTTCCTGTCTCCACTTTATCAGCATCTTGCTCTGTTATTTCTGCGCTCTTAAAGCTTCTGATGAAAGCCGCGCCACAGATAAATGTTTGTGTCTCCATGTTTTTTATGGGGCTCAAATGAGGTACTTTATCCTCTCATCCCCCTCCTTCTCTCTCTTTTTTTGTTGCTTTTTGCTTCATTCTTGTCTGGTTTTGAGATGCCACAAGAGAAGTGAGCCTCTGGTTTACATTATAGTCCCTTTTTGAAGAAGGTCTTGGGATGCCTAAAAGGACAAGGACTGAGCTTATTTTTCAAAAGGAATGCACTTTTATAGGACATAATGGGACTAGAGAAAATTATGTTTGACTTAACCAGCTGTGCACTGACTGATGTAAGACTAATGTCAGACACAAAAAGAAAAAAGCCATAGTTTTTAATTCATTAACGGTTTGGACTCTTATACCTCTTATGACTTTTTTAGTTATTTAAACATATTTGTTGTAATTACATAGCTCTGTCTCTGCAAGCGCATGCTCTTGTTTTGCTGCATTCATATGTTTGTTCAGTAATAACAGAGTTTAAGAAAAGTCTGCTTCAGAGAAAACAGTCTAAATAACAGACCATTCTTTCTCAGAAAAAAAATCAATCTTTTCCTCATAATTCCCCCACATTTTTCTTCCATCTGTTATCTACAGAGCTGCCAAACACTGTTTTAAACAGAGCAGACCATTACCAGAGGGCAGAATTAAATGTGTGTGTCACAATGCCAGCCTGTAGAGTTGTTTGTTTTCTTTAACGGAGTGAAATGAGGTGCTAAATTAAAGCTTCGCAACTGGTATGTGCTGTTGTATGATTAGTCCTCAGCCCCCATCCCCCTTAATGCTTTATGTATTTCTGTTAACATGAGTAAAGAAGAGTCAAAAAGTGAATATACGCACCTAATAATTCAAAATGTCCTTCAAAAGAATCCAGATGTTCGAACTTTTAACAAATCTCTTATATAAGCAACTGAAATTGTGCTTTTTTTAAAGCAATTATCCTGTACAAGACTTTGCATGCACAGTGGAATTAACACTGCCAGAAAAAAAGGAGAGGGGGAAAAAAACTGCTTTAATAAGCTTAACTGCCTTAACTCCAACATTATGATCCCCACCACTGAACTCCCACCCACCTTAACACCCCACTGTGTGACCTCTTTTCCGTGTTTTTGGGCTTTGTTTCTGTGACTCCAGTAATAGTTTGCAACTTGAGAATGCTGTTGGGTGTCAGCACTTTCCTGTGTTTTGTACAGCATGTGTGTGTGTGTGTGTGTGTGCCGTATCGGCAAGATCAGTCCCAGGTGACTTGAAGTTCTGGCAGACAGTGTTTAACTGGGGCAAGCTCAATGGGTCTCATTTAAATGGGGCCCAGACAGAAGCCCCACTGCAGTCAAAGGTTATTTTATTACTCCTAACATGTAAAGTACACAATTAAATCTGCTGCTGCTGTTTGTGGGCTTGCCAGCAAAGGCAAACTGTATTTTATTGTTCTTTGGGAATCTGTAGAGCATCTGAAAGGCAGAACAAAATGGTAAAATCTACTTCATTGAGCAGAGAATACACGCTTCTGCCTTTGATTTCTGTGCATTCTTCAGTTAATGAAAGCTATGGAAATGAGCTTGATAATTGAAAGCAGTTGCACAGATCTGAAAGTTCACTGCTGTAAATTCAGGAACGACATAATGGATTAGTACAGAAGAATAAAAAAAGTCATGTACAGCTGCCCTTGGACTACCAGCGGCATGGTATTTTTTATCACAGTGCATGTATTCAGTAGTAGAAAATGTGCTTACTTTAATTCACTGTGTAACATGTAAAATACAAAACCCTGTGTTGTGTAAGGAACCGGTTGTAGACGAGAGCTCCCAGCTGCGAATTTGCCCCTTTCAAGGAGTTAACCAAACAGTAGGCAGAGGGAGAATAATAGATTGCTCCGAAATGCAGAGGAAAAAGTGGGATATTTTTCCAACCAGGTCAGATGTATGAATAGGCTCTATCTTCTATACAGATTCATATTGTCAACACAACTCTTGTTTGCAGTTTAACCTCCACAAGCTGCTTATCCTTTAAAACACGAAACCCAAAATACGGAAGCACAGATTTGCTGTAATATGCATGCTGGCTGCTGTGAGATCTTACTGAGCTACCTGCAGTGAAGATTAGAGCTAACTCCTCAATGCCTTTGCAACATAAAAGCATTTAAATATGAGACTTTTTTTTTAAATAGAAAAAAATCAATTACTTTATATTAAAACGTAAAACAATTCCAGAGCTAAGACTACATCTGTTACAAAATGGTCTCGTTTCATGGTTTTGTCGTCTCTGTTGCATCCTCTCCCACACATTCTCTGCTCAGTTACACTCTCTTTATGATATATGTCATTGAAGTTGTAAAGTAAAAGTGGCTCAGGGCATGAATAACACTGACCCGCATAAAGAATTACAGTATGTGGTAAGGGAAACTGGAGCTTCACTTTATCCCTGCAGCTAACGGCAACAACACTAAAGGCAGCTTTGGGATGAAATGTACAGTTTAGATAGGCGTTCCTTTGAATCAGTTTACTAGTAATGGCACTTTTGGTGAAAAGTACTTCAATTACCAACAGTTTAGTGACACTTTAAGCAAAGCTGTGCTAAAAAAAAACAACAAGATTTAATAGATGCCGGACTGTACAACTGTAGGAAAATCTGAATACGTCACAAAGATCTACAGAGATATCAGTGCAACAATAAAAGGAAATTAGTTGCTGATTTTTTTGGTGCTCTAATTTATTATATTCAGACAATAAATAGAGAGGGAGGGTGATGAGGGGAACAAAAAGATGGTTGGGGAAAGAGACATAATTTGCAGCAGCGCTACGTGACTTTTCAAGAATGTTTCTGACGCTGATTGATATTTGTTGTAGTATATATTTTATTTTATTTTTTTTTTGTGGAGGTGCTGATTGGGCTCATGACCAAAGATTTTCTTCAATTTTTGTTCATGGTGAAAAATGATATCTATAAAAGTTGAAAGTCACACAATAAACCTGGTTTTAGTCTAGTAAAAAAAAAAAAATATATCATAAGATAATAAAAAAGAAGTTTGGAGGTGATTATACATAATCAAGTAATCATGTCTGAACCTAATTTTAGATTTACAAAATCAAAGCTATATCAGAGTAAAAGCTTTCTGTTTTAACAGGTTGCCATAAAATTGCATAAAGTCATTTCTGATCCAGGGAATCACTAAGACTAGATTTAGATCTTCATGTGGAAAAATAATTATTTTCGAAGTGGACCAACTGGAACTATTATCTTTCAAACCCTTCGGAGTTTCTCTTACCTCTGTTGTGTGGTTGTGGTTTAGCTTTACATATTGGATGCATTTAAAAGAAATACGATAACATGTTCCCTTTTGATGATTATTTGGTTTGTATTTAGCATTACCATCAGGTCAATATTAGGCTTCCTGTGGGTAGAAATATGAATATTAGAAACTTCTCTTGGAGAGCTTTGCAGAATTTATCTCCTTCAAGTCAAGTTTATGTAGAGATCTGAGTTAGGAGAATAAAAAAAATGCAGAGCTTTATAGGATGACGGCTTTGTTTTCCATTTCCAGACATCCATATGACTCCATACAGTTCACCAGCTGCGCTGGAGTCAGCACAGTAACCGTAAGCTGATCCACAGTAATGGCTTGCTGCAGATATGCTGGAGCATGTGGAGCGGAAACCGATAATTCAGTGGTGACACACTATGCATAGGGGTTCCCATGGTTTTAAGGCTGACATGAGGTAAGCTGATCCATCAGGTAGAAGAGGAGGGTTACACTCGAGAGATGTTAGGCAGGGGGAAGGGCAACAGAGAGTTGCATCCACTGTGTAAAGGAAAGAGCGCTGAATTCTACCTCCAGATGAGTTTCCCCCCCCAGTAGCTGCTTGTTTAAATCCCACGGCACGCGCTCTTTACATCTTGCATTTAGAAAGCTTCACATTACTAAATCATGTTTGTTTTTACAAGTCTGCAAAACTTAGTAGCTTTCTGTTAGCCACATTTTCTGCCTTTCCTGTGCCAAATATTTTATTTAGAACTCCTCTGTTCTATCATGAGTCCCCGCCAACAAAAGCACTGATACAGCCTCAGGAAGAAAAACGAAAAAAGGGAAGCTTGGAACAAGGAATAAAGTGAGCGAATGAAACGAGGAGCCCCTCCTAAGCCGCATGGCTTCTAAGGATGAACAGGCTGGAAGCATCCAGTGTTTAGGCACATTAACCCGCACCTATTTTGGGTTACTTTGTGTGGCTTTTTTGTTCATGGAAAAGAGGTTAAATCTGGTAAACAAACACAATTATGTGGAAGAAACCAGTGTTTTGCAAAGACTGGGCAGCTTTAAGTGTTACTGACTCGTGTGCATATTTCCATTCCCCTGCAGTTTCTTGGGAAATTTGGCAGCGGTACGTCAAGCTTTTTGTGTTACGTCTCTGTGCAGAACTCCAGCAAAAACCTGGTTTGGGTTTTTGCAGATTTTTCTTTGTGTTCGAGCAAATTTACTGCAAACTCAAGCTGGGGTATTTACACCACAGTTTCCATTTTAGTTTATCGCGCTCAAGGTGAAGGGTAATTATGTTTTTGCCAATGTTTGTGTGTCTATTACTGAAATGTAAATATATGCTGCTGAACAAATTTATTCAAAACTTTCAGAAAGTAATCATTTCATGTACCTCTACAACTGATTAACTTTTGGAGCCAACCCAGTTAAAGCTCGTCCAATTGGCTTTTGAAACACACAAAAAGGCTATATTTAGTCAATTCAACAGATCATGGGCTACAATTTAGTTTGTTAGTAGCTGAGCATAATTCCCAGCACATATTTTAAGCACAATTTATTATGCAACATATTTGCTCAATATCTTTCAGTGTAAGGTTCAAAGAGGTCTTGTGAAATCAATAGGAGTTCGGCGGTCACTCCTTTAACATGTGGTTCTGTCTGTAGACTGAATTATGGGTCAAAGCTGCTTCGACGCACCAGGGTGGGACAAGCAGGAAGACAAAAGTGATCAGCGATTTGACGGATGTGTCACAATGAGGGGATGTTGCTGTCTAACATCCATCAACGAAGAAAGGCTTTTTTTTTTCTACGCAGCCTGTCACATCCAGCTCACTTCATTTCTGGTCCCTTCTCATTCTGTTAGAAGAAGCGCTGGGTTGGGTGGGTGGGTGTGGGGGGATCTCAGTGCCTGCAAGGATTTTAGAAAAAAAAAAAAGACTCACACGATTATTTGTTACTTCATGGCCTCAGTTACAAGCAGACGATCTGCGTGCTTTTGTAGCCGGGTGGTCTCTTGGGAGTGAAGTAGACGTTTTAATTTAATCAGCTGCAAAGCCCCCCCCCCCACAAGACTCACTCATCTAACTTCAGTGATACAATTACGAGCTACTCTGCATTAGCCATCTTGTTGTGATTATATGTGTTTACATGGGAGGGAGGTGTTTACTGAAACTGTACCCCCCCTCCCCCTTTCCTGCTGCTTTAGCTACTGAACAAGAGGAGCTTCTGGGAGATTTAATTTATTTTTTCTGGGAAAAAAATTGTAATGATTCTCTAACAAGCATTGCGATTGTTCCTTCCTGTGTCTTATTCCTTTGAGAAGAGAGGCACCGAGTTTACTAAGAAAACGACTCTAACGACTCCGCAGAGACACGTGGATGGTGTTTGTTGGTAATGAGGAATCTATGGCATCTTTTTTTTTTATTGCGCAGCCTGTAGTTACATTTGTTCTTGAACAAAGTGGAACTGTGTACAAGAACTTTGCATTTTAAAGTTTTTTGTTTTTTTTTATAGTTATTGCATTAAAGATGAACAATTAGGTGCCTGTGTTTGTGTGGGTGTGTGGGTTTGTCTGTTAGCAAACTATTTCATGAACCAGTGGGTGGATATTAATGAAAATATTTCAGCGTACAAGTGATTTTGAAGTCAATTGAATCAAGATGACCACCACAGCAAATCAACCCTAGCAAACAGAAAAAAATGGTTAGAATTCAGTCAGTTTTACAGATATTGAGCTAAAACTCATTATGGGAGTAGCTGAGATTCATCCCCTGTATATTTTCAAAGCACAAACAAATTTGATGAAATTTTAATTTAAAACTTAAGCATTAACCGTTGAAGTCAACTGTGCCTGTTAGCAAAATATGATGAACCACAGGATAGATTTGAATGAAACCGTCAAGGTAATCACTGAATATACATCTAAATGTTTACATGTTGGAGTTCAATTGATTCGAAATGGCTGCCGCAGCTGTTTGCCATTAGCAAACACAAAAATTACATTCAGTGAACAAAAACAAATGGCAACATTGACATTAAATTGAGCGTGGTATTGGCTGAGAGTCATACACTAGAAATATTTTAATTATAATCTTTATTGAAAACCTTGGCATGCAAGGTGACAGTCATGTCCTTTAAGAAATGTTGGCTTATTTTCTATTTTGTTGTCATCCTCAGTATGAATGAAAAAGGAAGGTAAATTGTTTTTGAGTGGTTCCATCTACAATCAGTCTCTTAGATTGCAGGAAACTTTTTTTAAAAAAGCAGCCTGAAAGATATGTTTTCGGTTTCATATATTTAAGTACCTATCCACCATCATCCTTGCATTGTCCCATTACTGCACCATTCTAGTGACAACCTCGCCTCACTAATCTTGCTGATGATCGCATCCCCCCACTTTCAGGATGCAGCACTCAGGTTTATTGGTATAGCCTTATGCGCCGTGTTTTGACTATTGTTTACTCCACAACATGCCACTTGTTATCTCCCGCAGCAAATGGCCACGTCTTTACCAATCTCGTCTGGCTTTTGTCTGCCGTTCGCCTTCGCCGCTGGATGAGCAGCCATTTAGTGCAAGGGTCAGGGTTGTAATTGACAGCCACCACTAAACAAATCTGCCCCGTCTCGGCGGTAGACCGACCCCACCTCTTGTTCCCCCTCCTCCTGGTCTAATCTAACTAATGCACCCGTGTGTGTGCTGGAAAGTGAATTAAGCCCCGAAAACTCAATACCTGATCCATCTGACAGAGCTGCCTGCGTGCACATTAGCAGTTTCTCTGCAGCCTCTGTAATTGTATTACACAAGTTGGCCGCTCTAACGATCAGGCCTTACACACACTTACACACTCATACACACTCTGACTGTTGTCGTTAATCGCTGCCTTCACTAGCCCCGGAGGCGTGCGGCAGGCCAAGAACAGAGCGATCCGAGGAGGAGGAGGAGGATGATGAAGAAGCGTGTGAGGCTCAGCCCTCCCTCAAGCCTGACATGAAATGAAATCATAGTTTGTGCGTGTACATGTGAGCTCTGAGTTTTTGGTATATTGCTCTGTGTCTTCTTTTGTTTTTTTCCCCAGTTCTTTTGTCAAACTCTTTTATATGTGCTGCTTTGCCTTCTAATCAGTGGTGTTTTTTTTTTTGAGTGCCCCTGCTGTGCGGCTCTGGTTCTGTTGCTGCTTTCCTTATCCCCGCTGCATGCTATCATCTGTGTACCATCAGCAGTCTTGCCCCTTTGCCAGAGAGCGCAGCTTGATGAGATGAGCTTACAATCCCCTTCCTCTCCTCCCCACTAATCTCCCTTGACCTTTGCAGACCTGTACAAGGTTAAAAAACATATCTTTGTGAAGTATTTCAAATTACACAGGAAATATGTGTTTCTGGAAAAGCAAATGCAGCAACGTTGAACCCTGAGTTGTTGAAGTTAGAAGAAGTAGAAGGAGCTAAAAGTAGCCAAAGTTTGGTTGCTGGTTTGCTGAAGATCTAAAAGAAATTTTAAAGAATTTGAGAAGATTTATTTGTATTGGGAAAATATTTGTAAATTTAAATATTTTAAAGTATAAAAGCTGAAAAACAAATCATTGCACCCACAAAGTATGTAGAAGTGGTTTTACATGTGCAAAAAAACATGAAAAAAGTGGAAAATAAGCAATTGGCTGATTAAAGGACACATATACTGCTTTTAAATCCTTCTTTTTCACATTTAAACCATTCAAGTGGGGTCTATATAAAGTGGAAATGTAATGCTTTTGTTTGTATTCCTCATTATTGTAACTCCACAAGCCCCTTTTTCACACCTTTTCTGATTTATGTCTCAAAACAGCTCATTTTGAGGCTGTCTCTTTAAATCCAAATGAGGCACTTCACACCCAGCCCCCTCCAGCTTCCAGAGCAATCCATTCCAGTTTGATAGAGGAGTTTACGACTATATAGCTGCGCAGAAACATTTTACTTACTAATTAATTAAAAGATGTCAACAATGTTGGGGCCAGAGGAGAATGAAAACTCCCAAATTGTAGTTAAGTCCAGACCTTATTTGGCAGTTCTGTTGCAAATATTTTAGCTAATAGTTCAGAAAATGTAATAAAAAATAAAGAAAACTGAACTGGTTGAAAAACCCGACCCAAACAGAATATAAAGATATCTTTGCAGCACCGGGAGAGACTAAATGCAACTTTTCTGCACTCCTAAAGACTCTAAGTACAAAAAATGTATCTAACTATTAAAAAGAAGTGGATTTTGCACATGTCCCCATTAATCAACATTAAAACAATAAACAGTGTATTTGATCACACCTGATTTTCTCTATTTTTTTAAGGGACTTCTGGACTTTATCACAGAGAGCCCTCAGAGTGGATGAACCTATAAGGGGAAGATAAAAAGGACCAAAAAGTGATTAAAGGGGTTGTTGTGTTGATTTGCTGCATGAAGTCGTGCAAGCAACCATTTCCTCTGCCCCCTCTAATGGAGGCTTCAGTTCCAATTCGAGAAAGGCTCTTTAAAATTTTATTTATTCTAACTGGCTGATTTATAATGATGAGCCGCAGACTCTTTCCACCACAGCAGGACATCACAAAGAATCCTGGGAAGCAAGGGAACTAAATATAGCAGCAGTATGGAGGGACTTACAGGCATGAGACTTTTTGAAGAAAGATGGTGAAAGATGAGCTGCAGCTCAAAGATGCCTGATGTCGTCCAAGAGTCCTTTGTGACCCTGACAAATCCCAGGTCCCAGCGATATCCCACTGGCCAGATGACACCCCGTGATCTCACTCCTGGGAAGAGGTCTAGTTTTGCATACATGTGTGTGCCTGTGGAAAAGTCCCTGAGGGAGGACGTTTTATCTACTCAGAAAGGAGGTCATCAGATATGCCCGTGGAGATTCACCTCCATGTCTGTGCACATTCACATTTCTCTGTGTATGTGTGTTGTGTGCATGCATGTGGGGTGGGGGTGAACAGAGAGGAGCTAGGATGGGTGGCTTTATCGTGGTTATCTGAAAGGTCACTCTGTCATTGTTGGACGGCACTTTACAGAATTTCCCTGTGGCCACAGTGAGGTAAGATGATCCCAGAGGAGGAGGAGAAGACTGAAAGATACTACCTGTTTCTTCAAAAGTCAATTTTCTCTATCACTAACACTGGAATGATGAACCCACACGACAAAGTAGAAGCAATTAGCACAATATTAGAAAAGCATGTTGAATCAGAGGAAATCCACACTTTTCTTTTTTATTTGTACGGAGAACACTAATCAGATAAGAAACAAAACATCTTTAAGAATCATCCACTTTCTTAGCCATTAAATGCATGTTGGTGTGTACTTAAAGTCTCTAGGAGTGCGGAAAATTGTAATTAATTTGTTGCAGTGCCTCAAAGATATCTTTATATCCTGTTTGGGTCATATTTTTCGACCTGTTCAGTTTTCTTTATTTTCTATTTTTTGAACTATTCTGTTAAATTATTTACAACAGAACTGCCAAATAAGGTCTGAACTCACCAACTACTTCTTTCTCCTCTGGCTCTGGGTCAGACTCTGGCTCCAACATGTAAGGCTGGATGGACAAGTCTTCCCTTGTTGACATCTTTTAATTAATTTGTAAATAAAAAGTTTCTGCTCTACTAGTCGTAAACCCCTCTATCAAACTAGAATGAGCAAGTCTGGAAGCTGGCGGGGGGGGGGTGAAGCACCTCATTTGGATTTAAAGAGACAGTCTCAAAATGAGTTGATCTGAAACACACCTCCAAAAAGGGGAGAAAGAGGGGCTTGTGGAGTTACAAAAAGAAGAAATTTAGACCTAAGCAATACAGTTCCACTTTATATAGACCCCAACTGAATGATTTACATGTGAAAAAGAAGAATTTAAAAGCAGGATATGTTTCCTTTAATTCAACTTGCTATGATTACCATGTCCTGGATGATATGTGCACCAGCTAGCTAGCTATCTATCTATACATCCATCCAATATAGAAAATTCACAGTTCGGTTTGGTTCAATACTTTACTTTTTTTTTTTACATAAAATATTATTAAATATTATTTATTGATTTTGTTGAAACTTAATAATCAAATAAGAATCAAACTAAATTTCTGAATAATGAGAGCGTAAAAGGAGGCCATGATACAGCATAAAAGAGGAGTATTAAATGTGAGTCTATGGAAGCTCAATTATCTCAGTGAAAACGCTGCGTTAGAAGGGACTTATCCTCCTGTGTCTACGGTGCACAAGCCAAATCCCTGAGATACACTAATCCTACTGGTTCTGCTGGTTATCTCTCCTCCCTCCCTCCTCCCATCAGCCCCCAGCAGGTATGTCTCCTTTGCCAAAGGTGCTTCTCTGACATTCATCCCCTGTTTTGCCATTCAGCTCAGCTCCCTCCCAACCTGACACCCCTATTGGGCTCTGTTTGTTTTCGCTCTTGTATCTCGGTGACATTAGCCTCAGTAATCCAATTGAAAGCAACTCAGACCCAGAGCTGGGTTCTTTGGGGCTGATGCGTTTCCACGGGGATCACATGGATTCCTAATTAAGCTCATTAAAGCTTGCTATTAAAGCTCGTTAAATCTCATCCTGACATGGCAGCACTGATGTCTGACTGCACTTATTCACACAAACACAGCAACACACTCTAACAGAAAAGCACAGGCACACTTACAAAATGGGATGACTCGCGCACAAAACTCACCAGTCTAATGTGCTTGTTGAGTGTAATTAAACTTCTCAATAAGCCTCACAGCTTTTCTTTTGGTTGGAATATTCATTTTGTTGCCCAGTACCACGAACATATATTCAAACAAACTATTTGTGCTTAAGCAGAGTTTTGGAGATCTTTTTAAACATAATTAGAGAAAAATCCTTCTTAAGAATATCTTGTTTTGTTAATTGGTTAGGGTCCAGATCTTTTGAAATGAGGTTCTATTGAAAGTTAGAAGAAATAGTTGAAATATTTTCCAATTGTGTTTTTTTTTTTTAAACAATTTAGAACACACACAAGACCCGTATTGTCACAGAGGCAGACTGTGAAGCATGAAATACAGAAAAAAATTCTAATGACCTAATCACAAACACCTGAGCAGAATGTCCAGAGCAGGTGAGAATGGGCGGGGCAGGACTGAGGAGCGGGAGCTGGTGAGTGGCAAAAAAAGATGGGAGAAACAAAAACTGAGCTGAAGTAATGGAAATAAAACTCAAAGACAAATCAGATTAAAAACATAAGTAACACAAAAAAAACACCAGAATAACAATATATAGAGAACATAATGACCATATAAGGAAATAAATGCTTTTGGTACTGTTTTACAAAAAATAATAAGCGGTAGCAACTTATATATTTTTCAAAGACACTGAAGCATCTGAACACCTGTCTCAGCACACCTCACTGTTGCCATACAGTTACAAACCTGGTGACTTTTTAGCCAAACAGCTGCCAGTACTGCATGGGAAGTGTGAAGTCTCGCTCCTTGCTGTGATCACACCTTTCCTACTCTGTTCAGTCATCGGCACAGATCAGTGAGCGGCAGCACTAATAACTGAGCTGTTTGCACCAAGCTTTGAATATTTCCAGTTTATTTCACTGAGAAGGATTTAAAACCAACAACCTTTGAGTTATCTGTCTTGCTGATCTTGTTTTTGTAGAAGCAGCAAAGCTACTAATGCACAACCAGCTATTAGGAATGTGCGATAAGGCAAAAAAATCATATCAACATATACATTATGATGGGTGGTGGTAAAAATATATATCATAATATAAAACTTATAATAGAAAATAAATAAATCACATACTAACTGAGTGAAATGAATAAATATGTACGAATGTGTTAAAAAAAATTAGACCTTAAAATCTCATTTTAAGAGAAATTTTAAGGTCCCCCTTAAAATCTCTACTTTATAGGAGACCTTAAAATTCGATTTTTAAGTTCATCCTTAAAAATCTTAGACATGATTATGCAGTGCAGCAGTATAATTTCAATGATTACAACCTCCTTAAATAAAATTATATAAATATATTAGGGGGTAGAGTTATGCTGCGTTCACACTGAACGCGATTTGAGCGTCAGGAGCGTCAGGTTTACATGCATAGTCTATGTGGACACACCTCAAGCAGCGTCGGGAAATGCTGCGGCACATCTAGTGCGATTTGAGCAGCGCGATTTCAGCGATTTGGGCGATTTGAGCGTTAAGCGCGTCGAACGCTGAAAAATCTGAACTTTTGCAGCTTGACGTGGAGCGTCAACCAATCAGAGAGACTCCACTGTGTGACGTAGTGACAGATTTCCCGACGGCACAGTCTTCTGAATGATGTCCACTAACCTGAGACAGACGGACAGGAGCTCTTTAGCTGAAATCCAGTGCCTGTAGTCGGTCCTGG
>JARVJO010000140.1:13072939-13086189 GCA_031762555.1 Cynodonichthys magdalenae | reverse complement strand
TTCATTTTATTTGTATTTCAGACTTATTGTATATAGACTTATTTTTTGTTATGTTTTTTATGGAATGAATAAAAATTGAAATAAAAAAAGAATCTGATCTTACCTACCAATCTTATCTACTTCTGAGCCACTGTCTGCTCTGCTGTGAGAGAGGGCTGTTGTCCAGTTAAAACAAGTTTGTATTGTTTCATGGATATGGTTCAATGTTTTTTATAAAATAAGATTGGAATGTTGAAATTGTATTGTGACCTTATAACACCTGACAGTGTCAGTTATATATAAAATATTTATATAATTAGAAAGAAAAAGAAAAAAAAATCTGTATCAGCCACAATTGGAATCAGCAGGTCAGGCTTTATAAACATTGGCAGTTGGCCAGAAAACAGCAATTGGTGCATCCCTAATATGTAATGGTACATGGGCGTTGTGTTTTAAGGGTTTGCAGTGATGACAGTCAGGTTTGGTGTATTTGTGTGCAGACAAAAGCAGCTAATTGAAAGGCTTGTTTTAGTGGCCATATTGTGGAACTGTCCACTCAGTTAAACTCTGCTTTTAGCTTCTCTATGGAAGTGAGGCCAAGAGATGAGACAATAAGAAAATAAATTTATCATTTTAACCGTTGAGATTGTCATGTGTGGTATACGGTAGACTTATTTTATTTTTAAGAACCACAGGCTTCATTGCACACTTTGTTTTCTTGAGGCCAAACCATCAGGCTTGTCTCCCCAGTGATGCACACTAAAACTCCTAGTAATTGTCATTCTTACACTTAGTAATTGGCATTCTAACACCTCCGTGGTGAAGAACAGACACCTTGCCCTCATGACCCTTCATAACCACGCTTCCACCTCACACCTGACTGAGCACATCCACTACTTGAGGCGTGTGTGCAGACAAAAACAGAGACAGAAATGAAATGGAAATGGAGAGAGAGATATGATCTGTCCATCAGCAGCTTTGTCAGTGCATCTTTCATGTTGGTGCGGATCTTCAGCTGCTCACTCCACTGAGCACTCAATCACCGGAAATAGCTCCTGTGAATATTTCTTCCTTTTTTTTTTTCCCCGTTTCTTGACTTTGAGCTGGAGGAGAGAACAACACGTGTTGCAGAGTTACCCAAGGGGAAGCGGATGAGCAACCAGAGTGCATTAACACCAGCACCCTGTGCATGCCCATCTACACTTCTCAAAAATCCTCCTGGTCTCCCTGCGTGTGCTTGAAGTGAAGCTTTCATGAGCTCGTGCTTTGAATTTTTCAGAGGCTCGGATGCCTGTTACCCTAACCTCAGGGTGACCTCGTTGATGTCAGACTCCTCGGGCTGCCATGATCCACCTCTTTTTTTATTTTTCGTCTCTTCTCAACAAGGTCATAAAATGTCTCAGCAGACAATTTGATAGCAGGAATGAGACTTAATTACAGAACCATTATAAAAGGTTTCAGTGGTTGCGTAGCACAGTAGCTCCAGCAAGACCAATTTACGTAAAAAGGGTGGTTTAGAGATAACATATTGAGCTGAGTGTGCTACTCTGGAAGGCAGAGGCATTTTAAAAGTTATTAACAGGATTTGTTTTTCCAATTATTATTTTTTTTAAATATCAGTTAGTGGCAGAGTATCCCATGTTTGTGGAAAAAGAACAAAAAGAGTAGGTGCTAATAACTTGTCTGGAGATAAAAAGGATCACTTGTTACCCAAAACACAGAACACATGCAGGATGTGGCCCCTGGATCACGTCCCTGTGGAGAACCAGCTACAACATCCCTCTGAAATCTTCACGTCTTACTGAATCAGAGCAAAAAAAGGGGAGGAGGGGAGTAGTAGTAGGGGGACGGCATTTTGCATTCAGCCCCCCTCTTTCCCGCCAGTCATCCATTTAACCCTGCCACCGCGCCTGGTGCAATATTAATGCCTTTAAACGCAGATGAGGTGAAAATGTGTCTGAAAGAGCCGGATCGCTGTGGGCAGGGCAGCTGCACACATGCACCGGGTCAGGAGCACAAACACACTTTAACATAAAGCCTTTGATTTATAAACACACTGTTCATTCAGATGGTCTTTTCAACCAGATGTTGTCTCTGTAATGTACATAATCTGTTCAGCAGCCTGCCATGCTCCAGCGTTGGTGCAGGCTCGTCTTCAGTTTTTTTTTTGTTTTTTTTCCCTGTTTCTTGAAACTGAAACAAGCTTATCGGAGATTTGGGGATCAAAGTGTATTTATTTGAAACTCTAAACCAGCTCAAATGAGGGCTATTCCTCCAAATACCCATGGACGCTCACTCATGTGGCTGAGCTCTTTTGCTCTCTGTTTGGAATGTTGATCTGAAAGGAAGACGAGTCAGGTGAGAGGTGAGCAGTGAGGGCAGGAAATCAATTCAGTCCCATGTTAGTTGAATAATGAATAAGGCACTGTCTCCAGAGGTTAGAAGGGTATTGCTGGACAGGAAAGGGAGATGTAGAGATGTGTGTTATGAGGCTGAATTACTTTTTTGTTTTGCATGTTTTGTTTATAGGAGTAACACTGTTTGCTTCTATGTGTATAGGTTTTACAAGTATTTAAATAACATTTAAAATGATAGATCTACTCTTGTGAAGTGAGGTTATGTGGAAATGTTAGGGACAATAATATACTTTTTATAAATCGCTCTTTGAACAACCTGATTTAAAAAAGACAACTTAAGTAAATTGATGAGCTAGTTCAAATGAAGTGTCTCAAGTATTTCATAGTGGTCCTCACTTTATAAATCTTTACATTATCTCTTCCTCCACCACTTTGCTGTTTTAACTTTTTTTTTGTAACTATGTATTAAAATATTCTTCTAAAAAAATTATCCAGTTTGACTACCAGACTAATCATCAGCATAGGATGAGTGGAACTGTGCTGACAAAACATTTTTTTTACAAAAAGACCCCTCACAATAACAAGCACCAAAAAAGGAAAAAAAAAATGCTTTAAGCCTGGCCAGCAGTGTCATGGATCCACAGCTGTAATCAGGATGACCGCCCTAACACAGCACTTTGGGGAGTAACATAACAGAGTGCTTTTGGGCCACACCTTTTATCCTGCCCTTTAAATAACCCTCTGAGTGAGGACGAGCACGAGTACCATATTGTCTGTTCATTCTTGACTAAATTGGCCCACCTGACCGCTGGATCAGATTTCTGTGTTCTCCAACTGCTCCGGTAACAGCTGGTGCTCACGGTACTTTTATATTCTGTTTTATTGTGTGAAAAAGCCAGATAGAGGCGTCGAACGGGTTGACAAAAGTAGTTTTTGAGGACGAGGGGGAAGTGCAGAGGAATAGAACCTGTTGTTTTTGCGGAGATTGAGCTCAAAACAACTTTATAAAGGACAAGATATTATTTTATACCCCTTTTATCCAGAGTCTATTTGAATCTCAGAGTCAGTTTGTCATCTTGTCAGGCTTTTAAGGAATGTTTTATTGACACGTTTTTTTATTATTAGAATTTTTTTTTTTTTAGCAACACGTTCACTCATGCATGTGAAATTTACCAGCTATGAACTTCTGACACCCTGAAATGTGTGGGAGGACCATGAGGAGAGTCTCAGATGGGTGGGGTCGTCTCTGCTGAGCGGTGCCACTCTACTGGATGAAGTCATTTCTTTATACGCCTGCTGCTGCTCCGACTTTCTTTCCGACAACAGCTGAAATCACACACTCCCTTTTAAAGAAAAAAAAAAAAAAAGAAGTAAACAGCTCAAGAAAAAAACAAATATCGTCGCCTGTTTAATTTCAAAACACATGCACACACACAAATCTCATAAGGGCGCTTCCTGCGCCGGCTATAGTGATCGGCTGCACAGACGGGGGCACAATATTGGCTCGTAATATTTGATGTTCTCAGATGTGTATTTTTCATCAGGATGTTCCTCACAGGCTCTGCCTCGCTCGCCACGTCTCAGGTCAGAGATTGTAAAGACACATTAGGTTGCTTAAAGAAATAGACGGAGCTGTGTAATCTACTTAGATCATTGATTTATCTTTTTATCCAATTGCATTGCCTTTTGTAACCTTACTCCAGGCTATATCTCTTCATGGAAGGAGGCTGCACTTTCTCAAATGTTTATCGACATTGTCTGTACATATTTTATTATCAGTCGGGAGGTATTTTAGGGCAGGCATCACAAAAGGGTTTCATTGCTCGCTTGTGTTTCGACTATGCGGCTCCCCCAATTTCATGGAAAGTTGTCAAAAAAAACCCACCCAAAGATAGAGTTTTTTTTTTTTCTTTCAAAGATCCCAGAAGACGTAGTATTTGATGTCATTGTTTGTTAAAGAAAAGGAGAGCAGTGTGTACTGTAGCCCAAATAATTGGTGGTGGATTCTCAGCAGGGGAAGGTAAACTGAATGTGACACCAGGGTGGAAAAGCTCGGCATGAGGCTGTCTTCCTTTCAGCACTTCATCTGAAAACTACAGACCCTCTACAGTTCTACAGCATCACAACTGAGAGCTTCTTAACTGGAGGAAAAGAGAGCCTTTGGCAGACGTGAACGCTGGTCCCCCCCCCCTCCCCCCCCTCCATCCCCAGCTCTTCCCATTAATCTTTTATATCCAGGGCTAAATATGAGCAGAGTTAATGTGACGCTCCGTCTATGTTGGGGGCAGGCTGAGTGGGGTGGGGGCAGACCTGTCGAGGTTAAGTGCTCTGCTCTGTGTGACTCTGGGGACGCGAGGAAGGAGGTGACTGAGGGAGGGGGTGTATTCTAGGGGAAAATTGTGGGTGAAAGAAGAGGAGACGGGGGACAACAGATCATCCCATGAGAAAAGCTGGGGGAATCTCAAAGCTTGGGCAGGGTTTTATGAGTTTGGCCTCAGTGTCACACATGTGCATGGTCATGCAGACAAAAGCTGAGATGCAGGTGGTGAGCCTGTAACAAAAACTTGCCTAATCCAGACCACTCTCATATTTCTCCCCATGATAAATCCCAGGCTTCTTTCAGAGCAAGACTCGGGCATCATATTCTGTTTATTGTAAGCGAAGTCTTCACATCTTCAAAACTTTCACAGCGATTGTTTTGCTTTCTCGGCTACTGCAGAACTCCGTGGGGTGCTGCTTCACTTTCAAACCACTGTACGATTCCGATATCACCTAAAGAGATGTCATCGTGAGTATTGCAGCCTTCACTTAATCTGTCAGCCTTCTACTTTGTGACTTGTTTTCCACAAATGGCACGAAAAACAGGAGATCCTGCTGTGGTGCTATGAAATTGAATCAACGAGCACGCATGCAAAAGGCAGGATGCTCTGCTGCTGAACATTTCCCGATCATTATGTCAAAACAGTAATGAGAAGGAAAAAAGTCAACATTGTTCTCCGTCACGCTCCATTAACAACAGCAGAATCCATGATAGTATTCATTTTCAAGCAGCTTTATTTAATAAAGTGGAATAGGCTCGGTTCCTTCATTACCATAATGCTACTTAACATTAATCTTGGACATTAAAGAAGGCTCATACACAATCCCCAGGCATCCGAGTTGTAGGAATTAGGAATGAACTCAGAGAGTGGGGGGATGCATAACGGTAATAATGTGCTCACTTCTGTTTTTCAAATGCAAAAAGAAAGATTCCTAATGTACTGTATAGGGAAGTACTGATGCTGCCAACCATGACTTGGAGGTGAAGTTTTGATCTTTTGCTGTGGATGTAAACAACTCATTAGAAAAGGAGCAGGATGCCTGCTGACTGGCAGGGACAGCAGGGGTTCTGGGGATAGTTGGGAACATGGTAGCTTTCTCTCACCGCTGCCTCTCTCGGTTGCGCCTCTACTCCACTTTCATCCACTCATCAGCTTCCAGAGGCCTACTTCGAAGATGTGGGGGAATAATTATGTCTTACATATAATATTTCCTTTTTTGTTTTTTACCTTTTTCTGCTTTTTTACCTGATCTGAACCTGAACCTGCTTTCAACTCCCCTCGTTGCTCCTTAAATATCCCCTTTTTGCCTCTTTCTCGCCTCTTCTTTTTTTATTCCCTCCCGTGCTGGGCTACCTCCTCTCACACATTCTTGCTCTATTAATCAATAAACTCTCAAGCTGCTTCTCAGCATTCTGCATTTTCTCCTGCTCCCTGCTTCTCTTCTGAAGAAGGTGTGAACCAAGTATTTTATATATTTTTTGGCTACATCACTTCTGAGCTGTGACCTCTTTATTTACATTTTCCCTTTCATCACATGTGGTTATTACTTCTTTGATTAATGCAGCAAATTTAAAGAGATTGTTTATAACTTTGATTTTCTGTGGACAATTTATGCCCAAATTATATCTTAAATAGTTTTTAAAGAGACCTTAGTTTGGAAATATAATTCTGACTGAATTGAACAATTAATGGTTGGCAGGAGCACAAGAATTTTACCTGTTTTTTGTCCTAACGTGCAAAAACAGGCAAGTATTTTTATTTATACACATTTAAAGTTCCTCATTGCAAACTGAAATCAAACAAAGTTTATTCTGAATTATATTGAATAGCACAGTTCGAAAGTGTTTATTTCAGTAATTTTCCAAATTTATACATCTCTTTCAGCTGTTTCCAAAACAATCAAACAAAAACAGATTAAGGACATATTAACCATCATTATGAGTAAAAATTGTGCAGATTTATTTATGTGTTTTTAAATGTTGTTATCCATTATAAAATGTAATTTAAGATTTACAATAAAAAATATAATTTTGAAATATAATTCACATGAATTGTGAAACTTTTGAAATGGGCTGTTTCAAAATGTCAGAAATCATCTTTGTTTGTAACTTTTTGCAGAACTTTCATAGCTCATTTCATCTCTTTCCTAATCTAATTTAACCTTCATGCTTAGATTAACCCATCCTCTTTAATCACTTATCCCTGCACTTCTTACAGCTCTGAAAAAGTCCAGTTTTGAGTTGTGTTGTGCTTCAGCTGAGGTGTACAAATCCATATTTAGTGTTGCACCGATCAATGATTAGTGCCCTCACCAAGCTAAAGTAGTAACCATTGCTGATGCATTGATTTGAAGTCATAGTTCATGCATGCTAATGAGTCTTTCAAACCATAAAATAAAAGCTTTAAAGTCTGAATTTTATAAAGAAGATGTCAATACTGGGAACTGGACAGCCTGAAGAAGACATGAGGCACTGCTCAAGCATTGATTTTTTGGTAACTTTTATGGGACTCTAGATAGCTTTAAAATAACTTTTACATTTTTTCTGTCAATGTTAGCATGAGAATTTTACTGCTACATCCATCTTTCCTCCCTAATTAAATTTTTCAGCTCTAAATAGTGGTGTGTGTGTGTTTTTAAGTCAGTCTTCCTTTAATCAACATTAGTTCTGCCATTGTGTCCCAACTATCTCCAGCCAGTGAGTTTAGCAGGGATTAGTATCTCTTTGTCCTCTGACTGGCAGCTCAGAGTCTGAGAAGCACCAGAGTCCCATCAGATCAACCTCTGTAATTAACTTGTTTAAACAAACAGTCAAGAGAAAAGCTTTCAGTATACTTCAAAAAGCCATTAAAAGAGAACAGGGAGGGAAATGAAGTGACACAAGAAGGGGTGGTGTGCCGCTTTATCAATAGCCTGGAAGCTGGTTCCTTTTTTGAAAGCGTGTTTATGTGGCTGGGATGGAAGATCCCGGAGCTTTGTGTTTACGCCGCAGGTCAGGCCGGGCATTTAGAAGATTCCCAGACATGAGCAACTTAACTGTTGACCTTTTGTGCACCAAGCTCATTTAGAGGTCACAAACAGATTCCTGACAGAAAAGATCCAGACAATAAAACGAGGGTCAAACAAAACCGAGGGAAAGTCCCAGACCACAGCTTCATTATTAACTCCATTTAGCTTAGTGATTTACCTCCGTTCATTCCCAGTAAATTAACTATTATGTTTCTGTTCCTAACCCCCCCGAGTGTTTATTTCTTGAGGCTTTGCACACACATGCACACGCACATAATTAAACTGTTTCTTACTAAATTGTTTTTGAAGCTACCAAAGCCTCAGCTGTATGAACTGAACCCGATTAAAACTTTTTTTTTTGAGGTCCCATCCAAATTGTCACCACCTGCTTTAATGAGCTCAGTTTATTGTAACTGCAAGTAATTTCAGTAGAACAAACAGTAAGCTTTATAAATGATGCATATCATCTTTTTTCCCCCTCCCGTTATGTTGTGTGTGTGAATGTGTTTGTCTGATTGCAGGTTATTGTAATTATACGATTATCCATTAAAGATGTTTTCCCATCACGGACCAGTGGCACGCTTGCTGAGGGGATTTTGTAGCACCCAGAGTTAATAATAGAAAATGTTCACGGTGAATAAAAGCAGCACTTCCACAGGGCTTCGTTTTGTAATGAAAAGCCTTCTGTCAGCGTGCAGTGGATAGTTGCACTGCTACAAACTGGCTAAAACACTTGGATCATTGCCTATCTTGTCAGAAAATAGCACTGAGTCACATTTTTTGGCTTTAATTGGTCTTCACAGCTACACCCAAGTCCCTTCCTACCTTATATTTTTCTATTCACCCACAGAAGTTCCTGCAATTCGTCATCTTCTATATTATATATTAAACTGCACATAGTGCGGGCCTTATTAAAGAAAATCTAAACAGAGTCATAGATACAGCACAGCGAGACACAAAGGCATGTTAAGAGCCGCTAGCATGCCTTACTGTGATGTATGATCTTCATTTCCCCCCCCATGGGCCATCTCCAGCTCAGCATCAGCCATGAGACAAGACAAGACAGAGGAAATGAATGCTAGGGAATTTATCTCCCATGTTATCATTGTTTCTGCTGGGCGAAGTCTGAATTAACACATTTATTAAAGTTCTGGGCCGAGACCTCCCCTCATTACAGGTCAGCTGCAGAGCTGCTACGCTGAGGCCAGGCGTTAATGTAAAAGGGCAAGTTGAAATGAAACCTGTAGATTAGTGGATTAAATGGCTGGAAAATAAAGAGGCTATTATTGATGCATTTAAACAGAGACTGTAAAACACTGAATATAAGTGGAGTGAAAGTAGTTTTCTTTAGTGGTCTGTATACTTTTTGATTTTCATTTGAAAAACAGATATTGAAAATCAGATGATTATTGTACTGTAGATATATTTTAGATAAAACGTTTTTTAAAAGCAATCAACATACTGATTTTTAAAGCAAATTAGCTAAATTAGGTATATTAAAAAATACAAGTTAAAAGGTTTTTAACTGGCTCCATCTTAAATAACAAAAGTGTTAAACCTCCAGTTTTACTCAGTTTTGGAGTATCCATCCATTATCTATACTCCTTCCTTTCAGGGTCACAGGGGTCCATATTCAGTCACTGTGCGAGGGGTGGGGTACACCCTGGACAAGTCGCAAGTCCATCACAGGGACACAATGAGAAACAAACATTCACTCTCACCTAGGGACAATTTAGAGCCAGAGTACAGAGAGAACATGCAAACTCTACCCAGAAAGGCCAGGATTCGATCCAGCGACCTTCTTGCTGAGAGGCATCAGTTCTACATCACATCACTGCCATTTTTGGAGTATAATATTAAAATAAAACAACTGCCCATTTCCATTTTTTGTTTTTCAATATCTGTTTAAAAACAAATAGCCATCCGTTTTTTGCTTTTGTATTTATCTGTTGCTATTCCTGCTTAAAGAAGTAAAAACACATTTACTGTGTGTGTGTGTGTGTGTGTGTTTTATGGTCACACAAAAAATGTAACTATGGACAAAATATATAATTACCAAGAAAATTACTTGGAAATACAAGATAGATGAGAATGAAATACATCTGGCTTCAGGCATGTAGAGGCATGGAGGGTTTTTTTATTTGGGTGCAATTTTTAGTCCTATTTGTACAACATTTTGTTTCTCAGCATGACAGTAAAGGGAATTTTTACTGGAAGCCACAAATATGAGCATATTTTTGGCACAAACAGGAAATAAGAGATTACAAATCTTTTCAATCACACTGCTTTGAATATTTTGTAAACGGATGTTTTTTCTGTGTTGAAAAAGGGGAAAGAAGAAGAAAAAAGTTAAAAGCTATGGCATGCTTTTAAAATACCAGTTGCACAGCCTTTGTGTGCTCAGTGTTCTCGGTGGTTATTTGTTGGGCAGAAGTAAAATTGTTTTTCTTTTGGTTTTTTTTAAATAAAGCACAAAAAAGTATTTATAAAAAGGAAAAGAAAACAAAGCTGTTCTGTTTAACTCTTCATACAATGGCCAACCACTGTCACCCCCTCTCTCTCACACATGATTTACTAATTAAAAACCTGGCAGAGCATGAATAGGCACTATTATTAATACTCACTAACCTGATAGGAGTAACCCTCTACAGCGCTCCATTGAAACATCATGTATGCACTCAAAGTTTAGAGTGGAATCCGGGCAGGAAATCCTTCTGATTAATGCTAGGATCTGCTCGTAACCTTGGAAAGCCTTTTTGCTAGAAACTACACTGATTCTCTCTTTTTTTTTTCTTATTGATGAGAGTCAGATGAACAGACTCTGAAACTGTATCGGCCCAGCTGTACAAAACCTCCACATGGTTTCTTTCTCTCGTTTCCTGTTAAGTTTTTTTTCCTTGTGGTTCTCCTGCCTTGAGGTTGGAAGGTAGAGAAGCAGCTCTTTGATTTGGATCAGGAGCATATAACTTTGTGCCCCCCGACTGTCTCAGGGACACCTCATCTCCTACCTACCACACTCCTCCATCCACTGTACGTGCATCTCTAGCCCTACGGCCGCTGCAGTCAGCCGGGCTAATGGAGCCACTTACTGCCCCTTTAAATCTTAACGGTGCTGGTTAACCCTTTATTGATGTTCCCAGACCCCCTCTGATGCCTGCAGGCTGGCCAGACTGTAAATCGACTGCCTGGGTTTGATCACCTGCTTGGAGTGAAGTCAGGCTCCGTCATTTTAACGCAAAGAGAGAGAGAGGAAAAAATCTTACTCCAACCATTTGTCAAAAAGTGAAACATGATGGGTTTTGTTCTGCTTTAAGGTCATGGGCTTGTGGTGTTTACTGTCACGGGAGACTGAACAGTTTGAAGTTTGCAGGATTACAAAGTGCCAGAAGTTTTTAAAAGTTCCTTCTTTGACTTTACCTTCAAGTCTGTGTTTGTATTAGCCTCAGGCTGCTTTTCATGTTGCACATACATGCTTTTAAAGACCAGCTGGTGAGACTTAAGTAACAGTTAAATTAACTGTGCATCTCACCAAGTCTGTAATGAGATAAAAAGTCTTAGATGTCTACACATAAACTGTAATCAGTTCTATGTTAGTGTTATATGTAAAATGACAGGTAAGTATATGATGTGCATCATTTCACTATTTATTTTTATAATTTGTAGAATCTTGTTCTCTGATGTTCGTTTGAGATTGCTTCCTTTTTTATTTTTTTTAGACACACAGCATTTTCATTTTCTCACAGATGCTCCCTCTGTGTTCCTCCACTGTTTGGAATAGAGACTCTCTAAATCCTTAATACCATCAGCAGATCTCCCTTGAGGCACAAGGAGCTCTAAAGTCTGCATCACTTGTCCAAACATCTACTAACCCATCTTAGGTGTTTAGGCAACATCCCACCCTCATCCTGCTCAAATCTGCTTAACCCCTTTGAATGGGAGGAGATGGGTTGGGTCATTTGCCGTATCGCAGCTGTGCCACTGCCTCTGGTACTTCTACAAGTACATCTAGATGAAAGGTCCAATAAACTCCACTCGACTGTTTCTCTTCCTTTTTGTTTTCCTCCTGCTTCGAAGCCTGCCCTCCATTCCAAAGGCCAGCCGTATCCTTTTACCTCAGGCGATGCTGGTCTGAGAGTCTGGGACATGTTAGCCAGCTGCCAAATGAAAGGGGATAAATCACGCAAATGAAAACAAATAGAGCCAGGTCTGCTCAGCTCCAATTAAAGCCGGCCCCACCCTCATGCTCTGAAAACTCTGCTGTGTTTTACATACTTGACAATGTGCCTAAAAAACCTGTGTTTTTCCTGAATCCCCCTCATCTCTTCAAAACAAATGACTGCACAGGGGCAGAGTGGATTTCAAGAGTGATTTTCAAGAACAGTCTTCAAATATTCCATTTATGTCCAACTCTGTAAACCTGTCCTTGTGTATAACCTAGAAACAAATTTGTATTGCTAATTTTATTGTTTATCTGTCTGTGCTGATGGAAGTTTCACATTTATGACATTTCAAAATATGTTTTTGGACTAATTTGTTCTATTTTATTTTTCTCTTGTTCTTTCTTTCATATCTTCCTGTCTGGTGATTCTGCTGCGTAAAGGTAAGAATCTTCAAGAAAAATACTTGTAAATTAGTCCTCCCTGTATACTGTATCTAGTTTTTGGAAATGAACAAACTATAATTAATCCATTGCTTTGTTGCAACCTAATTGGACACATAGACTAAAGCTTGTTAGCTGGTTACCTTAGTTGGCGACTAGTTGGAGAATATTTGCTAGAGTTTCAATTATGTCTCTCAACATTTGCAAGTGTTTTCAGATTCTTTTCCATGAGTCGCAGAGATTCAGACTTGTTGCATGAAATTTGAATTACCTGTCTTAAAGGAGACATATCATGCATTCAAATCCTTCTTTTTCACATTTACATTATTCAGTTGGTCTATATATAGTGGAACTGCAATGCTTTGGTCTGAATTCCTCCTTATTGTAACTCCACAAGCCCCCCTTTCACCCTTTTCCAATGTGTGATCAACTCAATTTGATGCTGTCTCTTTAAATAAAAACAAGGCGCTTCACACTCCACCCCCCTCCAGTTTCCAGACCGTTACATTCTAGTTTGATAGAGGGGTTTACGACTATATAGTGGCACAAAAACATTTTTATTTACAAATTAATTAAAAGATGTCAACAAGGGAAGACTTGTCCATCCAGCCTCACATGTTGGTGCCAGAGTCTGACCCAGCGCCAGAGGAGAATGAAGACCACCAAATTATAGTTGGTAATTCCAGACCTTATTTGGCAGTTTCAATCCAAATTCTGTGATGTAATAGTTCTGAAAATGTCATAGAAAACAGAGATGATATGACCCAAGCAGCACCTGGAACGACTAAAATTCAACTTTTCTGCACTCCTAGAAACTCCAAGTACACAGAAAAATGCATTTAATGGATAAAAAGTTGATTTTTAACTGATATTTCCCCTTAAACCCTTTTCCATTTTCTTTTGTAATTCTGAATGAATGAATGAATGAATGAATGAATGAATGAATTAAATTTATTTCAGACAATTAACAATTTTAAATAATAAAT
>JARVJO010000140.1:13034441-13072839 GCA_031762555.1 Cynodonichthys magdalenae | reverse complement strand
GCATTTTTCTTAGTCAGGTGCTCGTTAATGAACACATCCGACCCCTTTAGCAACCTGCCCTGTTTCAGAAGAGCAGATTTATTCTAGACAGCAATAGCAAGATTTTTACATTTGCACAAAAGCCTTCTTGACAGAAAACATCCAAGGTTACAGCCCTGAATGTCTAAATCTAAAAACAATAACCATAACTGTACTCATGAAAAAACTGGTCCAAATCTGACTAACTTCATTTCAAAAATGTACTCCAATATATTAAACTGTGACTGGCAAGGTGGGTAAAAAGCATGTAATGTAAGCAGAGCTGTTCACTGAAATATGTGCACTTCGTGGAATACAGTTTTGCAAGACATGCTCACAAAAATAACCCTTTTTTTTCCCTAAATTTTACTCTGTAAAACTTTCTGGACAACTTCCTGGTCAGCTGCTCACAAACCCTCAGAATTTAGTGAGAATTCAATAGAAAAGTTGTACATTTTCTTATTTTCTTCGCAATTTTGAGTCACCAACTAGTCTCCACCAGTCGCAGTCCAGTGAGATATTAGCTTAAATAAATGGTGAAAGAGGATTAAGCTGCCAAGCATGTCACTCTGAATCACTCATGTCTTCTTATTGAAATTGGAATGTAATGTAATTCTTTTTTTATCTGTGTAAACTTAGATTTCTGTTTGTATGTAATCACTGAGCTGTTGTTCAAGTGTATGTTTGCTCCGTCCTACATCAAAAGCAACCTTTGGAGGTGGAATACATCAAGGATTCATTTTCTTCCCCCCTCCGATTAGCTTTTTTGCCCAGGCTGAATGACTCATAACTGAAGCAATACGGTCCTTGTGATCGGAGAATAAAACTGTGAATTAGAAACACCTCAGGTTGATAGATGTTTGTTCACAACATACTTCTCTTCCGCCCCGTTTGCTGTCTGAAGGGAAAAAAGTTATTCTTCATAACCCTCCTCATCAGAAGTTCCCCTCTGGTTCACTGTAAAGCCAGGGTAGTTCCTCCATTGTCTTGCAGAGGGAGGCATAATTCGTCTCCAGAAACAATGATTTCTGCTCTGCCAGAATGCATTTGTGAGCTGCCACGCAGGGAAACAAGAAGACCCACTGACCCATGCTCCACTTCAATTAGCATTCGCCACCGACACCTGCTCACACTAGACCCTTGCAGCTCTAGTGTAAGCATGTGTGCAAATGGGCTTTTTCTTTCTTTCCTTTTTTTTTTTTTGCTGGTATAACTGCACATCTCCATTAAATATTAAAATAGAAGACTGGGAGTGTGCTGGAGCAGACCTCTTGTTCCTCTTTCTCATCAAAAATAAAAGGACAGCAAAGTATTTTGAAGTTGGAGAAAGACGCTGGGAAATATAGGGGTTTTATAACAACTAGGGTGTGTAAAGTATTTGTGTTTGTGAAGAGGGGAGGATGAGCAAAACATAAGCAAATTTAATTATTAAAACAAAAGAATAAAATTAATTATTAATGAAGGAGCTTTGTGGGAAAGTGAAAACAAGGCTTCGTGCTTTTTGTGCTCGAGTTTCTGCGTAGGGGCTGTAACATTTCTAACACCTGCGTGCAGACCGGCTCAGGTTTCAACCTGAAGCTCGGAGAAGAAAAGACAAATGAGGTGAAAACAGGGTCAAAGGTCAGAGAGTGGAGCCACCCGGCTCGTAATGACTTTAACCTCTGACTCCTGGCCATGTCATGAGTCATCTCTTAATGTAGCGTGAGTGACAGCCCGGCTGCTTTTAACATTCTTACGTCTGCGCTGCCAGCAAAGAGATGAAAAACAGGTTTATGCAAATTTGAAATCCAGATTACAGCAATAAAAACTGCAGTTGACTGTTTAATACATCAGCACCCAAATATACTTGTGCCTTTTGTAGTTTTAGATTTTCCCACTGTCTTGTGATTTCATGTGCATTGTCACAAAAACTGAAAGTTTATCACCAAACCCCTCACCCCCGTAGTATTTGTGCTGCACATGGAGCCGGCAGTCCCAGCTTTCTTTCTAAATCGAACAGAGGACTTGAAACATGACTAATTGGTATCTATTTGTTTGTTAATGTTCCTCTTGTTTGGTGCTGTTGGGAACAGATGTGCCTGATGAGCTTAGTGAAGTGGCAGAGATATGCAGTGGGACGAGCCTAATCAGCAGCACAATTAGAAGTTTGGGAGTCTGCATGAGCTGAGAAGGAAAAAGGGGTTTTGTTTGTTGTTTTTCCATTTGCTGTACACGCTGCATCTAAAGCATGTATTATCCACAATTTTTGGACGTGTTAAGGTTTCTATAAGAAGCAGACGAAACCATATTTGTTTGTTTGTGTGAGTAAGAAAGGATCTGCCTAAAATCATGACCACCTTTTTAAAAGTACCGAGAGACGGAGCTGTCTGGTGAGATGTGACATCGGAATGAAGACGAATCTGTTGTTAAGTGATGAAGGGAGGTGACATACTTTCTGACCTCTTGCCTGACCCTGTGTGGTGACAGCTTTGTGATGAAAGCGAGTGTGACGGCAGGAGGAAGTGGAACAGAAGCCTTGGACTTCAAGAGCCTAATCTGTGAACAATAATTGGGTCAGGTACTACTGAGGACATTCTATCCATGTGGCTAGGTGTTCCATTCAGAATATACTGTATCTATACTGTATTTGACACCTTATGGTTGCCACAGAATCCTCCTCCTGTCTATTTTTATTAAAAACATATCAACATTTCTATTAATTTTTGGTTGCACGAACCACTCATTTATGCTGAAATAAAGTCAGCCAATAAAGCTAAAATATAATTTCTTGCTGTTTCCTAATGTTCTTTCTTCCACTTTTAATCTTCCTTAAGCAGCTTCTTCGTTCCACTTTTCAATATTACCCTCAATATTTGAAAATGAGTTTTTACTTGACCAAGCATTGCACCTAATTCAGAACATTAGCTTATTTAAGGATTTTAATTTTCTTAGATCAAAAGGAACTTCTTTAATACAGAACTATTTCCTAATTAGATGGGAGGCTTTGTTGCCTGTCTGCTGATCAGTCTCTCCTGCTCCAAACATTTACAATACTGAAAATAAAGTTCTACCTTCACCCTAATAAAAGGACATTTTTATGGCTTAAGTTACTTTTTTTTTAACAATGAAGTTATACCATAACATCTATCTTGCTAAATCTAAGACTCATCAAATTACTTCACGTTTAAATAACAATAATCATTAAAAAAAACTGATACTCCCGAAACTGGCGGAGCAACATTATTAACACATTATGAGAAGTGCATTTCTCTCTTACCCCCTGGTTATTTGTTATGTTTGTTCCTATTTATAAAAAAAGTCAATTAGTTTTTAGTTTCTTTATGGTTTAACAAATACTTACTGTATTTATTCATGTATAATACTAGAAATTTAACCCTAAAAATCATCCATAAAGTGGGGGGATAGTATTATACACGGGTTATTGATAATTAGATTTTTATGCTTTTTAAGCTCAAAAAATGATGATCGTAATATACTCGAGATCGTATTATACGTGAATAAATACGTTATTTGTTTTATTCGTTTTACCTCTCTTTAGAAATTCAGGAGTGTAAGGACAAATACTCAGGATATAGTAAATGTAGATTTGTCATTTCTTGTTTCCTTTTAACATCGTAGAACTGAACCATTTATGTTCTATTTAAGTTTAAATGTCTGACATGTCAGCTTCCAATAAAAGACTCAGGAACTTTTAAGGTTATCTGGGTAGGAACTGTTAACGACAGTGCCTCCTCTTTTTTTTCCTATGTGGGAAATGTTTCTTATCATTTTTGGCAAAATTAAATTTCTTATTTCAAAATCAGACCTTTTTTCAATTTATTCTTGATGTTATCACAGATTGAAAAAATGTGCATTTAGTTTTAAGTTTGACGCCTTGATACAGGCCTGAAGTTGGGGTTTCCATTTTCAAATGCATGTCTTTCTCCTCCTTGATTAGGGTTGTGGGAAGTCCAAAGGTAAACGCCATCTGTGCCTACATCCAGATTTATTTGGCAAAACACAGATCTCCACAGGCTGTCTGCAAAAGGCCACATATTTAAGCTTTATTTTTAGTGCACACTATTTGACTTTTATGCTCTGATTGCACTGTGGACTTGTACTATCATAGGTAAAGAAACATTCGTGTTTTTTCTCTGCATGCATATCTCTGATGTGTGCACACTACATGTTTAACTATCTGCACAGTGTAGAAATCTTCCTTTGTGCTGTGCGATTTGCAGAATGTGTCAACAGCAGGATGAGATAATGGCTCCAGAAGAAGCTAATGTACAGTCATATAAACATTAATGGCTCCTCTGAGGATTCAGAGCTGATATTTTGAAACTTTTTTGTGCTGCATTGCTTTTAATATGGTTCTGCTGATGGTGATGCAAGGCACACAATAGGCAAGAGCGTTTAGAGGAACAGCAGGATTATGACATAACTAAATTAAAAAGATTTGAGTACAATGTAACCCAGGCGTTCAGAGAGGTGCTGAGCTGCGCTTCCCTTTTGTCAGTACATGATAATTTTAATTTTTAATTTTTTTTTTTACTTTTAATAATTTTGGATTATTCCATGGAGTGAAAGATGTGATGTAAAATAATTCAGTCTGTGTCTGCCTCTTTAACAGAACTAGTCTGTTAATATGAGTGTCTATTCTTCATTTCTTCTGTTTTTACGACACGTAGACAAAATGCTATGCCTCCGGTAATCTCAGCTTTTTTGTGTTTTATGGCAAATGCTGTGCTTTTATATATTTTCTCCGTGATTATAGCAGGAAAAAAGTTATGATAATGTTTAGTGCAGTTGGGGACAGTGGTGCTCGCATGACCAGATATGCCATAAATCATTCTGTCAAGGATGGAGGGAGGCTGGGGCTGAACGAGGGGCGGTGGATGCTGTGGATGGGGGATCTGTGTGGGGAGGGGCAATGACAGTTTGGCAAGGTGATGTAAGACAAAACTACTAGCCTGTGGAGAAGCCCACCCTGCGCACCCAACCCCCACTTGCCCTTCTTAGATGAACCAATATCACACCATTGTTTCCTCTGAAGCGACCACCATCTTTCTCTCTGTCACTTTCTTCTATCTCATCAGCCATGTTTTCCTCCCCTCTATTAAAAGGTTCTGAGTTACTCGGTGGTGTCTAACTCCCGGACTTGTCTGCCACTCACCAAACTGACTGCTGGGCCTCAGCTGTTACACAGAGATGGGGATATATTGGATTTTGAAATATGGCGGGCAGTATATATGCATCAGTAACTCTTAAAGACAGTTATCTAAATTTAAAAGTCAAATAAATTGGTGATGCAGGCCAGGCCTAGTTAGATTCTGTTGCAAGTGAGCCATATAAATAAATACTGGAGCTTTGAGGGCTGCAGGCAATAATTTGTAAAACTATTTGTGAATCACAAGTTCATCAAGGACAGCAGGCATGTGGTCTTTTACAGTTTTAGGCTCATAAAAACAGCTTTTGATTGGTTTGTGTCCAAACTACTCACTGGGATGTAATGACAGCTCTCTTGTTTGGTACAGAGGTGCCCAATAAACCCTTGACTCTAGTGAGAAAATGTGAGCAGTCCCTGTAATTTACCTCTCCATTTTTACCATTCTTCTGAAAAACAGAAAAAGAGATCTGATTTCACTCCTACTGTTTTTTTGTCACATTGTAGTCATTAATTACAGAAACTCTTTTGTGGCACAGTAATTTTTTTTTAACTTTCTATATTTTTTGGCTTGGAAAGAGACATTTTGACTTCTTCTATTTTCTGTCTGTAGTGGAACCTTTTGATCAGGTGAAATGGACAAACCATTAAGCAACAGCTTCATTTCTCAGCAGTAAATTCCCAATAACAATTATCTGGACAAGTAAACACATCAATTTCTACTTATATACAGTGTATACCTAAATGAATGCCAAAATATTAGCTTGTTACTTGTTTGTTACTTAAAAGAAACCAAGAAGAAGCAACAAAAATCAGTTGCTTTGCAAACTAAATGAGAGATAAACCAAGATAATAGAGATTATTAAGTAAAAAGTGCTTAGTGTCATTAATAATTGGCAGTGCTTATTTTTTTTACAAAGACAAACCAGCTAATAATTTATTTGACCTGGGGTGTGAGGTAGTTATACATTATGCCAAAACTAATTTGTAAAAAAAAAAGTTTCACTTATGTTAACGTGATTAATATAAGTTTAAAATCATCACTGAAAACATGACTACAGACAAATGATGACAGTTGAGCAAAAAAAAAAAGAAGAGAAGAGTCAGACCTATCAAGCCAACCCCTGGGATCATTAAAGTGATGAAGATTAATTACTCCGGGGATCATGAATATTTTTTCCAGTTTTCAGGCCAAAACTTTTAATAGCTGATGTCTTAGTCTGAATCTTAAATTAAAATCACCACCTGCACATCTAAAGATTGTTTTATTGATTATCTCTGTGTGAAAATATAGATTTTAATTTTTATCATCCTGAAAAGCAGACATTTGATTTTATAAAACACTAGTTCACCATCCTGCACAAGTCTTGCAACTTACTTGCAGCATGTTCAGTCTAAATGTTTTTTGAGTGTTTTTTTAGTGACTACTGACTAATATGATTTGACAATAAATGTCACTGAAGCAGCTTTTCATCAAAGCCGCTGAGGGAAATCCTTTCATCTTGTAAATTCAGTTCAAGGATTACATGCTCTATAAGAGGATGAGAGGTATGCACATGCCAGTGATTCATGAGACCATTTCAAAACCTATTAGATAAACTCCAAAAAATAAAATAAACACACGGACATCAAATTAAAACAAGACTTTAAAGTAATCTTCGTGAAGGGCTGTCATGTGAATGCATCTGCTGTCAGCTGAAAACAATAGAAATATTTTTTTATAGTACGTCTTTCTTGATCTTAAGAGTATTTTCAACATCAAGTGATTTGAGGGATCCACAAATAAACTGGAAAATGTATTGGACATTCCTTTAACACAACCACCAACATTATTTTTAATTACTATCAAAAATCGGTCAAATATCACATGTATAATACAACCATCCAACTTTATGACTGATTTTTTATGTTAAAATTGTTCTCATTATACATATAAATATCATAAATATCATCAATATCACATACAATATCATGTTTCTCCCTTTCCGTGAGCTCTTTGTTCCATTGGCTTGATTTTTATCTCTAATCTGTATTGGAATAAGAAAAGGCTTTTCCTGGGTGGGAAAAAAAAATCATTTTGTAGTGTGTATGGGCATTAGTGTGTGTACTGTTTCATGACTTGGAGGTCTTGCGTCTAAGAGCGATTTGCAGTCACATCGAGGCCCATCACAGGCAGGATCCCTGCAGAGTTTTATCAGCACATCATCCAGAGGCATTGATATTTGATATGATTGTCATGTCTAATTTAACCTCTGAGCCAAGTCTGATAATCAAAGATCTCAAAAACCTTTTACAATATAGCTGTCATATTAGTATTTATCACATTTTGATAGATGACTTTTTTTATGTTTGTCTTTGCGTATTTTTCTTCCCTCTCTCTGTTTGACTGGGGAGGCTTCTGTTTTAGTCGCGTTTTAAACACCTGCTTTGAAAAACAGAGATCAGTCGTGTGGAAAAGCCCAGCAGAAGCCTTCAAGGGCTGTGGATCACAGGCGTAGTCAAATATTTGGGCGTGGAGCATCTGGGAGGTGCACAGAAGAAATCTTTTCATCCCCAGGCCCCTGATGAGGATCTCTGCAGCTGTCAGTGTGCATCTGAGGGGTCTTGGGTACAGAGTCCTGGCAGGTGACAGGGAGAGATGCATACACCCAAAGAAGCTGATTACAGCTTGCCTTTGTTAGGTCAAACTTAAAGTGACTTTTAAAAAAAAATTGAACTGTTTTCTATTAATTTATCCTTATTTGCACCCTTTTAGTCTTGCGTTTGCAAACATGTCTGCCTCCTATTACCAATATACTGTTGGGAATAACTAACTTTTCCTTTTAGGATACAGACAATTGAAATTAATTACTTGTAGAGCATCTAGGATGTAAAGAATCAGGCCTAATTATTAAAAACAATTGCATTTTTAATGTGAGCATCAATTTTACATCAGTACCAATTTGAGTCCAAGTCCACTTTTATGTGTTTCAAAAGATGAGATGTGAGCAATCATTACTCTGCTACAGTATCTGAGATTTGCTGGAGCATTCTGGGTTTCTTTCGTTTTTATTTATTTTTTGACAAGAAAGGGAAGACGGCAGCTTTGAAATGCCCACCTGAGGGTATGGTAGCTGATTTTTGTCTCTCTAAAGTCTTGAGAGGTAAGAATGAAAGTGCTTCCGTTTTCATCACGATGCCATGCAGCTTGGTTGCCTTTTAGTGCAGGCAGGTTAAAGGCAATACAGATAGAAGACAGAATCACCACGAGCTAAAATCTTGCACTGCAGAGGAATAACACAAAGTTTAAACCATCACTTTTATCTCCTTTCAACCCAATTACCCAAGTGTGAATTTAACAAGTTCAGGAATGTCTTATTCTCTATTAGGAAGCTGTAGATTAGTGTTGAGCTTCAGGCAGTAACTAAATAGATTCAATATGCTGAGCTATAGAATGTGAATGGGCTATGCTTGTGCTGTGCTTTTTTTAACCTCATCCAAGTTCTACAAAGTGTTTTACTATGTTTTGTATTCACCTATTAATACTCTCGCTCACATACTCTATCTCTCTGCCTCCCTTTCTCTATCTGCCACGTTTCATGCTTTCATTCATTTACTGATAACGCCACATATCAAGGGCAGCAGGGGGACAGTGTCTTTCACTTCTGAATTCTGCTGGGCTGGAAACTGAGCTTCCATTTTATTTTAACTGGAGGATCCCTACCCTATGACTGGCCTAAAGCTGCCCAAATTTATTTAATGCAATTGCAATGTTAGGTCTGCATGAAAGTCCTATTTATCCCTAAAGATCTCCAGCTAAATTTAGTCCACGTTAAGCAGTTTAGTCCTTAAACAAGGGAAGCTGTGGTAGATTGGTCAGGGGAGTTGTCCTGTAACCTGTGGGTTGCAAGTTTGAATTCCCTGAATAAGGTACTTTACTCGCCTTGCCTGCTGGTAGTGGTCAGAGGGCCCAGTGGTGCTGGTGCATGGCACCCCCACCTCTTTCAGTCTGCCCTAGGGCAGCTTTGGCTACAATGTAGCTTACCACCATCAGTGTGTGAATGACTGCATAGTGTCAGAACTTCAAACAACTTTTTCACCTACTGAACATTAACACACAAAAAAGAAAGCACCTCAAACCTGAGACCAAGGTTAATTTCAAGATACAGTGTTAATATATTTGTAATATATGTGCAGATAGTGCAAGAGATTTAGTCTTTCACAGGTTGTATACAGCTAGCTGTATGATGTCTCAAAAACTGGCTTCTCTTGTGAATTTCAATTTCTGATTGCAACTGATACACAAATATTTTCAGTCTTATATTGCTGTGGTGTGAATTTGATTGTGCGACTGATTATCTAACTGAAATTAGTAATCTTGAGTTTTATTTTTATTTATTTTTGTCAGTCCTGGCTAAATGCAGGTGTCTATTCTACGTCTAAAAGCAGGCTTAGACAACTACTAAACTTTCAGTTTTGGTAAACAGAATTAGCTCAGTTTTCATCAATGATGTTTGATATGGTTTCAACCCTAAAATGTAAGTTGCAGGTTGTGTTCTTAGATTTCTGTTGATGTAATAACATTTGTAAAAGTCCTGGAGCAAAGACATCTATGACAGAAAATTATACCAGGAATAAAGAAATATAAATTACCATTCCCATGTTGAAGTGTCTTCAGCTGATTTGCATTAATCACTTCAATTTTTATTTTTATTTTAACATCTCCTTAAACTTTGCCAAACAGAGCTTTTTTAATAGAGTGTTGAAGTGGAAAAGCCTAATCAAGCTTTGCTGGAATGTTGTATTAATAAGGTTGTATGTTCAAAGATGAGCAGTAACTGGTATCAAAGCAACATTTTGCAATCCCTTAAAAGACCAGCTTTTAATTGGTAGTGAAGACTAGTTGTTTCCTGTCATGGCTGATATTTTTTATATCGACTATAAGGAGTGTCGGAGAGATGCACAGTATGAGAAACCATGAGGAGAGTAGTGCTCTACTTTCTGGACTGTGGAGCTATCACTATCTGTGCCTGTTTATCTGCATATCCCTGTGGATGTCAGGGAACGTGGCTGAGCTCTTCTCAGGCTCTGCTCCGTCCTTGAAAGCGGGTGTGCGCAGCAGAGAGGTTGAGAGTCAGAAAGATGCCCTCAGCTCACCACAGATCATTAATGCATGAGGTAGATGGAGACGGGCAGTATCCTGTTCCACTGGAGAAAAGGTCATAGCCAGTGGAGAATGCAAGGAAAGACAACATGAGTTTTGATTTCAGCGTGATGCCAGTGGGAGAATCTATAGAAATATGAAGGAAAATATTAGAAAATTCAAATGAGATGTTTCAGAGTGTGTTGATGTGTGTATTGGTTGTTTATGTGTTTATTTATGGGTGTATGGTTAGGCATAAATACTCAAGACTGCAGGATATCTGTCTTACCCCTTGAATCAATGAGTCTAATCACGTGGACTGCATTAGGAAACATATTGACTGTATTCTAAAGAAGTCTTCTCTTTGAGCTCTTTACACAGTGGTCAATAGAAGCTGTTCCAAACAGAACTAAATATGCAGATGTACCTCTACTCCACTATGTAACCTCAAACCAGTTATTCTGTCTTTGCCTTAATGCACCTTAGCAGAAAACTGGATGAAGTTTTTTTTTTTCTAAGATAATGCTGTACATTATGGTGAACTCTGATGATAAAGCACAGAAGAGAGTCTCACAGGAAATACTACAGACACAGAGAGAGACTGTACTTTAAAAGCACTCTTTATTGGCAAAACAATAAAAAAGAGACCTGGTCAAATATTTTTTGCTGAAGAGATTTTTTGGCACGTGCTCAACAAACCAATAGGCTTCTTCTTACTTGAATAAAAACATATACACACTTAAATGCCTTTATTCATGCAATTAAAATCCTTTTTTCCAAAATGTCAGATTTTTCTTTCCTTTTTTAGTGTTATGATAAAAACTAAAGTCAGATTCTCAGCCTGTGAGCATGATACTGTTTTTATTTTTGCATAATTTTACAAAATTTGAACCAAAGAGGACAACAAGATTCCCAGCAGCCTTCATGTCTGTTAAATGGATTTTCTTTTTAATGCTGAAATAATGCAATCCCTGTAAGGATTTCTTTTTTTTTTTTTTTTCTTTGAGCGAGCCACCATTTCTCTGCTTCCATTTCCAGTGACAGTGATGGACCATTTTGTGATTGTAAACAGCTCTAGAACATACACACAATATCCATTTCTAATTTTTTCCCAATATCCCCCCCCATCTCGTTTAATTTAGCAGAGACAAGCAATTTAAAGCAAATGTGTTTTGCGAGTGTGCACATTCCATATGAAACATTGGAATTTGCTCTGTTCAAGCGTGGCTGTGTAAATGGTTGTTGTGGCTGAGAGGTCGACATGTTGTGGCTGTCTTTGCTTTTTTCTCTGCAGGCGGTCTCTGCAGGTTTGTGTGTGTGTGTGTGTGTATGTGTGTATATTTGAGCTCACTTTTGGGCTCTGCATGGCAAAGGTGGGAGGGAAAGAAAGGGTGGTGCACACTTGCTCCTCATTGCCCCTCTATTATATGTGGTTGACCTATTTCAACATTGAGCAGCGCAGAGCTGGTAAGGGGCAAAAAAAAAAAAAAAAATCACAGGCTTGACAGAAGTCCCCCAGTGAGTGGAGCTGGGTGTGTGATTGCTTAATGGAGTCACTCCTGGTATACTCACACAAAACAAACACGCACGCACTCTGTGCCCTTCTTCCTGCCAAGTGTCTTCTCCACTTAACACGTCCATTAACAGCTGCGGGCTTTGTGCATGTTTGTGTGTGCAACAGTGCGTGCAAAATCCAGGTGATGGACTGACAGTCAATAAGGAGATGTTGAGTATATTTCTTGGGCTTTTGACACCAGTATTGTGTCTATATTTTTTTAGAATAATTGTGTAAGATGGACTAAATCATTTGTTTTCCAGCCAAATTAGACTGCAAATAATTCAATAATTTAACTGTGTTAAAAGGTAAAGGTCACAACAAATGAGTGACTGTACATTTTCCTACTCAGACAAGTGAGTCCACAGGAAGTGAACAGGGCCTAAAATACACTGAAAATAAACTGCTATCTGTAGTTTAATAAATATTAAAATCTACTGCTGCTTTGCACCTTGTAGATCAGTAGTTCTCAACAAGGGTTGCCGACTCAGTCCCTCCTTAATATGGGACTGCTCGGTGGGGGGCGGGACTTAATGATGTAATGCGTTAATTCCCTACACAGTATTTCTTATTTCCCCATAATTTGAGTTACATCTACCTAAACAAAATTAAATTTTGTTGTTTTTCTTTGTGTTTTCAGTGTAACATGATTAATTTTAAAAAAGGATTTAATCAACACGTTTTTTATTTTTTACAACTTTTCAGCTGCTGATGGCCTAAGTTTACAGAAAGATAAAGACATGTAAATATAAACACATGATGGTTTGATTATCAATTTAAGCATTTATCACTTCAGAAAATAACTGTTTTAAGTTTTAAATTGTAAATCATGTTACATCTATATAAATACTACATGTTATTTATGCCATTTATATGCTTCATATTTCATCGTTTTTTTGTTTTTTTTTCATTCGTTTTTAATGGTTACGTCAAGTGTGTCATTTAACTTTTTTATAAATTTGAAGCTGCTTTTAGATTTATAATAATTTATTTTGAAAATATGGTCACCCACTACATTTACAACAGCATATAGGCTATGTTCACACTGCAGGGAAAAGTGACCTATATCTCATTTTTTTCCCTGACACTCTGAATGTGACAAATCTGATTTTTGCAATTCTGACTCAGAACTTTTCTGTGTGTGGAACAAACAGAATGATGTTTTTCAAAGTGACCTCAGTCTAAACCGATCATGTCTCATTTCATCTTACTTTTACACCAGTGAAGTTGAGGTAAGCATATTGAGTCATATAATAATAAAGATGATACTAACCTGGAGTCATGCAGTTTAAATCTTGTAACTCTACATGTCTTCAGAAACAGAACCGCAGTCCAATTGCTTTGGCTTTTTTTTTCTTTTAATTTACATGTCCTGGGTGGCTGAGAATCCACAGAAATATATGATAGATCTTGAACCGTATCGATAAATTATTGGATCAACAGGGCAGCTGTGGCAGAGTAGTTCGAGGACTCGTCCTGTAACCGGTGGGTTGCCAGTTTGATCCCCCATTCCATCCGTCTCGGTCATTGTGTCTTTGGGCAAGACGCTTCACTCGCCTTGCCTGCTGGGGGTGGTTAGGGGCCTGGTGGCACCTGTGTATGGCAGTCTTGCCTCTGTCGCTGCTTATAGGAGTTCAGGTAATAATTGAATTTAATGAGGCAACAAAGACGTCGGCCTTTAAACCACCACTAAAGATGTGAAATGCCCAAGGAAAGATATTGAAAAACCCTCAGGAAGGCTGAATAAAATTTGATCAAGACCACTTTAAAAAAATACAAGGAAGTCTGGCTGCTTGGAAGTAAAATACCAAGAAATAAAAGCTGACTAAATACTTTGTATGGTATGGTATGTTCAAGTTCAGCGGTGTATGTGAAATAATACTGATACCACATCCATACAAGATAGGCACATGCTGTGTTACATTAATATTGCATCAATGTTACATATAGATTCTGTTTTTATTCTTCTGCAGGCTGATATTACAAAGAAATGAAATGATCCAACAACTTTTACTTGATGCAACCCTGTACAGAAAATATCCAACTAAAGAGGGATTTGCATGGAAATGTCTGACTGTAAACGTATTTCTTTGGGTCTTGGTACACCTCCAAACAACAAAGCCACCACCCAACTCAAATTGCATACGCACATAATGTAGCTTGTGTGCAGAAACCAGCAGGCTGCAATTTACCTAGAATGCTTACAAAGCTTTTTTCCTTTTAGCCATAATCCCAGCAAGAATCCTGGCCACCATTAAATGAGCATGCAGGAAGAGCCAGTGTTGGTATGAAAATATCGGGGGGTACACACACATCAGCTGTTGTAAGAGGGACAAATAAGCTGCAATTACTTCTGTTTTCTTGCAGAGTCCTCTCCTTTTCATTTACTTGAGCATGTGTTCAAAAGAAGATGATGTACAGAGTTTTGATAATGCACTTTACGTACTTAACCTATATGAAAAAACTGTTTCATTTGCAAGGATGCAAGTCTAATGAGTTGAATGTTTTTGATTGTGAATGTGAGCTGAATATTAAGCATCCTCTGAAATGCAGATAAGAGGAGTAGCTGCATTAATTATTGTTTTAACTCAGGGGGAATTTGAATGCAGCTACGTGAGCTAAAGTTTCTGTGAAGCATTGAACCAGTCAGAAATTTCGGCAGTAAAAATAAACATTTAGGTGTGTCTAAAATTTTTACTGGAACTTTGTACAACCCTAACTCCAAAATACTTCATTTGTTTTGTAAGATGTCATTAAAAGCAGAATGTAATAATTTGAAAATAGTTCACAATACAAACTAGTAAACTAATTGTTAAGACTAGGAAAACTGGATCTTTTTTATGGCAGCAACATGTCTTAAAAGTTGGTACTGATGCAATAAAAGGCTGTAAACAACAGCCATAGGAGCATTTTTTAATGAATTAAGTTAATCATCAACAGGTCTGTAAAAGGACTGAATATAAAAATTAGTGTTCTAGAGAATCAGAAATAAAGACAGACAGAGGTTCACCAGCCTGATATTCCATCATCTACAGTTCATGTAATCATCAAACTATTTTGAGAATCAAAGGATGAAGCTGATGACTGGTATTGGATGTCCATGGTCTTAGGGCTCTCAGGGACCACTTCATTAAAACAGGTTTGGTTGTGTTGTCACTGCATAGTCTGGGGAACACTTCCACAAAAATAAAACAGTAGAATCTTAGTTTAAACATTTGGTATACTTACTATGTTGCATTATAAATAAAATCTGGGTTTAAGAGATTTGCAAACCATTGCCATCTTCTTTTATTTACATTTCAAACAACATTCCAAGTTTTCTGTGATTGAGGTTGTATTTAATATGTAAATAAACCTTTGGGAATAAAGACATTTTCCAGTAAAAGAGCAGCAAATGTTGTTGGTGCTGGTTGTTGAGAAAGTGTCTGGTTTCTGATCAGCTTGTCACACTTATTTTGACAATGAGCCTTGTTAGAACTTAACACAAATACTCACTTGCTTCTCCTGCAGTATTCCCAACTGAAATGCTGTCATGTTATTTCAGTCCCATCTGAAGATCACAACACAGCAAAAGTGAAGAATTAGCATGTTGTACAACAGCAAGCTTGTGTAACAGTATTTTAACAGCATTACAGTCATATCTAACGGTTGAGCTGTCGGGGCACAACAGCAGAATAAATGGCTAGAAAAGCTGATCCAGTTTGTATTTTTGTGTGTCTGTGTGAGTTTGTGTCAAAGCCCTGAGGGTCAGAGCCAGAGCCATGTCTATTAGCTAGCTGTTGGTCTTGTTTTTATTATCAGCACTGTAACTATTCTGTGTGTGCCCTTTTAATATGTCACCTCCTGCTCCCTTTCTGGTGTTCTCCAGGCTAAGATTTATGGTTCTGCATTACGTCTGCCATGTCACATTAATTCTGCCATCACACATCAACACATGAACTCATGCAAATACCGAACACTTTGCACCGTCAAAGCCAGAATTAGGGCATGCATCCATATTTGGTGCATTACAGCGTACAGTAAATCCTGATCTTCTCATCTTTCATCATATTTGAGGTTTCTCGTATGTACAGGTCTGTCTGTTTAATCAGCATTTGCAGGCTGGAATGCAGTCAAAGTCGGAGCAGTGGAACACCCATCTGAGAGGGGAAAAAAATAAACATGCAATCTAAAATCACCATATGTCTTTCTGTTGTTTCTCACTTTGCAATTTGACTGACAAGATGGTGAGAATGAGATTTAGGAGGCTGGTGCTCTGGTGGCGAGTGTGTACGTGGGTCCCTGTGTTTCTCAGAGGAACAAGTAGGCAGGCAGATTCAGTGACAGACACGGAGAATAGACTGTGCTCTGGGGACTGTGTCTCACACTTTCTGACACACTTCCAGTCGGCAATGTCCTTCAGATGAAGGAGCTGCCAAGGATTTTTCTGAGAGGAGGGTTGGACATTTAAGTGCTTTAGGATATATGTGTGAGGTGGGCATGTGTGAAGTATGTGCACATGTGCGGGGGTGGTGTGTACTCTTTGACAAATTATCATTTTAGTACAGTATTGAGATCACATAATGAAGCTACGATGGGATGATTGCCTTCTGTCTTTTCATCATTTGGGCTGACTGTATTATTTCCATCATATGGATCATCATCCATGCAACCAAGCATTCATCTTGACATGTTTCCTAATTTCTAACATCATTTTTCAAACTATTTGTTTCTGCCACTGCCAGTGTAAAAAATCCCAATTTAAGCAAAAGCATCTATTGGATTCACTAAGTCACATTGATTGTTCTTCCACACTAAGCCTGATCCTTCAACACATCTTCTGAACATACCTTATGTTAGAGATGGAATCATAGACTTTTGAGTTTAAGCTATGTATTTTCTTTCCAATACAAAACAAAATACAGTGAATAAATGCTTTTTAGTTTTTACATAACAATGTCAACTGATGAACCTTGTTCTATAATTGGTCCACAAGCTCACTCATGTGGCCCGCAAGGAATAAACCATTAATAAATTGTGCACAATCTTGCATTGCATTGTGTGCCAAATCAGAGAGAGTTTATGATGGCAGCACCTTAGCAAGACAAATTATATTTTACATCTTTGCCTAAGTTTACCTTTCACAAAACTGTCTCTTTTAGACCAAATTTCACCTAATTTTACACCAAACCTAATCCATGTAATTTTTGGTCAGTTCTTCACCATGGACCTTTTGGAGAAAGTCGAAAAATATATAAGTCCCCTTGAGTTCTTTGTTGAAAAAAACTTCCTGTTAGGCTAGTTATAACGTACAACATGTTAGACATTAGATGTATTTTAGACATTGTTTCAACTGAAAGAAAGCCTACTGAGGTTGTCTGTTATATTTCTCATATTTTCACATTATCTTATTTGAAGCTTTTTATGTCTCATAATTGACTTTCCAAAACGTCTCAATAAAAAAAGAAAATGTAAAGAAGTTGTTTGAAAGCATGAATTGGCCAGAATTACATAAAACCTGACCAATTCAATGTTTGTACTTCAATTCAGTTCAATTCAATTCCATTCAATTCAATTCAATTCAATTCAATTCAATTCAATTCAATTCAATTCAATTCAATTCAATAACACTTTATTAATCCCAAAGGGAAATTTAATGTTGTTGTAACTCTTTCCTGGTTTATTTAAAGAGTTGTTATAGATACTGATGGCTGTGGGCCTGAAGAATCTCCCGTAGCTGTCCGTCTTAAAGTGGATCTGAAGAAGCCTCTGACTGAAGACACTCAGTTGTAGTGTGACAGTAGGATGAAGTGGATGCTCAGGGTTGTCCATTGTATGGTCAGAAAGCCTGGGAGGGAGACGCCGGAGTCAGGGCCACAATCCTGTAGCCATGTCCCAGTGAAACCCACAATACCACACACCCGACAATCCGGACGGATTCCCGTCAGGGCTTAGAGTTTATCCAACTTGTTCTCCAACGATCTCACTGGCAACTTAAAAGAACAGGCTGACACCTGACTTTTGTCATCTTTAAAAGTTCTTACAGTTATAATTTAAAACAGATGAAATAAAAGTATTTTCTTGATTGAGAAAATGCTGACAAACCTCACTTTTGGCCATTTAGGTCTGATAGGAACAAGACCTTTCTGTTACAGTAGCAGCAGAAGTTAACAGGTAACTATGTTTGTTTGAGAAGTTATGAACAAAGTAAAGTTGTCTTTGTGTCTTTTTAATTCCAGATTTTAAGCCCTTTACAAGTCTAATATTAGGGATGCACACTGTTGTTGCCCAATTACCCAAAGTGAGGCCCTCACTTCAAGCTTTTGGAGCACAGCGAGGGGTCAGAAAAACACTGCATGTCTCCTGACAAGAGCGGTTTTACTCCACGGCCCACCGGTCAGTGTAGGGTGGGGTGATGGCCTTGTCTGCAACCAGTGGGGTGGCATGTGACAAGTGAATGGGCATGCAGGTTTGTGCAAAAAAAGGATCAGGCATTATGACAGCGAGTGAGGCCAAGCAGGGGGTTATGTATGCAGTTGCCATTTTTAAACTGTATTAAAGTGTTTGTGCATCACTGAACGCATGGGCTGAGATTGTAGGTGGGCGGGGAGCCATGGGAGCATGGCATATTATTATTGACATGTGTCACTGAGGACTTGGAGCATAAAGACAGCAAGCATCTAACCCGAATAAAGGTAATTAGGGCTGTGCTTGAACCACTGTTGTACCTCTACAGACAGTGTTAGGCCAGACGCCCCACTCACTCCTTAACACCCCTCTTTATTTTTTTTGTTTCCCCTCCCCTGGACTCTTCTCAGAGCAATGTGTGTGCCAGACCGCACAGCACTGTAAATTAGTCCCGTGTGGTGACATGGTGCTTGCTGGGTAATTTGGACAATGGGGCGTTTGACAGCTCACCCATCACAGCTACAACGCCCCGGGGAGCCACATCTCCTCCAGAGCTTTTCTGTCTCCTTGCACTATTCTCCCTCAGTGGCGATGGACTCTGACTCTCTAAGTAGCAGCATCATTCTCTAATCAGTCACCAAAGAGACTTTTCATCCATGAGCAAAAAGATTGATGGAGGGCAGGGAGTTGGTGGGTTTGGGAAAAAAAAAAATCCAATAAAAGAGTTGGACAATAATATGGCTGGACCGTAAAATAAAAATAAAACATAAAAGTAGACATGAATCAAAAGAAAAAAATAGCTTAAATAAATAAAATTTGGTTCTCTGATCAGTTTAATGAAAGTCTCCCTTTAAACAAAGCTTGGCCCTCAGTATGTTTTGAGGATGAGTCTCAGCTACCACCCCACCAGATGTAGCCTTGGTTCTCTAAAGTTGAGACTTACAAACATTCTGGTGTTTGAGATAAAATAATTATAATGGCCACTTTGAATTACGTTGAGTTCAAATCATTTGTAGGAATTCCAGGGACTGTTTTCAGAGTTTCATTAAAAATCCATTTTATCAATATTTTGCTAATATTTTATAAAAGGTGGATAATGATTAAAAATACATTACAGCCTATAAGAATTCAAGAGTGTCACCTCTTCTTGTGAATTATTGTTTTTTGTTTATTTTATTTATTTTTTGATAATCAAAATCCTCTAGACTTTCATAAAACATTTTGTTTCTGTTTTTCAAGCATTTTTTGTCGTAAGATCCTCTGTTATTGACTGGACAGTTTTTAAAACACAAGCATGATTGATCTAATACATGCTTTTGGAGAGCCAATTAACTAATTAAAGACATTGACAGAAATAATCCCGTTGTCTATCAGGGTAAGTGTAAATGGGCAGTGCTCACAGTATTTCAGACACTTTTAAGCAACTGAAGGTTTATTGAATTGAACTGGTCTTGAGTGATTAGTTCTAGTAAAGTGGAACATCCAATTAGAGTCGAGGCGATGCCAGACTGAAGTTAGTTCTCTTCATGATTAACTTTCCACGCAATTAGGAGATGTTGCACGCATCTGTAAATCGTTTAAAGGTCAACATTGAAAAATTAATGGAAACATCACCTCTTATCAAAAAAAAAATAGAGCTCACAATTTACAAACTAGAAGAAAAAGACTTCATCTTTCCATCTACTGATGCTAGTCAGGCTGGGTCAATGTGGTCTGTGTGCACACGGCGCCAGAGTGGAGGAGATACTGAGCCCTTTTGGACTCAGATCACTGAGATGTGTGTACATCCAAGTGTGGTGGATCTTTCTCAGAAAAAAAAGAAAGAAAAGTCTGTCTGTATGATCTCACATTTCATGTTCGCATTTAGAGAGGAAAGCAATATCTGAAGAAAGAAGACCTGCAAAGACCCAAACCCTGTCAGTGCAGTTTCTTTATAAAGTAGCATTACTGCATTTGAGTATTGTTTCCAACTCTATTTTGACTGTTTTTTGCACATTTTTTCAAATATAACTGTGATCATGTCACAGTCTGAAAATCATTTTACTAATTTGAACAATACAGGTGTCTGTCAGAATTTATCACTTCATTAACACAGGGCTCATTATTTTAATTAGGCTGTCTAATCAGTGTTTTTGTACAAAATATCATGTACTTTGTTAATTCTCCTTCGCACATTTAGAATAAAACTTTAGTTTTAGTTTTCTGTTAATTAACCTTGCCGTTTCAAAGAGCTTTTTATGTTAAAAATAAGATTTTATATTCTATTCTGAATTTACCTGGGAGCCAATAGAGATAAACTGACATCTTAACAAGGGGGGGCAAAATAGACTTTTTTGAGTATTATGTCATGCTATACCATTCATTCATCAAACAAACTCAGAGTGTTGCTTTGACTCATTTATGCATGTTTGATAAATCCTTGAATCTCCGGTGGTAGCCATGTGGAGCTGACTAAACACTTGCTGGTACAAAGCACCGCCTATTTACAAAAAGCTCCTCCCTGGAGCTCAGTCTGCAGCAGAGCTCCCGCCCCACAGAGCACCCCTCCCCTGAAGCATTATTGAGAAGTGGTGCTGAAGTGGGATAATCAGAAAAGGTAGGAGGTTCTTAAAGAGACAGAGACCAATTTCAAGGCATTTAGATGGACTATGATGCAAAGTCAAATTTATTTTTGGTATGTAAAGTATCTTCAGAACAACTGAAGGTAACAGAGTTACTTGATTGTAATATAGAATTGAACTATGTGCCTGGGAAACACATGTACCCCCTTTAAAAGCATTTTATATAACCATCTAAGGGTTGTACTACAGTCTACAGAAAAAATATTTTAGACTCATATATTCCAAGTACTTGGTCACTTTATTGATGCTTTGACCTTGCCTCTTCTGGTAATGATGTGACTGGAGTGACAGTGACAAGAGCCTAGCATGACCCTGGCAACCGCCAGCTGCCACCTGCCAGAGTGCAGCTCAAGACGACCAAGTGAAGGTCAGAGACGGAGGATCAGAGAGAACATGTAAACACACTTTATATGAAAATCATGACTAACACTGTAGAGTTAGGAGAGTTTTAGCAAGAGCTTTTGGTGTAATTTAATCACTGCTTTTTGATTTTTATTCATAACCTCCTTTTTTACAAATTTGCATAAATATAAATGTGATCAGGAAAAGTCAAAATGCAGATTTAACATTTGAAAAAGTGACACACTGAAGTGAAGTGACTGGAATCAGCTGACTTGCAGCTTGACAGTTTGAAGATCTAAAGTCTGATAGTACGATAAGTTATTTGGCTCATATGGAGATAATCCTGTAATTTGTTTTTCAAGCTGATTGGTATAAACAACTCTGTCTAATAACCTGGGGGATATTAATTGTAGCTTTCCAATTACAGAGAAAGCTTTGTCACCTGCCGGTAAGTGGGCGAAGAGTAAAATAGTTTTCACTGCAAACTTTTTATTGACACTATTAACCATTTACTTTATTAGAAATTCTTTTGGGATTGTTTTTTGTATAACGGATGCAGAGACGGAAAAGAAAACAAAAGAAAAGGAGAAAAGTGAAGAAAGATTTAAAAGAGAAACAAATACACAATAGTAGAGAAGAGAAAGAAGCATAAACACAAGACAACACATTTGTAGTCACACACAGACACAATCACACATTCTCACCCTCATACACATACCCACTCATTCAATGTGGACACTCAAAATGAACACCTTACTTCACTCACACTCCCCATACACAATCTATACCCCCAGGTCCAGGACACGCACTCACCCCTTACAGAGGGCAGCCCGCAATATCCACTCCAAGTACCCTCCACCCCCCATAGGACCCGACATGAATTTCCCCACAGGGCCACCTCCCCTCAACCAGCGAACCAACATCAAGCATCAATTGTGGATTTATTTTCTAAATATCAAACATACCTCAGTATGATTTGGGTGTTTGAAGTCCCATTTTATTAATTCCATTTTCCTGCTTTAAGTGTGCATAATCTCTAGAGTCATTGGGATTCTGAACCTGCACCAACTTGCCTTTAAGTTGGAAACTGATTGAGGTTAATGTTTGATCCACTTGACTTTTAGATAATGTCTGCTTGTCTTTCTTAACTCATCCTGCCCTGTCAGGTTTTGTGATAGTAGGATTCCCAGGAGATGAAATATGAGTGTGTTTAGCACACCCCACTAGAAAGGCTTATATAGGACAGGGCAAGAGAGAGGTCCTTTGCTCAATTGTAATCAATAAATACCTGCTGCAGCCAAGTGTTAGACGGGGCCCCTGCAGTAACAGATTGTGTAGACATATTGGCTTATATAAAGCATTGAGATAAAAAGGAGACATTAGAGGAGAAGGAAAGCCTGCACTCATTTTCTTGTGGAGGTTCTAAAGGATTTTGCTATTAAAACAAGGACCATACATATTGATTTAAGCCAGCTGGATGTATGGGTCTGTACTTAATCCAATACTAACAACTATTGAGTAGAAAAAGCCATTACCATAGATTTATGTTCACTCAATATAATGGGTAGGTGTGCCTAAAGCACTTTTATAGGTAGATCTGATTGACAAGTCATTTATTCTGCTTCAGTTGAGTTGCTAGCCGAATGGTTCATTTTCTTTATTTTTTTGCTTGACCACTCAAATACAAAGTACCTCTTGTCCTTCCCATTGGTTAACCAGCACAAATTTGCCTAGTGATATTCCCTGCTGCTGCAAGGATTTTTCATCATTTGCCGATGTTTTCCTTTGTCTGAAGAAAAATCTTTAGGTTATGTACAAATTGATCAATAAGTAGGAAAGGGAAGTGTGTGTGTGTGGGAGGGGTACAGTAATGAGAGCAATGAAGAAAAAAATACAGAAAGGAAGACAGAAGCTGATTTATGCTACTGTTCATCCATGTTCATGCTCGACTTGCCCCTGATAGCGGGTTAACGTTGGTACCCCCGACACACTGCTTTCCTCAGGACAATAAATCTGCCTGAGCACTGATAAAGTGAGACAGCTTATCTTTTGCAGTAATGTCAAAACCTCAGTATTCAAAAAGCTGCCATCACAGATATCCATATAGTGTTGGAGATAATTACAGTCTTCAACATAAATTCTTAAACATAAATTCAGTGTGAAATCTGTGCTTTGTAATCTCTTCAGTCTGCTGTTTAGGTTCACTGACAGTGACAAGGTTGGAATAATTTTGTTTTTGTGCACCACAACAATGTTTACATGACACAACTCAAATATGTCTACTAAACAAAAAAACATAATTAAAATAGTTTTAATACATTAAAGATAACTTAGAAGCATAGTTTTAGTCAAAATACTGTATCGCCATTAGGATGCTTTGCCAGTTTTTAAAAGAATCAAAACAAACCAGAGATTAAACATTCTGAAAACCGCTTGTTAATAAAATCCCAAAAGAACAGACGTTTTTACTGAGAAGGATTCTGATAAGCACTTAAAAAATTTTTTTTGAATTAACAATCAAAACCAAAAAATAAAACAAAAATGCCTTTACAAAAGTGGATAGTTGCTTAATTATCTTTGCTCAGCTGTCAGCTGAGCTGACTTTTTTCCCCTGAAACTTCAAGGTAATAACTCTGCTGCTTATGTTGGGTTATGTTAGTTCAATAGCAGCTTAGCTCAAGACAGATTGGGTTCAGACTGGATAAAAAGGACCTCTGAATATGGTTTGAGTCAAGATATTTTTAATGCACTGCGTGGATGTGAAGAAAATAATGTGCTGTTCAAAAATGGCATGTCTGAATAATAGCAGGACCCACTGGATTTCTTCTCAATTCTTTTTTCTTGTTTCTGACTCCAGTCAGGTTCATACACAGCATTCAGCTCAGGCCTCAGCTTAAGGCCTTGAGCTAAAACCCAAACAAAGCAGCCCAGTCTGTTCAGAAGCAGAGACTGCAAAAACACCTCAACTTCTAAAAAACACTTCTTTTCTCTCCTCTATAATAATGAATTGACCTTATAATGTACATCTGTTCCTGGTTACACCCCTGGAGGTGTTACCTTTTACATCAGACATCAGAATGTAACTCATTTTTGTTTAGGCTACAGAGAGAACACATGATAACACACCAACTCTCATTCTCTGTTTTAGACTTCAGGCTGCAATGATCAGAAAGTATAAAAATACAAAACTGGATCAAACATTCAGTTAATCATTTACAAAATTTCCTTCAGATGTTTGCACGTGTATTTAACTCTGTTCGATAGCAATCAAATAGCAAATAACTGATTTTAGGGTCAGGTCTGAATGGGGTCAGGGTCAGGTTTTGTTTTGTCTTTTTAACTTTATTTTGTGGAAAATCTTGCACAAAACAGACCATATGACATGTGACTGACTTAGCCATTTAAAAAACTATTTCCTTTTATTTCTATTTAATTTTTTGCTAATATGTCCAAAAAAAGTTTAGTAGGTCCTCTGGACGAGTTCTTCTTTGAAAATATTTTGTCTCCTCTCCAAGACACTTTTTCAGTCTGAGCAGTTACAGGTAAACTCAACCTCAGGAGTGGACACATGGTGGACAAACAAGTTTAACAATGGCAATTAAAACTGTTTGTTCACATGCAAAAAAAGAACATCAACCTAACAAATGATTGTTAGTGCCCTGATGACCACCTATTGCACACAGGGGCTGAGTCATACTTGCAATAACAGCGTTGTAAGAGGGGGACAACTGAACCCGGAGGCCTCCACCCCGAGCAGTTTCTCATCACCAAAATGGCTTCCTTTACCTCTCTCAAACCATCATTTTGAACAGTGGCTGCTTAGTTTCCCTGATGTCACAGTCCTGGCACTTAACAGCGTACACATTACTCTGTGTTGGGTGACCAGATCTTTGGGGTAATCCAGTCCTTGTCACTGGTTTGTTTTGGGGTTTGAAAGACACTGGGACGTCATGTTTAGAAACTTAACATCTGTTTCTTTGAAAGTCCTGCTACATACAGAATGACCACAGATCTGGATCTGGGTTTGGGGTCCTTTTTTTCACCTGGTGGCTGATTGGAGTCCTGTTTGAGTTTTTTGTCTGCTTTGAGGAAAGCTCAGTTGGGATAACCACATTGCTCCAGGGTTTGTCTTGTGAGAGATTGTTCCTTCTCCCTCACTGCTGGGTTTGGTTTGGAACATTTGATAAAATGGTTTTGGTTCCATATCTATCTATACTTCCCACAATACCATTAATAAAATGCATGACCCTGTATGTCAGTCTAGTTGCAGAATATAGCTTGAGTTTAAAACAAGAGTCTTCAAAAAATAAACTTGGCATTTCTGTATTAGGTTGACAAAGTAGGATGGCAACTTTCATCTGTACCTTTGAAGACGTGTTTTGCAGTTCATTTATCTTTGAAGCTTTTTGTAGCAGAGATGTGGATCTGATGTAAAATTCAAGAAACTTTTAATTTGAGTCCTAATATATTCACTTTCATACCCACAATATGAATTAGAAAAACTTACCCCAATTACAGAGCAAAATACAATCTGAATAAAAGCGCTGCAAGGACATGTTTTATAAAAATTTAAACACTCATTTTGGAGGTAGTTTGGATTTTTTTTTATTCCTGATTAAAATAAAGTGGGAGTATTAGAAATGCTTGGAAAAATCCATACCACATATCAAACAGTGGGAGCGTGCCGTATTAATGCTTCTGTTAAAAGACTGTGGAACAGAGAGAAAAAGTATTTCATCTTGAATATTGGATTTGTAGAAATATGGCAATATGCTCTCCAGTTAGGACTTTAAACTGCACACAATCGGTGTCTGTGTGAGCAGGGAGCCCAAAAAGATGTAATGTTTCTCTTTGAGCTTCATGTTGCTCTCAGTATTCAGCTCACCAGGGAGGGAGGTGTTGTGATGAAGGGGAGCAGCATGATTGGAACGAGTCAGACTTTTATATTTTGTCATGTGATTTCTTTTTTTTTTCACTCCTTAGCTGATCTTTCACTGCAGGGCAGGTTCCATGCACTTGAATTTGTTATTTCGTTGCGCTGAGAAAGTCGATGAATTCAAATCTCTGTTAGCAAAATTGTGCGAGCGTGCGCACGCACACACTCACGTTGAGGCTTGTGTGTGTGAGCAAACGAGGCACGCGCCTTTCTGTTTGTCAGGGAACAGCGCTTCTCACGACTGTCTCAGATCTCGCTGCCTCACAGTTCGACAGAGCGACGGAGAGATAATGGGAGTGGAGGGTGAAAGAAGGCTAACACAATCTTTAATGAGTTTCCTTGGATCTCTTTGCCTGTTTCTGGGTCAGGGTCCTTTTTGGCTGAGTATGTGGGTGGACTTAGGACTATAGAGCACAAAAAGAACAGAGTAATCCAAGGTCCTGCTGAAAAAGACTTCTACATTAAAGAGTCATCACCTACATCAAGACTTGATGGACGAAAAAGTTTCAAACTTCTTTTTTTTCCCTTTTAAGAATAGCAGTCAATCGCACAAATAGGCCACGTACAAATAGGCTTTCCGCAGCATCATAACGGCTCACAGTCCAACTGAGTGAGGCGCGCTTTGGTCATTTTCTGATTGTCTCCTCCTGCACTTTCATTTCCTAGCAATCAACTTCAATCCGTAGCAGGCATGGCGGGAAAGATAACATTAGAGCAGCATCACGGGGAGATATCTGACAATATTTAGTGCTCCCAAAGCTATCACGAGGCAACCCCTGTCAGACAACAAGGCTCGGCTATGTCCACACAGGCCAGAGACGCAGATAGGTAGGACATGAAAGAATTACTGATGGGCTGATAAACTCTTTTCTTATCTGAACAGTCTGCCTTCCTGGACCTGTCCAGCTGCACAGTGTTTCTGTCTGCTCAATCTCTATTTTAACATATCAATCTATAAGTACTTTTACCATTTCTGTCTTCCTCTCCTTTACCTTCTGTTTCCCACTATGTCTCTGTCTCTATTACTCTGCCTTCTTTCCTTCACACTTGTGAATAATTGATGTCTACCGGTTCAATGGTAAGAATAGAACAGTTCTGGAGGTGACAAATGGGGTGGCGAATAGGCCTTATTCTCCTTTCTTCAAAGAGTTAGAAAGTTTGCTGTAGTCACTTGTGGATGTGCGCCTGTGTATGTTTGTGCCACCGTGAGCATTTGTTCGTGTGTTTGTGTGTGTGATTTAAGACAGTGAGATGAAAGAGACTTGTAATTACAGGGAAGCATATTCATCTACTGCAGAAGTATCTGAGGAATGGCACATGGCACAAACTGGGCCAAAAGCCCGAGGTCATTAGATCTGCTGCGTGCATTCGGGTGTCTGCGAGCTGCTGTTTGTGTGTGTGTGGAAGAGAGTGACAAAGAGAAGAAGAGAAAAGAGAATGGGGGAGACGCAGCTTGAAGAGCTTATAACTTTAGTTCCTCAGAGTCAGACCACTGAACTTGGTTTCTTGTCATTGGTTCTCACTGACTCGTTGCTCAGCAGTAGCTGATTGTGGTTTGACCAATCCAGGACTGTTTTTTTTTTCTTTTTCTTTTTGTAAATCTGCACAGCCTAGTTGCTTGAGAAGAATCCCAGAATTTCCTACACTCCAAAATACACTTGTGTAAACATTCCAAAATATCAAATGATAGGGATTTTACTGAGTGCTATGCAAATGGATAATCTCATGCAAAGACTCTTTTGCCTGCTTATTATTCTACCAAAACCCCCTTTTTATTTTTGTCTGAGGCTGTTTCTTCTATTTTTTTCTTTCAGCTCTGTCCATCCTTTTCTCCTCACATGACACTGTTTGTCTCTTTCCAGTCGACGATGACTTCATTGGTCTCAGTGAGCTGCCAGAAACCTTTCCCTCAGACCCCCCGGAGCCACTGCCAGTGTTTTTGATGGAACCTGAGGAGGCCTACATAGTCAAGAACAAGCCAGTGAACCTGTACTGCAAAGCCACGCCCGCTACACAGATCTACTTCAAGTGCAACAGCGAGTGGGTCCACCAAAAAGAGCACACTGTGGAGGAGAGGGTTGATGATAACTCTGGTGAGTTAAAAAAAAGAATAATCAGTTCTGTACTGCAGTTTTTGAGGAAACATTAGGAATATCATACTTTAAAGTATGTTGCCTGTCATCATAAAGGTAGCAAAACCGTTTAAAAGATATGCACAAAAAATGCTTAAACTATTTCAACTGTTACTGCTTGACCTATTCAATCTGCCAGCAATCTTATCTGCAGAAACGTCTTGGTCAGTGGGTGCTCAATAGAAAAACAGTGTGGCAAATTTGTGCTACCATTTCTTTTATGTGTGTATCTTTTAGGGTTGGAAATATATTTGTTTGTGGGCATCCAAAAGTGAAGGTACTGGAGTTCCAACAGGGTTGTTTTCTACAGAACTTTGTGCCTGAAGGCATCATAGCTATTACACACAACAGTCCAGTGCTGACTGGCTGCACTCAGCTGCTGTATTGGAAACAGTTTTTTTTTTCACCCAAAGGTACCAATCACATTGCATTTACCCTTTTCATTTCACTTTTTGCCACAGACATGTCTACAGGCTCACAAAAACACTCTGACAGCTGCTCCTTTACTCCAACATGACCATTTAGGGTTAGCTATAAGCACGTAGTTCCACACACTTAAATAATCAGAAGTGTGTTTTATCAAGGCGTTTGATGAGATTACACATCTTAAAGACTCTAAATTCCAACTTGCGTGACGAAACGTAAAGATAACAGACAGCTGCTGATGTTGCAACAAGAGTTTTATTGAGAGAAAAACAGTTGCAAAAAAAGGGAAACTTGAACTTAACCAGAAGTTCTTTCTTTTTTTTTTTCCTAATGTGCTTTAGGAAAATAGTACAAATCAGAGCATGTGTTTTGGATGATGGCAAACAACAGGAAGAAGGTAGCGGTGGCTCTTAGCCTTTATGTCAAGAGGTTTTGTGCCAAAAGCATCAACAAGAAAAAAAAATCAGCCCACACATCACACAAGCACCCACTCTACATAGCTATATCCACGGGCTATTTACTGAGCAGATATTCATTCATTTATGCTCATGCAATGCACACAAAACACACTCAAAGCAGCAAGAGCCCAGTGTGTGTGTTGCTGCTCTCAAGCCACTGCATGGCTCAGATTTCTCCAAATTGACAGAGAAGAAGCACCGATAGAAACCAGCAAGCCTGGTCAATACCTCTAATAACATAGCCTAAAGAAACTGGATCTCTCCCCCTTCTGTTTCTGCTTTTATCCTCTTTCTGTTTTGCTGTCACATTGAGGAGAAACCACTGTGCTTATGCAAATAACACAGATTGAGATATGACGATTAAGAGTACAAGAAACTGGAAACAGAAACAGCAGGTGTTCATTGAGGCCTCAGGCTGTATCCAGTGCATATTTCTCCAGATGTTTTTCATTCTCATATGAACACTGTGTGAAGTACTGTGCAAACACCTCCAACACACAGATGCAAAATCTTCAGGGTAACATCTGACTGGTTTTACATTAATTTTCCAGCATGAGAATGATTTCAGATACACATCTCAATGAAAAATATCTTCAGCCAACAACATATGCCAAGTCATTTAGACTACTTGGAGATACATCGGGCATTAATGCCTTGAATACATCAGTTACTGCAAACAAGCCACTGTTTGCCTTTGTGTTCATATTGAACCAAAGAGAGGCAGCTTGATGTCACATCAGTGAGGATGTTCAAATTTAAAGATGTTATCACAGGATCTGCTGAGTCACAACAAGGTTTGTGTTGAAAACAGTGTGTTCTATTGTTACACATTTGTGTCTTAAATTAAAACACAAGTTCCTGGCTATGAAGTCAGATTAGTCCATCAGTCAGATGATTAGCCTTTTTTGAGTTATTAATTACACACAAGCCTACCAAGCAGGTTAAAAGGCAGAAATGATACCAGAGTGTCTTAGGGTACATTCACATCAGCCCTGTTTAGTTTGCTATAATCAAACTCTAGTTTGTTTGCCTAGAAGATTTGGTTGGTTTGGGTAGGTGTGAATGAAAATCAAACTCTTATTCTTAGTGAACTCTAGATCTCAGCTCGGTTGAAGCAAACTCTGGTGCCAAGTGGACCAGAAACCACTCCAAAAGCAGGACTACAGTGCAGGGCATTCTGGGTAATAATAATGATAGTAACTCAAGTACCTTGCTTGATGATTGTATAAGGTGGACATCACTGCCATGAAGTTGGACACTCTTAGTGCACGCCTCCTCATACAGAGTCATCTCAGCCACCTTGTATGAAAAACATTCTCCATTGTTCTGCCTCATCTTCCTCTCATGCTGATCCGATCGTTGAAGGGTGTTTGTTTGACTCATTTACCAAAGACAAAAGAAAAATCCTACAACCACTTAAATCTGATGCCACCCCAGTTTTGTGTACATTTTGTGAAGAAAATTTTTTTGTGAGCAGAGGTTTTTGTGTTGTTGCCCTCACTGGTTCTTGGTGCAGCACCACCACAGATGAGTGGGTGAACAGGTTGCTCAAAGGATGTGGTTTGTTTGACACAGTGCAGTGTGGAAGTGAATCAGCTGAAGTTTTAACAAATGTTGCAATTTTTGTCCCCAGTCGAACAGAATCCGCCAGACTATCCAGTGTGAAAACACCTTTACTTTTCACCTTACATCCTTTTGTCAACACACATCCTGTGGTAAAGTGCTCTGTTGGGTACTTTACTGACAAACTAACAAGAAAAATGTCATATCTACCAGTAAAAATTTCAATATTTATTTCTTGCTTTTAGAGGTTTTTTTTTGAGTAGGTAAATGGAAATGTTACTTTTAGAAAATGTAATATCTTTACCCTCAAAACTGTATTAAAAGCAAGAAATCTATACTCATATCACAGGTAAGAATGTTTACTGATTGGCAATGACATTTGCAGCTAAATTACATACAGGACATTGTTTTATTTTTCAAACTCTTTTAATGTCTGTGAATAATAAACATATGTTATTATGGATCACAAACAAATCTGTGTCATAAACTGACCATAGGCTACCTTGATATCTAAAAATTTGCATCATTGGCCACACAACACTATCTGTCAATTTAAACTGAAAACAAATTGGCTTAACAAAACAAATGTGAAGATGCACAGAACAACACTTCTGACAAGTATCCAAAAATAAAAAAACAGGATTGTATTTTATTTACTTGACTTCATTTTTGAATCAGTCGTTTAGTTTTTAAAAAGTGTGACATTATTCTGAAAATAGATTGGTTTTGTTTTAGTGCTCTTAGCTTGTGCATCACAGCATAGATGATAAGTGCACCACATGTGCACACATGCTGCTGGAAACAGGTAGTCTCAGAGGAGAGAATAACTTCGACAACATTTTGGCCAAAGTAATTAAAAATGCTGCTTATTATTCAATGCTGGGACACGAAAGACAAAATCGCTCAAATACTTGAATGATGTAAATGTTCCTGTCGTGAAAACAACAGCCTGGTTAAAAGCACAATGAGTGCATCATCAGTATTTTCAGAGCTATTCGAATGATGAGACTTGATTCACTTCACACAGCTTGAAACTACTCACCTGTTGCTCTGCCATGTGTGTTCAAGAGACATCAAGCACATATATTTCCACTTAAAGGCTTTTTAACCCAATGAACAAGGCACACATGGGACAAAATAAGTATGTTCCACATCTGAAGCCTTAATAGTTATGTTTTAGCTTCTGATTGTCTCTCCTGTCTTTTACTGTAATGTTTACATCCTGTTACTGAGGAGAAGTTTTAGTCTGTTTTGAACAAAACAAGTATTGATTTAAGCAAATGAGCCATAAATTAGTTCTAATCAGCACATGAAATACACACCAGAGACAGCTTGTCACTTTCTCAGAAATATGAGGTAAGAAGCTCAAACAGGAGTACTCATCTGGACATAATCAGAGCACTCCTTCCTCCTCCTCCTCCTCTTCCTCCAGCTAATCGTCAGTGACCAATGCTGCCTCCTCTTCCTGACTGCTCTGATCAATGATGTTAGCCAGGGCTGAAACTATGGAGGTCGACCAGGTCATGGTAATAACTGCATTAATAATGAATCATTTTAAATGAAGTGCCAGCTATGAAGGGGACATTATGTGAGATCAGTTTTAGGGCTAATGGCCACAGTGGTGTAAAGTAGCACCTCATCACTGGCCCCAACTGTTGTGTTGCCACAGATGTAGTGCCCTACAGCGTGAGAGATGCTAGCTGAGCAAACACATGCACTCACAGGATGAGGTCAGAGGCAGTTCAAAGTTCTGATTTTCCAGTCAAGTGATTTCTCTGATGTGTCTGAAAGTGGAACGCACTCAGAGAATCCTAATCCTGGTGAAAAAAAAAGCATGAATGACTTTTAAAGTCAACAGATATGTAGTCATCCAGAGCATTTTAAGTGTTATACAAATTATTCAAACAAGAGTCAAAATATTGATCAATTTAAACAAAAACTAAAAAGATGACTTTATGTGCATAGTTCAAAGAAGAAGAGAAATTTGAGATTGCATTTATTGTTGCTGCTGTTGATTTTTTGTTCTCCCTTTCTACATTCTTGACATTTTCCAACTAACAAAACATCGTTTTTGGCAAACACATTAGCATACAACAGCACTCCCTCCCTTTGCACTAACACACACGCTTGTGGAAAAGTGCGAATGGTGACACGACAGACAGACTGCTCCTCTGCCTGTCGGCACGCTGCGTAAATTTTACATGAGGGCTAAGCTGGTGCGTTGGAGATGCCTGATGTGTGTGTGTGTGTGTGTGTGTGTGCACTAAAACAAGAAGTCTGTGTTAATGCACTGAACCTGAAATAAAATGGCATGCTCATTTTTTACCCATCTATTCTCAATGCATTTTTCATTCAGTCAGGGTTTCTGACACCTACTGGAAAAACTGTTTGTACTGTGAACTACTATACAATCTAAACAATTTATTTTAAATATAATTATCTATAGAAGGAAGTACTCATTAGGTACTGCCAATACAAAAAATAGAACCAGTGTTTTGTTTTTTTATTAATTATTTATGTTTTGCTAATATTTAGTCATTAGCAGCAGTTATAATTATTTCTTTGCTTTATGGTCTGATGTGATATTGTCATATTTGCAACATTAATAGCAATGACACAAAACATTAAAACTATGCAAAAGAAAAGTGAAATTGTGTTTTTCAGTTTATTAAAGGAACATTAAGCTAATGGTTGCAGCAAACGCAGCCTGGCTGAGCATTCATTCATCCAGCGGGAAAACTTGAGACAATTTTTAAATTACCTTGATCTACCTTCTTGTAAATTTCAATTACCAACCGAGATTCACAATGTGTTCCAAATTAGCACATCCTGTCTCGACTTCATTTGGCAGCAAATCGCTCTGTAATGAATTAGATTGCAGGAATAGATTAAATTACAGGCTGATTGCACATTGGTGCACAGATAAGTCAATGATCTATGGCACTATTCAACACATTCTTACTCCCGGCTCGTCACATATTGGAGCTTGGTCAGGTACCATCTGCGTCCAGTTTTGATGTGTTGGGTAACCCCTTCACGTCAGTTTTTGATGCCTGCAGCTTTTCCAGGTACTGAGGTCAGGGATAGGATGTAATAGGGCTAATAGAAGTTAAATTTAGGGTCTAAGGTGTATATATATATATGGAAAATATATATGGAAATTTGTGTTTGGTAGATTATTTTTTGTTGTAACAATGCTTCTTGGCAATATATCTTATACCGTTGGAAACGCACTATAATTTCCCCTTTAAGTTGTGCAACATTTGTAAGGAGCATGCATTTATGAGTTGCACAAATGAAAAGTTTGCCAAATCTTCTCTGCCATTGTTTGGAGCTTCTGGTACCCCCAGGTGCTGCCAATCAAGTGCTCGATATAAGATTTATATATATAAAAACATCAACTGTAACACTCTCATTGACTCAACAGTATACTAACTGATAAAAGTTTTACACATTTACCAAGGAATGATGGTGTCAACTAAAGTTTTACTATACCAAAAGAAAAGTCTCACCACTAATCTGTTAGTCTCAAGGGCATAAATTTGCTAAAAGACAACAATTTTATTCATAAAACAGCTTTGCTATAATTAAAGTCTGACAGTTGACTCCACTGTCTCCCACCCCTTCATTTACCCCCGATAAGTCATTGTTTGTTTTGTAGCATTTTGCTGCAGCCACAGAAATGGTACCAAAGATAACCTTGTGAATTTGTCTGGCAGTAATAAAAAGTTGCCCTTGGAAGGACAGTAATACACATTAACAGCATTACAACAATAGACCTGGCCAGTAAAGGTTTATAGGTAAACTAGTTGTTTTTATTTTCTCTCTCTTTTTCTTGTTCTTTTGTCATAACATCAGTTTAGTACTCGTGGCACAACCTGGTGATGGTGCTGTAGTGTTGCAGGCGCATAAAATGACTCAGTAGCAGCTGGGAATGATTTGAAAGTCACAGCCCAGTTTCACATCACTGCTGACCAGATACAGGAGCAAGACACTTTCAGGAAAATTACATCAACTTGACTTCCTCCCCCCAAACCCAACAGGTCACTCAACCCCTATTTCTAAACCTAATATGGCAGGACTTTTAGGAGATGAGGTTTGATGGAATATTCCCAGCGTGAATGTTCTTTTGAAAAAAGAGAAGCCTTGCAGGATATTTGAATATGAGTTTCCAGCATAGAGCCATGTCAAATTCAAGCTTTTTTAAGAACAGAAAAGCATGTAGCTGGAGCAAAAGGGACCATTGCAAAACATATAGAATATTTTATGTCTTGTAACTTTAATCTGGTCATGTTAGGCTCAGATACTAAAAAGCAAAAACATGATATTTCATATGGTCAGAAGGTTATGCTCACTCATGAATTCATTTAGAAGATTATGCAGGGTGAAACACAACATAAAACACGAATTGGGTGCACATGTTTGAAATTAATGTGGGTGTTCAAAATATATGTATACACCCAACCTATTTTTTTTGTCTTGTAGCAAGTTGAAACTTGACTGAGTGCTTTTTGTAGCCATTATCAAGTTTCTGGTATAATTCTGGCTGAATATTTGACCACTCATCTTGGCAGAATTCGTTTAAATTAGTCGGTTTGAAGGCACAGACTCAACATTTAAGTGAAGTGCACAAATAATTTTAATCAAATTGTGGTCAGGCTCTTCGGAAAGCCAATGCAAAACCCTAATATTAGATGTGTTTGGGATCATTGTCCTGTTGGAACACCCAACCGTGTCCATGTTTCAGCTGTCTCACCGCTGAATTTAAAGAGATTAAAAATCTGTGTGCCTTGTCCAATGCCCCAATATCACAGCATGATACTACCACCACCATGCTTGACAGTTGGTGCAGTGTTTTTAGTTTGAAAGCCTTGCCTCAACTCCTTCAAGACACACTTCTTGCCATTCAGTCATTGTCTAGCTTAACCCTCTTTTTTTTTCTCCAGAAAACATTTGGCTTGTCAATGTGGGCAGCTGCAAAGCAAAGTCGAAATTTATATTAAGCCTGAGTAGTTCCTGAGTTGTTTCTGAATATTTTACCCATTTTTCTTTTATGTGAGAGTGACCGATGAGTATTAATGAATCTAATTAGTGACGTCAAACAAATATTTTTAATGGTCTCAATGAAAAACTACCTGCTACAGTCCCAAAGAGAAGTTGTCAAGTTAAGTGAATTGTCATTTCACTCTGCAAAACTATGGTACTAATTATTTATTAAAAAACCCAATAGGATCATAAACATGCATGTATGTAAGCCTCTGATTGAATGAAAAGCATCAATATGTTTAACAAATGTTTTTGCACAGATTATAGATCTCGAAGACTATATAATACATATACTCACAAAAATCTATATGCACAAGTACAGATATGCACACTATGTGAAAGCAGCACGATCTGCTCTAGAGTGGCAGCTGTGGGTAGAAGCATTTGTTCAGAGGAAGATTTGTTTGTTTGGGTCCTGGCACCCAAATGAGCGGTAATCAGAGGAGTTAGCAAACAGGATTGTGTTAGCCATGATGCCAAGAATCCACCCCCACAGGGCCCAGACGTAAACAGCTCAGTACTCAGTCTTTATAATCAAGCCAGATTGACAAAAACTCACATTGTGGGAGGTTAGTAGGGTTTACCGCCATCTGACTTTTTAAAATTTTGACTTCCTGCTGTAGTTTTCACCTGTTGCGTGTGCATTCCTCTGTATTTCCTGCCATTTTCTTTGGCTTTTGTCTCTTTGATATCATTTTTTTTTCTTGTCTGATTCTTTTTTCTTCATCCTTTTCGTCCTTTCCTGCAGGCCTGGTTGTGAGAGAGGCCCGCATAGAGATCACTCGACAGCAGGTGGAGGAGTTGTTTGGGCCTGAGGACTTCTGGTGTCAGTGTGTGGCTTGGAGCTCCGCTGGAACCACCAAGAGCCGTAAAGCCCACGTCCGCATCGCCTGTGAGTACCTCCCACTCAGCTATTATCTTCCCTCTCATATTTTATATTCCTCACCAAATGAAATCGCTTGACAGCCAGACAGTTCATGTCAGACTCAGAGAGCAAAGTCAGTTGTTAAAACGATTTTTATCACCCTCCGTTGAAGACTAAAAGGTGATTGTGTTTTTTGCAAAATATGTCATAAACCATTTGATAGGCTTAGATTAAACTCTCAGGCCCCTTTTACACACCGATTTTGAGTGAAACCGCAGGTTTTTTCCTGTGGTACCGCCGATCGTGTACACGACACCAGCCGTCGTTCTCTCTGAAACCGGAGGTTTGTGAATCCTGGTCTCAGAGTGGAGACTTTCAGAACCCCCCCCCCCCCCCCCCGCGCAGAGGTGAGAAGCACCCCGCTGCTGTGAAAGCACACATGCTCAAACAACCTGCACACAGTAGCCGTGTTTCCCTCAATGTTTTTTAATTTGCATTTTGAAATTTCGCATTAGAAAAGGTGAATGGAAACGCCCTGATTCGAACAAACTTCCTCTAATGCGCAAAAGAGTTTATTTGCTCGCTTGAGGTGGTTTTTGGGTTTTTCGAAAAAGAGTTAATGTGCAAAAGGAGAAATGGAAACACATTTGTCGAATAAGTTCTGATGTAGCGAACATTTACCTCACATGTTGATCAGCTGTTCCTGCTGTCTGTCTGGAACCGGACTGCAGCTGGACCCTCCCTCTGTCAGTGTCTCCTCAGTTATTTCCATAACGTGAGATTTTTGCAGAGAATTGCATTTCTTTTTCTACGTCTCCAGACAGCAGTATCATCGCCAAAACTAGTTGATATGACAGAATAAGTACAACTTTGCCGACAGTAGCAACACGTTCCTGATAACTTCTCTCCATTGTCCTGGGATGTGTATCCCGGCCGCCTCCTACTTCCTGTTTACTACAGACATGCGTCTGACATAATTACTGGGTGATTCGCATCAAGCCAGTTGATTGAAACATGTCTTGAGTCGCATTTGTTATTTATTTCCTTTTTGCGAAATTTAAAAAATTTGCTCAAAATTTGAATTAAAATTGGATGGAAACACGGCTAGTGAAAGTTTCTTTTAAGCTAACAACATTTACAATAAATTACAGATAGCAGAGTGTTTTTATGTTACTCACTCTTTGCAGCTTGTAGAAGCAAAACACAAAGAGCATCCTAGATCCGAAGGAACGTTAGTTTAATCACCAGGTTCGGACATAACTGTGATCATACAGCCGCTGCATAATCAGTGCCTGAGTAAGACCGGCAACAGTGTTGCTAGATAAAAAAAACGATTTTTTTGCCCCTCTTTTTATGTGCACATTTTCACCAAACACAACACACACCTTATTGTACAACAACCTTCACTCGGCATATATGACGAGTGAGTCCTTTATATACAGCAAATCTGCTGTTTTGACTCAAAATATGATTATTTTAAAAGAACAATAAAACACTTTACTATGTCCCATTTGGCAACCCTGCCTAGTACATTAAGGCGGATTTACACTACATGCGTCTTCGCTCCGCTGCGCTGCGGTCCGACCTCCGCAGCAAATACGCAATCATTATAATCAATGAGAGTATTTACACTGGCTCCGCACGTCGACGAACAGCGGCGCAGAGCAGCGGTGAGCGGACGGCGGTCCGCTAAAATTAGATTCAATCCTATTTTTGCCGGACGCCGGAGCTGCTCCGGAGTCAATCTACAAAGATCACATCGCACCAACAGGAAAAGGAAC